>VDFB02281492.1:318192341-318252152 GCA_007258455.2 Sequoia sempervirens | reverse complement strand
TAAGTGCAACTTAGGAGAAGTGCATTATTATGCAAATATGAGTCCCAAGAATGAGGCTCGACAGTACTCATGTACAAATGTAAAGAGAGCGAAAACCCAGTGGGAAAACCCCCCCGAATGAGATGAACTGCTGCAAAGAATCACTAGAAGCTCTCTGATGAAGCAACACTAGAACCCCAAATCTGGAAAGCAAGGAAAAGATAATTTTTTCTACAACTGAAACCAAAACCGGAATAAAAAATGCAACAGACCCAATGCCAAGGAACACTGGAAACTCACATACTGGATCAACCCTAGGATCTGTAAGCAATAGTAGATGAAAGGATGAATGGACCCATAATGATGACAAATCTGGAAGTTGTGTCTCTCAAAGCCAATGCCAAACTGAAACTAAAACTGCCCATAGGATGAGTACCATCAATATTCTAGAACATTAACCATAAAAACATGGCCCTCAAATGAGAAATATCTGAACCAATGCAGATCAAGAACCATAAAATCCCAACTGAAGTGTGAACCGAAGCAAACCAACGATGTGTCTAGCTAAGCAAGAAAGAAGCTAAGGGAAACAATAGGAAACCAAACAAACTCATGTGAGTTGTCACCAATACGAAAGATGGATGCAAGAACCCCCCTTAATGGAACTTTATATCAGTTCGTTATTACAATACCCAATGATTGCATAAGGAGATAATGCAAAACTACAGAAACATAAGTGAAAATGCAAACCTAGAGCACAAAAAAAATGAATGAATGCATAAAATAAGTTACACATTTTATGTAAATGACCTCAAATCTGTATAGAGGCCGAAACCAACTTTCCAACGCCGCAAAAATTGCGAAAAATGGAGAAGTGAGTCACAAGATATGTCTCCCGGAGTGAAAAAGGAAACATCTGACTTCCGAGGCATAAAATACATCAAAAGGAAAAAAAATAAATCAGACCTACACCATTGCGTAGAGCGTCAAAATAGTTTTCCGACGATATCTTGTTTGCAAAAAAAGGATGCCGTATGCCCAAGATATGCCCGTTTCCGTGAAAGTTTCCCAAAAAGCTCCGATTTGGCCATGTCAAGCCCTCAGGGGCTAAAAAATTTCGGCCCCTGGTCGCCTAGGTGGACCAGGGGGTTGGTGGCTGGCTCCTGGGGTGCAGCCCCTAGTCACCCACATGACCAGGGTGAGGGGTTGGAGGCCTAGCGGGGGGCTTGGTGCTGAGCTCGTAGACCCCGATAAGACCAGGGGCTAAGCCGAATGGGCCCGCGGGGGCTGAGGACCTATGGAGTGGCAGACCAGGTGGAGGAGGCCGCTGGGCGATGATTCGATGGAGCTCGGGTGGCCGCTCGGCGGCGGACGGGCAGTGAGCACCTGCTAACTGGCCACCGGGCTGAAAGTGGGCAATGCGGCCGATGTGAGTGGCCAGATGGTGGCGGCGAAGGGGTGGCGCAATCGGTTTTATACTGGCCGCGCAAAAACCCAACGCAGATTTTTGATTTTTTGATTTTTTGATTTTATTTTTTTCGAAAACAATGCCTCAGAATACATGCCTGGGGGCTGTACGGCCCTTGGGCAAAAATTTTTTGCCTCTCCGGATGACTGTGTCCAAATTGGAAAAAATTTATATGAAAATAGGGGTTTTTGGGTGTTGTGAATCCAACAATGAGGTCCGTTTGGGCCCAAAGTGCTTCAAAAATTAGGCTACCCCCAGATCTATCAGAAAAATCACCGAGCTTGAAACCCTCGTAGATCTGGCAAATGATGTGATGAAAATCAATGAAATAAAAGTCATTTCTGACTTTTTCTAGCGCTCTGAATCCAAAGAAAAACCTCGATTTGATCCAAGACACTGCATAAAGATGCTCAAGGATTGAAACCCTCAAGGGACCTCGAACGAGCTCTGCACTGTATTTCCTCTAAAATAGTTGAGAAGGGGCTGCAAATCGAGGCTCTGATACAATGTTAGAAACCAAGATCTGATTGCAAACCAAAAAAATCACCTTCCACAAGAGAAAAATGAAAAAGTAGAGATTTGCAAAAGATGTGCAAATTGGTATATTCGAAGTATAAAATAATACAAGAGATAATTTTCTTTATAAAAGCAAAGATGCCTAAACCTAATCTTATCTTGAGCAACAAGATAGCTCGATAAGATAAGGATAAAACCTATAACTTAGGAATTAAATATGCCTAAGTAAACTTATGCAAAGTGTAATTAATAATTAATTACACCAATAGAATGATACTTGGAGTTTGGTGCCCTTTCCTGAAGGCAGAAAAGCTATGGGTTGCAAATGGGTATTTAAAAAGAAAATAGGTCTGGATGGCAATGTGGAAAAATATAAGGCGTGGTTGGTTACGAAGGGTTATTCCCAGGTAGAGGGAATTGATTATGGAGAAATTTTTTCTCCTGTAGCTAAGCTGGTGTCCATTAGATTTCTTTTGTCACTTGTAGCAGCATATGACTTAGAGGTTGAACAAATGGATGTGAAGACAATATTTCTTCATGGTGATCTTGGAGAAGAGATTTATATGTCCTAGCCTGAGCACTTTGTGGAAAAAGGTAAAGAAAGATTGGTTTGCAAGTTGAATAAATCTTTGTATGGGTTAAAGTAGTCTCCTATAATGTGGTACTAGAAGTTTGACACTTTTGTTTTGTCATTGGGATTTGTAAGATCAAAATCTGATCATTGTGTGTATTACAAAGTTGAAAGTGATCAAGTTCTTATTATTGCTCTCTATGTTGATGATATGTTGTTCATAGGCACTAGTAAGTTAATGATTTCTGATCTTAAGCCTCAGTTGTCTGCAAAGTTTGAAATGAAAGATCTTGGTGAAGCAAGGTATATTCTGGGAATGGAAATAACTAAGGACAGGAATAGTAGAAAACTTTGGCTCAGTCAGAGTAAGTATATCAAGGCTGTTCTAGAGAGATTTTGCATGAATGATTGTAAGCAACTAGTTGTTCCAGTTTTGCAGGGAATGAAGCTATCTATTGAAGACTGTCCAAAATATCCTACTGAGATGGAGGACATGACCAGTGTACCTTATGCTAGTGCGGTTGGCAGTCTAATGTATGCAATGGTCTGTACAAGGCCAGACATTTCCCAAGTAGTGGGAGTACTTAGTTGGTTTATGGCTAATCTTGGAAGGACACATTGGGATGCTGTGAAGAGAGTGTTTAGATATTTGAAGGGAACTTCAAAATATGCTTTGTGTTACCATGGGAACTTGGTTGAATCACAGAGGACTCTTAGTATTTGAGGCTATGTGGATTCTAATTGGGCAGGGGACATTGACAATAGAAGATCCACCAGTGGATATACTTTCATGTTGAATGGTGGTGTAGTTATTTGGATGAGTAAGCGGCAGGATGTAGTCACTTTGTCCACTACAGAGGCAGAATACATGGCAGCAACACACACCTATAAAGAAGCAATCTGGTTAAGACGTTTGTGTTCTAACATTGGTTTTGATGTAGGGAAAATAACAATTTACTGTGACAATTAGAGTGTTATCTGTTTGGAAAAGAATCCTACTTTCCATGCCAGGACGAAACATATAGATGTACAGTATCACTTTGTACGAGATATGGTGGAGGATGGAAAAGTTTCGTTAGAAAAAGTGGATACTTTGGAGAATGTTGCAGATGCATTGACAAAGCCAATGAGCACAAACAACTTCAGGTGGTGTGCTAGTTCAATGGGCCTTAGTTCCCATGAATGTTAGTAGTTTTGTTGTGCTCTAGAGGTTCCTATGTGATCTTCGTCAAGTGGGAGATTGTTGAAAATATGTGTCTCAATCTCATAGGCTGAAACCTCTGAAAGAGCCACGTTGATGTGACATACTTTATGTCTGGCCGACTAGTAGTTGTGTAACCTTGTGAAATGTTAAGGTCACCGAGACCTTGTTGATGTCTTGCCGACTGGAGCTATCGTTGTGACTCGTTGTGTTTGGTGTAACTCTCTGCTGAGTGGGTTGGTCTAGCCGATAGGCCATTCTTATTGGATATCGGGGAGACTCTGGGCAACAAGCGGTGTTGGGGAGATTCATAGCAACTAGAGTCATCAGATTAACTCATATGCTTTGGTATGAAGTCTTACCGATATGGAAAGTCTTGCCGAAAGTTTTACATTTGAAGTCATCGGGGAGACCCTTGGCCGAAAGGCTTGCTTCGGTATGAAGTCTTATTGATATGGAATGTCTCGCTGAATAGCTACACTCGGAGTCATCGGGATAACTTGAAGGATTTAGTATGAAGTCTTAGCGATGGATGTTTGTCTCAGCAATGGGGTAGTCTATTGTTGGTATGACTCCTGGTGACTGTTTGGTGCTCGGTATGACTTGTGGCTTTGGTAATAACTCTCAGCGATAGCAGTAAGTCTTGCCGACAGTGTTCACATCGATATGACTTGGGAACTTCAGTATGATGTCTCATCAAAGAGCGATAGTCTCACCAAATGGAAAGCTGATATCTATGTGACCTTTGAACATCAGTATGATGTCTCATCGAATAACAATGGTCTTTTTGAATAGCGATACATGTGATGGATATTGGTATGATGTCTTGGCGATAAGGGGAAGTCTAAGTGACAGCTTGTGAACTCGGTATAATGTCCTACCGACAGTGAAAACTCTTGGTGATAATGACAATTAGGTCTTGTGGCATCGGGTAGACACGGTTAGTGTCTCACCGACATATGGCACAGGTTGAACACCTTTGACTGAGTGATGACTATCCTACGTGGTGAGTCTACGACCAATCAGAGAAGCCGAATGGGAATTGCTAGCAGTTGGACTATTGCGGCCGTTACTGAGAGGAAGATCGACAGACCATGGGCATCATGGTTATACTCAGGAATTGCAGATGTTGTTCAGTTTGATGGTTGCATGAACAGTTGGATGAATAGTTCAAAGTGTGATCAGTGTGAATTCTATTATGAGAGTATTGTAACTTGAATATTCTGTAGCAAGGTTGATCATTGTCAATGTTGTTGTAAATTGACATCAGAGAGAGTGAAGCCCGTACTCTGTATGTAATTTCATTACTGTAATACAAAGGGGTTTTTCTTGGTGTGGTGGGTTTTTCTCCTGTAAGGGTTTTCCCACGTAAATCTGGTGTTCATGTTTGTATGTTATATTCTCTATTTTCTTTAATTCTTTCAAGTGTATCTTTTTTGGACTATAATTGAAAATTTAAAAGTGTCTTTGCATTCTTCCCTGAGGTTTTGATGTTAGGAGAGTTGTTTCTGCATCTTAGCTTTCCTTACACCACTCAAGGGACTCTTAGTTTCAAAGTGTAAGAGTATTTTTCACAAATCAGTTCAATGTCAAGGAATCCTTTTGAAATATGTTCACTTCATCAAGGAATTTGAAAGGAAGAAGGTCAGAACTTCACCCGTAGGAGAAGGTGCTCCCTCCTTGGAGGAATTTTTTTCAAATTGTTTGTTTACAAACCCATGATGAAGGAAAAGTATTCCCCTAGGGGTCCTTGTTGAGGAATGTGATTTTTTTGAAAAATATTTTGGAGGGATTTTTGAGAAAAGATTTGTTGGCCACCGAATGCATTTTCTAAAAATTAAAGTGACATGATAGCCCCCCTTAGGATGGTGTGTGCCAAACACAGAAGACATGTGACATTCTAAGGAGAGAAAAGCAAGAATGAAAAAGTGATATTGTGGCCCGCGAAACATAGCAAGATGTAATTGTGGTAATGTTGTCGCACATGTGAGGGACAACACATGAGCACCACAACATCACAAATCAAGCGAGAAAGATAAGAGAGAAAAAATGGAAGAAGAGACAATAATATTAAGAATAAGGGACACAGGGGTGATCTGATATTTCAGGGTCAAAGCTTCTCATAAATGTAGATAAATAAGTATAATAATATATAAATGAACTATCATCAACGCTCTACTATACTAGACCATATGAAAAAAGGTACAAGAAGACAAAATAAAAATAAAAAATTAGGTCAACGTGGAAGGGAAGCCTAAATTCCCCCAACACTTTGCATTGTCCCCAATTGTCAAAAATCAACACACAACAGAGGAATAATGATGTAACAAATAGAGGAAGTTTTATGACACAAAAAAACTCTTGTATCCAAGCACCTACGAGGGTGACAAGGGTCATCTAGGAACACATAACGCAAGAACGGGGGAACACATTAAACAAAAACAATTTACTCTACAAATAAAGAAGAGGCATCCCCCTAGTCCTAATCAACCAAGAGGTCATCGTTCTCCCAGTCTAGATCATCATAAGGGGAAGGAAGACAAGCCTACAAGAGAAGAATATCAAGGGGGAACCCTTCGACCCTCCCACAACAAGAGCCAAGGAAGAAGCCCCTCAAGGTCTTCTCCACTCAATTCATGTGGGGTGAAAGTTAATGACTTCATGAAAAATCATTGACAAGGCCAGGACCTCATCCATAGGATTAAACGTGCACTTCATAGGAGTTCCATGTGTTAAATCAATGGGCAAGGAAGGTGGTACGTGAGATCCACTTCTAGGCTCACCAAATGACTCAGGAGTAGTGACAAACTCCAGGGATGCTAGGGCTTCCTCTGTCACTAGGATGACACAAGCTAATGCAGAACCACCCTTTGAAGGAGGTGAACCCTTCTTTTGACCCCCATTGCTAGCGGGCTCATCCTCCATCTTTTGCTTTGTTGGAGGATGCGAAATCCCCACAAATGAAGTAGAAGGTGCGAAGGAAGAGGAGAAAATTGCGGTAGGCACTACTAAGGTGCTCGACATTTCCACGTGCTTTTAGAATGATGGAATGTCCGAGAGGGACATCAAAAGGGGTGGCTCAACCGAAGGAGAAATAAACACCTACACCCTCTTCTAGTGAGGATCGTTTATGCTCATGGTGGGATTTGAAAGTAGAATTGAAGCTGAAGGAACTGAAGCAGAGGGGATTGGAGAGGAGGACTCAAAAGAAGGTGTCAAAGCAAGAACTATTGGCTCCTTTTCCATCCTTTGTAAGGCAACCTGCTTAATGGCCAGATCCTTTCTCCAGTGCTTGCGCTCACGTGCAAGGTGATTTCTACAACTCTGGGAGCTAGAGATCATAGGCTGAGAGGGAACAAAAGACTCATGTTCGACCATCGAAGTGTCCATCACAACCGTTTCTGACAGAGGGAGGGAATCTTGGATGGGAAAAGGAGGAAGAGGTTGAGAGGATGATGAAACAATAGTGAAGGAATTCACCTCTAACGCCTCAACTGTGGGACTCTTCCCATTCACTGCCTTAGAGATAGGAGTGGTAGGATCTAGCCACGGAGGTTGAGACATAGAGGACTCCCCTTAGGGACCCCTCCCCTTACTATATTGAATGGGTTGAGGCATTGTGGGTAATATGGGAAGTTCAAACGTCAGACACTTGGACTTTTCCAAGTGGGAACCATTGGGTTCTCCAGCAAACACCTAGAAGCAGAAGACGATGGTGCCATAATAGGGCGAGAGGAAGCAACAAGTGAGACAATAGAAAAAAAAAAGAAGGGACCTCGACACGCTTCTCTTCTTCCCTTTTCTAAGCCAAGGTGGCCTCGCTGTCTACCTTTAGGCAAGCCCTATGCGAGATGGCATAGGGAGAAGGAGGGCATATCACCTTAGGCATTAAAAGCTAATACTTTTTGAACTTAGGAATCTCCATTCCCTATGGGAAATGAGTGCTCAAAATTGTCACCGAAAACATACTATGTCAAGAGAAGGGTTGAAAGATAGGATAGGAGGAGGCTTGAGACAATTTTTCCAACTGGCTTTGCATTTGGCCCATATTTTGAAGAAGAGCATTCAGAATAGGGTTTGAGGATGACAAAGGTCCAGTGGAACCTCCCCTAGAACCACCACAACCAGTACCACCTCTGAAGCCACCATCGTCACCACCAATGTGACCCCTGCTAGAGCCACCATTGCTAGCACCACCACCGCTAGCAAAGCCGCCACCACTAGGGGCAGTAGAAGGGGTGAAGCTAAAACCAATGGGTATCTTACTCGCCTTGACAGTGTGGGGTTTCTCAGATGTGAAGGAGATGTTGATTGAGGGGCTTGTTTTGGCCATGCATACATACGTGGTAGGAATCAAGACACCTATTTGTCTCTCATAGGTATTGAGCACCTCCCCTTGAGTAGTACCTAATCTAGTGTTATACAAAGGGATGTATGCTTTGGTTAGATCAGTGAGGCCGCACAAGAACTCTACATAGGTCTGATCCTTTCCTAACATGTATCTCACCTCACTAACAAGCCTAGCGACTCTTGTCATGTTCAGTGCTTTCTCCAAATGATTCACAAGGCCTAACAACCTCCTATCTAATGCCAAAAGGTTTTTTGCAGGAATATGTATAGTGTTATCCTCATCCATGGACAAGGTCGTAGGGGATGTTGGAGGAGAGGGTACATGAGTGGTTTCATCTATGAAACCCATATCATCTGTAAAGCTTATGGTAAAACCAATATTAAAATTGAAAGTGACCTTCGTCTTTTCCATCTGCAAGTTTTGCACACTCCTAACCATGTACCTGAAAGTCATAGACTATGTTGTGATGCTGATAAAACCTCACAACACCCGAGTTTACAACAATTATGAAGTGCGAGGGAAAAAGTCTCAACACAAAGAAATAGATAGACGTTGTTCATGTCAGGTTCACCATAATGTAGAGGAGGGGGACCAACCACACCAAGGCTCCAAGTCACGGAGAGCGAAGAGAAAAAGGTTGCCCTAGTCTACCTTAGTTTGGAAAAATATTTTAGGTCAAGGATAGAGAATGAAGAGCACTCTCAAGTGCTTCTCTCACTCTACTAACCCGAGAGTTTTGATGGGGCTAAGTGAGTAGGCTTCTGGAACCCGAACTATACCTCAGACAACTCTCTGCTAGAGGATAGCAGCGCGTGTCAGGGACAAAAATGTGGCACATTGGTGTCCATACGACCAGAAAGTGCAAAAGTGCAATAAGAATACCATAAATCTACTGACAACTTAGCAAACAAAGTTTAACGTGCTAACTAGAGTAATAACTAAAATAACTAAAAAGATGGTATAGAAGATGACAAGGATGAAGGTGATGAAGATTAACTCACAAGGAGTCTAGTTCACTAGTAAGATCCACACAAACACATACCTACACACAACTGAGAGAGGAAAAATGTTGGGGCTGTATAGGGGTTTGCCACAATCAAACCCCCGCTTTGGTGTTTCCACCTCCATAGACAGCCATATAGAGAGATAGATAGAAATATGATAAAGAAAATAGTGCTAGAATGGAAATGGAACTAAATACTACAAGAGACACAAATCTACACAAATCCAACAACAAAGTAAACAAAAGTGTTACCATCCTCAACCAAAGGCCATCCTTAACCAAAGGCACTCAAGGCCAATGAGAGAGGAATGCAAGCCCACAATAATGGTAGAGTTGATGCAGTCGCAACCACGGTGAAAGCAGCCTCACTAGGCACCAAGCTGCAACTTTTGTGGTTGATAAATAAGAAGTTGTGATGTTGGAAATGTGAATCTAGTGGTGCAACAAGTAGCTCAAAAGTGTGAGAATTTTCAAGAAGCTGTGTCAAGATGCCACTAATGTGAAGATGGATTGAATGAGAAATATATCCTTTTGATGCAAAGCAAGGTGGAGATTATCAACACAAACTCAATTAAACAAACTTTGTAGCTTTGAAACCTTAACTTGGTGATTTTTTTCTCAAATCCTTTAATTTCCCCTAGTAGTACTCCAAACAGGGGTTTTCCCACAAAACTTTCAGATCAGACCCAATACCTAAAATTTTACCATTGTTCAAGATATCCTTTATGCCACTTAAAAACATATCAAATTCTTAGATAGGTTTGTTTTGGAACATAACCCTCAAAATTGAACTGCTACGCTCCCAACTAGGCCTAATTAGGCTAGTTCAACAATGCAACTATTGTTTTTACAATCTCCAAACATTAATTCTTCATTTTAGATCTATCAACATGCCATATGGGGTCTTCACATGCAATTTCCATCAACTAGAATGATCTCCAAACAACTTTTCTACAAAACCCTAAGTCTACCTATCTCCTAAGCCTAGTACATGGTGATATTAGGCTAGGGCTCCATCAAAACTAAACCCAACTCCATCTCCTACTCTTGTAAACCCTAAAAAAAAATCATCCTACCTACATCCATTCCACCGATTATCAGATTTTTCCACTGATGGAATGGTTCAAAAAATCATTTTCCCCAATCAAACCCTCACTAACTAGGGTTACTGACTGTTTTCAATAAAAATTCTCTAAATCCCTTCAACCTTAATTAAAATGGATCGTCGGTATTGGCATGGTGTGATGGTTTAAAGGTGGCATTGTTGTTTGTGTCACCAAGGTTCAAACCCCATTGGGGTGGTATTATTGAATGGTTGTAGTCCGGTTCATAGCTCCGGTCAAAAGCGTTTACCCCTTGAATAAAAAACAAAAAATTAAAATGGATCAAATAAATTGAAAATGATAGAAGATTCAATCCTCCAACAATTCCAATGCAACTTAGAACATGCTCAGGCCGTACGGGACCGTATTGCTCTGTGTAGCAGCAAGAAAACAATGAAAACGCAGAAAATAAAGTATATTATTATTGTTTGATCTCAAAAACTTCACCAAAAAATTGCCTCCAACAAAACAAGGAATATGTAACCATTACAAACCATATCCAACCATTCCCAACTAACTTTTGAATCCCCAACGGTTCATCTTCCCACATGACTCAAAAATGCAAAGTTGCCTATGCAACTTTTGCAACTTTTACAAAATTTGACAAATTTTCATAAGACCGACCCCACATGACTCAAATTGACCAAAAAAATAAAACATGGTCTTAATAGACCTTATTACAACCAAAATTGACTAACCACACAAAAGACTAACACTTAGCAAGTTTTTATATTAAGACTAGGTGCCCTACACCATACTCCCCAGGCAAAAAGGACTCAAGTCTCATTGAGGATAGTGTTGCAACAATAGATTGATGCTTGTTCACATCATTCTCTGACCTCCAAGTGACATCTCCATTTGGAAACCTTTCCAATGAATCAAATACTGGAAATAGGCATCGTCCCTTGCCTTTTTGAGTTTCTTGGCATCTAGGATATGCTTCAATCTCAGAGACCTGTTTGATGGATGATCTTTGACCTATTCTTCACTTGAAAATGTTGTTGAATCTGCATCACTACCTAATACCATATCTTCTCCATCCTTTTAATGAAATTCCTACATCTTCACTTCAATTGTGTGCTTGGACTTGTCCACATTCCCTTGTAGTTTCTCCTTAACCTCTTCACCTTTGCTTCCCATCTCTTCCATCTATTGTTGTATCCCTATAACTACTACTTGATCAGGCATATTAACCTCTAGCATGAAAGAATGATCAACATCCCCTTTTGAAATCAATTAATGTAACACTCTACCTATCACCATAGCAACATATTTCTTAAGCCAATCTTGAATCTCCAAAATCAATTCATCCTTGACCTTCAACGCAACAGATCTTGACACTAACTCAATCATTTCCCTCCAAAATCAATTCATTCTTCATGTTTGTTGTCATAATGTCTTCAGGTTTAGGAGTGGCTACAATATTTATGTGCTTCTCTTCTTCTACCTTTATGAACTCCTTCCTACCTACCATCATCACATTATCTCCCTTAGTTTGTCCTTTGTCCTCTTTCAATGGTGTCAAAGTATAGGAGACCCCATATTTTTCTCTCATATGTATTCCTCCTTCCATCAAACATAACATGCCTATCTAATTTCCAATGCCTCCCTAGCAACAAATGACATACATCATGTTAAAAGGCACAAGACAACTAAGAGGGGGGTGAATCAATTGTCACAAAAATTCAAACTTAAAACTTCAACACTTATCAATTCCACAACCACACTATTTTGTTATTAAGCATGAGAATGAAATGCAAAAACATAAAGTAACATCAACACACTGAACACTAGATTTTTACGTGGAAAACCCAATGAGGGAAAAACCACGGCGAGGATTAACTCACAATATAAAGTAGTTCCAAAACTAAATTTATAAGGCTCACTGCCCTAAAAGGACTCATTGTTTGGATACAAAAGCTCACTACTTATAAGGAGGCTCACTACCCAGAAAAATATTTACAAAAAAATTGGGCTTCTTAGCCAAAATGAACTGAAAAGAGTGCACCTAACAAGTATTAATACAGTTCTGGTGATGCTCAATAGATAGACTTAACACACTTCATCATTTTCGCTCTTCTTCAACTTCACATTCACAACTAGGTCATTGATTACTCTTTTTAATCTTCAACCCTGTCCAATATATATACTCGATTCATCTGTAAGCATCAATTAGGTCAGCCTAATTAGATGCATTTCCTTGTTTATCAAAAATACCAACTTGTCGGCTACAAGAATTCACAAAATCTTCCTGATAGATAATTCAAATTCCCAACATGCTACATCATGTTGGCATGGACTTAAGATAGGTCGCACATATATTCACATAAGAAAAATTAATTCACCATATCACAACTTATCCAAGAAGTCAGTTGGAAATAGACTTAATTGCAAAAAGTAATCAATAGAATAATGCCAATACATTGTATGAGCACCAAAGCATGATAAATTCTAAACATACATGCCTTCAACAACCATAAACAGTTTCCCAAAACTACAAGCAACAACTATCAACTGTGGAGGATTGCGGACTAGAATACCGAAGGGTGCAGCTTGAAAACCTGTTCAGATACCAGACTAAAATACCAAATCAAGCACTAACTTAGACTTGCAATCACAACATGGTGACATCAATGACAACACAAAACTGTAGAGATGACCATTCTTCTTCATTCTTCCAACACATCCATGGGTAGTATGTCACATAAAATTTTGTCTTTGTATCCTCCCATATTGAAATCCACCCAACTTTGTTCATTTATCAAAACATATTGACCCTCATTCAACCAAGAGAATTTGTAAGTAGTGTGTGGTATTCTAGGCAACTTAATATTTTCAACCATCTCAAATGAAACCATATTATTTTTACGACCTAAATCAATTACAACTTTACAAACCTTAACCCAAGCACTTACAAGTTTTCTTGAAGAGAGATTTCCTTTGTGGTGGCTCCTTCTCTACTGATGCTTTGGTGAGATTTCTCCTTACCATAAGTGATTCTCCAAATTTTAGAGTAGCATGATGTGATGTTGAGCCCACACTCTCACAATTATCTCCTTGAAAAATCTAATTTCTCCTTTCTCCTCCAATTGAAGTAGTGACTCGATCTTCATTGCATTACCATGCTTGATGCCCAAACTTGTTGCATTGATAGCACATTCTTGTGAACCCACTAGATCCTCTTCCTTGATCTCCAAATCTTCCTCTAAAGCCTGATCTACCTCCTCTAAATCCACCTCTCTGATCAACAACTTGTTCTTGGAATTTTATTTCATCTTCTCAACTCTCATGTGACTGCCTTGGATTAGAAAATGTCCCTCTTCCTCTGGAATTGCTGCCTCTGCCCCTGGTTTGTTTGTCTTGCCTTTTCTTTAGCTTTTCTTCTGCCCTAATTGCCAATTGAAAGCATTCCTCTACCGTCCTTGGGTTTTCCAAACTTAACTCATCTTAGATGTTAAATATTAACCCACTGAGATATCTATCCACCACCTCCACATCATCCTCCATGTGACCTACTCTTATACTCAGCTTATAAAATTCCTCAGTGTAGGCTTTGACATCCATTTCTCTTTGTTTCATACCTTGAAGTTTCTTGTACATTTGAATTGCATAATCAACCAGTAAGAACTTACCCTTAAGCTTGGCCACCATTCTGTCCCAAGAGACAATTTTTGAATTTCCTTTCTTCCTTCTTTCAGTTTGCTCATAATCCCACCATAATAGTGCATGACCCTTCAATTTTTTTTTGTTATATTTACCTTTTGTTCCTCTTAAACATCTTCACATTCAAAGTAATTGTCAAGTGTTGCTATCCAATCCAAAAGCTCTTCATCATTCAAGTTCCCTCCATACATTGGTAAATCAATCTTTACCTTGTGTTTATCCTCCTTGATTGATCTTATTAGCTTGGCCATCCCCTGCTCATCAGGATCCAATTCCTCTTCCTCTTCTTCATTCTCCTCTTCCCCTTCTTCTTCGGGATCACTCTCATCACCCATGACCATACATCTCCTCTGACTGGTTTCAACAGCCTCAAGCCTTGCTACCACCATATCTTGGAATTCCTTCAATTCCTAATCTCCTTTCCAATATTTCCTTTCATCTCATTCATTTCCCTAGCGATAGGCTTACCCTTTGGAGGTATCTTGTTCTCTTTTTCACGTTACACCTTTCTCTCTTATTTCACACTTTCTCTTTTTGCAGAGCTACCTATGCTCTGATACTAATTTGATGTAGAGAAAGGTGGAGATTATCAACACAAAATCAATTAAACAAACTTTGCAACTTTGAAACCTTAACTAGGTGATTTTTTCTCAAATCCTTCAATTTCCCCTAGTAGTACTCCAAACAGGGGTTTTCCCACAAAACCTTTAGTGATCTAGAGGATTTTTGTCAAATTTTGAATTTCCTCATTTTTCTCCATAAACATCATCAAAAAATATTGGGAATTCTGATTCCAATGCAACTCGAACGGAGTCAATCGGAGCTACGGTGCTCGAGATACACTCAGTCAAACTTTCAGTCAACTCAAAGACCCAAGTCAGAAAAAGGTCAAAAAATAAAAGTTGTCAAAAGTGGTCAAGACTGGTGTCAATGCAAAGAGCTCATCGCAAGCTTTCTAATGACATTCGTTTCATCAAAATTGGAGTTCGTTTGCCCAAGTTACGAGAAGTCAAAATCGGCCAATCATGTGTGGACACGTGGCAGTCCAGTCAGTGGACACATCACTCCAAATTCTTTGACCAGCGAATGAATTTTGATATGGCATCATCTCACCCCTCCACGTGACAAGCCATTATTGGCAAAAGGTGGCATATTATTTTTATAAAAAAAAATATAATAATAAAAAAATAAAAATAATAAAATATATAAAACAAATAAAAAATGCCACATTCTTTTAATAAACGTGGGCTCTCCTATATTGAAGGATCTCCACCTATCTTAAAGCCCATATTAAAGCCACCCTATTTTAAAGCCATGAGTTTTGTTTTTAAAGTTTTAATTTTTTTTAAAAAAAGCCTATTTTCATGGAATCCTTATTTTAAGGGATTTTAACTTTTTTTTAATTATTATTACCCCTATTCAAAAGGGATAATCTCCTATAAGATAGCAATGGGATTATTTTCAAGGGATAAAATTTAAAAGATCTTCTTAAAAATATATAAATAATCTCGTAAGAGTTATCAAAACAAAATTATAGGGATTATTATTTTTCCTTTGTAAGCCCAAAATTATAAGGGGCCTTCGTTATTTATCTTGAAGAGATTTTATTATGTAACGTGGGGATTTCTTTTGGATTTACATGTAAATTTGGGGAGATTGTAAATCAAGTTGTTATACACCAAATTGGGTAAAATTGGTGTATAAAAAGGGGTAAATGGATGAGAGTTTCTAAGTGTGTTTTAGCTAATTATTTTGTAAGGAATTTTGGAGGTGATTTTTGTAAGTGGAGAGTTGGAATTTTTCTTCCTTGGAGAAATCTTATTGTAACTTCATGCTTTTGGAGAAGCTTTTTCCCACGCACTTTGGAAGTGCATTTTAAGATTTCTTTGTAATCCAAGGGGAGGCTATGCTGAAGATTGTAACTGAGTTTCTAGAGGAATAATTGGATCAGTCTCACTCTATTGGAGCGGACCCAGAGACGTAGTCACGATTGTGGTGAATTCCGTTATCAGATTGTTTGCACCTTCTCTCTTCTTCTCTCTCACATTCTGGTTATCACCTTGATTTTTAAAGCATAATTTCAATAATGTACACTTATTTTTTGAGTTTCCATTAAATTGTTTAAGTTAAGCATTCAATTATGCAATTAGTCTAGATCCTAAATCAAATCATTCAAAGTAGACCCAATACCTAAAATCTGACCACCGTTCAAGATACCTTTATGCCACTTAAAAATATATCAAATTCTTAGATAGGGTTGTTTTGGAACATAACCCTTAAAATTGGACTGGTACGCTCCCAACTAGGCCTAAGTAAGCTAGTTCAACAAGGCAACTATTGGTTTTACAATATCCAAACCTCAATTCTTCATTCCAGAGCTATCAACATGTCACATGGGGTCTGCACATGCAATTTCCATCAACTTGAATGATCTCCAAACAACTTTTCCACAAAGCCCTAAGTCTACCTATCTCCTAAGCCTAATACATGGTGATATTAGGCTAGGGCTCCATCAAAATTGAACCCAACTCCATACCTTGCTCCTACAAACCCAAAAAACATTAAAAGCATCCTACCTACATCCATTCCATTGATTATCAAAATTTTCCACTAGTGGAATGGTTCAATTTTTTTTTCCCCAATCAAACCCTCACTAACTAGGGTTACTAACTACTTTCAGTAAAATTGATCTAAATCCCTTCAATCTTAATGAAAATGGATCAAATCAATAGAAAATGATAGAAGATTCAATCCTCCATCAATTCCAATGAAACTTAGAACATGCTTAGGTTGTATAAGACCGTACTGCTTTGAGTAGCAGCAAGAAAATAATGAAAACACAAAAAATAAAGTATTTATTATTTCTTGATCCCAAAAACTGTTGGAAATATGTTTCTCAATCTCATAGGCTAAAACCTCTGAAAGAGCCAAGTTGGTGTGACATCCATATTGTCTGGCTGACTAGCAACTTTGGAACCTTGTGAAAAGTTCTGGTCGTTGAGACCTTGTTTTAGTCTTGCCGAATGGACCTATTGCTGTGACATGATGATCGTTGTAATCCTCTGCCAAGTGGATTGGTCTTGCCAACAGGTTGATGCCTAAAGGTTATCAGGGAGACTCATGGTGACTAGAGTCATCGGAGTAACACAAAGGCTTTAGTATGATTTTTTGGCAATAGGTGGTATGTCTCACTGATAAGCATACACTCGGAGCTATCGAGGTGACGTGAAAGCCTCAGCAAGAACTCTTGCTGACTGTTGGTTCTCTCACCAAAAGTTATTCACTAGAAGACATCGAGGTGACATGGTGACTTGGTAAGATCTCTTGCCGATAGATGGTATGTCTCGCTGAACAGCTACACTCGGAGTCATTGGGATAACTTGAAGGCTTCGGTATGAAATCTTAGTGATGGATGTTTGTCTCATCAATGGGGTAGTCTGTTGTCGGTATGACTCCTGGTGACTGTTTGGTGCTTGGTATGACTTGTGGGTTCGGTATTACCTCTCAGCGATAGCGGTAAGTCTTGCCGATGGTTGTTTGTTTCGGTATGATTGGAAGGCTCGGTGTTATCTCTTGGCGAGTAGTGATAGTCTCGTCGATGGAAATGCTAAGGTTGATGTGACTTGTGAACATCGGTATGACTCTTGTCGTTAGTTGAACTCTTGCCGATTGATCTTCACAAGATGGATTTGCATTCGGTATAACGTTGATGGGGTTGACTCTTGGCGATAACTACAATTATTCTTGTGGCATCGGGGAGACACGGTTAGTGTCTCACCGACATGCGACACAGGTTGAATGCATTTGACTGAGTGATGAATATCCTATGTGGTGAGTCTATGACCAATCAGAGAAGTAGAATGGGAACCACTAGCAGTTGGATTGTTGCGGCCGTTACTGAGAGGAAGATCGACAGACCATGGGCGTCATGGATATACTCAGGAATTGCAGATGTTGTCTGGTTCGATGGTTGTATGAACAGTTGGATGAATAGTTCGATGTATGATCAGTGTGAATTCAATTCTGAGTGTATTGTAACTTGAATGTTTTGTACAAGGTTGGTCTATGATTATGCTGTTGTAAATTGACATCAGAGAGAGTGAAGCCCATACTATGTATGTAATTTGTTTACTGTAATACAAAGGGGTTTTTCTTGGTATGGTGGGTTTTTCTCCCGTAAGGGTTTTCCCACGTAAATTTGGTATTCATCTATGTATGTTATATTCTCTGTTTTTGTTATTGCTTTCAAGTGTATCTTAATTGGTCTGTAATTGAAAATTTAAAAGTATCTCTTCATTCTTCCTTGAGGTTTTGACGTTAGGAGAGTTGTTTCCGCACCATAGATTTCCTTACAAAAAATTCACCAAAACCTTAGCTCCAACAAAAAAAGGTATATTTAACCATAACAAACCATATCCAACCATTCCCAACTGAATTTTGAATCCCTAATGGTTCATCTTCCCACATGACTAAAAAATGCAAAGTTGCTTATGCAACTTTTGCAACTTTTACAAAATTTGACAACTTTTCATAAGACCAACCCCATATGAATCAAATTGACCAAAAAAATCAAACATGGTCTTAATAGACCTTATCACAACCAAAATCGACTGACCACACAAAATACTAACACTTAGCAATTTTTTACATTAAGACTAGGTGCCTTGCACCACCATTTGAAGATGAAAAAGGAGGGAAAGAGTCATTCAAAGGTCAACATGAAGGTGCAGGGGAGTTACATTTCATCGCCAATGGAGAACGTAAAGCCTTTGTAGATTCCATAGGTAGGAATCTTGTCAGCACGACAACATGCCTCACAGATGTCTACACACCACATGTGCATCCCTGATAGAAATTCTCCTATTGACACTAAAAACAAGTGCCAAGTGCAAGGGATACAGAATGAGGATGTGGAATTACTAGGTCAAATTTGATTTTTCTAAAGTGAAGGGTGTAAAAAGGGAATTCACAAGAGGGTGCAAATTCACTCCTATACACTAATACATCATACCCAAGCTGAGACAAACCTATTGGGTCAGCTTAAGGATGTCAGTATCAAAATTCCCCTCTTTCAAGATATCAAGGATATCCCAATTTATACCAAGGAAATAAGAGACCTTTGTCTTAAAAATTTAAGGAGAAAGAGGAAGGACCCTTAGACAATTCATGTCCTAGGGAACCTTGTTGACATTATGCTAGGGAATATAGCTATCCATAAATATATAGACCTTGGAAGTCTAGTAGTGGATGTTAAGATAAATAGGGACCCTTATCAAGAACACCTTGATTGACTTAGGGGTAGCCATTAATGTCATTACTAAAGAAACAATGCAGCTACTTCAGTTAGCTAACCCTATACCTACACCAATTGTTTTACAGTTGGTATTTAGGTTAATAGTGAAACCTAAGGGGATCATTGAGGACTTAGCCATAACATTATATTCATGGGAGTAACCTATAGATTTCATGGTCTTGCATCCAAAGACCAATCTTGCAAGATATCCACTTATTTTAGATAGACCATGGTTAGCAATAGTTGATGCATTCATAGGTTGTAGGTCTTGGAACATGATATTATCAAATGGAGCCATGACTAAGAAATTGGTCCTCTATCCACCAGCCCAACCTCATGAAAATCTAGAGAAAACTATATTTCCTACCTTGGATGAAGAGGACCACTATTCCCTGCAAACTCTCATGACTATTGAATGCAACCCTCTATTGACAAATCAAGATGAGGATGACTTAATTGACCATATCATACAAAATAACTATGGTAGGGACCCACAGCAACAAGACTATCTTTCATGTCTGTAGGATCCACTATAGAATATTATACCTACAAATTCATTAGAAGAAGTATCTCAACTTTTATATTCTCTTCTACCACAAAAATGTGTCCCAAAAATTAGTGGACTTGACTTTTCATCTATACAATCAGCATCTAAGACATTGGAAATCGTGCTAGGTAAAATGTTGAATGTTAACATTGGACTAACTGAAGAACATAAAAATTATCTGAACAGTATGTTGCAGGCACATGCAATAGCCTTTGCATGGGACTACCATGACATGAAAGCGATTGATCCAGACCTATGCATGCATAGGATCTACATAAATCATGGTTTCAAGCCAATTAGATAGCCCCAAAGGAGAATAAACTCTGCCTTAAAAGAAATAGTTAAAATTGAGCTACAAAAATTACTTGATGTGGGTTTCATTTACCCTATTTCTGATAGTCAATGGGTGTCACCTTTAGTTATTGTCCCTAAGAAAGGATTAAATGGAAGGTATGTGTGGACTATAGGGATCTAAACACATCCACTAGGAAGGATAACTTTCCACTACCTTTCATTGACCAAGTACTTGATTCCCTAGCAGGTAAAAAGTACTTCTCCTTCCTAGATGGATTTAGTGACTATAACCAAATAAAGATAGCTCCATAGGACCAGGATAAAACCATATTTACATACCCTTAGGGAACATATGCCTATTATGTTCTTCCTTTTGGAATATGTAATGCCCTAGACACTTTCCAGAGGGAAGTGCTAAGTGTTTTCATAAATTATGCTCATGACTCCATGAAAATCTATATGAGTGACTTCACCACCTATGGAGAAACATATGAAGAAGCACTCAACAATCTAGAGAAGGTTTTGAAAAGGTATTAAGAACACAATCTATATCTAATTCATGAGAAATGTTTTATGATGATGACTCAAGGGATTGTTCTAGGGCATTTCATATCAAGTGGAGGAATTCAAGTGGATCCCCATGAAATTAAGATCATCTCTACACTTCATGTGCCACATAAACAAAGAGATGTAAGGATTTTTCTAGGACATGCAAGCTACTATAGGAGATTCATTCAGGACTTCAATAAAATTGAAATACCTTTATTTTTTATTCTCACCAAGGATATAGAATTTGAATGGACCACACAATGTTAACACTCTTTTGAAGCACTTAAGGTAGCCCTTACAAAAGCATATGTCTTGAGAGGCCAAACTGGACATTACCTTTCCACATACACACTGATGCTTCTAATTTTTCTTTAGGAGCAGTCTTAGGATAAAAGGAAGGTAATAAGGAGTATGCTATCTACTACATCAACAAGAACTTACAAGGAGCAAAACTCAACTACATTGTCATAGAGAAAGAGATGTTGGCAGTTGTTTATTTCATTAACAAGTTTAGGAATTACATCACTGGGTATCTAGTCTTTATCCATATAGATCACACTGCAATAAGGTACTTAATGAATAAACCTATGGTTGGAGGTAGACTATTCAAATGACTGCTCTTAGTATAGGAGTTTGATATAACAAAAGTGGATAAGCCTGGGAAGGCTAATGTGGTGGTAGATTTTCTGTCTAGATTTCCCACACAACTAGAAGAAGGTATTGTGGATGAATCTTTCCCATATGAGAATTTTTTTGCTCTTAATGTACACGCACCATGGTTTGTTGATATTTAAAATTACTTAGTGGTAGGGCAGATACCATCACATTTCTCTTCTAGAGAAAAGATTTGACAGTTGGTGCATAAAAGCTTTCCATATTCTTTGGTAGTTGATTACCTATTGTATATAGGTCCGGATAATATTATGAGATGTATAAGAGAAGATCAGGTCTTTGACATCCTAAAAAATTTCCATGATGAGCCCTTTGGGGTCACTTTGTAGCCAAAAGGACAACATTTAAGATCTTAACAATGGGTTACTATTGGCCAACTCTCCATAAGGATTCAATAAATTATACAAGGAGCTATGAAATATGTCAAAGAATGGGAAAACCAACAAGGATATATGAGATTCCTTTGCAGCCATAGTTGGCACTAGCACCATTTGATAAATGGGGGTTGGACTTTATTGGCCCAATTTCACCAGCATCTAATAACAAGAGTATATTTTAGTTTGCACAGATTATATGACAAGTGGGTTGAATTCAAGGCATTATAGTTTGCAAGAAATGGAAATGTAGCTAAGTTCTTGTATGAAGACATCTTTACCAGGTATGGAGTACCTAAAGAAATTATAATTGACCAAGGTCCCTAGTTTACTTCTGAACTTATTTCTAAATCGGTTAAAGAATATGAAATAAGGCATATAAAATCAACTCATTATCACCCCCAAGCCAATGGGAAAGTAGAGGTTACAAATAGAGAGATTGAGAATATTCTAACCAAAACAGTATAGATTCACATAAAAGACTAGGTAGCCAGATTACTTGAAGCAGTGTGGGCCTATAGAACATGGAAAATAACTACAGGTTTCACACCTTATGAATTGGTGTATGGAAAAAAAATAGTATGCCAATATAGTTTGAATACAATACACTTAGAACAGTAGTGGAACTAGAAATGGACTTGACAACAACACAGAAGGAGAGGCTACACAATATGATTAGGCTAGATGAAATTAGAATGGAGGCCATGCATCACATAGAGATAATTCAAAAACAGAGGACTAAATGACATGATCAGTTTATAAATACTAAAGAATTCAATGTGGGTGATTGTGATTTATTATATGATTCCAAATATAAAGATTATAAGGGGAAGCTACAATCTAGATGGTTGGGACCCTATGAAATACAACAGGTATTCCTAAATGGAGCGGTCAAATTGCAAACCATAGATAAGTTAGATTTTCACTATTAGTTAATGGACACATAATAAAGATATTCAATAAGCCAACACAAAAAGATGATTTTCTTCTTTCTATAATGCATCAATATGGTCAAAATAGTAGTTTTGATACAAACATACTAGCACAAGATAACAACTTAGCAACAAATACTATCAATTCTCATAGTGACTCGATAGATGAGCTAAACAGATCACCTCTTGAGGGCACTTAGGTATAATTCCTTATCCTAATTCACGTGCACACACCGCATAGGTGTCACAATCAATAATATTTTTCAAGACCACTTCATTATGCAGTAGAGACCTCTAGCATCATGAATAAAAGTTGCCATAGTTTAGTTTGAGACCTATTATTAAAGGTACCTACAATAATTACCTGTTAAAGAATTCAAATTTTTTTGCCAAATTAATTGCATACCATCCACATTCCTTCCACTTTTTTCTGCACATGTAGCCATAAGCTTGTCATATCACTACATGCAGCTTACCCACTCCATTCCATGTTGGCTATCTCGAATTTCATGCATTTGAACTATCACTTCACATTCCATCAACCATACATATCACATCCTTTAATTCGCATGCGCCAACCTATCATTTACTCCATCACCCATAACAATTATGCAACATCAAATCACATTCAAGATGCAGACACTCTTCCAAAAGCTTCACACATGTGGAGTTACATTCATCTTAACCGACAAGTATGCATACTAATTTTCCATAATTAACATAGATTTCCAATGCATTCAATATGTCCTCACATTTTTTTTGCATGCTTTGCACTCATTAATCTTATTTCCATAATCAATAATTATACCCTCTACCTAGTCACTTGCATCTAAGTGAGGTCACTTCAAGGTTTTAGTTAGGGCCTGAGATACTATATATTCCAAAATTTAATTTCTGCCACCAAATGCAAAACATAGAAAAACACACAACCCTTTTTTCTTTTCTACCTTTCTACATTTGCAACGTTTTTGGTGTATGTTTCCTAAATTCCAAGCCAGTTCAAGCTTATTCAAGCTAAAATAGAGGAGGGAGAGTCATGATAGTTGAAGTTGCAGTGGAACAAGTGCATTTAAGTATAGTAGTCATAGAGGGTTGGTGGGTTGTTGAATTTGAATTTTGAGATGAAATTTCTAGAGTTTGAGAAAAGTAAGGATATCTCATCATGGGAGGTGATATTGTCAACAGGGAACCGTCTGCACACTAGCAAGTATTGGAGGACAAGTTAGTCTTGCCCATTTTCACAAGAGCAAGATGGTTAGACTAATTTTTGAAGTTAACAAAACATAATGAAGACATGACAAGGTAGTTTGTGGCAGCACTACAACATGATGAAGCCACTATCAGAGGATTGAGGGTGGGCACTTGAGAGGCTACAATTGTAGAGGTATTTGGTCTACCAATAAATGGAGTTGAATTCCCTATCAGAGCAAATGCAATAGCTGCCAAGGATGAATTCAGGGAGCCTAGAGAAAACCTTGATTCATCATCACAAGGTACCAAGAGATTGTCACTTCCATGGGTATGGGATTCTTGTGCTTCTTATATTATTAAGTATATCACTTGTGATGGTAGACAATCCCTTCTATATAGTGTACATTTTAAGTTTTTGAGTCACCTTTGTCACAACAAACTGTTAATGTACCTAATTTCCTTTATAATTTATTAAAAAAGAATGGGGTTTGAGTATCAAAGGAAAATAAACGATTCAACTATGTCACATTACTATTTGGTTATCCTATTAGTGAAAGAGAAGCCTTAGGGTTCAATACCCACAAGTGTCCTATGAGAGCTTTTTTATTTTTGAAGATATTAACAATATTCTTGAAGAATCGGTAGTTCTAGAAAACCTAGAGTCACTTGTTGCTTCACCTACCAATAGTAAGGGAGAACCAGAGGAGAAAATTGTGAAAATATCACCACACGCAACATTTGATCAACTTGCAACAAAAGAGGTACATGAAACTACATGAAACCCCAACTTCTAAAATTCCAAAAATTAGAAAGAAGAGGTGGTTCTTCTTCTACACCTTCAAAGTTGTAGAAAAATAAGCCCACTCAACCAAGGAATTCACACCACCTGAAAAGGAAAGGTTCCATAATGGGTAGTATTGAGAAACCAGAAGAAGAAAAATAAGATATTATGATAGTAGGAACTGACTCAAAATTAAGAGACAGTGTATTTGAAAATGTGCATGTTCCCACAAAAAAGAAATGGTACATATCCACCACCTCTAAATCAAATCCAAAGGATATTTTTGTTGCAAACAAAACGAGGAAAAGAACCCCAATTAGCCCTGACAGTGAGGGTTATAAGTACACAGGGGGTGGTGATGAATAATTTTTTAAGGATGAGGAATTATTTTTAGAGAAAAGAAATGTCAAAAAGGAATTACAAGAAGCACTGGAGAGGATTGAAAGCAATTAGAAGAACTGGTAAAAACCTATGAACAAAGGGACAAGGAAAGGGAATTGAAAATTTAGGAGTTGGAGGAAAGATTGCATACTTAAGGACATGTGTCAAAGTTAGATTTGCTTGCACAACTAGCAATAGTTAAAGCAAGAAACAAAGAGCTTGCAACTGAGAATAGAAGAACCCCTGCTAAAAAAGCTCCAACCTATCATACAACCATGTCCCTAGGATACCAACTATGGAAAGTTACTCAATAATTTTCTCAGCAGAAGGAGAATTGGAAGAAAGAAAAAGAAACAATGATTTTGGAGCATACTAGAATATTGGAGAGTAAATATATTGAATTGAAAAGGTTAGCAGTCAAGGTGGAAGAAGTAGTAGATAAAGCTTCCTAGATTGTTAAATGCAGACCTCCAGCTAGGACATGTGCATTATTTTTGCAAGAAAAGTTCTTAATTTATTAGTTTAGTAGATTAATCAGTAATCAACCAGTTGCTATAAGTAGGAAATTTGATTTTCTAAATTTTTTACTGATGTCACTCTAGATGAACAAGATCAATTGTGTGAATACTATTTGCATAATTATGTTGTTCTAGAAGACACACAATGGAACCCATTAATATTTGTGGGATATTTACAATTAAGGGCACTAACATCATATTTTAGGTATGAAAAGTATAGGGGTGAAATCATGCAAGAGTATATGGAGAGAGAAATTAGTTGATCTCCCAATTAAAGAGGAATCTAAAAACCTTGATGTGATCATAGAAGAATTCTTACAAATTTTGCATCACAAAGGTGTGCAAAAGAAAATCATGAATTTGAGAATGTGGGATTATAGAAGGATGCAAATATTGACTATTGGATTCATCCATCAATGTTATTATTTTGTGATAGATGGGATAGTTTAACCCCTGAGTTGCAAAGAAAAGAGCCACCACTCTATTTATAATTTTATGGCCATGCTTGAAAGAAAATGCAGGTATATGGATATTTCCAAGGACAAAGGACTTGAATAGGTACCACTCACCTTCCAACCATCAATGTTTGTATACCTGGTACCACACTGGACAAGGGAGAAGAATGAGGAATGTGAGACAGCTGAGGTTATCAGAAGGAATAGACTTGCATTCTATAGAGGCTTTTATTTGAAACATGTTAAAGGAGTGGATGTTGTCACAAATCTCAAGGAAATCACTTTGCACTACAACCTCCAACCCTAGTTAATTTTCTTGAGGACAAGCAAATGGGTAGTTCGGGGAATGATGATACTAGTTATTAGTTAGTTTTATGATGTTTTTATGTAAGCTTATAGACATTCTCAAACACTTATCTTATACATATTCCTACACTATACTATATTTTATTCTTATTGTGCAAACTTGGACCTGATTTAAAGTATATGGAAATATGGTTATGATGTGATGGTTATTGCATAATTAATGTGTGAATAAGTATGAATTGTAATGGATATTTGTGCTTAGCTATAGTTGTTAGTATTTTGTACATGTTTTATGAACTAACTCTTTGCAACCAGGGAGCTAGAGGAGGTAGATTGTAGCCCACAACAACTATGAGGTGCAGCCCGTAGCCAAAGGAGTTTCCAAACACTAGATCAAGGGAGGTTCCAAAATAAATTGAGTGCAACAATTATAGCATGGAGGAACTTAATGAAGATGATTGTGTGTTATTATGGCATTTAATAAAGATGTTGAAGGACAAGAACCCTATTATAGTTAGGAGTCTAATGTGACTAATTCAAATAGTCCATGTTTCATTTCTTGTTGTTGCAGAGTCACATTTCTACTTGGACTCTTCTTCCTTTTTCAATTATAGTTTAGATTTCTTAGTCTTTATCACGCTCTGATATATAGGGAGTGGTGATTTATGATTTTAGTTTAGAGTCCTTATTTTAATAAACTCCCCCATGCCTATATGTATGGCTTGATGGTTGAGGCATTATGATCTAGTTAATTGTTCAATAGTGGATATAGCTATCAAGTATTTTTAGTTAGTTTATTAATCTTATACAGACAATGTTTATTGCTCAATCATGATTTCATGAATAATATATTCCATCATAATCTTATGTGATATTCTGAAGTTATGCAATGAATGGTTTTGAGTTATTATGTTTGTGTTAATTTAAGAAGCTATATTTGGGTTAGATCAGTGGAGATAGTCACTTGAGAAAGGGCCACTCAAGGTAATTGTCCCTCACTTCATTTTATGTATAATTATTGTGTTGTTAAATATGTTAGTATCAAAATGAAAACAATAAAACACACAAAATGAAACTTTAAATTGAAGAAAAGCAAATAATTTGAATTCAAAAGGAAACAAACAGAGCTTCTTCAGAGCCGTTCCATCTTCCTCTATCTCCAGGGATTTGTTTGAAGCTGCTGCTCTCAGATTGTGTAAGCAAAGCTTCTCCGAATGGCAACCTGTAGAATGAGTATGCAAAGGAAGGAGCTTCTCTATCCTATATGCTAGTGGAGTGAAAATGTTGATACAGATATACACAGGGGCTGTGAATTGTGGATGCCATGATATGAAATACTACTATGCTATGCTATGATGCTAGAATGCTTATGAATGCTAAAATTTATGCTATTGCAAATTTGGTATAGTTTTCCTATTGAAAGCTTCTTTGTGATTTCAAAGACCCGGCAGTCCTTTTATAGCTTTTTTTGCAGGCAAAATCCTGGCTGGCAAAGATCAATGGCTGTGAGATTGTCTGGTAGAATTGAATGGTGAGAGATGGAGAGGTTGAGAGGAAGATGGAGAATGTTGGGAGGTTGGAGAGAAGAATGGAAGCCTGTCTTCAACCCACAGGAACAGGCTTGCACAGGAACAGAGAAATTTAATTTTTCTATTTTGGCAGTTTGTTTCACGGTTGTTGAAGATAATCCCAAATTTAATTAAATAAATAAATTTATTTAATTTTGTGTGAGTTTTGAGGAAATTAAATATTTTTGAAATATTTAATTTTAGAACTATAGAAGATTTAATTAAATATCAGAGATATTTAATTGTAAATAGGACTTTAGAAGATTTTAATTAAATATTTTGAATGTTTAATTATGAATGAAATTTAGAAGAATTTTAGAAGAGAAGAAATATTTAATCTTTATTTGAATAAAATATTCCAGCCAAGATTAAATGATAATTAATATAGATAAATCATAATGTTTTATTTAATTAATTAAGAAATGAATAAGAAAAGTGATTAAATAAACTTATTTATTTAATCGAAATAAAAGAATGAAGAAATATAAATAAATTATTTAAATTTATTTATACGCAGATTGACTCAGAGATTTAATTAAATATTAAAAATATTTAATTAATTACCAGACTATGTGATGTGACCATTTTTAGGTGTATACATTTTGCCCCTCTTTGAAGTGATGTGTTTTACGCATTGCTTCAAAGAATTTTGAAATTTTCCCCAGATGCTGACTGTCAAATGTTGATAGGTATATGCCCCCTCAAACGATGGATCGATAAAATTTTGATTTTTGTGAATTTTCAGATTTTTTTTTTGTTTTTTTTAAAATGTTTTACGATTTTTATGATTTTTATGATTTTTGAAGATGTCGATTCATCGTTCGAAAATAATGATGTGAAGAAATTGACCCGAAGAGATGTGAAATGAAAATTTGATGATCAAAATTGCCCCTGCTGTGATAAAATGTGCTAAAATGCCCCAATTTTGCCATTAAATAGGTTAAAGATGTCATTTTCCATTTTAACCTAGTAAAAATTGTAAATTTTGAGCTTTGGAGAGATAATTATGGCACTTTCGATTCACCAGCACTGTTTTGAGCATATCCGACGACATCAGCAGCCGACACACTATGGACCTCCAGTATGTACCCTGTTAAACTTTTGCTTCTTGAAATTTTTTTGTTCATTGCACGTTCATTGATGTTTTGATTGTGAAAGAGTGTATTTTAGCGCCCTTAATTATTTTCATAGCGCCCTTGATAATTTTTGTAGCGCATTTGATTCTGTAGCGCCTATGAGGCTTTTTGTAGCGCCCATGACCATTTTCATAGCGCATTTGATTTTGTAGCGCCCATGATGAATTTTGTAGCACCCTTGATGCGTTCTGTAGCGCCTTTGATTGGATGTTGTTGTGATTAATAAATTTGTTCCCAAAGTTGTTGGAAAACAAATAATAGCTGATAAATTTGTTTTTAAAGTTGTTAAAAACAAATAGGATTGATAAGTTTGTTTCTAAAGTTGTTAAAAACAAACAAGATTTTGATTATTTGCTTTCATGAAAATGAAAAACAAACAGTTGATTGATATGTTTGCTTCTAAGGTTGTTAAAAACAAACATGATTGTGATATATTTGCATTCCATGATGATGAAAAACAAATAGTGTGATTGATATGTTTGTTCTAAAGTTGTTAAAAACACACATGATTTTTATTATTTGGTCTCCATGATGATGAAAAACAAATAGTTTTATATTCAGATTTGATTGATGAGTCATGATGATTTGATATTGATTTTGCTTTGATGATGTTTCAACAGGAGAGATTGGGCGTTTTGTAGTTACGGGAGACATTCCTGAGTACATGGATCTTGATTCCATAGCTGTTACAGTCAGATCAGGATGTGATCGAGGCATGTGGATTGACTTCGTTGCTTGATATGCCTGAGGTGCACCTCAACAGAGCTTTATTGACAACACTCGTAGAGCGGTGGCATAGTGATACCAACACTTTTCATTTACCGACTGGAGAGATTACCGTGAAGCCAGAGGACGTGTACCATATCTTGAGGATCCCAATGATGGGAGAGATAGTGGTCTTTGATAGTCAAGAGGCTAGAGGCACTGATGCTTTGAGATAGATTTTCAGAGATGATCAAATTGTTGGATACTTCATCCCATGGGGCGAGATGGCAGATTCATATCCACCCTTACCGTCTGTACTTGCAGGTTTCATTGGAGGTGTTTTGTGCCCCAACCATAGGTCGAAGGGGTTCGTAGTCAGGTGAGGTTGTGTTCTGGAGAGGATGGTGATGCAGGGTACACGGTATGCGTGGGGATCATGCATGCTTGCACATTTGTATGATGAGTTACATCATATTATATACGGTAGAGGTCGGAGTTTTGATGTTGGTTGTTCATTATTACAGATATGGGCATGGGAGCATTTTTCCATTATGCAACCTTTGACTCATGGATGATGACCTATCGGTCGATCGTACATATGGGGACATAGCGATATTATTGCTCAGCTGAGACTGAGCAAACTGGATCATTGGCAGCGTCTCTTAGATGATCTTGATACAGTATGTTGGCGGCCATATGTAGATTGTGAGGCATGGCTAGAGGATGGGAGGGAGATGCCCTATGTCTGTACGTCCATATATCTTATTGGCCATACTTAGTGGATTATTGAGAGATTTCTTGCTGGACGAGTATGTCGGCAGTTCGGTCGGATTCAGGGTATGCCTATGGGTTATGCCATTTATGCACAACGACAGCTAGAGATTGCAGTGTGGGGTCCACGAATTTCTTATGAGGCAACAGTGGCAGAGTTCACTAGTTTAGGAGTTGTGATGTGGGATTACCGAGTTGATGTCCTTGACGCAGGGACGACACCAGAGTATAGTCAGTATGTGTTAGAGCATCCTGCACCACGATTGTTTGATCCTGATGAGCCTGTTGCTCCAGTTGTTGTACAGAGACCACAGAGAGGTGGTCAGAGATGACAGAGAGAGACAGCTTCAAAGGGTGATGATTCAGAGGGAGGTGATGATGAGGAGAGTGGAGGTAGTGATGATGAGTCAGAGGGAGATAGTGATGATAAGGAGAGTGGGGGAGGTGGTGATGGTGGTAGAGGCAGTAGAGGTAGTAGGAGAGGTGGTAGAGGTGGACCGCGGATGAGACATACAGATCCATCATCTGCAGTAGATCCAGTGATGACGAGTCAGATATCCTCTTTGCAGAGTATAGTGCAGAGCTTATAGGGTCAGTTGGCATAGGCACAAACCTTGATCACACAGCTTCAAGGACAGTTGAGGACAATTACTGCTGAGAGAGATACAGCCAGACAGCAGGGAGAGCAGGCCATCGCTCTAGCTGATAGTCTACAGAGAGTAGCAGTGAGTACCTTGCCTGGTGAAATGATGAGAGAGGTGACCAGAGCCACCTAGGAGGCTGAGTTTTATAGGACCAGATATCATGATGCGGTTCCACCTGAGCAGAGAGAGAGTTATACACAATCTCGGTCTACACATTGTTGCTCTCAAACTACCAACAGGGGTGTGACATAGCCATTACCTCTAGGAGGGCCATCAGGGACAGGTGGAGCAGGTCCATCAAGTGCAGGTGGGACAGGTCCCAGACTAGCACCATTAGAGGATAGCACTGCCCAGAGCATTGTACGTGATATTTTTGTGATACTCTTTTGAGACATTTGTAGACACCCTGAGATGATCTCATTTTTTATGATGTTAGATCATGTATAGTTGACATCTTTGTACATTTTGACATTCATTTTTGAGATATATGAAATGCAGCGATGATTTATGATGAGTGGTTCGATTTTCTATATATGATATGATGGTTTCTCAATTTTTTTATGCTTATGATGTATATGTATGCATGATTTATGAAATGAGTGAAATCTATTGATGAATGATTGTATAAATATGATGGATGATACAATTTATGAATGCTTATGAATGTTTTGATTATGATGTATGCTTTGTTTTGTATGATTTTTCGATGCAAAAATGTATGAAAAATGTATGAAATCATGTCTTTGTGAATGTTAAAATATACTCAGTCATGTATTCAAAAAGATATGAAACATTTGATACTTTTCCAACTTTTGAGAAAATCTATAAATGTAAAATGTAGATTCTAACATGAATGCAATCTATACTAACCATGCAAGATATTCGTACAATATTGCCATTCTGAGAGCTTATTTGTGCTTTTTGTATCATCATAGAGCATTGAAATGTTGAAAGTTAATACAAGCATCAAAGGGTATGTTTGCACCAGTGATGACCTGAGTATTGCTTTCATGATTTTTGATATAGCAAGATAATACAAGCATCTAGGTATAATTGAACTGAGATGACCTGAGTATTGCTTGCATAAATAGACAAGAGTTAACCCGTTTCCCATGCAAATTCTGAAATGTCATCAATGATACTTAGTAGAGCATGTCTCACGACCAATTTGCATAGTACTAATGATTTCCTCGCAAACAACAGACAAAGAAAAATCATACTCCTTCCTTGATTTTCTAGTTCAGTACATCATTGAATTGCTCCAGAGATATGATAGAAAATCAAACAACCATTCAAATCTTGCCTAAAATATTTCAAACATTGGTCAGATTAAGATCATCCAGTCTTGATTACCAACATTGATGTTTGTGTTTTGATGAACGTTGTTGTTTTGACCATGTTGTTTGATTGCATTGGGATTGAGTTATAGTGTTGGTGTTGCAGTTGATTTGATGCGTCAATGTTTGTTGCATTATGGCAAACCGTCTTGTGTCCGTTTGTGATGTTCGAAAAGCTCGTTGCCCCTTGCTTGTTTAGTCTGTGTTTTTCCCCCCAGTGTAAACACAACCTAAAGATTAAGGATATGTACAAATTTCATCAAGCCATGATGAAACATAAGAATTCCTGTCATATGAGATGGATATGAAAGACATGTACAGATGATAGATATGAATGGATGATGCTGAAAGTGAATGCAAGACATAAGCTAATAGATGGAGGAGCCTATTTAGATCACAAGTAGTGCATGTTCGCCAGGTTTTCACCACTTGTTTTTATTGCACTTTTTCAAGACTTTTCTGATTTTTATGATTTTTTCAGGACTTTTTATAATTTTTATGATTTTTTCAGGACTTTTTCTGATTTTTATGATTATTTTAGGACTTTTTCTAATTTTTATGATTTTTTCAGACATAGAACTTTTTCAAATGAATGTTGTTGATCGGCTCTTCAAACAGGTCCCCTTCTGACGTAGATAACTAATATGCACCAGAACCATACGCTACAATGATGACAAATGGACCAAGCCAATTTGGTTTAAATTTTCCTTTCTTTTCCCTGTCTTGCTGATTACGTAGATTTTCTCTCAAAACTAAGTTGCCTACTTGAAATGTTCGTGATTTAACTCTGTGATTATAGCTACGAGACATAACTTGTTGATAACCCTTCAAATGGTCAGCTACATGTTGACGTCTTTCATCTAATAGTTCAAACTCTTGCAGGCGAGATACTCTGTAGTCTTCATCATTTATCAGTCCTTTGAGTGAGACCCGAAGCGAAGGTATTTCAACCTCTAATGGTAAGATTGCTTCTGCTCCATAGACCAAGGCATATGGGGTAGCTCTTGTTGGTGTGCGAATACTAGTTCTGTATGCCCACAAAGTTGGATTTAATTGGACATGCCAATCACATCTTGCATCATTTACTGTCTTCTTCAAGATCTTCAAGATTGTTTTGTTTGAAGCTTCTGCTTGACCATTTCCTTGTGGATAGTAAGGTGTAGAGAACCTGTGTTGGATGTGAAATCTTTCACAAAGTTGGTCAACATCTTGATTTTTGAAAGGCCTCCCATTATCAATGATTATAGAATTTGGAATTCCATATCTACAAATGATGTAATTCAGGATGAATGAAGAGATTTGTTTACCAGTCATGGTCGTCAAAGGAACAACTTCGATCCATTTTGTAAAATATTTCATAGTTGTAATAATGAATTTATGCCCATTTGATGATGAAGGATGATTTTTTCCAACAAGATCTAGTCCCTACTGAGAAAAAGGCCATGTCGGAGTAAAAGGTTGCAGTTCCTGTGCAGGTGCATGAATAAGATTCCCATGGATCTAGCATTTAAAACACTTCTTGACAAAAGTAAAAGAATCTTTCTCCATGGTAGGCCAATAATATCCCATTCTAACAATTTTCTTGGCTAAGGTTAAACCACTTGAATGAGTTCCACAAATACCACCATGAACCTCTTGTAAGGATTTTTCAGATTCATCACGTTCAAGACATCAAAGGAGTGTACCATCAGGACCACATCAGTAAAGAATGTTGATGATCAAGGTATAACGTGATGATTGGCGTATGAAATTCCTTTTTTGGTTTTGAGATAAGTCTGGAGGTAAAATGTTGTCTTTCAAGTAGGTATAAGTCTTTCCATATAAAGGTGAGTCAGAACCGGTTAAATGATATATGACTTGGGTCTCAGGATTATCATAGGCAAGAGAAAACAATTGTTCTACCAAGAATTCGTACCGTTTTTTATCTTCTGACAATTGTAACAAGGAAGCAATTGTAGCAATTGCATCTATAGCTTTATTATCAATCCTTGAGATTTGTGAAAACTTGATTGACACAAAATACTTTTTGAAATCATCCACCATGTTCTTGTAAGGTAGTAACTTATCATCTTTAGTTTGATAATCATCATTGATTTGATTAATGACAAGTTGTGAATCACTGTAGACTTGCAGCTCTGTAATCTGCCATTCCAAGGCTATTTTTATCCCTATAAGCAATGCCTCATATTCAGCTATATTATTTGTACAAGGAAGCATCAATCGATATGATTTTGGAATGTTATCTCCTTTAGGTGTGACAAAAAGAATTCTTGCCCCCGAGCCTTGTTGTGTGTAGGATCCATCAAAGTACAATGTCCATGATTTCTAAATTGTTGTTGTGAAGACATATGCATCAGGAAACTCAATGTGCATTGGATTTTCTTCTTATAAAGGTGCTTCGGCCAACTGATCTGCAATAACCTATCCTTTAATAGCTTTTCAATCTACATAGTGAATGTCAAACTCACTTAAGATCATTACCCACTTTGCAAGTCTTCATGTTAAAGTAGCTCTGCTTAAAAGGTATTTTAGTGGATCAATCTTGGTTATCAGCTTAACCGAATGAGCCAACCTATAATGACACAACTTTTGAGAAGCAAACACCATTGTGAGGCAAGCTTTTTCAATGAAAGTGTAGTTTAATTCATGACTTGTTAAAGTTCTGCTAATATAGTATATGGCCCTTTCTTTGCCTGTAGAATCCTCTTGTGTTAGTAATGCTCCCAAGGATACTTCTGTTGCTGAAATATAGAGTATGAGTGGATTTCTTGGAATGGGTGGAATTAAAATTGGTGGGTTCATAAGATATTGCTTGATCTAATTGAATGTTGCTTCACATTTTTCTTCCCATTTGAATGGGACATTTTTATGTAATAAATGTGTAAATGGTAAGCTTTTGTCTGCCAATTGAGCTATAAACCACCTGATGGACTGTAGTCATCCTTGCAATGATCGAAGTTGACTGATATTTCGTGGTGGCGGCATGTCCATTATAGCTTGTACTTTTTTTGGATCAACCTCTATGCCCTTTTCTGAAATAATGTATCCTAGGAGTTTACCAAATGTAACGCCGAAGACACATTTCTTTGGATTGAGTTGAACATTGAACTTCTCCATTCTGGTAAAGATTTTTGACAAGATTTCTAGATGTCCTTCTCATGTATGAGATTTGGCAAGTAAATCATCAACGTAATCCTCCATGAATGTATGCATCATATCATTAAAAATTGTTGTCATTGCTCTTTGATAAGTGGCTCCTGCATTCTTTAACCCAAATGGCATTACGTTCCAACAATAGGTACCACAAGGGCATGTGAATGTTGTTTTATCTTGATCCTCTGGTGTAATATTTATCTGGTTGTATCCTGAAAATCCATCCATTAATGAATACATTGCATGGCCAGCAGTTAAATCAACAATCATATCTATGTTGGGAAAAGGAAAGTCATCTTTGGGACAATCTTTGTTCAAATCTCTGAAATCTGTACAAACTCTAATCCTTCCATCTGGCTTTGAAATAGGTACAATATTGGAAATCCATTCTGCATAGTCAATAGTCTGAATGAATCCAACATCTAAAAGCTTTTGTAATTCCTCTTTGACCAATAATGCAACATGTGGATGCATTTTTCTAAGTTTTTGCTTCACAGGTTTTGCCCCTGCATTTATAGATAAATGATGCATTATCAGATTAGGATCTAACCCTAGTATATCAGCATATGACCAAGCAAATTTGATTTGATTCTCCTTCAAGAACTCCATGAATTTCAATACTTCTTCAACTGTTAATGATGCTGCAAGTTGCAAGATTTTTGGCTGCTCTGTTGTACTTATGTTGATTGATTCTGTTGGTTCGATCAAAATAGAAGATCTTTCATGATAATTCTTGGGAAGAGTGTCAAGTTTCTCATCCTTCAGTGCCTCAGAAAGGTTTTCACTGTCAGATTCGCTCTTTATTTTTCTCTTGTTGTGATCTACCACTGCCATTTTTCGGTTTTCACCGATAGATCCATCTTTTATTTCATTTATTTTGCAGCTAAGAGACTTGACACCCTCCTTATCAAAATCATGAGTATGAAATTCTTGTATGAAACAATTGTTTTCCTCTTTAGAGGAACAAAGGAAATTTATAATGTCCTCATCATCATGAAATGTAGGGATATGGATAGGTGCATCATTGTCCCAATCAATAAGTTCCGGATAAACTAAAGTCATAGGATCATTAGGTTGGATAAGGTCTTGAGCTGTCAAAGTCATGATGTGGTTGTCATCTTCATGGTAGACAAGGTCTATGATGGTATTCTCTTGTTGATTGTCAATCTCGTTAAAATTTGAATCGTCCTCACTTGAGTCATGATCACTTTGTAAAACATAATCAAGTGGAGGCCTTGAACCTTCTCCTTGTATGAGAATAGGTGCATATTTGTGTATAGTATCAACTTGTTTGTCTCTCCAAAATTCATCATTATAAATGGTTTCCCATTCATATTCATTAGAATCAGTATCTGAATCATTTTGCAATTGGAAAACTGATCCATGTAGAGTGACATCTTCATGGTGTTTATCTAAAATTGATTCTCTTTCATAAGTTTGTTGTGCTTGCTATAAAACTAGCTCTTCTTTATCCTTACCATATCCCAATCTTGTTTTATCATTTGAATGTATTGAAATAGGTTGAATTGGCTCCATGATTCCTTCTCTTCTTTTTCCTATAGGACCATTTCCTTCATAGCCCATTTTTTGCATGATAGTGTACCCCTTACCATATTGTTCTGTAGGTAACTTAATGTGCAAGAGAGATTCATCTTCATCTTTGTATAGCCAACTTAGGATGTCCCTATCTTCAGCTTCTTCCTCAGTGGTGTTTGCTTTAATGAATTGTCCATCAAACTTTGTGATTGGCACAGAAGCTTGGGATGTAGAGGTTGTTGCAATCTTTTGATTTAATAAGGTTGGCTGACCATGTGATCTCGGAGGAGGTAAGGTAGAAAGAGATAACGAATATTCGCCTACTCCTTTATCTTTAAAATTTAGCTTAGTGTCAAGATTCTTTGTCAATTCTTGCAGTTGGCCTTGTAGATTGGAAGAAGAAACAGCAAGAGCCTCCCTATTATGTCGCACAAAGGCATCTTGAGTTGCTCAGAGATTTGAACAAGTTTGTGTGCTATTGTAATCAGTTTGTATAGTTATTTCATGTCCATTGTATGGAAACTTGAGGCATTGATGGTACGTTGATGGTACTGCTTGCATATCATGAATCCATGGATGACCCAAAAGTATGTTATAGGAAAGATCCCGATCTAGAGCCTGACAAAATGTGTTTTTCACAATAGGTCCCACTCTGATAGGTAGCATTATTAGTCCTTTAGAAGCTCTTTCGTCATCATCATATGCCTTGATAGTTATTTTCCTTCGTGGATCAATAGAATTTTCTGATATTCCCAAGGCATGTATTAGCTTTAAGGTACAAATGTTTAAACCAACTCCTCCATCTATTAAGACATGTTTGATTCGATGTTTATGGATCATGACTTTAAGATAGAGCGATGAATTATGTGGATGTGTCATGGAGGCATCATCTTTTTCGGAAAATGAAAGACAAGTAGGGGAAGACAAATGTCCCACCATGGCTTGAATTTTTTTTACATCCAAATCAGTGTCAACAGTTGTGTTTACAAGAGCTTCTTCTAAAATATTCTTGTGTATGGGGGATATTTTGAGAAGTTCAAGGATGGAGATTTGAGCTGATGTTTTTCTCAATTGATCAACTAGATTATAATGACTTGGAGGAGAAATAGTTGCCTTAGATGAACTTCCTTTTAGGACAACTTTTGCTTGTCCTCTCATGGTCACATTAACCTGTTGATATTCTTGTTTTCCCTTGATTTTGATAACATTAACCCGTTGATCATCAACATAGATGTGACAGATTATATTGTCTTCAACATTATGTATGCTTTTGGCTTTTGCATCTGATGTTTCCCCCTTTTGATAGTTCGGTAAAGGATCTTTGAATTCTTGATGATCGTCATTGGTATGATGTCCTTCAATTGTAATGGTGCCATTGTCAATTAAATCTTGTACTATATTTTGCAAAGCTTGACAATTATTTGTTCTATGACCTTTACATTGATGATAATTGGAATAATACGAGTCATTCCATGATGGTGGTTTGACTCGTGGCTCATAATCTCTTTGTGGTGGTAAGGTGATAACCTTATTATCAAGAAGCTCCTTGAGAGCAGACTCAAGAGATTGACCCAAAGTGGTAAAATTTCGTTGATTTGAAAAGAATGGAGGTCTGGACAGATTTGATGTTTGGGTATTGCCAAGATTTTTATTGAGATTACCACGATTATCCTTGGTGTTTTGATTGGTCATGCTTTCTTGCTTGGAGTTTTGTCCTTTTTGATTGTTGTTTCCTTGTTGGTTGGTATTTTCTTGTTGGTTGTTTCGTGGAGCACTTGATAGATTAAAGATAGATGGTCTTGTTCGTAGATTATTTGCATCTACTATACCATTATTGACAACATTTTTATTTATGTTCCAAAACCTTGTTTTATCGTTGTTGTTTTGGTTGGATGTACTTGGATTATCAAGTTTTATCACTCCTCGTTTAACCAAGGCCCCTTCAATGGTGATTGCATTTTCAATCAATTTTTCAAAGTTATCAGGACAATGAAGGTTAAGCCTATAACTTAATTCTTGATCTAGGCTATTGATGAAGATATCTATATTTTCCTTTTCAAGAATAGGACGGGAATATCGCGCAAACAACCTTCTCCACCTTTGCAAAAACGTAGTGAAGGATTCTCCTACTTTTTGTTTCACTTTACAAAGATCAAGCATTGTTATCTGGTGTTGGATGTTGTAGGAGTATTGTGATATAAACTGAATTTATTAACTCTTCAAAGGTTTTGATGGGGGGAGTGATCTTAGAAAGCCACTCCATGGATTGTGCACCTAGTCTTCATGGAAATAATCACATTAAGTAGGTATCGTCATAGGCGAATTCTAGACTCATATTTCAGAAATCCCTCACATGTTCAATGGGATCAGTTTTTCCATTGTACCTATCAAATTTAGGGATTTCGCAATGTTTTGGAAAAGGGATCATTTGAAGACTCCTATTGAATGGATAAGGAGATATGTCTTCCAAAACATTCTTCTTTGTTGTCCCCCCTTGCATCTCTTTTATTTTCCCTTGTAATTCTTTTACTTGTTGAGTAAGGGCACTAAAGTCATTAGGAGGAGTTTCAGGATTCTATTTAATCCCTTCTATATCGAAATTGTAAGGTAACTTAGCTCCTTGATTAGCTAATGAAAGAAAATATCTTTCTTTTTTTCATTCTAAAATCCTTTCCATAAGAGTATGGAATTGGGGATCTTGCTCTGCTTCTTGAAGCTTTTCTTCTATTAATTTGTCACTATTAAACATATCCTCTTCTTTCTTATTATGGTCACCCATTTTGCTTGTAGTGGTTTCTCCTTCGTCTTTTTCCATGTGTTTTCGAGATCTCGTGAAGACAGGCATAAGCTTTGTTCCAAATTCTACTCACTTTTGATCAAAAGAATGAAATAGTGCAATTTGTGAAAGGTATGAAAGTCAGGATAGAATGAAGATTCTATGACCTACAAAGGTTTCTAATCTTTAGCTTGTGTTGTTCCCTAATTGAAAGGATGAAAATCTTGTTGGCGGGAATCTAAGCAAAAGATCAAGAAAAAGATGATTTTGCACTTTATAAAGTTTGATCCTAGTTTCGTAAAAGGATGGATTTTGTGATGAATGCCTAATGTGATTGAGTTCTCTATTGCAGAATTTGATTTGGACGAGTAGAATATTCATTTGCAGGTTGGGGAATATAACAAAAATGAATACATTGACTATGGTTATGCCTTTGAGAAAGGGCTCTTCTTTGAAAGAAACCTTGTGAGTACAATGGTTCTATAGCATAATCATCAGTAAAACCTCTAACACAATCATGATATCGATGAAGAAAGGTTCTATATTTGAGTAAAACCTTTCGGCTTTGATACAAGAATCGTCTTTTCTTCAATAGTTTCTTGTAGCTAAGGGGTTTTCTTTGGCTTTTTGATTCGTTTGAGAATGGATTTCTTAACAAAAGTTGTGGATTTCCAATTTCGTAACATGAGAGTAATCAATGTAATTGTGAATTTTAGATGATCTTTACTGAATTAATGTATTGAAAACACATCAAGCAATTTGTAGAATAGTTGTTTTAAGTAGTATGCTAAACATCAAGTGTATGACCAAATGTTTTTCAAAAAGTGTTTTAACGGGTTTTACACATGATAAACATTTCAAACAGACTCACTCTTAGTACTCAGATAGGTCATCATAGTAATCAACAGCCCACATCTTAGAGCTGCGTCAACTCACATAGCCATGTCACCCCCGAAAGGGCGCCCGTGTTTTTGTCTTTTCTAGGTGCATACTCAGAGTGATAGAAGTGGATACCGGATCCCCTGAGCAAAAATTCCTTGGTAGTTATATGGTGAGTATCTTGGGGGTAGATTCTTCCCTCCCCTGCACTGTGATTATTATGATGTTCAGAAACTGACTTCGGTTGGATACTACACTAAGTTTGTAGTAAGGGTTTCCGTTCGGTGCAACAAATGATATACTCCCTCGAGAGACCTCCCTAGAACTGCGTCAATGATATACAGCAAATGATATACTCCCTTGAGAGACTCACTCTTAGTACTCAGATAGGTCATCCTAGTAATCAACAGCCCACATCTTAGAACTGCGTCAACTCACACAGTCGTGTCACCCCTGTAAGGGCGCCTATGTTTTTGTCTTTTCCAGGTGCGTACTCAGAGTGACGGAAGTGGATATTGGATCCCCTGAGCAAACATTCCTTGGCAGTTATATGGTGAGTATCTTGGGGGTAGATTCTTCCCTCCCCTGCACTATGATTATTATGACGTTTGGAAACTGACTTTGGATGGATACTACACTAAGTTCGTAGTAAGGGTTTCCATTCAATGCAGCAAATGATATACTCCCTCGAGAGACCTCCCTACCTTTAGAACAAAGGCTTTGGGGATGGTTATCAATGCACACTACCGTCAAAAGAGGGTTTCCCCAGTTTTGCTTTAAATTTTATAGTGGGGTGGAATAGCCTGGCTTTGGCTTGAACCCACTTGAGTTGCTCCTCTTGGGTGAGTACTTTTTCCCACAAGAGCAGGCTCTCTAAAAGGTTTTAACAAAATTGGAAATTGCATGAAATGAAATAGATGAGTTTGGCATTTTGATCACCTAGTTAAGGGGAGAGCATAGGCCTATCACCGTTTAAAGCAAAGCAAACAAGAGTTCAATTTTAAGCACAAATAAAGATTTGCTATGCTAGGTGAAGATGTTGCTTCACAAAAACATGGAGTTCTTTTTAGCCCAAAATTAAAAGTGAAGTGACTATCCTAGGATTGCTTGATTTTTAATTTATGTGACTACCCTAGGATTGCTTCATTTTTAATTATGTGACTACCCTAGGATTGCTTAATTCTTTCAAAAAATTTACTATTCGCGGTCACGTCGGATTCAGTCAAGCTGTATTTAAATTACAATTTACAATTTGTAGCCTTTTCAAAAGTGCGCTATAACAGACATCATGGGCACTGTAGGATGCTTTAAGGGCGCTACAAGATGCTTCAAGTGCGCTGCAGAATGCATTACGGGCACTGCAGGATGCTTCAAGGGCGCTGCAGAATGCTTTAAGGGTGCTACAGGATGCTTCAAAGGCCCTGCAGGATGCTTCACGGGCGCTGTAGGATGCTTCAAGGGCGCTGAACTGGGTATGAATTTTGTTGAAGCGTGTTTATTGCACTAATCCGTTGTTTTTGGCCATAACCTGTCAGGAAAATCTGCAATAAAATGTTAAAATTGGGGCAAGTGCCCCATGGTGGGTGCCAAAAATGTGTTGTTAAATATGTTAGTATCAAATTGAAAATAATAAAACACACAAAATGAAACTTTAAACTAAAGAAAAGCAAATAATTTGAATTCAAAAGGAAACAAACAGAGTTTCTTCAGTCGTTCCATCTTCCTCTATCTCCGGGGATTTGTTTGAAGTTGCTGCTCTCAGATTGTGTAAGCAAAGCTTCTTCGAATGGAAACCTATAGAATGAGCATGCAAAGGAAGGAGATTCTCTATCCTATATGCTAGTGGAGTGAAAATGCTAATACGGATATACACAGGGGCTGTGGATTATACACAAGGGCTGTGAATTGTGGATACCATGAAATGAGATGAATAGGCCATGATATGAAATACTACTATGCTATGCTATGATGCTAGAATGATTATGAATGCTAAAAGCTATGCTATTGCAAATTTGGTATAGTTTTCCTATTGAAAGCTTCTCTGTGATTTCAAAGACCCAACAGTCCTTTTATAGCTTTTTTTTGCAGGCAAAATCCTGGCTGGCAAAGATCAATGGCTATGAGATTGTCTGGTAGAATTGAATGGTGAGAGATGGAGAGGTTGAGAGGAAGATGGAGAATGTTGGGAGGTTGGAGAGAAGAATGGAAGCATGTCTTCAACCCACGGGAACAAGCTTGCACAGGAACAGAGAAATTTATTTTTTTTGTTTTGGCAGTTTGTTTCACGGTTGTTGAAGATAATCCCAAATTTAATTAAATAAATAAATTTATTTAATTTTGTGTGAGTTTTGAGGAAATTAAATATTTTTGAAATATTTAATTTTAGAACTATAGAAGATTTAATTAAATATTAGAGATGTTTAATTGTAAATAGGACTTTAGAATATTTTAATTAAATATTTTGAATGTTTAATTATGAATGAAATTTAGAAGAATTTTAGAAGAGAAGAAATATTTAATCTTTATTTGAATAAAATATTCCAGCCAAGATTAAATGATAATTAATATAAATAAATCATAATGTTTTATTTAATTAATTAAGAAATGAATAAGAAAAGTGATTAAATAAACTTATTTATTTAATCAAAATAAAAGAATGAAGAAATATAAATAAATTATTTAAATTTATTTATACGCAGATTGAACTCAGAGATTTAATTAAATATTAAAAATATTTAATTAATTACCAAACTATGTGATGTGACCATTTTTAGGTGTATACAATTACTTCTGTTATAGCAAATATTTCATAAATGCATGTTGTATTAATTAGATTTCGTGTGTTACAATTATAAATGGATTCATGAACAATTCTTGCTTCACACTTATGCCTAAGTTGTTTTAAGCTTGTTGTACTCTAGAGTGTGGGTTTAGTTAACAATATTAGTTAGGTTCCAGTGTTCATTTCTTGACAATAAATTAGTCACAATCTTATACTGTAGGTACTTGTAGCAATAGTTCCAGCATTACTTCCTTTACTATTATGCATTTTTATGATTTCTCAGCAAGTATAAACACCTATGCTAGGATGATTTAGGTAGTCTTGAGTCTTTGAAAGCACATACAGTGCCAGTACCATCACAAGCTTACTATCCTTGGTCGATAATTCAGTGAAGGTCTTTCCAAAGGTTCAAGTGGATTGTTCAGTTAGGTTTCCCCTCTAAATTGTGTGATTGTCACCAAGTTTACTAGACATTAGTAGGGACTCTACAACCTTGTCGAGGTTATTGTGATCCTACCAATCTTATTAAATCCTTAGGAATTATGGCAGCATGTGCATAAGTCTCCTTCTCACTATTGACAAACTTTATCTAATGACATTCAATGACTTGACAATCTTGCTTCTTGCACTAAAAATGAGTGTCAAAGAACTCTCTTTTATGAATGTTAGTTCCTCCTTGACTTTTCCTTGTAATTGCATTATTAATACTATTTGTCTAGTTTTTAAGGGTTTCCTCCCTTTCCTCCTTGACCTTGTTGAGACTTCTTCGCACTTAATCCACCTCTTCCTCCATTGTTCTTTCCTTTTCATCTAGAATTATTTTTTTGTCTTATTTTCAACTTCTCCTTGACCTTCAATACATACTAATATGTATTTTTAATGGTGTAGATTCTTAGCATACTAATCTCCTCTTGTATTCCAAGTTGTAAGTCATTTGCATACTATATTTCCTTTTGGTCTAGATTATGGTGGCATAATCAAATGGTAAGTTTATAAAAAATATTTAGTATATTCCTTCACACACCACTTGTATTCCTACATATTCAATAAGTTATTTACAAAATCCAATTGGTGGTCCCTTATAAGTAACTCACCATTCAATTTTCATATTATCTAATCTCGATGGGTGGTTTTCACCTTGTCATTCATGACCCATTTCAACCATGTTTCCTTCCAAGAAAATGCAACATGCCCCTTCAACTTTATTTGGAAAATTCTAAACTTGTACAAGATATGTATTTAAACTCAAAGAAATTATTCATCTTGATGATCCAATTGATCAATTCCTCTAGATTAATTAATCTATAAAATATGGTACTACCCCCGTGCTTCTCATAATCCTTGGTATGGACATCAATAGGTTTTCTTCTTCTATTTGAATATTTGTTGTTTTCACTCCTTCTTGCTTTCCTTCCTCCTCTTCTCACTCCTCTAATTCATCAGGGTTATCCTGTTGGACAATTACTCTCTTACAATATACTTCCATTGTGTTCATCCTTCATTACATTCTTTTCAATAGTTTAGTGACTTCTTCTATCCCCAACACATTAGCAATCCTAGCTTAGGCCACACGAACTAATTCATGTCAACAATATTTATGAGGGTGAATAAAGGTCACACCATGTTTAAAATGAATTCCTTTAGATCCTTGGAGATTTTCTCACCTCATATAACACACCTCGCTTTGATATTGCTTGATGTAGGCCAAGGTTTGAGAGTCTAACCAAGAATTATCAAACCTAGTAGCTCAACACAACACACGCAAATAATGGAAAATATTTAGAAAAAATGGTGCAAAATGAATCTTTTTGTTAAAATAGTAATAAATTCTTACAACATGACATAAATTCCAACACTTTGGTGTAAAAAATAATAGAGATCATAATGATCTTGCAATTTGTAAAAGATATTAAAATTCTAGTAGGAGAGATATTTTACAATAAATTTTAGGTGGTTCTACACATCCTGGTTCCTCAATTAGAAATAATTGCAATATCCCAAGATTAGGGAAACACTCTTAATTTGGACATCATTCAAGATTTATACTCATGTTCTCTAAGTGGACCAAAAAAACCCAAATTCTTTGGGAAATGATAGAGCACCTACTAAGATCTAAGGCTCTAGTTATCAATGACCCTATGTCATGGATGAAGTTAATATATTTGAACTTGAAAGTTATAATTCAAGTGTAAACAAGCTCATTGTCCATAGTGATGTTCCTTCGTATGTACACCATGAAATACAAAGGGGAGAATAATATTAAGGAAAAAAGAGAGGTCTTAGTTGGCCATAAAAGATGTAACATAACTAAACCATTATTGCTCATACAAAGAATATTTGTAGGATAAGGAACTAGAAGAAATCACTATGAATGAGTAGCATAAATGCCATGACACAATATTTTTGTGCTAATTTGCATCTCCAAACTCTTAGAAATTTAGAATTGGAACCACAAAATATAACTCATGTCACATTGCAAGATCCTATAAAAAAATAAAATCAAAATATTTTTGATTGATACATGATTATTTATTGACCAATATTCTCCTACATTAATTTATTCTAGGTGAATTAGCCATAAAATGGGACACAAATTTATGGATGAGTGAATCATGTTTATTTAGCATGGGATATAAGAGGTGTAAGCCTATAGGAATCTAGTATAACATGAAAAAATAAATGTGTCTCATGATGAGGAGAGGAATACGTCATATAAACATCAATTGAAGAGCTAATGAGAAGACAAATAAATGGACATCATCCTTAGTCACCCAAGGGTAAAAAAATACTCAATAAAATCATGTTCCTGTATCATAAATGAACTATAAATTATACAAGATGAGTTAAATTAGTTTAATGTTTCATATATTTGAAGGGCACACAATCTACTGAGAGGGGGGTGAATCAGTAGATCAAATCAATTTAAAGCTCTTCATATATATCAAACATGAAACTTGAATTAAAGAAGATACTAATAATCAAGAAATTGTATAAGCACACACATCTACATATGAGCACTAGATATATGTGGAAACCCAAGATGGGAAAACCACGGTGAGAATAGCTACTTGGTTCTATTGTCCAAATCTAGCCTCACAATACATAAATATAACAAGGGAATTTACAATATGAAGTAGGCACCAACCTATCGAAGACACCAATCCTCAAATGTATTTGTAGGTACCAACCTACAGGAGACACCAATCTCCAGTACAAAGATTTGAGCACCATATCAATGAGTAGAACACCAGTCCTACTGAAATTTCAAAGATAAAGCTTGTAGATCTTCGATGTTGATTACACAACTTACACAAAGTTTGAACTTGATTCAAACACTCTACTACATTCCTCAAGATCTTATGATGGTGCACAATGATTGAGATGCTTCACATTGAATATCCCTCTTTCACACAAATTTACATCCTTGTATATTCACTCACTACCTTCTCTTCAATTATTCTCACACTTCACATTATGCATATGCACAAATGTATGATGGTTATATACAAGACATTACATTAACATTACTCCATTTCGGCCAAGGATTCGTAATTAACTAGGATGACATAAGGTGGACCTAAATTCAAATTACACAAAATGTATAACGGGTAGGTCCTAAATCAATTTTTTTACCGCCAAAATAACATGATATTGTGTGTTTCCACAAGATCCTTAACATGGATCTATTTTACCACCACACACTCACTTTGAATCCTACACACTACTAACCATTGCCACATAGTTTCAAAACACAAAATGATATGATAGTACATTACAATTAATTCTCACTAATCTACTGTCCAAATTCCTTTGACATTAGTGAGAACCTTTGACATCAATGATAACACATGTTCGACAATCTCCCCCTTTTTCATTGATGGAAAACAACAAAATTAGCCACATGAAGACAAATCTAATATTTTCCATGTCAGGAAACCACCTCACACTAATTCCCATTTTCTCCCCTTGGAAGATATAGCATTTTGAGTTCCATTTCTCCCCCTTTGATATAAATGACAAAGGTCAACTGCATTTTTGGTACTCTACACAATCTGGAAACCTGTTTCCTGGATAGACTCCCCCTGAGGCCATATCGCACTACTTCTAAAACACTTTTCAAGACCACCAAGTCTTCTTGCAGAAAGGAGTTAGCACTCCCCATAAAATCATACTATCCTCTTGATTTAAGAGGAGAGAGAAACAACTCCCAACTTTTGTTGGAGATGCTCAAACTTTTCCTTAGGAAGTGGTTTTGTGAAAATTCAACATACTCCAATTTCACTTCTTTTTTGGCAACCTTCTCCCTTAAGAAATTATATTTGATTACAATGTGCTTTGTCCTTAAGTACATTACTAGATTATTTAAAATGTTTATATCACTTGTATTATCACACAGAATAGAAATGGGGTCATCAAATTCAATCTTTATCTCCTAGTTTTGTTTCATCCATAATACCTATATAACATGAAGTTGTTGCAATGCATTTTGCTTCTGATATAGATAAAGACACTAAATCATATTTCTTACTTAACTATGATACTATATTATCATTGTAATGTCATTAAATTACACCTTGTGTAATTTCACATTACATAATCCTCCATTTATCCTAATAAAAGACGATAATGTGATTCCCCTTTTCCATAAATTTAATTTCATCCTTGACCCCTTTATTTTTGGTCTTCAAGAGAGTTCTTCTCGAGGACGCTTCCATGATGTGAAAACATCTATGCACCACATGAATGTCTTGACAAGATTCTTGATTTTATGGTTGTTGGGATGTTACACTTTTGCTTGCTCGCAAAGTGTAAGACCTTTGTGGGCTTCAGACATGTCGAAAATGCCTCCTTGCATGCCTTTTCTTCATTCAAGCTCCTCATTCTTTATTTTATTCACTCTCTTGATCATTCTATTCACTTCATTCAATCTTATATTCAATCAAACTCATTCTCATTCTCTTATACACCATTTTTCTTGCAAGCTCTATTGCTCTTGGCTTCTACATTGGTATTGTATACATCTGAATTTGACCATCCCCATATGGTCAAATTCATCCCCTTTATTCCTCCATCCCGCATGCCTCATTGACATTAGTTAAATAATTTATTTAATTAATATTTCTTCTTTTTCTAATGTTCCTAAGGTATTTAATTAAATAATTAAATACTTTATCTTTTATCCCCTTTCTTCTCTAAATTAAATAAATACTTTGATTTATTTAATTTAGTCATTTGGCTTTATGAATTTAAATCAATTTTAAATTCACCTTTTCTCTCTCCTTGTCCCATCCTCTATAATCCCCCTCTAATCTAGATTAATTTAATTAATCATTGATTAGGATGTACACACCCTTAATCAGGATTAGTGTCACATCCTCCATAATTCTCCATTTTCCTTAATCCTTCATTAATCAACTTAATCCCCTATTTGCACAACTTTAATTACTTGATTAGGTCAACCTAATCCTAATGCCATTTATGGCATACCCCCAAGTCAACTTTCATTAATTTCTTTCTCCTTTTGGACAAGGCAACCCATTCCCCATGTGAATTTAAAATTCACATTTATTCTCCCTAGACTTCCTCTCTTTCCCATGTGGACATTTGAGAAATTTTTAATTCCTCATGTGTCACATCACCCATATGGGGACAAGGACCTCCTTTATGAGGAGATCTTGTCCCAATCCCAAGGTACCATAAGGTACCTCCACCTCACCTCCCTTTTGACACCTCATTGGACACATGGAAAAATGTGAGGGCTTGTGAATCCTCAACTCACCCTAACCCTTGATCTTGTCTAGCCCTTCATTTCTTAGAGGCATTTCCCCTAAAATTAGAGGATTTTTCCCTCATTTGCAATCATTCAATCAAGCACACAATCTCACACTCCAACTTTCAAGCATCTAAACCAAGTCATAATCTCCATTGTTGTAGATCCATTTGCATCCACATTGTGCATCTATCCAAATACCCACTTGCATCATTGCATTCCTCATCCACTCACGATCATTTAGAGCTAGGTTGCATGTTATTTTCCATCCAAAGGAGCATACAATCATATGAATCAACAAGGCCAACCAACTCATCAACTTAGTCAAGGTAACATACTTCCTTTTGTATTTTGTTTTGTTCAAGTTCAACTAGGCTAATCGTTGAGGTGTTGTTCATGTGTTTCCTTGCTTGCATTCTCTTTTGTTTTGCATTTTAGACTAGGAATTTCACCAACACACATTTCTGGCACTCCCGGTGGGACCCACGTCACGGGTCTATACTTTCATGTTTGTTTTTGTTTGAATTTTGTAGGTTCAGGTTTTACACGCAACGGCGAATCCGCCCTGACAAGCAAATTTGTGCCTTATAGAGGCGAATCCACAGTCAGAAAAGGGAGAACTTGAAATTAGGGGAAAATTTTCTAGCTACAGAGGTGAATTTGCATTCAGCAAAGGGGAAAGCAAATTCGCCCTTTTGTCAAAAAGGGGCAAATCTGCCATTAGGGGTGAATTTACGAGGGTCTCCGGGAAACAGGCGAGAGTGCTCGGGTTACAGAGGCGAAATTGAATTTTCCTATCCTCTCAAAATAGGAAAATTTGTCCTGAACAGGGGTGAATTTTCTCATCAGAACAGGCGAATTTTCCTACTACAGAGGCAAATGTGAGGTTAACCCAAAACTTCATTTTTTAGTTTTCAACTTCAATTTGGTTTCGATTTCAACTACTAACCTGCTAACTCATCTATTTGTGAGTGTGTTTGGGTTTTACTAACGATTTGTGTAGCTTTTCCTCGTTCGTCCAAGACCGGTGGTCAAACTTACTGACATATTTTCCACAGGACGATCGGTCGAAGACCTTTTAGTTAGTCTATCTGTTGATTTTCATACTAGTTAGGCACACGTAGCTTTAATTAAAAGGTCAATATAATTTGTTTTTTGTGATTGAAAGTAGACTGTTGACGTATTCAATCCCCTTGCGCCTTTTAGTGATTCTAGGTGACAAGAAATCATAGTTTTCTCTAGTCCAGTCTAGTCTACCTAGGAGGTGCTAGTGCGTCTAAGCTCTCCCTTTACACTACGTGTGAGCCTAGGGACTAGTTGAAATGTTTAGTATCTTCTTCCCTTAGCGGGACTTGACTAGGATTTCATCACCTAGGGGATGATCCCAACCACGTGTTACCGGTAGGGTATATAAAGGGGGGAGAGCTAAAGTTGTACCTCAATCTAGTCATGTTATGTTTAGTGAAGTGTCGAAGCTAGGGTGATACCTAGATAAGACGTGCAGAGCTAGTCCAAGTTTCTAGTACCTTGCTGGGGCTCCCAACTCATGCTTGTGACGGGCTGGTGTTCACGATTGTGCCCCATGTACCTTGCGTATATCGGGGACGCACGATATTGCCATGTATAGCCTAGATAGAGACCTGTGTTTTGGCCACGGCTTGGTGTAGTGTAGGGGATGTGCACCGTACCCTGAATTTACTCACCACATACTCCCTTGGGTTGAGATAGGAATCCTCATGGTGGACTGTGATAGTACTTGAGAGAGAGTGTGAAGGTGAGCTTGTGGCGTCTGTTCATGACCCTGTGCCACTAGAACGCTAGCTATCTGCCTTTGCGAGAAAGGGTCATCTAGAGAACCACATCGGTATCATGGAGTATTAACCTTGGGTTGTCCACTCAAGGTGGTGGGCCTACATCAAGTTTGTAAACCATCAACACTAATTTTAGGATTGTGATGCCTGGTGTGTCTTCATTGTGCAATACCAGAGCTTTTACTTTTGGTTGAGTCAGTCCAGCCTTTTGTATGTTGTTTGTTGTGCTTTTTTTTTCCTTTGCCACAGTCAACCCCTACCTATAGAGGTGAATTTTCCCCTTACAGAGGTGAATTTTCACTGTAGATAGGCTATCTTTCCCTACAAAAGGGCGATTCTATGTCCGAGTCTAGTCTAGGTCATCCCTTTAGGCGAGTTCATCTTTGCCAGAGGTGAATTTTCCTGTGGGTCCTTTTTGGGCAACCCTGTTTTCACCTGTTCTCTAGAATAGGCAAGTCTTCCTAGTCTTTAGGCGAGTCTGATTCAGTCTTTTTTCCATCGAATTCACTCGTTTTCCCTAGAATAGGAAAAATTTCCATCTCTAGGGGCGAACCTATTGTCCATAAGGGTGATCTCGTTCTTAGTTTGAGTCTTTATGTTCGTCCCCTTGTCTGTTGAATTCGCTCGTTCCCTCAAGACAGGAAAATTTTCCACCTTCTTGGGAAAATTTTCTCTCCATAAGTGGTGATCCCGCTTCCCATCTGAGTTTGTTCCATCCATTTGAGTCAAGATTTAGGCAAAACCATTTTCTGAATAGGCAATCCTATTTTTAGGCGATTTCATTCCACGTCTATACCGTTCAAGAAATAGGCGAGTCTATTAATCCCTTGGGCGATTTTGCAAATCAAGTCCGCCTATTTCCTTGTGGTCTTTTGAGGTTTAGGAAATCTTGCTCCCCTGAGAGGCGATTCTATCAAGATTTAGGTGAACCTGTCAGAATTTAGGCAAATTTGCATCATCAACTTCATCCATTTCTTGTGTCTCCTTCAGGGATAGGCAAATTTGATCATCAACTTCACTCGTTTCTTGTATGACCTTAAGACTTAAGTGAATTTGATCTCACCAGATAAGTGAATTTGATAAACATAGAGGTGATTTTGTTCCCTTTAGAGAGGCGAAGTTGTGACCTAGAGAGGAAAATTTGCTTGACATAGAGGCGCATCTGTTTCCCATACAAATTCGAGAGAGTGAATCCTTTAGGCCACTAAAATCTTGTCATTTTTTTAGTCTTTTTCTGCGATCAAAAAAAAAAATTATCACCATCCATCTACCCATAATTGTCACTATAGTCCATCTACATTTTCCAAAAGTCGTCAATCCATCGATCAAATCATATAGGTGCATCTTAGAACACCTCTAGATTGCACATCCATCATCGGTTCATTAATCTCGATGCCCTAGACTTTGCTTTAGAAGTTTTTATCTAAGTTGGCTTAGGTGCCTAATCCTGATCGTCATCATTCACATCTGCTTAGGATTGTCATTCATCCTAAGTCAGTCATCATCTTTGACCCAATCAATCTACTTCCATCTTGAGGTAGATTCGGTGTCGTAATCATCCCTTTTGTAGTTCAATCTAATCAATCAACACCTTATGTCACCTAGTTTGATCTCTGAACTTAGTTTCGAATCAGTTTCATCAACTCGATCTAGTCAATCATCCAATCCTATTGATCATCTCATCTCGTCAATCATTCTAATCAAATCCAATCACATCCTCTATCCAATCATCTAATCAATCAATCCATCATTCATTCCAATCAATCCTTTAGTCTTCATTTAGATCCTTCATTTAAGTGCATCCTAGAGCATAGCATCATCTTAGTCCTCCTGGTAGTTTTGCATTTTCATGCTCGTTACCACCCGATTGCAAGCAAAGAAACTCATGGCAGAACAACAAGGTCAAGATACCCAACCTAACATCCCTCAAGATCCCAATAACAGTGGCTCATCATAATCCAATACCAAAGTCCAAAACACTTCACCACCTGGTGATGAGAATATGGCAATCAACCTAAAGTCACAATTGATGAATACCTCAGTAATCCTGCCAACGTTCAAATGACAGATCGTCTCCTTAATGAGCATGGGGATAAAATCCTTGTTTCCTTACTCTTGAAGGGAGTCAAACTGCCACTTGAAATTGACCTATCCAAATACGTCAATATCACACCCCCTCCAGTGTCTTAAGACCCTCAAAATTCCCATAACGTCCTAGGAAATTCCTATGTCCCTGAGGGTCCACCTATGGAAAATTGGTATCAGCCTAGGTTTGGGAAAGTCGTGATGTATCAAGTCACAAACTGCCCTTGGGTTTTGATTTCAATCATGGGAGCATCACCTAATCCTAATGATCCCCTTATTTATGGTATGCCACAAAATCTCCCACCTCCACCTTCCATGCCTGTCCCACAAGGTCTGACCCTTGTACAGTCTACACCACCTCTCCCACCTAATCAACCAGGTCAACCACTGGTAAATGTTCGAGGAAATCCTTTTCTTGCACTACCACCGCTCCTAGATCTACACCTACATCTAACTTACCACCACCACCTTTCACGTCTCAACAGCTATCCCAAGGCAACATCCTTGCATTCCAGCATCCTCTGGTTAACCCACAATAGTCCACTTCATCGCAACCACCTCACCAATAGGTGACACAACACATTGATATCCCATCTCAAACACCACAACATACCGCCATCCTTTCCCAAACACCACAACATACTACCATTCCCATGTAACCTCCACATCAAGCAACATAGGCCACTTCACAGCCTCAACAACAACCGCAAGGTGTCTCAGTACCGATCCCTCAGCAAAGGAAAACCCATACGCATCAATCAACACAATCCCATCAGTTTCCACTGCACCAATCATCCCACCCTCTCTATCAACAACCACCACATCACCAGCAACCGCCTCCGCACACCCAAATCCTGACACAAATGCAAGGCAATCCTCTTGCTCAATACCTTTACCATCCATCAAGCTCATATGTTGTCTTTGCTACCCCATCAAATCCTAATCCAAATCCTACTCATTAGAACCCTCAGAAATCCTAGCCACCACCTTACACAAACATCCAACAATCTCAATCCAATCTACAACCACCTCCATATACTATCCAACATCCAAATGCTTCATATAATTACCAATCCAATCTGAATTACACCCAGCAACAACCACCATATCAGCAAGGCGCTTCCACCTCATCATATTACCAAACCCCTCCACCATACCAATAGGGTGCTTCCACCTCATATTATCAAACACCACCATATTAGCAAGGGGCCTCCTCTACATACTAAGAAAATATGTCATCCTATCATCAATCTTACGACAATCCACAACCACAACCCACCTATACCAATCAATATCAACAAACGCCTCTGTATATGCCTCCACTAGCATATGATCAAACCACTTCAACCCCATCTTCATCCTACCAACAATACTCTCCTTATAATCAACCCAATGCGTCCAATCCATCTCCATTAGCACCCGCTAATAAGGAGTGGGAAGAGGTCAAAGCTGCATTAAAAGACTTTCAAGCTGGAACATCTTAAAGTATTTCAAGTTTGAGGAGATTTGTCCCTATCCATTTGATCCCTCGATCTCACTTGTTCCTTTCCCAAAGCATTTTGAAATGCCCAAATTTGACAAGTATAAAGGAACCAAGGACCCGAAGAACCACCTTCATGAGTTCTACTCCCATTGTCAAGAAGTCCTACACAATGACAACTACCTCCTGCGGTTATTCCCAAGGAGTCTAACAGGGGTGGCTCTTGATTGGTTCATGGATCTTCCAAAGGGATCAATCTCTTCCTTTGCAGATCTTTCAGAAAAATTTGTCGCACAATTCTCCTTCAATCTAGAGAAAGATATAGATACTCTAGATCTTCTAAAAGAAAAACAACGTGAAGGAGAGACTTTTGCAAGCTATCTGCAAAGGTGGCATGCTTTAGCTAGTTGCATGAAGTCTCCTCTTAGTGAAAAGGACATGGTCACCCTTTTCGTAGAAAACGCTCATCTAGATATGACACACAATCTTAATCTTCATTGTGTCACAACCTTCTCAGAGGTCATAGAAAAAGGTCCTATCATTGAGAGGGTAATTATTGCGAAGGGACAAATCAAAATTTATAATCCTGATAAGGAAAAGTCATCTGAAGATAAGTCTCGCTACTGGAATAAGAACAAGAACATAGTTAATGATGGTGTCATTGACACCAAGCATGTCCAAGTAGCCAATACCTCACAAAGGCCATAGTATGTCCCTCCTCAGTAATCAATCCCCAATGCCATATATGTGTCGTAAGGTGCGCCTCGTCCTCCTCAACAATCCAATCAGAATAATCATGGGAACAATAAACACCAATTCACTCAATTAGGAGAGTCCTTAAGTGTCATCTTTAGTAGACTCCTCCAAGCTAGCTACCCATTCACATATCCTATGACCAAACCTTTTGATGAGTCTAAGCCAAAGCTCGCCTAGTACAAAGAAATTGAATATTGTGACTTCCACAACATCAAAGGGCATTCCACCAACAAATGTCAAGGGTTGAAAACATACATCCAGGACCTTATAGATCAAGGTGATATAAACATGGATGCCAACTAGGCCCCATCTTCCAATGCTCAGCTTCAAATATATCAAAATTCCTTCCCAAAACATAACCAGGGTGCTAGTACATCAAATGCAAATCCCAGTTCAAGTAGCGACAATAATCAAAGTAACAACACAAACAACATCAACTATAAGAATGTCCCATATAACTATGATGGCATTGTCATGTACACTAATCAGGTAGAGCCTTGTGTGTCTATGATAGGCATTAAATGAAAAGACCCACAGTATGCTGTCATGACCCACCACACTCGCATCATCGTCCCTAGAGCCTCTACGTCAACCCAACCATCACCTGTAAGCTCCTAGTACAATATTCTTGATCACCTAGGAAAGACTCTAGCACAAATATCTATCCTATATTTGCTTATGTCTTCTCCTATCCACCAAGAAATCCTAACCAAAGCTTTACAGGGTACCCATGTTCCCAACAATATAGATCCTACCCAATTCCAAGCATTGGTAGGACACTTTTCAACCACATATCAGCTAGGCTTTAGTCAAAATGATATGCCTTGCATCGATTCAAACCATAATTGCCCCCTCCATATTGAGGTCCTCATATCCTGACATAAAGTAAAAAGGGTCTTGGTAGATAATGGCTCTTCCCTAAATCTTTGTACATTAAAGTTCATAAAACAGGTAGGCTACACTCATGTTGACTTAAATAATTAGGTTATTACCATCAAGGCATATATGACAACGCAAAACATGATTCTAAGGGAACTTTTTGTCTTCCAATTCAGGTTGGTCTTGTTGTATAGTATACTACTTGCCCTGTCCTTGATCTGGACCTTCCATATAACCTTCTTCTTGTTCTCCCATGGATCCATTCCATGCAAGTCATCTCGTCCACTTACCATCAGTGTCTGAAATTACCATTTAATGGGATGGAAGTAACAATACATGCAGATCTGCAACCATTTGAGTATTGTCATGCATTAGAAGCTTCCTTCCCCCATTCTCACTACTGTCTAGGAGTGGAAATGGGGGAACCTCAGGCATCATCATCCCATCCATCTTCCAACACGCTAGCCACCACATCATCCACTCCATCTTCCACATCTAACTCCACAATCACCAAGGTCCAGATCATCGATGAAGGTTGTGGTGAGTATGAAATGCACACAACTTTAAATGTGGCAACCATGCCACCCTCACCTCATATGTATGGACAACCTTCTCAGTCCACACCGAAGCAAGAAGAGAAGACAATCACCTTGAGTTCTAAAAATGTGGGATCCAACACTTTTCGTTCTCTTGGAACAAGACAAGATACACCAGAAGATGACATCAGCCAATGGATATATCGTGAGGAGCCTAAACCTTCCCTACCCCTTAAGGAATACTTCCAGGAGACGTATCTGCATGCCTCTAAGTTAGCTGAAAAATATAATTATCAAGGGGGAGGCCTCAACATAGAAGAACAAGGAAGACGATAGCCCGTTGATACCCCTGTACAACCAAAACACTTGGGCTTAGGATATGACACAAAACAAAAGGGCCCTATGCCATCAACTAGTACTTCTAATAATGTTAGTGTGGACAATGGTATCCTTGAAGACATACCTGAAGAAGAATCCATCATACTTTTTATGATGGCATGGATCTCTCCTCCATGTTTGATTGCCTATCTATCTTTTCTATCAACCTTTCCCTTCGCCATCCTGAGCTCATTGTATGGGACCTACATGGTAGCACATTTGTTGACACCTTTCCATCAGTAGATACTTATGTGCATCTCATGGGATTAGGGGAGGGTGAATGCCCTAACCACAAAAATAAGAAGAAACAAAATCAAATAAGGTCATCTAGTGAAAACCTCTCTAAGGCACTTCCTAACTTAACAAAAGTAAAAATAAAGGGTGTATCCGACAGTGAAAACCTCGATGAGGCACTGGAAGATGGGAACGTTCATCTTCCCCTTGTGGGAACTCAATTGTCTGAATGATCTTGTATTTTGATTGAAGAAACATAGGAAGTAAACTTGGGAACTGAATAAAATCCTAAGATCACGTATGTATCCAAGTCCTTATCAAAAGAAGAGCATTCTACCATCCTCAAGTTTCTCAAAGAAGGAATCATCAATTTTGCATGGACCTATTCAAATATTCCAGGTCTGGATCCTACTTTAGTGGTGCACATTTGGACGTTCATCCAAATGCTAAACCTATCAAATAGAAACTAAGAAAGATGCATCCTCAAGTGGCATTGCTTGTCAAGAAAGAGTTGGAGAAATTATTAGAAGTTGGGTTCATAAGACCTATCGACTATTCTGACTAGATATCTAACATAGTGCCTGTGGCCAAGCCAAATGGAAACATCAAGATTTGTACAGATTTTTGGGATCTCAATAAAGATTATTCTAAAGATGAATTCCCCTTTCCAAACATTGACATGTTGGTTGACTTAATAGTGGGACATGAGATTCCATCCCTCATGGATGGTTTCTCTATCTATAAAGAGATCAGGATTATACCAAAAGACCAACATAAAACTGCCTTCACCACTCCTTGGGGCACCTTTTGCTACAATTTCATGCCCTTTGGACTCAAGAATGTGGGGGAAATTTATCATCTTTCCATGACTGTCATCTTCCATGACCTTATTCACATCATAATGGAAGATTATGTTGATGACCTATTGGGGAAGTCCAAAACAAGAGAAGAACATCTGATGATCCTGAAGAAAATATTTGAGTGGTTAGAGCACTACAAACTGCGTCTGAACCCAAAGAAATGTGTATTTGAGGTTACATCAGGAAATCTATTAGGCTTCATCGTCTCCATAAGGGGTATAGAGGTAGATCTATCTAAAGTTAAAGCTATAATGGAAATTCCCCGCCACGTAATCTCAAGCAATTAAGTATCCTTCAAGGGAAGTTACAGTCCATCAGATGGTTCATAGCTCAGCTAGTTGACAAGTGCCAATCGTTCACCCATCTCCTACAAAAAGATACCACCTTCAAGTGGGATCCAAAATGTCAGCAAGGTTTCAAAAAAATCAAGGAGTACTTGGCTCATCCACCCATCCTGATGCCTCCTATTCCAGGTAAACTAATTTTGATGTACATTTTCACTACTTCAATTGCATTGGGGGAATTATTAGCTCAACGTGATGAGTCCTCTAAAGAACGCACAATCTACTACATCAATTGAACATTAGTGGGATATGAACTCAATTATTCTACAATGGAAAAATCTTGTCTAGTCCTATTCTTCAGTTCACAAAAGCTTCACCATTATGTGCTCAGTAATCCTACGAAGTTGATATCAAAAGTTGATCTGCTTAAATATTTGTTATCTAGAACTTCTTTAATTGGTCGCATGGCTAAGTGGGTTATGTTACTAAGTGAGTTCAACATACAGTATGTGGACCGTAAGGCGATCAAAGGACAAGTAATAGCAGATTAGTTGGCAGATTCTCCTTTGGTGGATGACTATCCATTGGTCACTGAATTTCCTAATGAAAAAGTCCTTGTAGTCACAGAAGCAACTACATGGATGCTTTATTTTGATGGGTCATACACACATAATGGAGTTGGTGCAGGTATCTTGTTTGTCACCCCACAAGGTGACCACATTCTGAAGTCATTTAGGTTATAATTCCCATGCACAAATAATATAGCAAAGTATGAAGCTCTTATCACTAGTCTTAGGATTGCCATTCAATGGAACATCACTCATTTATGAGGCTTTGGCAATTCCCAGTTGATTATCAAAAAAGTTAATGACGATCTTTAGACTAAAGATGACAAATTGTTACCTTACAAATGCATGGTGGATGAATTTAAGAAATACTTCACCTCCATCTAGTTTGAGCAAATCCCCAGAGTTCAAAATAAGGCAGCTGATGCAATGGCTACAATTGGTTCCCCGATTGACATGCAAAAAGATCAAACAGACTGCAAGTTCCTTGTCGAACAACTTTTAATCCCCACATATGATATCCTTGAGAGTGAGATGGTATGTGACATTGTAGGTACTAAGTCACCCTAGTATCATGACATTTACACCTATCTCTATGATAACATCTTACCTCTTGATCTTACACGAAATCAATGTAAATCCTTCATCCAATGCACCTCCTACTATACCATCATGGGAGATACACTTTATCATCGTGGGTATGATGGAACTCTTCTTAGGTGTTTGAATGAACTAGA
>VDFB02281492.1:318078703-318192241 GCA_007258455.2 Sequoia sempervirens | reverse complement strand
GAGCCAAAGATGGGCACAATGATTTCCATACTACTTTCAAAGGGGATGATGATAAAGTTTATGAATGTTGGCTCCCAAGATGCCTTGTATGTGCGATAAGTCTAATAAAGAACGTTATAAACCCCCTAGGAAGAGCAAAGTGTTGGAATTGTGGCAAAAGAGGGCATGTGAATGAGTGTAGGAACAAGAGAAAGAATGTTGATTCCTCCACAAAAAGGTCCTCCGATGATGGTTTTGATGCTTTGTTTATTTCAACTAACTCTATTAATGATATGATGCTTGGCTTATTGATTCAAGTTGCTCCTACCACATGACTCCTCACAAGGAGTGCTTTACTACTTACAAAGCATATGGTGGGGAGATGTTTTCCTTGGTGATAACAACATAGAGGATTGTTGGTAATGGCAAGGAAAGTTGCGTTTCAATGATGGAAGAATTAAAATTCGATGATGTTTTGCATATTCCATGTCTTGCGAGTAAATTTACTTCCAGTTTCCAAGTTGAATGATTATGGAAAGCATGTGACATTTGATAAGTCTGGTTGCCAGTTGGTAAGTGGGAGTTTGGTGATGGCTAAAGGATCTTGGATAGGGACTTTGTCTAGGTTAAACACCTCTACTTTTTGTAACTGACACTGAAAATGCATGTATGTTCTTTATGCAAGCTTTTGGATTCAACTGTGTATATTTTTGTGTTAGACACAAAAATATACACAGTTGAATCCAAAAGCTTGCATAAAGAATTTCATGGACCGTGGAAAAATCATTCCAACTAATGCATGTATGTTGTGACACCATAGATTGGGTCACATTGATGAAAAAGGACAAGACTATTTTTGATAAAAAATTGGTTGATGGTATTTTTTATTGTTCTGGTTGTACAAATGATTTTTGCGAACATTGTTGGGTCATTTCTTAGTGGAACTAATAAGGCAAAAATATTATTAGAGATCATTCGTTCAGATGTATGTAGACTAGCGGATGTTGAATCTTTGGTAAATCTCGGTATTATGTCTCTTTCATTGATGATGTCTCAAGATACATTTGGATTTATTTTATGCATTCCAAATTTGTTTTTTTCACCAAGTTTAAGGGATTTAAGGCCTTAGTTGAAAAACAATCAGATTATAAGATAAAAGTGTTGATTTTGACAATGGGGGTGAATATTGTTCCAATGAATTTGATGAGTTTTGTAAGCATGCAAGTATTCTTCGTCAGAAGAATACTCCTTATACTCTCCAACAAAATGTGGTTGCAAAAAGAATAAACCAAATCTTAATGGAAAGAGCTAGGAGTATGTTGAATGGTGCTAAGCTTGATAAATGCTTTTGGGTAGAAGTGGTTGGTTTGTTTTTTGTTTGATTAATAGATCTCCTTGTTCAACTCTTGTTGATAAAAATCCTGATGAAGTATAGATAGGTAGAAAGCCTTTTATTTCATGCTTAAGGGTCTTTGGTTGTGAGGATTGTGTTCATGTGCCTCAAGAAAAGTGATCTAAATTGGATCCAAAATTACAAAAATGCATCTTTGTTGGTTATGATGAGAATTTAAAAGGTTATAAGCTTTTGACTCTTCTTACTTGTAAAATAATATTTTCTAGAGACGTGATTTTTACGGAAAGTTATAGATTACTTAAGAGGACAACTAAAGGAGAGAGATAAGACAAAGACAATACACTTCAATGCAAAGATTGAGAAGCAATAAGATGCATATGTGGAAGAACAATTATATGGGTTTGAGGATGGAGAAGAGGAGTGTTTAGAGGATATGCAAGATGGGCACACATAAGGGGAAAATGTAGAGCCCATTACTCTTACCTTGAGGAGGTCTATGAGATAATGAAATCTAGTTGACAAGTATAGCCCACCTGATTTCCGTTGTGTATTTTCTTTGTTGAGTATTGATGATGAACCTAGATCTTTTAGGGAGGCTCTCTCTTAAGAGGAAAGCGAGTCTTGCTTGCAAGCCATGTAGGAGGAGATGATAACTTTGGATAGTTGTGACACCAAGGATCTTGTTAGTTTTCCCAAAGGAAGGAAGGCCATTGGTTGCAAGTGGGTATTTAAAAAGAAATTTGATGCAAATGGTTGGTTAGAGTGGTACAAAGCCATATTAGTGGCTAAGGGCTACTCCCAGAGAGAGGGAGTTGATTTTGGTGAAATTTTCTCTCTTGTTACTAAATTGACTTCTATTAAATTCCTATTATCTATTGTCGCTGCTTGTGATTTTGAAATAAAAAAATGAATGATAAAACTATTTTTTGGATGAGGATCTTGATGAGGAAATTTATATGTGATAACTTGATAGTTTTGTTGTGAAAAGAAATGATCAATCGATTTGCAGGTTTAAGATATCTTTGTAGGGTTTGAAACAATCACCTAGGATGTGGTATTAAAAGTTTGATGCTTTTACATTGAAGTCGGATTTTATTAAGAGAGAGGAGGATCATTGTGATTATATTAAGGTCATTGATGATCAAATTATAATTATTATCTTGCATGTTGATGATATGTTGTTCATTAGTAATAGTGAGGTTATGATTAGGGAGCTCAAGATATATTTTTGACACATTTGATATGAAGTACTCGGGGAATGCAAAATAAATTCTTGGTATGGAGATGAGTAGAGATCAGGGTCATAGAAAGCTTTGGTTAAGTCAGAATAAGTATGTTGATAACATTTTGCAAAGGTTTAATATGCATGACTGTAAACCAACTAGTATTCCATTTTTGGTTGGTACTAGTTGAGCTTAGTTATGTGTCCTAATTCTAATGATGATTTTGAGGATATTTCTAAGGTTCCTTATGCTAGTGTGGTTGGTAGTTAAATGTATGCAATGGTTTGCATTAGACCAAATATAGCCCAAACATTGGGAGTTTTAAGTAGGTTTATGTCTAACCTTGGTAGAGAGCATTGAACTTTTGTTTTTGATAATTGGGAAAAACAGGTTTTGGATGGACCCAAAACCATATACAACAGGTTTTGAATGGACCCGAAACCATCAGGTTTTGAAGGGACTCGAAACCCAAACAAGGATGTCCAAGCTGCCTAAAGAGAAGTAAAAAAATCCTCGTAGCAGAAAAAAGACAAACCAGTAGCCAAAACCAACTGCCCAACACAAAACCAATATATTACATGGATCTTGACCCCATTGGTTTTGATGGGACCAACATCCCATTACAACTAGGTTTTGGTGGGGACCTTAAACCCAAGAGAAAATCCTACAAAATCCAAGCCATAACATGCCGGTTACTAAAGAAGATAAGTCTCTCCATAGCATTGAACTTTTGTTACTTGAGGGTGTTTAGATATTTGCATGGCACTTTTGATTACTGTTTGGTTTATCGTGGTACTTTTGGTTACTGTTGGGTTTATCATGGTATTGATGATGTGTTCAAGCTATTGTACATACATGGCTTTGTTGGTGTAGATTGGGCAAGTGAATGTGATAGCCAAAGGTCCACTAGTGGCTATGCATTTACTTTGTTTGGATGTGCAATGAGTTGGATGAGCAAGAGGCAACCTTCAGTTGCATTTTCCACCACCAAATCAAAGTATATGTCTACTCCACATGGCTGAAAGGAGGCAGTATGGTTACAAAGACTTGGTAATGACATTGGTTTTGATTGTAGGACACTGAGGATTGAAGGTGATAGTTAGAGTGCTATTTGTTTGGCCAAAAATCCTATATCATGCTCGTAGTAAGAATGTTGATGTTCAATATCACTTTGTGTGAGAAATGGTTGAGAATGGTAAGGTCTTGATTGATAAGGTCGACACTTTGGATAATGTTGCAAATTCTCTTACAAAGCCAGTGACCATGAATAAGGTCTCTTGGTGTAGGAAGGCCTTGGGCTTTGATCATTGTACTTGATTTAGTTGTATCTTTTGGATGTAATTGCAATGTATAGTGTCAAGTGGGATAATATTAAGTTAGGTGACATTATCCTTGCAAACCTATGCCATTCATACATCTCCATGTTTCTTGGAATGTGTTCAAGGGGACATGATAGAAATTCATTAAATATTGACGTATTGTAATTATATTTTCAAGAGAGGATTTAATGTCGGTGGAGGTTACACATCATTATGGATAATTTATCTCTCCTAGGAATCCAAATGGGAATGTGAATGGCCTTGAATGAGGCACCCAAGTTTGGAGGGAAAAGGTGTCCATTGGTGTTCCATTGAGAAGCTGAAAAATCATTGGACCATCTTGAAAGACATAATTTGAAATGCTATGACCCAGGTTCTCATGTTGGAGCATTGTGCATTTTATTTAATATTGATCATGAATCTTGGTCTTCCAAGAATGGGGTGTGGGTTTTTGAAAGTGGTTTTGGTACCTCTTGTTTTGGTTTACCATTGTAGTTTTACCTCCTACAAGTTCTATATATTTGAGCAATTGGATGATGGTTTCATATTAAGTTATTTGCAGGTGTATGAAATAATTCATGTTGATCGAAGATTAGTAGTGAAGTGTATTATGGTGTATCTCCCTTGTGAAAATTCATAATATACTCACCCTCTTTTTTCATGTGGATTTTTTTTCTCGAAATAGTTTCTCCATGTAGATCTGGTGTCACATTTTGTTTGTTGATTTTTCTATTGTGATTAATGTGAAATCACATACATATAATTTGATTTAATAATCTGTAGAGAGGGGGGATTCACTACTCACAAGTTCTCTTCATTTAGAGAGCTTCACAGGGTGAAATTCCCTAAACTACCTCAAGGAACAATGTGAGAGTTCTAGAATCAGAAAGAGTAGATCACATAGATTCTCTAGATGAACTGACAAGCTTTCAACTAAGGGACGTCAGTGTGGGATAAGCATGACAGCGCAGTGCGTTGGCATCCAAGAGGCGCATTGGCGTCTCGTACGGACCAAAAAGTGAGTTTATCACAAAAAATGACAAAGTGGCTACTTCTACTTTAATTGCTAAGAAATATTAGAATGTGAGAAAGTAACAAAATATGATGGAATTGAAATAGAGTGAAGTAGAAATAACAAAGATAAGGAGAAGAAAGGAAGTGCTCACAACCATGCAAGTGATGAAGCCTCCAACAAATGAATGTCTTCAAAACCTGCATGCATAAGATCTGGAGAAATTGTTGGGGCTGTATAGGGGTTTGCTTCAGTCAAGCCCCCGTTTGGTGTTCCCACCTCCACGACAACGAAAAGATAGAGAGAGTGAGAATTAATCAAATGCAATGTGATAAAAGAAAACCCCACTCAAGGAGGAGAACCCGTATCACAAAATGTAGGCGATAAAAGCAATCCCCGCTCAAGGAGGAGAACTTGTATCATGAAGTAGAGATGTAGTAGATAGGGGATGTGAGAAATCCCAAGATGCTCACAAGCATAAGGAGAGGGAGATAGAGCAGCAAGGCTTAAGGAAGCCAAAGAGAGAGAGAAGAACAAAAGAAAGGGCTGCAAGAGCCAAGAGAGCTGCAAAGAATGTTTCTAAGAGGGCTTGAGAGTGTTTGAAGCTACTGTAACAAGCTACGTGAAGCTATGCAAGCAAGATAATAAGAGAAAGAGAGGAGGAAAAGGCATGAGCCAAAGTTGGAGAGGAGCTAGAAAGATTTAGAGAGAGCAAATGAGGTGAAAAGATAACATTTAAAGATAGAAGAGAAGAAAAAAGAAGCTTCCTGGGTGGTGACAAGGAATCTCAAGTCGTTACCACCGACCAAAGGAGGTGACAAGTGGAAAACATGCATGGAAATAGTTGTTTGACCATTGAAACTTTGCAAGATGCTAGCGTGGCGCGCAAATGTCTGCGTGGCATGCTAATGTCCAAACACATCACACTACAAAACAACATGAAAGGGAAAATCACATGGTTTAATGCATAGCTGGTGCACAAAGGTAGCTGCTGAAAAGGGCTTCAGAGCGTCCTGAGAAGGGAAAAAGGCTGACGCAGGGGATAAAATGATCCCACACGAATGCTAAGGGAGTGGACACTAAAGCAGGTGCAAGAATGTATGTGAAATTGCAAGGGGTGCAATTTTATGACATTACATTTTTCCCCCACTTTAGTGGGTATATGAATCTACACTAATATGCACACTAAAGGAAATATACTAAACATAAATAACATCATATGCCAAAGGGATATTGTAGCTCAGAAGCATATAACTCTTTGAACCACAAAAGCATGCCCCTAGGCTGAAGACCTACAAAACAAATGTATCAGACAAGAAAAACCTGCACCAGACAATAATGTTAGAACATAGAAAGCTAAAAGATTTGAGTTAGCAAAGTAAAAGAGACCTTGATGTAAAAGGTTGTCTCAGTACTATGCGTCATCCCCAAACTAAAAAAAATAACACATAGAAGAATTCTAAAATGGAGAGAAGGGAATATACTCAAGATGAAGAAGATGTAGATCTTCAATCCGGTATATACAAAGGAGAAGAGAAGAGAATTTAAGAAAGAGATGGAGAATCTAGAAAGGAATGAAAATTCCAAGAGAGATGGCTCCATAGGTCCTTGAACCTAAGGAGAGTTTAAAAAAAGTGCACTGAAGGCCCGCAGACCAACGATGGACATATCCCGTAGGATGAAAGCATCTCATAGGCTTGTAGACCTGCAAGGAGGAAACCCCCTAGTTCTCTCTCATGAGGGAAGCCTAGAGAAGTAAGTGCCTTATAGGCTTGCAGACCTACAAGGAGGCATCCCCCAAGATCTCTGACATGGAGGAAACCAAGATGAAAGTGCCTCACAGGCCTGCAGACCTGCAAGGGAGCGACCCCCAAGATCTCTCGCATGGAGGAAGCCCAAAGGTGTAAGCATCTTACAGGCCTGCAGGCCTGTAAGGAGGCATCCCCCAAGATCTCTCACATGGAGGAAACCTAGAAAAAGTGCCTTACAGGCCCATAGATCTGCAAGGAGGTGTCCCCCAAGATCTCTCACATGGAGGAAACCCGATGAAAGGGAACTCCGTAGAGTTTAAAAGTGGCTTCATAGGTGCACCTATAAAGTGACATGCTTACTCGCAGATAAAACATGTCAGAAAGCAAAGCAGCCACATAGGAAATCAGGTGGACAGTCACGCAGACCGTCAACAAATTGGAAGGTTTTCAAAAGGGGTCCCTCGGGAACCCTTCAAAAGAAAAGGGGTCCACTCAAGGGACACTTCAATTGAAAGATAGAGAGAAGAGAGGGGGTCCTTAGAAGGATGCACATCTCTAGGAAAAGTTATCACCGCCCCCAACATACAGGGGATGAGAAGCATCCAAGATACTTAGAACATACAGGATAGAGGTAGACCTCAACATCACTTGTCATTTGAAGAAGAGGAAAATGCATCAACAAAAAAATGAGTGATGACACTAGAATCACGAAGTTGTATTTTATCCTTCAAGGCCTTACATTCACTAGTGGAATGGCCAGGAACTTGATGGTATGCATAGAAATAATTTTTTTATTTATCACACATATGAAATTTCTTGCGTGTAGTAGAAGGAAGAGTAATCAAATGGGATTTGAGAAGCCTCAACAAGATACACTCTTGGTTGGATAAGGAATGAGGAGCAAGAAGCCAACCTTTCCCTTGTGGAGAAAAGTTTGACTGCTCACAAGAAGAAGGCACAAAGATAGCAGACAATGGAGGATCTACATGGAGAGTATTATTCTGGCAATGGGGATTATACTCATCTACAAGATCACCATCATCTTTCCTGACAGGATTACCAACATTAACCTCGTTAATAGAAGTGCGATCATCTTCCTCAAAAGGAGGAGGATCAACATCAAGGACATTACAACTGTTGCTCACATTATCTCGCGATATAGAAGAGTAATCATCTTTGATAACAGGTGTGGATGATGTTATTAAAAGGTCTAAGTGGATTGGGTTGACTTTATATTCCCTAATGAAGGAATCTGTAAAGTCTAGAGAACCCCAATCATCACCAAGACATGCATTTTCTTGAGAAGAGGTAGAAGGAGCAACCTTAAGATTTCTTGCTTTAGAAGGATCTTCTTCAGGGACATCTATCACAAGATTATCCTTTGTAATAGGTACTGCTGGAGTAAACATCGACACATTAGAAGACACTGAAGGGATAAGAGTAGGTACAATCAAATCCTATCCGACAACTGTCATCTCACATAAGTGCATAACATCAGGGTTAGCCTTGACTGTGACTACTTGATTATTGCAAATGAACTTAATTGATTTATGCAAGGTAGACAAGACTACACCCATAGCATGAATCCATGGTCTACCAAGAAGAAGGTTATATGGTAAATTTTCTGACATAACATATACAAGGGTAGGTATAGTAATAGGTCCAAACCTCAAAGGAAAGACTATTGTGCCCAAGGCTTGTCGACCAACATTATCAAACCCACAAATGTCAACAGAAGAAGAATTAAGAGAAGATGAATCAATATTAATCTTAGGCAATAGATCAATGCTACATACATTGAGCCCCGAATCAGTGTCAACGAGAGTACGTCTAATACCAATTTTATTAATGTTAACTATAATCATTAAAGGGTCCGCTTGCTTCTGTACTTCCAGAGGTGGGAGTTCCTACAAATAGAATGTAATATTCAATGAATCTGCATGAATATAAGCTATCAACGCATCAACATCTGCCGACCTAGTAGAAGGCAAGAGGATCTTTTGCAAAGCTTCCTGAAGCACACCTTGATAAACTAGAGTAGATTGAAGTAAGTCCTATAGTGAGATCTTGGCTGGAGTAATGTGGGGCTGCTCAACAAGATCATAATCACCAGGTGCTTTAGCCATAGGTTTAGGAGCTCGAGGAATGCTTGGTTGTTTATTCATTCCATTCTCATGGGCTACTGCTCTACAAGAGGGAGCATTAGAAAGATCAAGGGAATCACTATCAAATGGAACACTATCTATTAGAAAAAATTCTTTTAGGAGAAGGACTAGTTGGAGTCACATAAATGACCAGTCTCTTAGGCCTTTGAGGGGAAACATAGACATATATTACATTTATAGAATCATCACAACTAGTAGAATAATTATCTGAAGAAATATTCTCAACATCGATCCAAACAGGATCAAATGTGGAAGGAGATTCATCATTCACTAATACATCATCTCTAGAGGAGAGTGCATTGGAATAGAGAAGATATTCATCATTCACCAATGCAACATCTCTAGAAGAGAGTGCATTGGAATGAAAGGTAGGTTCGTCATTCACGAATGCATCATCTCTACAAGAGATTGCAATGGAATGAAGAGTAGATTCGCCATTCACAAATGCATCATCTCTAAAAGAGAGTACATTGGAATGAAAAGACGGTAGATTAATGTTAAGGAAAGTATCAATGATTTCATCTTCTTGCAACAAGATATCCTTCAACGCAAGAGGAATCTCATGAGAAGGATCAAAGATATTGAGTGACATGGGTAAAGCCAAGTCACCATCACATGCATGAAATGGAACATCATTAGCACTTTGAATAGAATTAGATATTGAACTAACAAAAGAAGATATTAAATTAATTTTGGGGTGATAAAACTAAGAAAAACCAAAAATCTAGATTTTCATATTTTTTTAGTATTTTCTAGGTTCTAGTAATTTGCATTTTCAGAGGTCTTTGGAGCAAAATTTGAGGTCAGAACTTGCGTCAGTCCCTAAAATTTGATAGTTGAAGGCATCATATTTTAGGGATTAAACTAGTTCTCTTAGAGACCTTTCCAACGGTGTAAACAATTTTGAATTCCGAGCACCGATTCAAAAGTTATGACCCCGCCAAGTAGGGGTAAATAAATTACTAGTTTTTTGAAAAATACCCTCTTCACGTCAGGTTCACCAAAATGTAGAGAAGGGGGATTCAATATTCACAAGTTTTCTTCATTCAGAGAGCCTCATGGGGCGAACTTCCCTAAACTACCTTAAGGAACAACATGAGAGTTCTAGCACAAAGATTCTGTGGATGAACTGACAAGCTTTTGGCCAAAGGACGTCAGCGCGAGATAAGGATGACAGAGCGACACACTAGTATCCAAGAGGTGCACTAGCATTTCGTACAGACCAGAAGTGAGTTTATCATAGAAAATGACAAAGTGGCTACTTCTACTCTAATTGCTAAGAAATCTTAGAATGTGAGAAAGTAACAAAATAAAACGGAACTGAAATAGAGTGAAGTAGAAATAACAAAGATAAGGAGAAGAAAGGAAGTGCTCACAACCACACAAGTGATGAAGCCTCCAAAAAATGAATGTCTTCAAAACTTGCATGCATAAGATCTGGAGAAATTGTTGGGGCTGTATAGGGGTTTGCCTTAGTCAAACCCCCATTTTGGTGTTCCCACCTCCACAGACAACCAAAAGATAGAGAGTGAGAAGTAAGCAAATGTGATGTGATAAAAGCAAACCCTACTCGAGGAGAACCCACATCACAAAATGTAGGTGATAAAAGCAATCCCTGCTCGAGGAGGAGAACCTGTATCATGAAGTAGAGATGTAGTAGATAGGGGATGTGAGAAATCCCAAGATGCTCACAAGCATACGGAAAGGGAGATAGATCTGCAAGACTTAAGGAAGCCAAAGAGAGAGAAGAACAAAAGAGAGGGCTGCAAGAGCCAAGGGAATTGCAAAGAATGTTGCTAAGAGGGCTTGAGAGTGTTTGAAGTTGCTGTAACAAGCTACGTGAAGCTGTGCAAGCAAGATAACAAGAGCAAGAGAGGAGGAAAAGGCAGGAGCCAAAGCTGGAGAGGAGCTAGAAAGATTCAAAGAGAGAAAATGAGGTGAAAAGATAACATTTAAAGATAGAAGAGAAGCAAAAAGAAGCTTCTCGGGCAGTTACAAGGAATCTCGAGCCATTGCCACCAACCAAAGGAGGTGACAAGTGGAAAACATGCATGGAAATGGTTGTTTGAACATTGAAACGTCCCAAGACGCTAGTGCGACATGTGGACGTCTGTGCGATGAGCTAATGTCCAGACACATCACGCTACAAAACAACACGAAATGGAAAATCACATGGTTTAACACATAGCTGGCACATGAAGGTAGCTGCTAAAAAGGGCTTCAGAGCATCCTAAGAAGGGAAAAAACCTGATGTAGTGGCTAAAATGAGCCTACACAAATGCTAATGGAGTGGACACTAAAGCAGGTGCAAGAATGTATGTGAAATTGGAAGGGGTACAATTTTACGACATTACATAATCTTATTTTCATATTTGAATTCACATACATAAATTAATGTTGCAGCTTTGTTTTACGTTGTTTTCAACATACACATGGCCTTATAGGTTTGAGGATTCAAATTAGCAACACACAAATAACACATTAAACCCACATTTTTTGGCTTCCACTTAATCATATATGCATACCAATACAAACATATAAAATAAATAATCTCCATGATCATTCAATCGATTTAGTTATGGTTTCATAAGAAAAGTAACTCATATAGTCATTGTATACAATAAAGACTATACATACATGAACTTTCAAGTTAACATCCCTACAAAATCACCCATTCTTACCGTGTATTGGGGAGACTAGAATTCTTGATTAAACTAAAGTCATGAGATGACTCAAACCTTATATTCTAGTCCTCTCTCTTAAGCTACATTTTACACTAGAATTTTATTAAATATATAATGCATATTTGGTAATTCAAACACTTTATCAAATATAATGCATACATTCACTAATGTAGCTATATTGTCAAACCTATGCCATGTAGTTGGTATGTAGGCATTCTGTCAAACTTAATGAATGCATTAGGTATTTTAATGTTCAATCAACAAATTCCATGCATTTTGGATGCGAGCTTTAAAAAATAATTAATTATTATATTTTCTATCATTAAGACAACAATTATCAAGTATTATAAAGTAGACATTTGGTCAAACAATGATCAAGTATTATAAAGTAGACATTTGGTCAAACAATTATCAAGTGTTATGAAGTAGACATTTGGTCAAACAATTATCAAGTATTATAAAGTAGAAATTTGGTCAAATGATTATTAAGTATTCAAAAAAAACCATCACACAAGGCTACAATGATCTTTAAACTTTATGCTTCAACGAGACCTCATCAAGGCCCAAAAATGATTATGCTATTATCAATTAATTATCATAATGGAATTCAAACAAAGAAGAAAAGTTTGCATCTTCCATAGCAATTTAGGAACTAATAAAATGCCACAATCAACTACCTTCCCATGCAACACCATGCTAGTAGGATAAGGGCCAAAATCAGGCTCTTTGATAAGGCCATAAAGTCCATTGAGAAAATGAAACTAGTAGATTTAATAATAAAATCTATAACCAAACTCTTGTCAAATGATAGCACAACTAATAATTGGGTGAAAATAAAATAGTGCATTGGGTTTTAACACAAGGTATTGTCACTAGAATAAATATAGAATTTATAAGAGTTACATCGTTGATTCTTGGCTAATGGATGAGATGATTATAAGTTCTAAATGCTCATTACTGATAATGGAAGGTTCTTCAAACAAGAAAACATGGTATGATAGGAAAATAAGACATATATGTTCTTGAGCTTTCGAAGAAACAAAAATAGGTTTGAGGTCAACCTTTGCTCGCATAACAAAACTGAGATCAAAAGCATTGGGGGATTTACCACATAAAAATACTAAAATGTAAAAATAAATAGTAGACAAGCCTTATTGTTAAAAGATACAAGGATACTGAAATGTAGGGAAAGGGTCTCCTTAATAAATAAGGGGATATTTTCTCTATTTATTCCTTTCCCTAAGGTATTTCATTAGAAAATAGATCACAAGGTGTAGGGATTGAATTTCAACCTCAATGGTGAGTCAATTAGACATGGATCTCAGTCCTTAAGACAATAGGATAGATCTGAAACCAAATTGAAATGATATGCAATGTTCAAACTAAATGCACAATAAGACCTAGAACATGAAATGCAAATTATTGAAAGTACAAAAATTGAAACCACAGTTTGTAGGAAGATCTAATAAGGGTAAGGAAATATGTATCAGTCACCAAAAGTTTATTTTGAGCTCCACAAAAGGACAAGTTCGTCCTAGGGCGAATGGGTCCTCGTTAGGGCTTCTGAAAATTCTTTTGGTAGTCCTCTGAGGCAAGATCTTAGCTTTTGTTTTGCACATGTTCCACTATTAGAAAGTCACAAATAAAATCTACAATTGAGTTTCCGTGGCTTGACAACAATGGTGAAAACTTATACAACAATGCAAAATTTCTCTTCAAGATATTCAATCCTTCTTCAACCTATAATCTGCACATACAAATAGAGGGAAAATTTATGGAGGTTTTCCTTAGTCAAACCTCATGTTTGGTAATTAAAACTTGATAGAAATATAATGACAATGGAGAAGTAAATGATGAATGAACACTTGCTTGTTACAACTCACCAAACCTTCAATGGCTTCCCTTAGAGGACTGAAGACAAACACATCACTCCAAGGAACTTGATCTTGCTTTGCTTGATGGATTTGGACACTTGAAAATGCTTGGATGCTTTAGGATCAACAATGCATCTTAGCCTTCACAATATGACATGAACACACATAAGCTTGAACATGATGTTAGGACCTTGACTACTACAACAAATGACTGATAAATCTGCTCTTAAATGCTCTTGACAATAATATTTTCTCTTGAGAATATTTGATCATGTGTGTTATAATTTTATTAGATTTGATTTGATAGGACTATATTTATAGGTGTTTATCTAATTTATCAAAAATTAGATTCCAAGAGTCGATAATTGCATATTGAATTTGAATCGTTAAAAGACCACCAAAAATATATTTAAAAATGGGTCCTAAGACTTAAAGGGGACCCATTCGCGAATGGGTCCTAGCCTAAAAGTTTAAGACATTCACATTCCAAGGTGATTAAAATATTAATTGCATTAATTAAATGTTGGTTTCCCTTTCAGAAAACTGGAATAATAAGGCTTTGTAATGCATAATTTGGAAAATTAGAAGCTTAATTATGTCCAATAAATTAACGGACCCAAACATAGTGTAAAATTATAAAGGTATACAATTTCCTACACTACATTTAGCCCCCACTTTAGTGAGTATGAAATTACACTCAGACTCACACTAAAGTAGAAAAATATGTGTCAAGAGAGGTCCAAGTGTACAAATACTAGAAAGATAGGATGACAAAGACCAAGGAGGATAATCAAGCCCCTAGGATCCAAGATCCCATGACAAACCAATATGATAAAGTAATCATTAAAGACTGCCAAAAACATATTTAAACATGGATCCTAGGAATAGACTGATAATACTTAGATTCCAAACAACAAATAGATTCTTCAATGACAATTTTTCTAGAAATATGATAAAAATGGAAATGCAATTTAAAGGACAATGTATGAACAAAATGATTTTTTTTAAAGACAATTTTGAATAAAATGTTGATCTAAATGATTGAAACACACCTTAATGCAAGCTTTTATGCATAATGCATGCCATATTTTTGGATTTTTATGAGTTTAAATGTACAAACATGCAATATGTAACCCTACATGCAATGTAAAACAAGATGATGCAAAACATAGATCTAGGGTTTCAAGGATCTCCAAATCAAAAAAGGTATGATGTTCAACAGAACATGAAATAAAATATTGAACAAGACACCTTAACAACATCAGGTTCACCAAAAAGAAATGTAGGGAAATGGGTTCCTTAATAAATAAGGGGGTATTTTCTTTATTTATTCCTTTCCATAAGGCATTTCATTAGGAAAGAGATCACAAGGTGCATGGATTGACTTTCAACCTCAATGGTGAGTCAATCAGACCTAGATTTAAGTCCTTAAGACAATATGGTAAATCTAAAACCAAATTGAAATGATATGCAATGTTTAAAATAAATGCACAATAAGACCTAGAACATGAAATCTAAATTCCTGAAAGTACATAAATTGAAACCACTTTGCAGGAAAATCTGAGAAGGGTAAGGACACATGTACTAGTCACCAAAAGTTGATTTTGAGCTCTACAAAAGGACAAATTTTCGCTACCGTGAATGGGTCCTGGTTAGGGCTTCTAAAAATTCTTTTGGAATTCCTCCAAGGTAGGATATTAGATTCTATTTTGCACAGGTTCCATTGTCGGAAAGTTGAAAATAAAATCTGCAATTAAGTTTCCATGGCTTGATAACAATAGTGACAACTTATGCACAATGTAAAATTTCTCTTGAAGATCTTCAATCCTTCTTCAACCTGTAATCTGCATATACAAATAGAGAGACAAAATTGTTTTGTTTGAATAGGGGTTTGCCTTAGTCAAACCCCATGTTTGGTAATTAAACCTTGATAGAAAGATAATGCCGATGGAGAATAAATGATGAATGAACACTTGCATGTTACAACTCACTAAACCTTCAATGGATTCCCTTAGAGGACTGAAGAAAAACACATCACTCCAAAGAACTTGATCTTTCTTTGCTTGATGGATTTGGACACTTGAAAATGCTTGGATTCTTTATGATCAACAATGCATGTTAGCCTTCAAAATATGACATGAACACACATAAGCTTGAACATGATGTTAGGACCTTGATTGCTGCAATAAATGACTGATAAATATGCTCTTGAATGCTCTTGAAAATAAAATTTTCTATTGAGAATATTTTGATCATGCGTGTTAGAATTCTTAGGTTTGATTTGATAAAAAGACTATATTTATAGGTGTTTATCTAATTTCTTGAAACTTAGATTCCAAAAGCCGACAATTGCATATTGAATTTGAATCATTAAAGACTACCAAAAACATATTTAAACATGGATCCTAGGACTTAAATGGGACCCATTCAAGAATGGTCCCTGGCCTAAAAGTCCAAAACATTCACATTCCAAGGTGATTAAAATATTAATTGTATTAATTATATGTTGGTTTACCTTTTAGAAAACGTGAATAATAAGGCTTTGGAATGCATAATTTGGCAAATTAGAAGCTTAATTAAGCCCAGTAATTTAAGGGACCCAAACATAGTGGGAAATTTTAAAGGTATACAATTTCTTACATTATAGATACAAACAATAAAGTAACCTAACTAATATGAATTAATTATTAAGAATTGACATTTTGTGCACATAATTTATTGAGTTCCATCAATAATAGCAAATAATATGGATCAAAATAGATATATAGTGAATAAGGGTTCTTTAGGGGTGAATGTGAGTATTACTAGAGATATTTTCAACTTCTTTCCTTTGATGCAATGGGATGGGGTTAACTAGAGGCTAGAATTGCTCATGATGTGGCTCAATTTTATGTATACCAATAGACAAAAGTAACTTTCCTAGGTTGCATATCTAGATTTAGTATCTTATTTCATTTTACTAATGAATTTTGAGTTTGATAATGATTAAATAATTTGAATACCTCACATAGGACAAGTAACCTTCAAAACACAAGTATTTTCTCTATGTTTGAAATAAAGGAAAATAAAAAGGAGGGTTGCCTACCTTCATACTCTTTTCCCTCAATGCCTTTGAGTTATTGAAGAGCACTCATGCCCTTGCTCATTTTCCCTCATACCTTTTCTGGTCATGCCCTTATAGACTCAACTAAATTTCCCCAAATGGCCATTTTTTTCTTAGCTTATCCCTTATTCTATTGAATCTATCTCCTTATCCCATCATGATTTTCTTCCCTTCTTATCCATTCCATGTTGGGTAAGTTGATCCTTGGTCTAATTTTAATGGTAGTAATTTTTTGGCGTTTAAATTCTCACCTCTGGAATGCGTATTTGAAACAGACAGCTATGCACATATAAACTAGTCTTCAAATTAGGAGGGGAAGCTCCCTCTTGCTGATGGTGTTGAAAGAAAGTAAACTAAGAACTAAGTTGCCTATCTTTTTGATCAGCTTAGAGCACAAGGTTTATTAAACACAAACGCCGCAGCTGAGATTTTCTATTTTGAGAACTTCAACTACGACTAACTTAAACTAAAGACGTTTCTAACTTCTCAAGTAATAAGCAGAGCAAGAGAAACTAGAAATGAACAAGGTTGATTTCTGAAAAAATACTTCAATAAACCCTCTCTCAACAAACATATACACACTTCAATGTAAGTTGAAATCAAGATTATAAAAGTAGAACATAAATAATAGAAAATTGAGATGTTATATGAAGGAAAAGGAGGCTCATGATTTTATTACTCAAACTTCTAGAACAAAACTCACTTCTATCATGCCTGGAACAAGAAATTGCAGCTAAAGAGGCTTGCAATCTTGTTCTTACACAATAGAAACAACAATCACAATAACTCCTTGTTGGCTAAAGAGGCTCAACAATTTTCTATCACAACACAATTGAACAACACTTGAATAAAAAATAGAAGGCACAATAGGCTCAGTGTTTTGCTATCACTAGCATGGTTAAAGAAACTAATGAGCAAAGGCTCTTATTTATAGACAAGCAGAGGAGTAGGGAACCCTAAAATCTCCTTGCTTTCACAATCTAGGGCTTGCTCAGCAAGCAAGCTTTATTACTAAATCTAGAAAGAAGATAACATCTAACACCTAAGAAAGCAGAAAAAAGCGAGAAACGCCAACTATTACATTTATCTTCTTTCTCTTCTCAAAGAATGGATAAGAATCATTCCAAGAATAGAAAGAAAGCAGGAAAGAAAGCTTCTAGAAGAAAGCTACTTTAAAGCTCAATCACATCCGCTAGAAAATTAGAAACTGTATCCCGGTTCGGTGCATCTATGCCATCAATAGAAAAACACTGCTTTTCTAGAATATCTTCAGCATCTGCAACAGACCTAAGGAAATCTTTGACCTCATTGGCTGCTTTCTCAAACTTTTCTGACATCATCTAAATATGACCTATCCTTCTACCAACTGGATTGCAACTGCGAACAACACTTTGAAATTGATCCTGCACTTCATCAAGCCCGACGTAGGAACCATCTTCAAGACTGTACTGAGAAGGAATTTCTGTGATGAACTCACTGATGAAAAGAAGAGCTTCAATCACCCTTTGTCTGTAGGTGATAAATTTTTTGGATATCCTCTCATAAGTTTTAACTTTGAAAACATGACGCTCTCTCCAAGCAAGGATTTGTCTCTTGTGTTCTTTTGAAACTGCTGAACCATAGGCTATGTCTAATTCAACAATGATGATTTCATGCCTAGGTCTTACTTCAGCTAGTGTTTGTTCAAACCCTTGAATACCTTGACGTAGCTCATGAGCGTTTTCTCTCAATTGGAACATCTGTGCCAAGATCTCCCTTCCTCTGTCAATGAAACTCTCGATCCACTCTTGAGTTTCTTTCCCACAAATGACCAACTGTCTCAATTGATGATGATCAGCTGGTGTCTCTAAAATCTGGGGCAACAACTGGGTTGCTTGTGAAGAACCATGGGCAAGGTTAGAAATATAAAGCCCGAGTTGCTGATTTTCAGCCTTGAGGGCTGCCTTGTCTTCTCCATCCTTGAGCACTCTTTCTTGAAGGTTTTCAGACACAACTTTGAATAGACTCACATCTGCATGCTTGGTATTTCTACCAAGATTAGCCTTGATCATGATGAATTCATCCATATTCACCTCATCCCTGTTCTTGTCTTCTGGGGGCAATGCAGTCTCCATGACTATCTCGTTATCAGGATTCCTATCAAAGTGAACTTGCTTCTTTGCTTTCTTCTTAGGAGGTTCCTGATAGATGTTATCGAGATCATCAACACTCACTTGATATGAAGGCCTTCTTCTTACCCTTCCCAAGGAGTTCTCAAGCCAATACATGGTAGTATTTTTACTAACTTCCTCGGGAGGTGCAATTCCAATCTCTTCATCATCTTCAATATCAAGGTTGATGTGAATCGGTAAAGGTTCTGTCAAAGGTACATAAACATGTGTTGAAGGCAGCTCCTCTGCTTCTTTCTGAGGTATGGGCTCATTAGGAGGAGCTTCTAAATCAACTATAGGCTGCTCCTGTATGACTATGCCTGAGAAGTCTAACCTTCGTCTTACATTTTTACTTGATCTATTACCTTTGACGCCTTCTTGAGACTGATTTTTTCCCTTCCCTTTCAACTGTGCTTTGGAGGAAGAGGGAATTGTCCTTGGCGGCTTTGCTATTGGAATGGAGTTTTTCCTCTTAAGGATTAGGAAAACCTTGCTATGCTCAAGGACTTGTCTTGTCCTGTCTTCAACTGAGAAGGATTCTTTATTAGCTCAATTGACTTGTGAAAGGGGCTAATCTTCAATTTGCTTCTGAGTATACATCGGGAGAAGCACATCCTTGTCATCATCTGATAACCCTTCTATGTATTCATTTAAGCAGTCCTTCATCTAGTGGAGAGTTAGCCTGCTGTAACTATGCCTCCGCACCTCAAAATCATCTTTACAATTAGCCCAAAAATCTTCAAGGGCGGATATATGAGCATAGTTCTTCTCAAGTCAGCCATCATAGACACCATGAGGATCAAATGATTGTCTCTCGCTGTAAGACTTGAGACCGAGTTTATCCAACTCATCTCCCATTGTCTTGGTATCTGTAGTAGTCCTGCATGTATAAATTCCCAACCCTGATGGAAAATGGAGGGAGGGTTTCCTTCTGTTCCTCAAGACTATGTGGACATTGTGGACCTGCCTCAAGAACTCCATGAAGATGACCTCGTCTGACGGATACCTTGGTAACATGAGCAGGGCACCTGAATAGCCATAGACCTTGAGATAGGTGAAAGTAGGAAATTGTATAAATCAATCTACCCACTCCGCCATCGCTGCCCTGGCAACTGAAGATATACGGATGTGTAATTCGTCATCCAGGTCCCGCACTGTGTACATCAGAAAAGCCTCATTCACTCTCTTGTAGTGATGCAGTGACTTCGTGAATTCCAACTGGGGATAGAAGTTATATATATGCTATACACTCAATGATCCCTTGGTGTTCAACCCTCTGAATTGACCTTGATAGGCCACCAGGTAGACTAGGTAAGACACCATATGAAACTCATGAAATTGGAAGTATTCTGTTATCTGCTGATGTAGGCTATCACTAACCAAGGTAGGAAAATCATGTAACTCGGTTTTCTTCATGATGTGGGGTATGGCGTAAAACATCTAAGGCTGAAACTTGGTGGCATCTTCTGAGCCAATTACCCTGTTGAGCAAGGTGATAATGATAGCAATTTCATCCTTAAACTCTCCTCACCCAACGTTCTTTGGAAAAGTCTTATGCTTTTCTTTCATCCATCTTTGTGCAATCTTCTTACTATATTTGTCTTTATGCATCTCCCATATCCTTTCACATTCACCCTTTGAGATAGTAACACTTTCAAGCCATGGGGGAATGGAAAAACACTTCTCGATCATATCAGGCTTCAGACTGCAAATCAATCTACCATCCATTAACTGGATCTCCCTTGTAGCCAGGTTGTAATGCTTGATGCAAGTGATTACGAACTCAAGACTCTGAACTGATATAGGAATAGACGTTGCTGCGAGGAGTCCAGAGTGTCCCAGGTTTATGATTGAGGTGTTGCCTACACTCTGCAAAGCGTGTAAATTGATATGATGCGAGTCTGTCTCAGCCATTTTGATGAAATCATGATAGAGAGCTGATTCAGACTTGAAAACATTGGGAGTGTACTCCATTTCAGAAAACTTGAAGAACGGCTGTAAACTCGCCTAGGTTCAGACAAGTTTTGAGCAACTTCTATTTTTAGAATGCTGATTTTCTTGCTCCAACAGACAAATTTTTTTGAATTTTTTTTCTGAGATAAGGGTTTTGCTCAGAATTTCATTGCAAGACAACCCAAATCGTCTGTTTTTGAAAATTTTGAATTTTGATTGAAAAAGTAGCAAACCCTAATTTTTCAAATTTTCACCGAAAAAGCTGGCACCTGGGTTTTGTTTAGAATATGATTAGAAATGGACCTAGTTCATTAGATTTGCAAAACACTGATGGCTGATCGAAAAAGAAGCCAACCCTAGGATTTGAAATTTTCTTAAAAAAAGCTGTGATATGGGTTTTCTTCAGAAGACTGATTTGAGAAGACCCAGATGATTGAAAACTGAATGCACTAAGGATTTGAATGACATGCAAATAAAAGCAGTTGCTGCAACTTGATGAAGTTCTTGAAAATTTCTTCAGAAGAATGAAGTGATAAGACCCAGATGGCTGAAAATTTGAAAACCTTAGCCTTCTCCTTGAAAAACTTGATCTTCTAGATGAAAGAGCATGAAAAAGCAAGGGTTTAAGTTGCTGGTCTAAATTTTTTGATGAAAAACCAGCAAACTAAGATCTTTAATCTTGAGAAATTTCTTCAAACTTGCTGCTCCAACTTTCTCCTTTGAATGCTACCTGCAAAAATAATAAAAATTACACGAAAGAAAGGTGTAAAATAGACTTAGGGTTTGGTTTTAGGTTTGCTTTCTTTTGCTTTTATTTTCAAAACCCTAAAACCTCAACACTTTGAACTTGGACACCATCTTCCTTCTTGCAATTTTGAAAATTTTGAAAATCTTGAAAATTTCTCTAAGTCATGAGAAGATGGGTGCCCTTCTTGACTAGGGGTGCCCACTTCAAGAAGTGTTAGTCAATTTTTTGATATTTTCAACTTTCTCCATTTTGACCCCCTACTTCGCCTTCGATTTCCGGCTTGCAGATTAATCTGACGAGCGACCTGAAGGATTCATTGCAGAGCCATAATCATTCTGAGATGATTGTTCTGGAGGCGCCTCTAACTAAAAACTTCATCTCAACCTTCGAATTCATGGGAGCCTTTCTTCTCCAGGGGCGCCCATTTTGTCCAGAGTTAGCCATTTTTATGATCTCCAATTTCTTCATTAACTCCTCTTCTACAGATGATCTTGTCGAATCTGGTGATCCAGGCCTTAGATTGACTGATGGTTATGCTTATTACAAAGCTGACGAGATATTAGGAGAGGTCTTCTGGGATAAAATTTGTCAAACAACTGAGTTTTGACCTTCAAAAGCTTGGGTTCCCTTGGCAAGCTGGGGCGCCCAAGCTCACCAGAGTTTGATTATTTTCCACTTTTTCTTGTCTGCTTCTGAATTTCAGTTCTCAGCTCTCACCAGACCCTCTGTTCAGCTCCTTGTATCTGGTGACTGCAACCTTTGATTGATGTACTGGATATCTCGTTGGAGAGCCAGATCAATTGTGAAGAAAACATGTTAGAGCTACTTCTGCAAAATCATCTGTTTAGCCTCTTGAAGTCTTGGGTGCCTCTTCTCTCCTGGGGCGCCCAAACCTTCCAGACTTAGTCAATTTTATTTGATTTTCATCTTCAAGTTTGAAACCTTCATTCTGTATGTTCCTCTTTGATCAGAATCTGCTGAAGATTGAGCATTCAGATGATTTGATGGAGATAGGCGTGGCGAAGCTGATTGAATACTGAAGAGATCGAGCATATTCTCAAACCCTAACTGCTGAGTTAGGTGCTTCAAAAATTTGGGCGCCCTTCTTCACCAGGGGCGCCCAAAGTTCCCACACTTAGTCAATTTTGATAATTTTCATATTCTTCATTCTGATTTCTGTGTGAAACATCGCTGTTTAGCGCTGAATCCAAAGTGATTGGATAATCTGAAGACTACACCGTTTGATTCGTTGCAAAGCTGACAGAGAACTAGGCAACTTTGATTGGAAGTGTAAACCCTAATTTCATCATTTAATGCCCTAAAAAGGTGGGCGCCTATCTTCACTTGGGGCGCCCAAGTCTGGCAATGTTAGAAATTTTTCATCATTTTTCACCTTCTTTCTCGTTCTTCGTGCTAGCTCATGAAATCACCTTCTGTTGAATGCCTACGTGTTGAATCTGACGCCTAGGAGCCGACTGACCTCCATTGATGACCTTGGAGCTCCTGTTATGCTTCTAAAAAAGCAGAATAGACCTAGTAGGGTAAAACTGATTATTTTGAAATTCTGACTACACAAGCCTGATATGGACATATTTTGAGCCAATCAAAACCAGTTTGGACCCTGATGGACCAACTTTCTATTTTTAGAAATTTTTGCCAATATCTGTTTCAAAAGAAACCCAGAAAACATTACTAATTTTAGAAAATTTCTAAAAATAGCAGCTTTCCAAAAAAGTAGGGATGAAAAACTGTGATCTGGGTAGATTAAGCTGCTCTTAGTAGACCCAGATCGTCGAATTTTGAAATTTTTTCTTTTTAACCCTTCATGCAAGACATGCACACCCAAATTTTGACCTTTTTGACTGTTTTAACAAGACTTTTACTCATTTCTTCAAAATGTCTAAGTGTAACAAAAAAATGAATTTTGGGGTACAACATAATTGTATGCCCATGCTCTAGTAAATTAAGTTGAAGACATTTCTATTGAAAACCTGCCTCTCTCGTGTTTTGTTTCCCTCACCCTTAATAATGAAATATCATTATTTATTGCATTTCCTTCAAATGATATTAACATATGAATTCAAATTTTAACTAAATTCTATATGTTAATAACTTTTATTAGGTAGCTTGATATATGAATAAAATATTTATTTTAATTTAACATGGTCAAAGGTTAATGAAGAGTGAGACTTAGGCTTGCATATTTAACCTTTCAATTAGCTATTAATTAGCCATCATAAATATAAATTAAATCATACCTAACTAATTGTGAATTAGTTATAATATTCTCTTATATATATGTCCAATATAATCTCTAAGGTATGAGGTGTATAGGGAAACATGGCTTCTTAGCCCTAACAATTAAACATGGTCATTTCTAACAAACAATAATACATATAAGTTAAATATAGTTTAGTCAAACATCAAATTCATACATGCCATTCACTTAAAAATTGTATAGACTTAATTTGGCATTAGGACCTTCCTCATTGAAAAAATGGTAGAGTTCATGTTGTCTTGCATCTTTGCACCTCAAGACAAGTTGATGTTCATCTCAAACTATTCATCAAATGAGAATTGGTATATGGTTAGTCATATATATAAATATATCATCTATTAAAAAGTACAATTGGATATTAGAACCATCAAAATCATAACTTCTAATTGTTTAGGAAAATGATCTTAGTTAATACACACAACAACAAAACCATTGAATCTCTACCCTCATCAAAATTACATTAGTACTTCGAGGAAATTTACTTAAATCATTAAATATTGAATTACATTTTCTTGAATTGAAACTTTTGGGTTTTTTTTTTTTAATAAAAATGTATGGTTTTTTATTTTTTATTTTTTATTTTTATCAAAACAAAGTATTTTACTTCAGATGGATGTTCATATGTTAATTGTATCTTTTCCTCCTAAGGGATAATTACATATGTTTGTCACCTTACAAAATGTGGCGGGAGTGATCAAGAAGTTAGGGCTAGAAGTGGATGGATTTTAATGTGGGATGACACATTTGAAAGAGGATCATAATGAGAAATTAGAAGTTAAATTATACAATATATAATTCCAAAAATGGTTGTATTGTTTAAATATAGTAAACATAAGACTAATTAGATACAACATTTGAAAGAGGACACATCTCATCTTAATAAAAAATTTAATTTAATTATGCAATGATTGAAAGAATGTTTGAAAAGATACTTTTTTGACAAGAATTATTGTAAGGGCACCTACTATTGAGACCAAGGATCTAATTCATTCTATCTTGGTCTTGGAGAGCTAAGGGAATGTCAATTCTTATCCTAGGATAGCCTTGTCTTCATTTAATTAAACTCATGTAGTCCATCTTGTGATTGAGAACAAAATGTGTAACATGCTCTTGATTATGGCCAATCTATGAGTGTATGGATGAGTGTGTTTGTTTATCTTGTCATTAATTTCCTTGTTTAGATAGGTGGGATTTAAGGTACCAATTGTTGGGTGGTCTTGATCACAATTTGGATTTCATGTTGGAAGCATGATGGAGCATCATGAAGTTCATGCATGAATCTTGTAGATCTTTTATATTTGTAGCTCTTCATGGATTTTTATTATTGTAATTTTTTTATATTATTATTGGATTTTTACATTTAGATCAAAATTTTATTGGAGTGTGTTTCATCTATTTTATGAAGTGACTATGTAACTTTGTAATAATACAATAATTATTATTAATTTAAGAGTATTGATTCAATCTCATTTAGGCCTAACATGCATGCATGTTGGATGTTGGTTTATATATCTTGTTTATGATCATTTATGATGTTCGGAGTAATTTGAAATTATTGAAATATTGTTGCTATATTTGGCTCTTATATTAGCTGAGTTATGATTGTTTGAATTTTTCCTCTTCATATCATTTCTAATGACTTATATGCATGCCAACTATGGAAATTCACTAAAATTAATCTTTTGTGAAATTTATAATATTTAATGTGATTCTTAAATATATTGAAATTTATTTGTTCAAAACATTCATTAGCATCATAAAAATTGAGTGAGTTAAGGTGTTCTTAGTGTGAGACATTTTGGTATTGTATTGGTTTAGCCATGCACTTGTTTTGGTCTTAGGGATCTTGATCATGTTTCTTAGCAATAAAATATATTCCTAGGTGTCATCTTGGATAGTAGTATTTTTGTGGATCTATTTGATAATTTCAATATAAAATTTGAAGTCTTTGGGAACCATATTATTCATTTGAGGCCTTGTGCATTATCTAGAATTTCTTGTTTTGCAAGGGGAGATTTTAAAAATGAAAGGAGTGATTCCAAGATGGATGAAGGAAATTCTAGGATAAACAAAGGTAAAAATGACCAATAATAGCCCAAAAATTTTACTTAAAAAGGGTGATCCTAAAATATTGAGTCCTTGCTGATATTTTTGAAAATATTTTTAAAAAGAAAGTTGTACCTTAGAGTCTTCTTGTCCTTCTCATATTCTTGGTTGAATGTATTATTACGTTATTTTAATCCTTCAATAGAAATCAAGCCGTATTTTTACTATTGGGCATGCTTGGTTAGTATTTGCCAAGATGTACATGAGCTATTATATGTCTCTTGAAACCTTGATTTCTCATGGATTTTTTGAGAGAATGTTTAGGTGCTGTGAATATTTTTTGGGTGGTTTATTATAGGCATGGATATGTGAGGGATGAGATATACGTTATTATTTATTCATTTCTATTTTTTGTATTTGTGTCAATCATGAGATTTGGGAACTCTATCATTGATTTATCCATCATGTGTGTGTTATTCTATGTTGTTTATGAAGTATTTTAAAGAATGTGATTCTATTTGATTTTGTAGACCTTGTGACATCATGCACTTGATAGTGTCATGTGCTTTGGTCATGATTTTGTTTAATTTCAAAAATATTGTGTTTGTGAGTATTAGTTATGATGTCTCTATGTCACAATTGTAATATGAATAATTATTGGCAATGCAATTTGTTTGTTAATATTCTAATGTAAAGTTTGGGGCATTACATGTATTATCAAAGTGCTTAGGTTGCAACATTAGGAACTCTAGGTTGTTTGTGTTTACTTTGCATGTATGGTGTGTTTGTTTATATTTCATGTTTATATTTTAATATGATAATGTTTCTACTAAAGTTTGTGTCTTTCTTGTGAAGGAGGATGCCTCATAACTACCACAACTCTTATTTATTTGGTTGTGAATACCTTTATTTGTTGGAAAATGGTGTCTCAACTTGTTGGCTTGTATCTTTGTTAAGAATTGGCGAAGTTACCCTTTATTAGTCCTCATTGTCGGCCGATCGCTGGAATCGTGAACTTTGGAACCTTTTAGCGGAGTTTGGAACTTACATAATTTTCTGACTGACCAACTTCCTTCGTTGTCGCGACATCGGTGTTTTTTGTAACTTTGAAACCTTATCGTGGAGTTTGAAAGTTTTGAAATTTACCGACTGACCGATTCTCTTTGGCTTCATCAGAATAAGACATGTGGTAGTCACCTGTGTTTTTGCGATCATTAAAGACCTTGTGATTTCTGATTACGTGTTGGCGGGCAACCGTTGAGATCAGACGATGATTGATCAACGGTCACACAAACTCATCTCCTTCGGTGTCATCAAGTGGGACATGTGGCAGTCACCCACGATATCGTGATCAGCCAAAGCAATGTGGCGGGGTCATCACGGGATACCAGGGAATGACTGAGATCAGACAAGCCAACGAATGTGGGGACCACTTGGAGTTTCGGGGGACTTCTTGAGAATATTGTAGATTCCCAACTTGATTCTTCGGAAATGCACCAGCAGTTGACACGTGTCATTGGTGGATGGTGTCATCGGGGAGACTCTTGGTTGACGGGTTTGTGGTCGGTATGAACTCTTGCCGAGAGTGCAAGTCTCGCCGACAGGCTGGTGAATTCGATATGACTTCTCAGGGTGTTGCTGATAGCGATAGTCATGCCGATGACTATGTGATCAGGTATTTTTGCATTGAGAAGACATGACCTAGTGTCTCACCAACATGCAATTCCATTTTAACTTCTTTAAACGAACGTCTGTCTTACGTGGCGCGTTCTGAGCCAATGAGAGAAGCAGAATGTGAACCATTGGCAGTTGTATAGTTGCGACCGTTCCTGTGTGGAAGATCAATAGACCATGAACATGATGAGATATATTCTGTAACTGATGATAATTGCGAGGTTCGGTTCGACGGAGCAAAGTTGTTCAATACTGAACACAGATTTGATCTGAGTGAATTCATTGTATATTGTCTGAGAGCATTGTGAGATTAATGTTCTGTACAAGATTGATTAGTGAATGTTGTTGTTGTTAATTTGACATCAGAAAGTGAAGTTCGATCTTTGTATGTAAGTTTCATTACTGTAATACAAAGAGGATTTTCTTGGTGTGGTGGGTTTTTTCTCCCGTAAGGGTTTTCCCACGTAAATCTGGTGTTCAATTTTTTGTGTGTTCATTTCTCTTTTCTATTATTCTTTTCAAGTGTATCTTAATTGAACTGTAATTGTAAAATTTAAAGTCACCTCTGCATTCTTCCCTGAGGTTTTGACGTTAGGAGAGTTTGTTCCGCACCTAAGCTTTCCTTACATTATTGAGAGTCTCTAGAGATTTAGAGAGTGGAATCTCCATCCATGAGATGTACTACTATATGATGTGGGTTGTTTTGGTATATATTTAGTTAGGTTTGTCAAGGTTTCCGCTTATATAGGAGTCAAGTGGGTAGTTATCTTCCATCTTAGGAGAGGGAGGATACTTAATTATTTTATGAGAGAATTCTCTAGGACCCCTCATTGGCCTAGGATGGAAGGGGAGCTCAAGAAAGAACCTTGTTAGGAGGAGATCTAGGAAATGGGTAGAGTAGCAAGTCAGTGGGGCACATGAATGATACCTCCATTTATAGATACCAACATTTGAGGGTTCCATTAAGGGGTCAGATGAAAATTCTTATATTTTATCCTTGGATAGGTGTATTGGGATGTATCCCTATGAGAGTAATTTCAAGGATTTTTTTCCATTGTGCCATTGCATGGTTATTCTTCCCATGTGTCGATTTTAGGAGTATAAGACTCATATTACCCATGATTTATTTATGTGGAATATCTTCTTAAAGAGGTTTCATGTGAGATACTTGTTAGATGATTTTATGTAGTGCAAGGTTGATGAGATCTATGAATTTTACTATTCAAGAATGATGGCTACTTAGTATGAGCACTAGTTATTTGAGCTTAAGTAGTATGTAGATTATATTGTTAATGAGAAGATTCTTGTTAATAATTTTGAGAGGGAAATGAAATCGTGGATTATGAGTGGGGTCAATTTAGATTGTAGGTCCTAATACCTTAGAGATCATTATGGATAAGGTGATGATTTCCAAGAATAATGTGTTTTTTGGTCATATAGACTAGGATAGGGTTCATACTTGTGTTCCCTCTCAAGTTGACTTGAGTGTTTAGGGATCTCACCCCCAACCTAAGTGAAGCTTGAGGACATTATCTATTCCTCATAGGACTCCAATGTAGTACTTATAAGCATTAAGAACCTATGAATCAACAAGGTTTTATGGAGAAACTAACTAATTCTCAACATTAGAATCATTAAGGGTAGAATTTGAGGAGGGTTGTGCTAATATCTTAGCAACAAGTTGGAGGAGGACAACATAGTTTTATCTTATCAACCTTTTAGCATTCAAGAAAGCCACAACCCAAACTATATTGTTCAAGGATCTTGTTTTGAATGTGGTGTGATGGACAATTTTATGAGAGATTATCCAAAATGTGTAGTGGTAGATGGTATATATGGTGCCACTTCTCTATTTGAGTCAACAATTGGGGATGGTAGTAAACATCACCATGTATTATGATGGTTGGTGTTTGTTGGGATGATATTTAGTGATGAAGAGGGATACTCTCCCTTTTAAATCTAAAACCAAACAAACATACAACACTATGTAAGAAGGGTTCAAATAAACATTAACAAAAAAATATGGAAGAGAAATCTGCAACATATAGTGATTTCAAAATCTAAAAATGAATTACATAATCATGGAGCTCATATGCTCCCATACATCATGGGTTTTACAAATACAAAAATATGCAACTCAACATTCTAGCTTCATTCTAATAGCATTCAAGTATGAAAAAATATTATTCTCCAAAGATCCCTTCACCAAATTGCAAACATCAATATATAGAAATTGTGTGAGAAGAAACAACTATTGGTTTCTTAAAACAACCTCCACTAAACCACTAGGAAAACCCGTCACTTTATACCTATCAATGCTCTGTCATTCATTAGAATTTCTTCAAATGGTTTCTAGGTTTGGTTTTCCTTGTTTCTAACTTTCCATATCACTTTGAAATTCTTGATTTTGATATGATATGATAAAGTTATGGCCATTTTATTGAGACTGGGTCTCATAGTTATGACCCAGACAATCTTTTCTTTTTTCCCAAAAATAATAATATGCCAGTTAAACCTCCAGAATGCTCATTACTCCTTCCTGGCATGAATTTCCTCTTCTTGTCATGTGAATTCAATGTTCAATTCAAATTTTTCTTCCCACTCTCCAACCCACTATCTCCACTCTCCCTCAACACCCTGCATTCCCAACTTGCAAAAAAATACAAGTTCAAATTTCAAAATGGAGTTGCAAAGAATATTAAATGCCCACTCCAAGCTTGGGTGTAAGATTTTCCTTTTTGTAAAATTAACATCTTTTAAAACAATTTAAAAATGAACCAATTAATAATTTGATTTTCCCATAATCCATCACCAAAATTTGCTATGCTGGAAGAGTTGAAATTTTTAACAATTTGCACCTACAGCCAAAAATCAGAATAAAACACAAGCATAAAATTTTAAAATATTTTTGGTTGTGCAGGATTGCTTGGTACCCCAAGATGCTCCTGCATCATTTAGGCTATATTTGCAATGCCAAAAGAAAGGTCTTCAAGGTTGAGGCATGAACCTAGTAAAATTCTAGAGGAGTATCCTTGTGGGGTAGTAGTTTGTGTGAGGTGACATTTTCGTGGTATCCATATTCATCTTTTAGTAGACTTCCAAAAGTAATCCTATTCCTAGTGGGGAAGATATAAGGATCATAGACATCTATGCCTTCTACATGTGATGTAGGTTTTTATACTAGATATTTATATGATATTTGATGCTTATTTGTATAGATATTTGGATGCTCATTTTGTACATTTGAATATTAACATATACAAACTTATGTTACTATTATAATATTTAATGTGTATTTTTCTTCCAACTACATTATTTTTATTTTAAAAAAATGATATGATAGTTCAATTAAATATGGGGTTATATATATATGATTAATTCTTGTATTATTTGTAGTATTATTATATAATGTAATAATTAAAATAGTATTATCAAAATGTGAATTATATGATTATATTTTATTTTACTATGCTTCGACTATTGCTACATACTGGGTAAATGTGCATAATCTTTGATTGAAGTGTATAGGTACAAGTCAAATTTTAATAGTGGTTGATCTACAAGTAGTTACATGGTTTGTTTAACATTGTAAAATTCTCTTGCTTCATGTGGACTAAGAAGAAATGTGATGTCAAAATATGTGAAACCCTATAAAAATTTGTCATGATTATGGATCCCTTATGTGTTAAACCTATAAATTCCTCTTATCTTGGATGATTTTAAATATTTTTGGTTGTGAATTTTTCTCATGATATGTGTAAAAATGATTAAATACTTTTTTATAAAATGTTATAATTTTAACTTATTTGGAAAGGAAAATATTCTTAGTAGGTAAGTTAAATTGAATTTGAGGAAATATTACACTTCAAGTTGTAAAATATTTCTTTTTAAAAGATCTATTTTAAATAGGAAAAATATAGCTTTTATTTTAGGTATACAAAAGTGACTTTCATTTTCATTATGTAGTCTTCTTTTGAGATAGAAAAATCACAGAGAGCAAAAAGAAAAGGAGAAGATTTCCTAAAAACCCTAACTTTGAAGAAAAAGGATTTTAATTCAAATGCTTGGATTGTCATGGGAGCTACTTGGCTTGTTTTGTGGATTGATGACTAACAATTTCCTTATTTGTCACCACTCATTGGAGGTAGTCATTTTGTTGTCTAATATAAAAAATTAGTAGGAATTAAATAAATAGATTAATCTCGATGCAAGGAATCAGTTATTATTTTTCTTGTGTAAACAAGTTTTCTTTAATTTAATAACTTAGATTTCAATCTCATTGTCTTTGGAAAATATTAGGTTGTAGGTTTTTTCAATAATTTGGTATTCAAACAATTGCCATAATTTTTTGAAAATAATATAAATGTATATTCATTATATGTTGGGTTCCAAAATACCTCCTACTTATCCATTTATGAGCTAAAGTGGCTCTATAATAAATGGTTCATAAAGCACAACACTTTTTGAAGGTTTTGCAAATGGGGTTGCAATCTAAGTGGGCTTAACCTTGGGGAAAACTATGTGGTTAAGCACGCTTGAGCTAGAGTAGTACTATGATGGGTGACCTCCTAGGCATGCTCAATGCTTCACCTCTGTGAGCATCACCTAGATGCAATGAGTGCTAAGTGGACCATTCATTATCATGAGAGATGGGTTCTTTTGAATGACTACTCATGAAACATGGGTCAATGAGTTTGACTCGTAAAACTACATAGTTGAATCTTGATAGTAATATCACAATTTGACACACTGCAGAAAATACCTCCTACTTATCAATTGATGAGCTAAAGGGGCTCTATAATGAGTGGTTCATAAGGAACAACACTTGCTGAAGGTTTTTCAAATGGGTTTGCAAGAGAAGCTGGCTTAACCTTGGGGAAAACTCTATGGTTAAGAGTGCTTGAGCTGGAGTAGTACTGGGATTAGTGACCTCGCGGGAAGGCCCAATGCTTCACCTTTATGAGAATCACCTAGATGCATTGAGTGCTAAATGGACCATTTATTATCATGAGAGATGGATTCTTGTGAACCACTACTCATGAAACATGGTTCAATGAGTTTGACTCATAAAACTACATGGTTGAATCCTAATAGCAATATCATTATTTGACATGTTGTGGAAAATAACTCCTACAAACAAATTGATGAGCTAAAAGGGCTCTATAATGAATGGTTCATAAGGAAAAACACTTGTTGAAGGTCTTACAAATGGGGTTGCAAGCTAAGTGGGCTTAACCTTTGGGAAAACTTTGTGGTTAAGCGTACTTGAGCTAGAGTAGTACTAGGATGGGTGACCTCCTAGGAAGGCCGAGTGATTCACCTCTATGAGAATCACCTAGATGTAATGAGTGCTAAGTGGACCATTCATTATCATAAGAGATGGGTTCTTGTGAAACACTACTCATGAAACATGGGTCAATGAGTTTGACTCTTAAAACTACACTGTTGAATCCTGATAGCAATATCACAATTTAACACACTATGGAAAATACCTCCTACTTATCATAATATGATCTCAATGATTCAAAAAGTGAAAATTTGGAACTACCTTTGTAAAGTTGTTTGCAAGCTATTCTTCAGTCTTTATATACCTAAGCTTTACATCCTTTCTTTGCACTAAATATAAAAGAAATGATACTTTAAATTATAATGTTTTGTCCTCTTTGGTGTACTAGATTCTTGACCAATTTGATGGTGCTCATATTATAACAAAAAAATATTGTATGTTGAATTTATTTCTCTTCAATTTCTTCTATAAATTTTATAAGATATAATGCTTGTGTACTTGTTGAGGTGATTTCAACATAATTTGCTTCTATAGAATAAATAGATTATATTTTTCTTCTTTGAGCTCCAAGAAATCAAACTAGATCAAACAAAAAAATAATTACTAGATGTAGAATTTTGGTCATACAAACTACCTTTGCAATTAGAATAACTAAACCAAACCAATTAAAACTACTTAGAAGTGTAGTAATGAATGCAAAAATTGAGAGTACCTTTCAAATACCTCAATATTCTTTTGGTTTCCTTCATAGGCATTTCAAATGGCTTGTTCACATACCTTGAAAATAGAGAAATTGAATACATAATATTTGATCTTGTGTGGGTTAGAAACATCAAACTTCTAATGCTGAAATAATTATAATATATTTGACAAATAATGGACAACCTTCCATGTGAGGACAAATAACATTGATGTCCAGTACCATTTTGTTTATGACATTGTAGATGATGGGATGGTGAAGTTCGAGAAAATTAACACTTTGGAAAATGTTGTAGATGCATTAAAAAAGCCTATAAGAATAGAAAAGTTCATATGTTGTTCAAATTATATGGGCCTCATGACCTATATTAATTGAAATCCTCTTGATTCCATTGGATCTTCAAAGGTTTTTGAAAAGTGGGAAAATGTTAGGAAAAATGTGTCTCAACCTTTGATAATTTCTAGCATGATTATTATTAATTTTCTTATGTTATTATTTATATAATTTGGGGCTCCATTTGTTGAAGATAACTCAAAATAAATTTTGAAATGGAATATTGCTATGATATGTGTGATTTTTTCATATGCATGTGCTTTGCATGTTGAGTTTTCATGTGCATGTTTTATACATGTGTATTTTCTTTGCATTTTGTAGACTCTATAAATACAAGGTTAGGATTGGAGTTATATGATGAGATTTTTTGTAGGTAATGCTATGCTAGAAAAATTATTCTAAAATTCAAACTTGTGTACTCTTGGAAGAAATTTTTTCTATAAGTGTATGTAACCAGATTGTTTACTGTAATACATTGAATAGGTTATTGGAGTGTGGGGTTTTTCTCTCAAAATTATTTTCCCCACATACACCTTGTGTTGTGAACATTTATCTGTGTGTTGTTATTTTATATTTCCTATATTATGTATTTTCTTCATAGTAGTTATTTAAGGGTTTAAAATTTGCACAATCTTTCCTCAGTAGTTTGGTGTAGGAAGTGTTTCCGCACACCTTTCTTCCTTTCACATAGTGTTATGGCTATTGAGGAGGTTATGTGTTCCCTTCCTCGTCATCACATAATTATTCCTTCTAATGATACTTATATTTCATGTCATGGGAATCCTATATCTATAGATACATTTGAATTTAATACATTTCTTTCTCATATACATTATATGTTCTATGGTTATCACATTTATACATGTCATTTCCACCCTATAGATGTTTGTGATTCTCTCATATAGTGATGTCTTACATGCTAATAGAATATACCTTGATGTTAGTGTTGATGCCAAAAATTGGCAAGGTAACAACCCTTTGTGGGAAACTCAGTTTATGGGGGAATTATTGCGCTAAACTGAGCGACCTCTAGATTTTTAAAGAAGCTAACTTCTTTTGTAAATGGGGTTTTGGAATGGAAAAAAGAAGCAAATATAAAAATAAAAGATCTAATTAAGGCGATGTGCCAGAATTTAGATGAAAGGAACGATAAACCTATCTTTTGGATATGATCTAAGGGCCTGCTTAGCAATTTACCATATCCTAGAATAACAAAAATTAGAGATTACAGTATGAACATCTCATTCAATGAAATAAAATAATAATCACACCCATTTACTAAAAAGAAGAGTCGAAAGACATGATCTAAACCAACAAACTTGCATTCAAATTATAGAAGTATGTAATGTGCCTTGTTACTCTGACTGATTTTTTTTCTAATTTCATGCCTTGGAATTACATTACATACTGGTCCTGAATAATGCTTTGACTGATATAATTTTCTAATTGTACTTTCCTTAGAGACAAGGTGTTCTTTTGGAGTTCAGTTGGTTTAATTTGAAGGGAGCTTGTTGCCTCTCATGTCAAGTTAGTGACCAACAACTTGATAAAAAGAAACACATAAACAAGAGTATTGAATGAACTAGACATTTATGGCCTGCTCTCAACTTTTTCTGGATACAGTGCAACTCAAAAAATAATGAGTAGCATTTGTAAGTTCAAGTGAAATGCTTAGTTTCATTTACAAATATGATTGTGTCAACATATGTAAACTAACTCATTCTAATACATAGTTCCACTATCAACATTGCAAAATGTGTCCCAAACTTTACAGACATGTTTGACAACAATTGGTATGGTAGTTTCTGAGTTTAATAAATCTGTTTATTTTATATAGCAGACCCAAATTTGCATACAACAGTTTATACATTCAGTTTCCTACCAAAAATCAGACCCAGATTTGCATACAACTATATTTTCATTTAGACTCGTAGCATAAATAAGGACTCAGACCGAACTACAACAAAATATACGTAGTATTTGTGCCTAGACCTAGAAGAGAAGTTCAATCCTGGCCTGAGAATGATGAGGACGCCTTCAAAATGTACATAACTCGTTTGCAGCAGCTAGAGTCCCTCTTTTATCAGCCATTTCTTCTAACCAGTGAGTGCACTAGGTATAAGCCTCCAAAACGCCTTCATTAGTCTCTTCAATAACCATGTCCCAACCAATAACAAGATACCAAAGTCATCTACAACAACAAATTGCGATTTCCTTGGTCTCAACCCGCTATCACCACCATACACGAATTTTCCCTTGAGATTTTTGTTGAAACCATGGCGTCCAAGGATTGTTTGATGTTGGCCATCCCAACTCACACAAGAATCTACCATAAATCATCCAAAAGAAGCTGTCGAACTCACCATGCAAGCAACCACAACAAAAAGGGAAGTAACTTCGTTCTCTATCCAAAATGTCCCCAAAAAAAATGGCATACAGAATGAGGATCCACGTCTTTTCAAAATACTGAAATCGCCCAGCTAGGAAATGATCTTTCACATTCGAAACTGGATAGTGGAGGTCTTCAAACCCTAGGCAACATAGCTCGAGCCTTTCCTGTGGGAGATATATGAGTTTTTCAAAAGTGCGAATGAATTCTTCATTTCTCCTTTTTTACCTTTTCTCTCCAAAGAAGTTCGATAAAATAAACTTCCTCACTTTAATAATTATTCCCAACATCCATAAAGTGACTTTTACAAATCCAAGTATTAAAATATTACTTAAGTCACTTTAGGCACCAATCACAAAACAACTTATTAAAATGATTTAATTAATCACTCGATTTCACCCTAAAATATTTCCTTTGAACTCCAGTAAAATTTAAGTGATTAAATAAATGGTTCCCTTCATTCCAATGTTAGCCTTGAGAACTAAAAGGCTAAGTGACCTCCAGATATACTAATGTGAAGGAAAATTGCTTGTCCTCAAGCAATTGCAAGCTCGGGTGTTGTAGAATCTGCTCATGCTCCCATGTGGCATCTTCAGCTGGAAAATATTTCCATCTCACCAAGTACTCATTTACCACCCTGTTTCTCAACCTCCTCTCTCGAGTGTCTACAATCTCCTTGGGGACTAGGACCAAATGTCCCTCCTTATCTAGCGGTGGGAGTTCTGAAGAAGCAACTTGCTAACCCAGTGCCTTCTTGAGGCACGAAAAATGAAATACATTATGAATCTTGTTGTTCTCAGGAAACTCCAACTCATATGCCACCTCTCCAATCCTCCTGATAATCTTGTATGGTCCATAGAATCTGGTCTTGAGCTTCTCGGCTCCGCTCTTCTTAAGAGAAGACTGTCTATAAGGCTGGAAGTGAAGGTATACCAAATCACCAACCTTGAAACTGTGCTCAATCCTATGTCTATTAGCATATGTCTTTTGCTGATTCTAGGCCACCTGTAGGTTATCTTTAAGCGCCCTCAAGATGTACTAACTCTCTTGAATCCAATTCTTGGCTTTGGGAGCCCTGCTCTCACCAAAATCCATCTCCATAAATTAAGGTGCATCATAACTGTACAAGGCTATGAAAGGACTCATCCCAATGGACATATGATAGGTGGTATTATAACAATACTCCCCCAAGTGCAACCACTTAATCCATGCCTGCTGCTACCCTGCAATGTAGTTGTGCAAGTACCCCTCAATCCATTTGTTTACAATCTCTATCTGACCATCTGTTTGAGGGTGATAGCTCATGCTCAGAGTCAACTCAGTACCTGCCAACCGAAACAGCTCTTGCCAGAATCCACTCATGAATCTACTATCCTTGTCACTGACTATGTAGCAGAGTAACCCGTGCAATCTGAAAATCTCCCTAAAAAATAACTCAGCCACCTGTGGAGCCCTGTACTCTGTCGGAATAGGAAAGAAGTGAGTGTACTTCATCAACCAATCCACCACCACATAGATACTATCTCTCCCATGTACCTTAGGTAGACTTGTGATGAAGTCCATAGAAATGCTCTCCCATTTCTGCCTTGGGATAGGCAATGGTTGTAGTAATCCGGCTGGATGCGTATGCTTTGACTTGTTCTGCTGACAAGTCACACACTCCCTAACATGTCTCAATACATCATCCTTGAGGCCCTTCTAAGAGAACCTCTCTCTGACCTGTCTGTAAGTTTTGAAATAGCTCTGATGGCCTACTAAGGGAGTGTCATGAAAAGCCTGCAATATCTTCTCCTTCAATCTAGACTTTGGCACCAAGTAAACCCTATCCTTGTAGTAAATCACATCGTCCACCACTCGATCCTGAATCAACCCATCCAAAAACTCACAAGAAAACTTATTCTTGGAGTACTCTACCAACAACATGGATTTCCAGTCTGCGGAAATCTTTGAAAGTGAGCAAGCTGAAGGTCTCCTAGAGAGGGCGTTTGCCACAACATTCTTTTTTCTCTTCACATACTCTATATCTAAGTCATATGCATGTATCTTGCTGACCCACTTCTGCTGCCTCTCATTCAAATCCCTCTGTTCCAAGAAGTATTTGAGACTGTTGTGATCGGTCCTCACCAAAAACTTCCCTCCAACTAAGTACTGTCTGAATTTTGCCAAGGCATGCATAATGACAAGCATCTCCTTATCGTAGATGGAGTATAGTCTCTTTGATCCCCTCAACTTACGACTCTCAAAAGCTATGGGGTGTCTATTTTGCATCAATACTGCTCCTATGCCCTCACTTGAGGCATCAAACTCCAAAACAAATGACTATGTGAAATCTGGAAGCGCCAATACTGGGCAACAACTCATCACCTCCTTAAGCTTATCAAAAGCTTGCTATGCCTCCTTTGACCAACTGAATGCACCTTTCTTTGTCAAATTTGTCAAAGGTTCTCCCAACTATGAAAATCCCCTCACAAAACACCGATAGTAACTACACAATCCAAAGAATCCTCGAAACTTTGTGAGTGTCCTAGGTGGTGGCCATTCAAGTATTGCCTATATCTTCTCCTAATGAACCTGTACTCCATCTGCACTGATCACATGTCCCAAATATAATATAGCTCTTGAATGTCAACATGATATGGCTGCCCTGAATTTGAAGACTCCTTGGTGGTGATCAAACGCTCTGCTGCCCAAGCTATGTCATCATGTCAGAAAATTCTCTCCATCCATCTAGCAGACACAACCTTGGATGATCCATTAGTCATGCCTCTAAGCACTACTCGCTGCCCCTCTGCTGTCTTGAACTTAAGTTCCATGGCCTGAAAGTTCTGAGAATATTTTCCTAATGAGTGTAACCACTAAACTCCAAGTATAGCATGAGTGTCACCCAAATCCACCACATAGAAGTCATCTATAGCTGTGTAATTGCCCAAGGTAATAGGCAACTGTGGGACCCTCCGAGTGCATCTCAATTTATAACCATCTGCCACCATCACATTAAATCCTTCAAAGTCCTTTACGGGTAGCATATGTTTCTCAACTAGGGATGTATCAATAAAGTTGTGGGTTTCCCCACTATCGATCAACACACATATGCGATGTCCTTGTAAAACCCCTCTAACTCTAAAAGAGTTGAATCTAGGAGTGCCTGATAAGGTAGCAATGATACCACTCTTACCATCTCCTTGAGGTTGCTCCTCGTCTGAACTACTTTCATTATTATCTTGAGAAAGTTCGTCATCATTTCTCTCATCCTCAGACACAACCTCAATAAGGTGAGCCTTTCCTTTTCCTAAGAAATGGTGACTTGGCTCCCAACGTTCCTTGCAATGGTAACAAATTCCCTTAATTTTGCATTCCTTGCGATACTCCTCATCTGGATCACTTTTCTTGTTTACCTTCTTCTAAAAAGACTTCTTGCATTTGTTCTTTTGAGGAACGAAGGGTTTAGAAGAGGTTTTGTTGTCCGATGCGGAGAACTCCATGTATCTAGCTCTAGTGATCGCATCCTGTAGGGAATCATATTTGAAAGCCTTAATCCAACCATGAAGTGGTTCAGATAAACCCTCAATAAAGAGCATAACCAACCTTTGCTCTGAAATATCTATCACCATAACTGCCAATCACTGAAACTCTGAAATATATGTATCTATTGATCCACTCTAATTAAGTTGTGCTAACTCTCTGAAATGAAGTTCAAGATCCTTTTGATGAAATCTGTCTATTAGTTTTTGTGTGAACTCCAAGTAGGATGTGATATTCGCATGTCCCAATGTGACAAGACCATGATACCACCATTCATGCGCTTCACCATCCAAATGTAGAGTAGCATATTTAGTGGCTTCGGTCTCCAACATAGGATTAAGCTGTAGGTTAGTGTCCAACTTCTGGACCCAAGCTCTAGCGGTACATTTACTTGACCCATCAAAGGAAGGAATTGCAAGTTTCCCAACCTTTCACTGTAATTCTTGATTTTCTTGTCCTCTGTTATTTTTTCTTGGCCTATTCCTATACTTGATGGTGCAAAAATCTGCCAATGACATGGTAGCATGAAATTCATCCCCCAATGATTGATATTCTCTCAAATAATCAGTAAATCCCTCTCCTTGTGATTACTACTCCTAATTTCTAGTAGGCTTTCCACCCAAGAATTGAGGCATAAGAGGCCTTGGGGTCACCCTACTAGCTGCCCTAGCATTGCTATGAGTTGTATCATTGTTATCCTATCCACCGTTATGCCCATTCAGACCATTATTGCCATTATTTCCATTGTTGTGTCTACCACCCGCAAGTTGTTGGACAAGTTGTGCTATTTGTTGTGCTAATTCATGTTGACCTCTTGCTAGGTCATTCAAAATATGTTGGGTGCTGCCCTCAGGTATTTCTTCTCTATCCCCCATGAATTCAAGTGGTCCCAACCCTCTTCTCACTCTTCTGTAATGGATGTCAAGAGGATTGATAACTGGGATGTCTTTGTTCATAACCCAACTACACACAGGTTGGTAGGAATGCTAGCTCTGATACCACTGTAATGTGCCTTGTTACTCTGACTAATTTTTTTTCTGAGTTCATGCCTTGGAATTACATTACATACTTGTCCTGAATAATGCTTTGATTGATATAATTTTCTAATTGTACTTTCCTTAGAGACAATGTGTTCTTTTGGAGTTCAGTTGGTTTGATTTGAAGGGAGCTCGTTGCCTCTCATGTCAAGTTAGTGACCAACAACTTGATAAAAAGAAACACATAAACAAGAGTATTGAATGAACTAGATTTTTATGATCCACTCTCAACTTTTTCTAGACACAGTGCAACTCAGAAAATAATGAGCAACATTTGTAAGTTCAAGTGAAATGCTCAGTTTCATTTACAAATATGATTGTGTCAACATATGTAAACTAACTCATTCTAATACATAGTTCCACTATCAACATTACAAAATGTGTCCCAGACTTTGCAGACATGTTTGACAACAATTGGTATGGCAGTTTTTGAGTTTAATAAATCTGTTTATTTTATATAACAGACCCAGATTTGCATACAATAGTTTATACATTCAATTTCCTACCAAAAATCAGACCCAGATTTGCATACAGCTATATTTTCATTCAGTCTCCTAGCATAAATAAGGACTCAGACCAAACTACAACAAAATATAGGTAGTATTTGTGCCCAGACTTGGAAGAGAAGTTCGATCCTGGCCTGAGAATGATGAGGACGCCTTCAAAATGTACATAACTCGTTTGCAGGAGCTAGAGTCCCTCTTTTATCAGCCATTTCTTCTAACCAGCGAGTGCACTAGGTATAAGCCTCCAAAACGCCTTCATTAGTCTCTTCAATAACCACGTCCCAACCAATAACAAGATATCAAAGTCATCTACAACAACAAAGCGTGATTTCCTTGGTCTTAGCCCGCTATCACCACCATACACAAATTTTCCCTTTAATTTTTGTTGAAACCATGGTGTCCAAGGATTGTTTGATGTTGGCCATCCTAGCTCACACAAGAATCTACCACAAATCATCCAAAAGAAACCGTCGAACTCACCATGCAAGCAACCACGACAAAAAGGGAAGTAACTTCGTTCCCTATCCAAAATGTCCCAAAAAAAAATGGCATACAAAATGAGGATCCACGTCTTTTCAAAATACTGAAATCGCTCAGCTAGGCAATGATCTTTCACATTCGAAACTGGACAGTGGAGGTCTTCAAACCCTAGGCAACATAGCTCGAGCCTTTCTTGTGGGAGATATGAGTTTTTCAAAAGTGCGAATGAATTCTTCATTTCTCCTTTTTTACCTTTTCTCTCCAAAGAAGTTTGATAAAATAAACTTCCTCACTTTAATAATTATTCCCAACATCCATAAAGTGACTTTTACAAAGCCAAGTATTAAAATATTACTTAAGTCACTTTAGGCACCAATCATAAAACAACTTATTAAAATGATTTAATTAATCACTCGATTTCACCCTAAAAGATTTCCTTTGAACTTCGGTAAAATTTAAGTGATTAAATAAATGGTTCCCTTCATTCCAACGTTAGCCTCGGGAACTAAAAGGCTAAGTGATGTCCAGATATGCTAACGTGAAGGGGACATTACAAAGTACGACAAATAAACCACTCAAAAAATAATGGCACAACATAAAGTTCATCAATAGCATAAGAAGCAAAGAGGCCAAACAATGGCAGAGTTTGTGAGATCTTGCAATAATCTAAACAATACAAAGGCCCGGTCTCTCCAAAAATATGGTGAAATAGCACGTAATCTCCAAACTTGTAACCTTGAACATTGGAACCTTTAGAACCCTTCCTCTGAAGCAAAGAGTAGTATTTATAGCAAGCCTTCCACCGCTTGGCAAGCAACAATCGAAAAGATTCAGAATCTGAGCAATGATGTTGAGGCAATGATTTCCCTCGGCCATTGTAATAGAAAAGATTCAGGACAACATTTGGTCGCTCCCCATTCAGGTGCATCCCCTGTGAATGATGGCAGTGGTCTAGCAGAGTCCCATGCATACAAGTGTTGCCTCTTTGGATAGACAGTTAGAACACATGGCAGCATCCCTCAACTCATAGTTCGCTTTAATCCTTCGCTGAAGAAGTGTGTGCCGAAGAGACGCGTGGCAACATTTCACTACTCACAGTTGATTTCTCATTTCTTCATTGAAAACCTGCGTTGAGATGAAACGTAGCAAGCTATTTATTATAGACGTTGTCTGCGAGGCTCGCCAAATCTTATGCAAATGGGTGCTATGTGGCATGCGAGCGGGGGCTGATGAGGGAGTGAAAGGAAGTAATCAAAATAACCCGCGGTGAAGACACATGGGAGCATTTCAAGGGCCAATGAGAGAGTAAGGAGAAAAATCCTTCAGAGAGCGATGAGAAGAAATGTGGTTGAGGCCACGGTGACAAAAAAAAAGGGGGCTGATGAAATTCGTTGAAGGCATGGGCTGGTACTTAGCCAAAAATCAAACCCTAAGGGAGCATGGTGAATTTTTAATTCATAACTTCTGGCAACTATCAGGGGCATTTCACATTGAGGAACGTGGAACCCAAAATTTTCTCTGGTTTATAGAACAGAGTGCCATCCATTAGGGATGAAATTAGAGCTTGGAAAGGGCTACTCGTAGGGGTGGCCAGTTATCTTCAGATGGTCTCACTATATTGCAAAAATTATCCTACGCTCCGCCCAAGTCAAGCGTTTCTTTATAAGGCAGTGTCTCAGGTAAACCAACCCCTGCCTCGCAATGGAACAGTAGCTGCGCAAGAGGATGAATGACACCTTCAATGTCTGCTGTAGTAGGAGGATGACTAAAACTCTAGAAATCAATTGGGTCTTGCTCCTTCTCTTCAATTATTTTTGCAATCTGTTTAGTTGTGGCGATTGACCCATCTTTGAAAAACAAAGATGACAGACCCATCTCGCTCAGCTGGGAGAAATTTTCCCGCATGTTGTCCATTGTCTGGTTCAAAGTAGTTGCACCTGATTTAGTCCATTGGAAGGCCGAGTGGCAATGGATGAACTTGTTTTCCTTCTAGGCAACAATAACCTGATCTTTGATCCCTGCCTTGGCCAAGTTTTCATCAGAGACCGAATATAGCTTGGTCAGCAAATTCTTTGCTTCTCGAACCTTTTCTGAGATGAATCGTAGGAATTTCTTGGTTGTTCCATGAACCTCTTGGCTCAATGTTGCTACTTCGAGATGAACTAGAGAGTTGGCTACAATGTTAGGCAAAAGGTTTTAACCTTTTCCCAATAAGAAATATATAGCTGACGAGCCAATGGGATGAGGTCTAGCTGCGTGGAGGAGGCTTGGAGAGAGCCCTTTAGAGAGGCGATCTCTGCATTCTTTGAGTTAATAACCTTTGTTAATTCTGCATTCCTCTTTTTTGAAAATGCTAGTTGCTCCCTGAAGCTACTTATCTCTTTACACCAATTCTCCTTGGCTCGAGAGTAGTTCGCCAATTCTGTGTCAAGAGAGGACTTTGTCTCTTGAAGCTTCTTTTCTAACTGGGCCTTTTGGCTCAAAAATTCCAGATGATTCTTTTCTAATTCTTGCTCATATAGAGCGCGTTCAACTGCTATCTCTTTATCTTTTTGCTGCAAATTTTGCTCCGTTGAAGTCAATTGGCTCTGATATTTCTAGTTCCTTGCCCGTAGCTCATTGAGCAATATGAGGTCAATGGATTGGGACTTATTGAGTTTCTCTTGGACTTTGCTCTACTCCAACTCTTCCGCTCACACTTTCTCAGATAAGCACGTGACTTCTTCTTCTAGTGATTTATCCTTTGTTTCTAGGAAACTGACCCTTTCCTTCACAAGCTTTAGCTGCTCCTCATTTTTCTTCAATTGACGGCCAGACTTCAGAAAGTTGGTCGTCACCACCCGCTGTGTTTCCTCCATGAGCTCTACCTTGTCCTGTAGCCAGGCTACGTCTAGATCCAACCCCATGGCATACATGTTGTAATCTCTTGACAACATCTTGCCTTGTGGTTTGGTAACATTCAAGTACATGGTGGAAAAACTTAGTGTTTATTGCACTTCATTGTAAACTATATACACCATGGACTTGGCCTCCCTTTTATCATCCTTTACTTTTCACTTTTGGATCCTGAGGGCTCACATTTTTTTTTGGTTTCTCCTTGGGATATGAATTCGGTTGGTGACTGAACCAACCTGCCAATGATAGGTGTACTAGGAGGTAGGGAAAAAGGGAATACAAGTGTAGAAGACTCCTGCATTTTCTTTTGTGGGAGATTGATATTTTTTAGGGAGAAAAAGGGAACCTACCATAGTTCGGTCTGTGAACTGAAGAAAGGGCTCATCAGTTGTTGTGGTAATGGGGTAGTCATATTCGAGTCCACTTGCTGGACATACTGGGTCATACCTGAGGTAGCATAGGAAATAGGGGTGCTAATGGTGGCTGCGATTTCAGAAAGAGAGGCGAGGAGAGATTGAGCAGTGGCGACTAGTGTTAAGGTTCATGGAGGCATCAAGATAGATGGTCTAGTTTGGATGAATTAAGAGAAACCTCCCTCAAACATTGTGGTAGGGGAAGGGAAGGCAAGGTTGATGCTTGTTGTTAGGGGTGCTGTGGAAATGGAAGAGGAAACCAAAGATTGAGAAGTAAGAAAAGCGGAAGCAAAAATTACCTGTTGACTAGATGTGGATGGTGCTTCACTTGTCACTAGCCCCTTACTTACTTCGAGCTCTTGGCCCTTTCTATGAGAACTTGGCTTGCTGTGGCTCCTTGTGATCCTTCTCTCGGAATAGCTTTCATGCACTGTCATTTAGTGGGCAGAGAGTCTTTGATCTCCATAGTTTCTAGCTGTTGTTGCTGGGGCACTCTTGATGTTCTTGAGGCCCAGGTAAGTGTCTGTAAGGCTTGTGACATATTCAGTCACACATTTGAGGGACATAGGCAGACTGCCTTGTAGACTTCCTTTCTTGCTGAGAGGAGGACTTTGATGTCTCAGCTTCCTCTTTCGCTTGCTCTTCTCCTTCATTAGGGTTGTTGCATTTGCTATCACTTGAGTTAGAAATAGGGTGCTCCTCATCCCAAAGCTCGTCAAACTGCTTATCCTATTTTATGCTATCATAAGGATTATCAATCCATTTTGTTTCCTGGCGATACACCTAGAAGGCTCTAATCCTCTCATTGGAACATTCCTCTACATTTCTTAGCTAATTGTACAGAGTTTTCCTATTTTGTGGTTCTCATCATAATCTTCCACAATGAGATAGAACTTATGCCATGGCAGCTTGCTGTCTTTCGTGGGGATATGAATTAGGTCAACCAACAATTCATCTTCATCCTCTAGCGGGCTGTGCCCCCGTTCCTAGTAAGGCCGAGGGTTGTGGGTTACCTTGAGGTGATTATAAGGTAAATCATTGAAAGGGTTGTAATCCCACTTGTCACAGATCATTACCAACCCCAAATGATCCAGCTTATCCTACAATAGCAGGTGTGTCTACTTCTTTTGCAGGGCCACTATTTTGAAACTTAGCAGACATGTGAAGAATCCCTTCCTCTTGACGCTTTTCGCACTACAGAAGGTAATATCAATAATGCATTCCTGCTAGAACAATTCCAGAGCCAACACTCAATTAGTCACACATGTCAGAAGGCGGAAGGGTTCCCTAGTGAAGCCTCACATTTAGATGAATGCAAAATATGCTCCAAAAAACTAGCCACACTTTGGAGTGAAATTCTGCATAAACTCTGTCCGAGTCAAGGTGAGACGATTGATACACTCCTCTCCCAGTAAATCTTGCAAAATTAGAGTCAAGAAATAATCTAAAAATGCATAATGATCAAAATTAGAAGAGAGGAGAGGGGTCCAGACAGAAACTAAATTTTTCCTCCTCTTTTCATCAAAGATAGACAACTCCATACACTCAACAAAGAAATCAGGGTTTTGATATAAAAAACATATAAGCAAGATAAGAGACAAATTTGAACTTTTGTTCAATTGGGTACTTGTTAATTTGCTCTAAAATTTTCATTACAAGGTACTCTACAAAATCATACCAGAAGTAAGAATTTTTCCTATGGAATTGGAAAGTTGGGCCCAATTGAAAAGCGTGCACCTCTTGGTTAGTTTCCAGACTGGAAAAAAATGCCATCATTGAAAAGGCATCTTGCAGGTCTTCCTTGAAAGTACTATGCAACATAATGCCATTGAAATTTCTTTTGAACATGATTCCTTCAATGAGTGCAAATCTACTATTTTGTAGCTGGTAGAATCTCCTCTTCTGAGAAGGAAGGCCTGGTGGATACTTTCCTGTCTGCAGAAATCTTATTCTATCCACCAGCCAACAACCTTTGGACTCTGACTCATTCATTAAGACTAGCTCTGGCTATTCTTCTTCAGTGGCCACTTCTTCATTGTGTGCAAGGTATTCGCACAATCCCCTTCCTTGGACAATCTTTGTAGGCTTAATCTCAATGTCGTATTCAAGGATCTTGGTGATCCAATTGACTATTTTCTTGGTGATTTCTCCCTCCATGATATACTTGCGCACACTAGAATGCGCAACATAGAAAATCACCTTATTGTAGGAGATTAGGTGTTGGAACTTCTTGAGTCCCTTAAATATGGAAAATACCTACCTCTCTACAAGGTTGTAGTTTGTTTCATATTCCTTTAGGGTCTGGGAGTGAAATACTATTAGATGTTCTCCCTTGCCCTTGTCATCTTTCTGAGTTAAGACAGTAGCAATACTTGACTTACTATTGAATACATACATTATGAAGTCCTTTGATAGGTCTAGGTTGACTAGAACCAGTGCGGAAGAGATAAAATCCTTGACTTTCTCAAAGGATTCTTTGGCTTCTTTTGTCCATTTGAATGTTTGATCATTTTTCAACGTTAGGGTAATTGGTCTAATTATTTCTGCAAAATTAGAAATAAATTTGCAAACAAAATTTACCTTCCCCAAGAAGGACTAAACACCTTTCTTGTTGACCAGGAGGGGAAGCTCTTTGATTGCTTTCACTTGCTCAGGATCAATTCAAATTCCTTCTTTGGACGCTACGTGCCCCAGTATTTTTCCTTGCAGTACTCCGAAGACACATTTTTTGGGGTTCAGGGATATCCTGAACTCTTGGAATTTCTTGAACACCATCTTCAAATGATCAAAATGATCATCTTTGGATTTGGAGAACATTGTCAGATCATCCAAATAGATTAGGATAATCTTGATTAGTTTGCTGAAAGCGATATCCATTTCCTGCTGGAAGGTAGCCCCTACATTTGAGAGGCCAAAAGGCATCTTGGCGTATGTGAACGTTCCCCATTTGGTAGTGAATGTTGTCTTATGTTGAGCCTCCTCTTTGACCCATATCTAATTGTAACTGAAGAAGCCATCTAATAGGGAAAAAATCTTTGAACTTGCCACCGTTTGCAGGATTGACTCCATTGAAGGTAGCGGGTAATGATCCTTCAGGGATGCTCTGTTTAGGTCCTGAAAGTCCAAACATAGGCGAATATCTCCATTTTTCTTTCGAACTGAGACCAAATTGGATACCCACGTGTTATGCTTGATTGAGAAGACAATTCGCGATTGGATTAGCTTTGTTAATTCTTGTGCCATTAGCACTTCAATCTTGGGATTGACTGGTCTTTGTTTTTGGTGGACAGGCTTCGCACCTTCTGCCAACTCTATTGTATGTTGGATGATATCGGGATCATATACCTTGAGGTCATTGTATGATCAGGCCACCACTCCTTCATATTTTTCGCAAAATCTGATAAGCCTTTCTTTATTGTGATATGGGACATCCTTCCCAACCTTGAGCTTTCTTCCATCTTTGACTTGAAGGTCTGGATAGTCACTTTTTTCTGCTACAAACTTCCGTTTTTCATTTCTTGCATCGTCACAATCAAAAAGGTTTTCGAGAGTGACCAATCCTTTTGGAAGCTTGTTGGATTTTAGCTGGATAATCTTTCCTTTGTAGGCTTCAACAATCTTTGGTTGGAGCTAGTCAACAAATTCTCCTGGCTGCTAGATGAATGAGGCAATGTGTTCATCATTGTCAAACACTTGCCAGCTTTGGTCATTGTCTGGAATCGCCAGCCAAACTGTTACTTGTACAAAGTGTTTGTTGTGGATGAGATCGAAGGCAAGATTAAACTGAGATCCGATTGATGCCATACAATCCGCATCTGTATTTTTTTCTCAGGGCACCGTCTGAATGTTGAAGGCTTCAAAACCCTCAATCAGGTCCCAAATTTGGTGTTTGTAGGATCGCATGTGGACATTCTTGGCTGCAAAAATTCCTCGGACTTGATTGACTACTAGTTTAGAATCTCCGAACACCATGAATTGCTTAATGCCCATCCGTTTTGCAAGGATAATACCTTGCACTAGTCCTTCGTATTCAGCTTCATTGTTCGAACAGGTGAATTGGAAGTAGAAAGACCTCAGTGTTTTTTCATTTTGCGGGGATATTAAACATATTCTGGCTCCTACACCGTTCTTGCATCTTGCTTTGTCAAAGTGCAACATCCATAGTTTTGAGGCTTGATCGCCTTCAGATTCTTTGACAACCTTTGGGAGCACTTGATTTTCATCATAGATGACATAGGTGCCCAACTCGGTAGCATGGTAGTTTCTGAAAGGGTTGGTATCTATATGTTCGCTCAGGAGAACATCTTCTTGATCATTTCAATCTCCGGTCACTTTTTCATCTTCTACTAGCTCAACACAATACATTTCTTGCTTGGAGATAGAGGTATGCACAACTTCAAAATTGATCATGGCTTCATCAACTACATGTTTCGAATGCAAAGCTTCAGATTCTATCTTTATTTTTGCACCATGCTTAGTTGTAAGGATTAAATGTGACCAATCTAGGGACAGATATCCACCCACCTTTGAAGTAAACTCTCAAGATAGAAAGAGGCCGAACATGGGGGGAACATCTATGATTATAGTGTCTTGTGGCATTGTGATACTAGGGCAAGCAAATAGGGTCAAGGGAAGTACTTTGATGGCACCTATAGTTTTGACGAGCTGTTTCCATCAAGTTGCATCACTCCTCTTTTTAAGGGTTCATAGCTGAGTCCTAAAGCTTCAGCTATTTGTTTAGGTATAACTATGGTGTTAGCACTAGAATCAATCATGGCGTTGTGTAATAATTTCTCCCCTATAATGAGAGTTAAGAAGAAGGGTTGAGGCTTCGACTTATCTCTTACTTCAGTAGGGGCTTTCGTTGTGCTGTTTGTAAGAACTTTGGCAGAAGATGTTTGATCAACAACCCTTATTTTGGGCAACTACTCCATTGGTGTTGTGCTTACGTTTTCCTGGAGGGAATTTGTAGTAGTGTCTTTTGTTTCAGGATGGCTAGAATATCCCACAAAGATACATTAGCGGATGATTTCTTCAATTGTTCCACCACATTGAATGGTGGCGGATTCAAAGGTTTCTGCTCCTTTTCTCTTGTTATAACAACTTCCCTTCATGGTTGATATTGCGGCATCATTGCAGAGGTACTAGGCATCTGGTTAGGAGCACTTTTAGGTTGCGGACTGGCTAGTTGCGGGATGAATGGTTCACCCATAAATCTCCTCTTTGAGCGAGTGTTGTAGTTGGATTGTACTTGCGATGTTTTAAATGTGGATGTATCATTGGCAAACACCTCTTCTTCTTCTTCCATCCATGAGAAGAGTGCGTGGCTGGGAGCAATGTCCACTTCTTATTCTAGTGACATCCCTTGCATTTGTGCGGTGAGCACCACATTGTCCATTTGCGAAGAGGTATACACATAGCTTTTGGGATCTGACGTTGTGGCTTGGCTGCGTTGTTCCGCCACCTTTTGTTGTAGGTTGTTGCATAGGCAATTTTGGGGCATGTGTGAATCGCTGCAAGGGAAGCACCAGGGGTTGATGTCATCCGCTAAATTGTTTTGTCCCACAGTCATCTCTCTGCTTGAACTTAGATTAATGCTCTACAACAGAGTGGATACCGGTACCATTTGATTTGCTGTTTGGGCCTGTGGATTGGCACGAGCGCCTCCTTGGAATTGATTTTGTTGGTAAGAGGACCTTCTGCATTGATTGAGCTTGATAATGGTTATCACATTAACAATAGTTCAGAACATTTCCTTGAACTCGCTCATCTCTTCCTTTGAAGAGCTGAATGTGGAGGAAATATTTTGTGGTGTGCTCAGATATGCATACATGGATTGAGGACGAGCTGGTGCATTGGTAGAAGGCATCTCCTAAGTAAGCACCGATATTTCTGGAAATATGTGGATGATGGGCCGAGGTGGAAACTTCTCGACGTCTATCAAATTGTTCTCTGCCTTAACAGTGACGCTATATACGCCTGGTAGTGTGGTTCCGCCAAGAGACTAGATCATCATTGAAATGTCAGGATTGATAGACTTCTAAAAGTAGAACATGAATGCCAGATCGGGTGGCAGGCAGATATCAACTTGAATCCTTTGCCAACTTGTATGGAACCAAGCATTGAAGTCACCCATGGCTTCGTGCGAGGCTCACTTTATGACTGAGAGCTAATAATATAATGATGATTGGTCTCCTTCATTTGAGAATCTTTGATAGAAAGGCTCCCCGAGCTCATCCCAGGTATTGATAGTGTTTTCTTGCAATGTGTAGTACCAATCCAGTGCCTTGCCCCTAAAAGAGGTGACAAGCAGCCTTAATGCCACATTTTGGGCTGTAACCCTATGTACCAGACATACATCTGCAACATCTTGCAAGTGTTCAGACGTTGTTCTTGAGCCATCCCCGGTGAATTTAGGTATAGCCTTTAAGGTGGAAACTGGGATAGCGGCACAAATGGAAGGTGCTACTGGTGCAACAAGAGGGATTCCGAAGTCCCATGCCACATAATTTTTGTTAGCGACAGACAAGATGGCTAGTGGAGAGGGAGGAGGAAGCATAATGTTCACTAATTGGGTTGCGGGCTGTACTGTCCCTAATGGTGGTACTAATAAACTAGGATTATTTGCTGTTTGGGACCTAGTAACATGCCGATGGCTCATACACCCTTCTTGAAATTAGGTTCGTTGAAGCTCAATCCCACTAGGCATGCCAGGAAAAAAAAAACTATTGATGCCAAAAATTGGCAAGGTAACAACCCTTTGTGGGAAACTTAGTTTATGGGGGACTTATTGCATAAACTGAGTGACCTCCGAATTTTTAAAGAAGCCGACTTCTTCTATAAATGAAGTTTTGGAATGAGAAATAAAAGAAGATATAAAAATAAAAGATCTAACTAAGGCGATGTGCCAAAATTTAGATGAAAGATACGATAAACCTATCTTTTGGATATGATCTAAGGGTCTGCTTAGCAATTTACCATATCCTAGACTAATAAAAATTAGAGATAGTAGTATGAATAACTCATTCAATGACATAAAATAATAATCACGCCCATTTACTGAAAAGAAGAGTCGAAAGACATGATCTAAACCAGCAAACTTGCATTCAAATTATAGAAGTATGACAAATAAACCATTTAAACAATAATGACACAACATAAAGTTCATTAATAGCATAAGAAACAAAGAGGCCGAACAATGGCATAATTTGTGAGTTCTTGCAATAATCTAAACAATACAAAGGCCTGGTCTCTCCAAAAATCTTGTAATTCTAAAAACTGGTGAAATAAAATGTAATCTTCAAACTTGTAACCTTGAACATTGGAACCTTTGAAATCCTTCCTTTGAAGCAAAGAGAAATATTTATAGCAAGCCTTCCACCGTTTGGCAAACAACAACCGAAAAGATTTAGAATATGAGCAATGATGTTGAGGCAATGATTTCTCTTGGCCGTTGTAACATAAAATATTCGAGACACAACATTTGGTTGCCCCCCATTTAGGTGCATCCCCTACGAATGATGGCAGTGGTCCAACAGAGTCTTGTGTAGACAAGTGTCGCCTCTTTGGATAGGCAGTTGGAACACGTGGCAACATCCTGCAGCTCATAGTCCACTTTAATCCTTCGTTGAAGAAGTGTGCACCGAAGAGGTGCGTGGCAACATTTCACCGCCCGTGGTTGATTTCCCGTTTCTTTATTGAAAACTTGCACCGGGGTGACACGTAGCAAGATGTTTATTATAAATGCCATTTGCGGGGCCCACCAAATCTTATGCGAATGAGAGCTACGTGGCACGCGAGTGGGGACCGATGAGGGAGTGAAAGGGAGCAATCAAAATAACCCGCGGTGAAGACATGTGGGAGCATTTCGGGGGCTAATGAGAGAGTAAGGAGAAGAATCCTTCAAAGAGCGATGAGCAGACACGTGGCTGAGGCCGCGGTGACAACAGAAAAAAGGGGGCCGATAAAATTCGTCAAAGGCATGGGCCGATACTTAGCTAAAAATCAAACCCAAAGGGAGCATGGTGAATTTGGAATTCACAGATAGTTCATTTTCCTCTTATGTAGCTCAAATTGATACTTCATTGCCTTCCCATACATTACATGAAGAAATTATGGTTCTTAGTGATGAATTATTACATGATGATTATGATGGTATTTTAAATGCTTCTTTATATGTTATACCATTTTTTCTTTCTAATTATGACTACTTGGAGGATGATATTTTATTGATTAGAGAATTTAGACTTCATTTGAGTGATAAAACATGATGATAGTTTGATCGATTTTTATTGTGCATTTCTTGTGTGAACTTAACACATATTTTCATTGCTTATTTTTCCAAACCTAGTGTTCATGAGGATATTATGGACATGGTGGTACCTTCACACCTAATATATCTTTTGATCTTGTTGTCCATATTAATACATATACAAAAGCTACCTTTTATATTATCCCGAACTCTCCTAAACTAGTTGAAGGCCAAATTGTTCCAATTCAACAACATACTTTATGTCCTACTATACCAACTTATGTAAAATTTCATCAATTTGAATCAATTATTCAATTTAAATTTAGAAAATAAAAATAAAAATAAAACTTATTCTAACAATTTTCATCTAAAAATAAAAAGAATGATTAAATTCAAATTACTAAAAAGAACATAAATTCACTTCAATTATAAACTAAGAACCTAGCTCTTCTATAAAAATAAATAAAAATTTAACAACAAAATATTAAACAGGACTGGAGCTACGGTGTGGAGATTCAATCCAGTAAAAACAAAAGAACAAAATAAGTCCAAAAACTACTCAGTTCTCCACTACAATTATAAAACCGAGAAAAGAACAAGAAAAGGTTCATAAATCATATCTATGGAATTGCTTTTTAATATGCTCATCTTGGACGATTACAACATTACGGATCTTCAAGTGTGTAGTGTATTGTATTTGCGACGAGTAACAATTTTAAAACAGATCTTTCATAGATTTATTCCAATCATCAAGCGATTCAATTCCTTGTCGCAAATAAAATATATCATGTTTAACCAGTCTTCCTTACCTTTTAAATCCAAACTTTTCAACTAAAGAACAAGTTGATTATGCTGTGCACTGAACTTTATTCAAATTATGCTTTGCAAAGTTGACGGCATTGTTTAAGAAACAAATGGAATATTTGCAGACATTTAATTTGTAGTCACAACCCATGAATTTCAACGGCTACAAATAGCAAGAGATATGACGTTGTTGAAGAAGTACAGCAGTTCAATTACTATGGCAGATGTCACGGGATTTTCCATGTCTGTGAAGAGATTCATGCAAAGGAGAAAATACAAACGCCTCGATGATTTTAATGGTGGAAGAAAGCGAATGAGAGTAGTGAAGTTGGGAGGGCGCAGAGGCAGGCGAATTTGGAAGCTCAAATTCTTGCCAAAGTTAAAGCTCAAAATTATTAAGTCGGCTGTTAATGTTTCTGTAAAATCATTGCATGGAAAAATAAAAGATGGGTACGTAAAATTGATGGTGAATCTTTCCCATTGTAGATCTAGGCAGCCTCCTACAGAGATGCGTATTGAAGAGTTCAATGATAAGATTATTGTTGAGATTTACAAGTCGTTTGGAAGAGAGGTCAAAGTGTTGCCATGTCAGGGTTCTGCCAGAGATGAGGCCATGTTTAATCTCAACACTATTGTTGTTTGAATGGCTGGTTTCAATATATTTAGGGAAGGTGGTTTTATGTAGTAGTTAGCAGAGATTGTAACTGCATTATTCTCAGAAAGAAAAACAATAGTATTGCAGAGCAATATTCTTTTGTTTCAATTGAGAAATTAGATTTCCTGTAACGTTTGAATACAATGATTTTTTTAATTTTTTACTAAATGCATTGGGTTCTGAGAATATATACCTGCCTTCAATGTGCTCCAAACGAGACTTTTTTATAACCAACTGAATGGTCATTTTTTAAAAATTTATATTGATGGGATAATTGGTTATTCGTTAGATTCTTAGTTTGAGCGGGTCTTTTCCCATATTCCTCGGGAGTGGAATGGTGTGGGGGATTGCTTGGCTAAATGGGTGTCTGATCGGCTGGAAGGTTGGAATATTGTTGATAGGAGTTCTTTGCCTTTAGATCTTTCTTATATGTTAGATCAATTAATTGATAAGGATAAGGTTGGGGAGTGGAATGGTGTGGCGGATTGCTTGGTTAAATGGGCGTCCGATCAGCTGGAAGGTTGGAATATTGTTGATAGAAGTTCTTTGCCTTTGGATCTTTCTTATATATTAGATCAATTAATTGATAAGGATAAGGTTGGTTAGTGGTTGGTTTTGATTTGGGCGTGCTGCCTGTCTGATTTGTATTTCTTCTTTGGTATTAATAAATTTTTACACCTTTTTCAATAAAAAAGAGGACCTTGTGCATCATTTTAGTAATCGAACACAAAGGGATTTACAAAGTACATAAAAGAAACAAAGAGTAAGAAAAAGGAAAAATGGAGTTCACTTTTATAAGATTATTAAGTCTATGTGTCTAATTGTTTTCTTAAAAAGATATATGAGTATTAAATGAGAAGTTTAACATTGAAGTATTGTTTAAGACATTTAATAGGAGAAATTAAGTCAAATATAATTGAAATAAAGGAGCTTTTAATATAAAGGTTGGTTTGAGGAATTTGAAGGGAAATAAGTTACACTCAATCATAAATGAAGAACCTCTAACATTAAATTGTAGTGTTGAAGGAAACAAGTAACACTCATATTATTAAAGAAATAACCTGATATGAAACCCAAATGAATAGTTCCTAACACTTTAAAGGGAGTGTTGGAGAAAACAATCTGCTCATAAATTGTGAAAAATAGTATGGTGTCAAAGCCAAATGAGCCACCTCAAACTATAAAAAGAAGGCTACTAAAATATCTAGTCACAAAAGGATTGGTAGCTCAATGGTGGTTGACTCAAACATGTACATTGGAAGTACTAAGTTGAATCCTAACTAATCCATAAAAAAAAAAAAAATTCTTCAAAAATTATATGAGACTTTCTTATCTTCTCTCTTAGCTTGTTCATGATGATTACCTTAATATCAAGATTTGTATTCTAACACAGTAGAAGTTGCTCTTGCTTTTTGTTATTTTTCATTATTTTTCAAACAATGTGTAGAAATTTTTACATTTTCAATTAATTTTTATGTGAAAAAAAAACCCGAAGTAAAGTAAATGTAAGCTAAAGATTAGAAGGGGAGGGAAATAGGAAATTGGAAGAGAAAACTAGATTCTTTGTGATTAAAAGGAGATTGAAACACCATAGGGAAGAAACCTTTACATGTCTTCTCTTTCCACTTGAGATCTATCTAGGTTATAGTGAATTGTTGATACTTGTATCAATTTTTGTTGCTTGATTAACCAACCTTTAGCTCATTTTTTAATGAAATAGGCATCTTAGGAGTAATTCATTATTAATTATTGGTAAAAAATGATCCATCTATGTCTTGATACATATAAACACTAAAAATATAACTACAACAAATATACTCTATATAATTATATCTTGTAGTATTATGAAGCATTATCATTAACAATAGAGCATATGTTGATCATTCATGTTAAGGTTGTTACAAAGACATACATATAAACACTAAAAATATAACTACAACAAATATACTCCATATAATTATATCTTGTAGTATTATGAAGCATTATCATTAACAATTTAGAGCATATGTTGATCATTCATGTTAAGGTTGTTACAAACCAATCTTCATAATATTTTGATTGAATATCATTAGACTTATTTAAATGTTTCATTTCATTTTTATATATTTTTCTAATTAATAGTCATCAGAATAATTAGAATGAAGGCACTTGAAGTTTTGATCTCTTTCATTTTCTCCTTTAATATTGTATTTAATTATTTACTTCAATCATATCACAATCCACTTTAATATAAATACATAATTTGAATGGAATTAAGCTCAACACTTTCAATAATAATTGCATAATGATGTGTTTCTTTTAAGTCAATCTTTTAGATTGATGATATCATATTATTTGGCTATTCACCCATGTTTTAGATGGCATATTATTTTGATAATAGAAGCAGGGGAAAGGACTCCTTAACCCAACCAAAAGACAAAACCATAATAATACAAAAAAAACCATAATGTTTTATATGACATATGTTTAATGATATGAACATAACATTAATTTATAATGATGAATATATATTACATTAGAAAATAGGAAATCTTGATTCCATATTGTGGTGTGCAATATGATTATAATTACAAATTTGACTTGTTATTATGACATGCATAATTATATCTTGTAAAATAATATGGCTAATTATAATATTTTTTAATTAGAATAAGAAATCCTTTCTTGTGATGTTATTTTTAGATTATAACATGAATGCATGAAATAAATTCCTTCACACAATTTTAAATAATGATCATAGATTCCTTATTACCATAAAATCAGTTATAATAACCTTGACGTAGGGCATGTAGCATTCCCATTACCACTTAAACAATGAACAAAATTTATTTTCTTATTTAGATCAATTAAAGATTATATGTGCAAAACTTATAAGAGCCTAAAATTATCCTTTATAAACTTCTCAAAAAATTTAAATTTCATAATAAAGGATATACAATATTTTAAAAAATATTGTGAGCTTAGTTAGTGTTCCACCAATTAGTTTATTGTTGAAACCAATATTTTATTCCTCCAATGTTTTTATACAAGTGGGTTATACTTTGCTATGATGATAGTAGAAATTTAGTTACTCATTTATAATTGATTTTGATGTATGGGATTATTTAAAATTATTATTGCTATTCTTTTGTACTATTTGATCAAAAAACCTTGTTTGGGAGGAGAGACATTGATACAATTGTTTAATTTACTATTTATGAATGACTATGGCATATGGATTTTGTGAATCCTTCATAGCACTTGTTCTAATATTATAATATAACATGTTTCATAAACAAAAATCGTCATTGAAAACTTGTGTGGCTTATTTTAGTTTTATTTTATCATTAGATTATTTTAGCAGCCTTGTATTAAGGTTTGCAATACTCTAGTCATTCTATGAACATTTGAGTTCTAAAGTTTGTCATGGTTGAAAATAGGATGATTTATATACGAAGTTGTGTTTATTTTTTAATACTTACACATTGATTACATCATCTATTGTCTTCTTAAAATTATGAGACCACGTGATCCCTTAAAGAGTTTTTTCCTTTGTAATGAGTCATAACTATCAATTTGTCTTATTATCTATATTTAAAAATTCAAAAGTGTTAGGAAAAGGTGTGTTGTACACCTTGCTGTAATGTTATAATGTAGTATTTATTTATTATGTGGTGCACCTAGGGAATCTAGGGATGTGCGCATCATATGGGTTTAGCATTCTTGGGGCCACTTTATGTGTTGTATGCAATATTGGATTAAATATTCAATGTGGGGTTGCACATGAGAATAATATTTAATATTGGGAAAACTTAGTACCAATATTAAATATGGGGGTTAATAGTTTTGTAAGCTTATGGTATTATTCACATGGTTTTATGTAATACCACATAGTGGTTTTGTGTGAGCTTGTTTCTATAAAAGCAAACACATGGGTAGTTGCCTAAGGTTTTTTGGTTGAGAGTATCTCTTGTTAGCATTTGTGAGGGTTGAAGCATGGCATGGGATGTGTGGTTACATGCTTGTTCACATGGAGTTATTTTAGAGGGCTTGATGTTTCAAAGGTGTTCATGGAGGACTATGAAGATGTATTGTAATGTTTATTGCTGAATAATACATGAGTGATGGATGCTTTTGGAGGTTGGTTTTTTTCCCTCTTGAGGGGTTTTCCAGGGTATATCTTGTTTCATCTTTGATGGTATGTTATCTATTCTTTTGCATATTTATTTTGAATACTTGTTTGCATAGATTTATCTATTTGGGTTATGTAGAAATTATTTTGGGAGGATACATATTTTATTTTAAAAAGAATGGGCAATAGCATGAGCTTGATGGAATGTGAGGACCTCTTGATTGATTACAGATTCTTATAAGTACTTTCTTACATTTATATAGCTTCTTCCTTGGTGTATGGGCTCCATGGATGTTGAAAACATTGTCTCATGAAACCACATGGGATAATTTTTAGAGTTAAGAGATTAAATCATATCTAAAATTAAGGCTAAAAGCCTCCCAAGGTCTCCAAGTCACTAGGTCATGTTGAAGTCACCACTTTGGGCTCACAAGATAATTGATCTTCTACAACACCAAATAACTATTCATTCACAAGAGAGAAATAGAAAAAAATACTATATTAGAAATTATGATACAAGAATACAAGAGGATGCATGATAAAACAAACAAGACACGTGTAATGTCAAAATGAAGCCTTTATTGTAAAGGTAAGGTGAGAGATAGAACAACATAATATTATTACAAGTGTCATAATAATATGACATAAGACACAAAAATATAATCATGCTTTTGTGTTCCCTAAAAGTGACCAAGGAAATTTAACAACCTAGATGTGAATAGGTCCTATAAATTAACTATTGAGGGAATAATATTGTTCAAACTAACACCTCCTTTAGTGCAACTTAAGAAGGAAAAAATAAATGAAAATATGAAAATATGGGTCTTAGAAACAAGGCCTAATAAGGTACCCATGTACAAATAATCTCTTACAAATGAAATATAAACTCAAAGAGTAGTAGAATGATTAGGAGGAAATCTAAACTCAATCATCAAAGTTATTAAAGTCAAAGAAAAACCTATCTAGCCAAATTATACAATGATACTCAATCTCTATTAATGGTAATACAATATTTTTATACTTCTTACAATTCCATAGAATCAAACTAGAATCAAGGAAAGAAACAAAACTACAAATAGACTTCTAACCATCAACATCACTAGCCTAGTTTGAGTTGGTGAAGCCACAATCTAAGAAGATCATGATGTGTAGTGAATGCCACAATGAGGTATGTGGGTCAAGGATATATATTAATATATGTTTTTTTCATTCTAATGACTCATTATTCTTCTAAGAGAAACAAGAGACAAGTCTGGAACCATAAATTAAATATCAATATGATTTTTTAAGTACAAAATTCTACCAAACTATTGATATAAAGTAGCATCAATTTTAAGATTAATGCAACTAATAAATAGTACAATACCTATTGAAATAGGTGTGGGTAAAGGGTTAAAATCAACCATCACAAATATTTAAGGAAAATAAATAGTATTTTTTTGCTAAAAAATTGAATATCCCCTTATAATTTTGGTAAGCCTAAAGACCAAGGAAGAAATGCAGAAGACCAAGAATAGTCATATCAACTCACTTCATAAATGATTGTTGAACATTCTAGATCATGGAAGTGAAATTAACTATGAGAATCAAACCATCCACATATAACACAATAATTAAAATATCCTCTCCATATCATTGCGTATAAATTATAAGATTATAATGATAGCATATGAAGCTAGAAGTAATAAAAAGTATATCCATATTTTCATACCAATTTCAAGGGTCTTGTTTGAGACCATAAAATAAATATAAAATACTTCAAACAAGGGAAGAATCATGTACAAAACTAGGAGGATAATTTATGTATATATCCTCATGAAGATGATCATGTAAGAAGGAACTCTTAACATCCATCTAGAAAATTGACCATGCCCAAGATGCAACTAGATAAAGTACATAATAATTGAAAGCAATTTTTGCAATTTAGGATAAAATATGTTAGAATAGTCAATATCCTTAACTTGAGAAAATCCACTAGTAACAAGATGTGTATTGTAATTATTCATAGATCTGTTAGTTGGATATTTGGTGTGATACACCCACTTTCATTGAACCAAATTTCCTCCCTTGGGAATAGGAACAAGATATCATGTATGATTCATGACTAAGGAGGAATACTCCTCATCCATAACACTATCCCACTTAGGAATATGCATAGTATTTTAACAAAATTGGGGATCACCTAAAAGAAATTGACTCAAAATAATGATGCCTAAATTTTTTGAATGAGTGTGACAAGGATCCATTGGATAACCAACAAGATTTTGATCCCCCTCAAAGGTAGTGCAAGACCAATGAGACAAATAATATGTACTATAAGGAATTGGATTGAGACTATCATCTAAATCATCCTCAAGGTGTGAAACATTCTCAAGTATTGAGGAACATGGAGTAGGTAGTGACGAAGAAGTAGGGGATGGATTATTCATCTATATGAATAAATCACCAAATTGGACATCTCATTGAAATTATACACTATTATTAAATGATCAAACAACTTGTAAGCCCACATCCTCACTATAGCACAAAAAAATAAAAGGTTGAATTTACTTCTCCGTTACCTTATACCAACCATCCAAAATAAATTACCAAGACTCACTACCAAATACTCTAAAGGAAAATTTTGGATTGAAATGGGACCAAGCCTCCTTATGAGTCATTTTCTACACTACATTGTGAGATTTATGGTTCTATATGCAGCTGAAATAATTAAATTAATCATCCCAAAAAATTGGAACCACCAACCTATAAAAAAAAAATATTTTTTCCCTCTTAGGAGGTTATGTTCTTCCTCTCAGACACAACATTTTGATGAGGAGTGTAGGGAAATATTTGTAAATGATGTTGAATATCATGCTCACTACAAAAATCCAACAAATACTTGGTTGCCATGATCCCCCTATTTTTTGTTCATATCCATCAAAGACAAAGAATTGAATACTTCTTCACAAATTATTTGAATATCCTAAAGGTGGTGAGAACCACACTCTTGTGCTTAATAAGTTACACCCATGTGCATCATGATTGTAGCATCGTAAATTGTCACCCTTGACAATTTTACACTAGGTTTTTCTCCCCCCTATGTGCTTGGACCTAATTATGAATTTAATTTCCTAGTCAAGTGCTTTTAATTTCCCATTTTAAACTGTTTATCAAAAAATAAAACATGGAAAATCAAAATAGGCATTAAATATTTTTCCCTCGACACTTTAAATCTTGAAAAAGTAGGAATCCAATCTTGGGCACAAGACACCCTAGACTACCTATTTTGGCTCCAAATATAAATATGCCAATGTTGATAATTTATTATTTGAAATTCAAATTCTAATTGTTGCTATTAGGATTTCATTTTTAGGAAATTAAAAGAATTGCATATAAATACATAGTATTTTCACCATTTTAATCATAGGAGAAAAATTAAGCACACCTAAGAATTCAATTGACAAAATCAAGTGTCCTAAGGGAAATTGAGAATAAAATTTTCTAAATTATTGCAATATTTCATCATTCAAGCATCATGTCAAGTTTTATGTGAGTTCTTAAAATATTTTACATGCAATTTATTTTTGAGCAGTAACACTTGTAGGTCTTCAAATCAAATCAAGTCAAGAAAAAATTCATCTTAAAAGAAAATGTAGCCTTTTTTTATTGGCTTTCTTACAAGTTGAATGAATTCCTTAGTAATGACATGTGTAGAAAAAACCTTACTGTAAGGTATAACCTCAACAAAAAAAAATTGTACCATTGATGCATTGGAAGCATCTCTCATAATTTCAAACTTATGCTTGTATTCCTTCATTTCCTTTATTCTACTCTTAGTGGTGTGATACCTCTCTAAAGGTGATCCCTTGGAAATTGGTAGTTGTTAGTAATTGTTTGATTTGTATTTCTTCCAATGGGATCCTTGTCATTTTTTTTTAAGACAAGAAAGTTTCCCTCATTGCATGAGTATTGAAAAAAAACACAAGAACTACATTAATATTTCTAGTTAAGTAAATTAGTATGCAATGCAATTCATTATTATTGTATATTACATATGATATTATCATATTCAAGCGCATTGGACCCAAAATGATATAAAGAATGTAGTCAAATGAAATCATGATCATTCTAGAAATTAAAGGAATAATCATCTTAGAGAGTATAAGAGTTCAAGGACCGAGCATGTCTCCCAATAGGTGCTTCGAGGAAGGGAAGTCTGAAATCCCAATAGCATGTGCCTAGTAAACTTTAAAACATATCAAGATTAGACTTTGGGGTGATCACTAATTTTATACCCATACAAAGGAAGTCTAAAACATTGACAAAGATATTATACTAATTTTTGTCAAGGTTGAAATTTGAAATAACTAGTAATAGGATACCGAGGCAAAGGAACATCAAAACTATAACTCTAAAAATATTTTAATTTTGAAAATAGATAGGGTTATTCTTTGGGAGGAACATTAATGGGGTACTAGGATAAGAAAACTCTAAGAGTCTATTTCCCAAATAATATTATAATGGATTATGTCAAGAATGGACTTTGGAAGGAATGCTAACAAGATACCTAAGAAAGGAAAATTTGAAATCCCAATTCCAAAAGGGTATCACATTGAATCATTATATATATCAATATTTGAGGAGGACAATAACTGTGTACTTTAGACAAAGGAATCCTAACATTCTGAAAACCAAAAAACACAAATTTGTCTAAGAATGGAAACAAGTTAAAATTAAATAAATATCATAAGGAATAAATGTCAAGGTTTTTGGTACATAAATGAAGGTATACCATTAAGGTGAACCTTGAAGGCCTAGCAAATTGATGGCCTCATCAAGGAAAAATTAGTTCCCAACTCCAACCGATAGATCTATTGAAGGTGAATGGCCCAAAAAATAAGGTCAAATGATGAACACCCTATCACCATAAAAGAAATTAAATATAAAGATAAATAAAACAAAAAAAAACATAAATAAAATCATGAAAAAAAATAAATGAGAAGAAAATACATCACTCTCAACAAATACATACAAAAAGAAAAAAGTAATGGAAGAACTATAAATGGAAAAACCCTTTCTAGAAAAGATGAAATGAATGGTACATGTGTTGATGATGGTTTTAGCACAACCAACTTGTTTAGTAATAGTAGATCATTACTCCTCTTGAAAAGAAAGGATTCCTTCTCCAAGGTTCCTTTTAGGTCAATTTTGTTAAATAATGTACTTGTTACCATTTTTTTCGCTACAGCTTAATTGGTGGAGCTGATTAAATATTGTTATATTTGAAAGTGAAAATTACAGTTATTTCTGCATATGCTTAAGTGTTGTTTGCACCTGATTTATCATTCATCAAGTGATAGTTATGCAAGTGTTTTGAAAAAACTGAGTTTCAAAAGCATTACTCATGTTTTTTTGCAAAATCAAATGGGTACAGAACTGGATATACAAATAATAAAGCATAAAAAAATGATTTCATTTATGTCATGAAATGATTCACATTACAATATGTTCATTTGATTGCAAGAATACAAATGACAAGTACAACATTGCATTTAAATGCATTTCTTTCATAATGGAATTGAAAGAAGAAATTTGATATCCACACAAGCCACGTGGTTTTAGCTAATTCCATTCATTGCGGAAAGTAAGCTATACAACTGAAGGTAAAAGAAATGAAAGCAGATAGTAGAAGACATATCCATCATTGCCTGATTCTTAATCTTCGGTTGAGACACTTGCTGCTTGCTCTGTCCTGCTTTCACTCCTGGGTGTGCCTGCAAGAGATTGAGAGGGGTGTCAATTAAGAGCTCCAAATATGAGTTATACTACAAGCTCTACCAACAAACATATAATTCACTCTTCGAAATGCATGGAATCAACTAAAGGAAGGAACAAAAACATGAACTGAAAAGAGAAAGCATCATCATCATACATTGTTTTTATGTTAACATTGTTCATTTCCTTGTGTAGGTATAGGGAAAGTCATGTAGCTGATTATCTTTTGAAGACCAAGCATGTGGGAAAAAATGGGCTCCCACGAGGGCAGAGCTCGGCATGCTGCCCCTTATACATTACATATGGGGCTGAGAGAAGGAGTGCAATCATCATGTTCATCAAGAAAAGTAATATATAACTTAAAGAGTAGCAAAGTTCATTTATCAAGCCATCAAGCCGACTGTTCACTCATAACAATCAAGTAAATATTTTTTGAAAGCTATAGGTGGACAGTGGACTTAAATGAGCTCAATTAATTCAACTAAATGCATCTTTTCATGATTCCAAATCACAGATATTGTTGTATAGTTTGCATTTTTCTGCCATGGGTGTTGTTATGCATCTTGTTTCATGATATTACAGTAGTATTCTATCTTTAAGCAATGATAGTCAACCGGGCATACATAACGCCTCAACAAAGATTACTATTTCAGACTTTCATTTGGGAAGAGAGCAAGGCATAAGACATTTTTATTTAAATGGAACATAAAAATGCATGAAGAGTGTTAGAAAGAAGAGCATATCTTTGAAGGATAATTGAGCATGAAGAGAGCTCCAGATTCCCATTAGAATGAAGGATGACAAGCATCAATACTGTGACTAGTCTGTCTGATTAAGTGAAGTGATGATACAACAAAGACAACCAGTTTCATTTTGGTTGAGAGTGAAAATGTTGCATTAAGAGAAGTTTATGCATTACTGTGTTTGAAAAGGAAACAATAAAAAATACATTGTTTTGGAGAATTGTTCTGTTATTCAAAGTATATCTTCAAAGAATAATTTGCATGGGTCTAGGCAGACAAATATGGATAGATTGAACAAGAATTACAATGTGAAGAAGTTATTTCCAGAATGAGCAGAACTTCACAAAACATGAAGGAGCCTTAAAGATGCAAGCTGAAACAATATGAAATGACATGAGAATTACACTAATGTATAAGAGGCTGAAGCAAGCGAGCAATTTGTAGGTGTGAATCAAGAAATTCCTGTGTGAAAGATGGTAACTCTTGTAAAAAGGAATGTGCTCCATATGCTATTTTGAAAATATAGGATTTCTACCGTTCAGTTATTTTATGAGTTTTTGATCCTATAAACAACAAATGCCTTCATAAAATCCACCTGGGGTTATGTTATTTCTCTTCATGTGAAAACAAAAAAATGAAATCTACAAGGCCAAGCTAGGGTTTTCCATACAGTCAAAGGGAAAGCAGTAAATTATAAAGAAAATGGAGCAAAGATTATATATGCTGATTCTCAGAAATGAAGGGAAAATAGACAGAGCCAAAATGAAGTTTGTACAGGAATTTAAAAATACCCATATGAGTATTTAAATCCAAATGTAGATTGCTTCAAAGGTAGCATTTTCTGATATAAGGGTTTTCACAAAATTCAAAATGTAAACAAAAGCCATGGTGGCAATCCCAATATTTGAATATATGACAAAACATACAAAATACCCACATGCCATTTTTGATTTAATATACAGATTTCTCATTATTTCCAGCATACCCATGTGAGGACTTGAGCTAAAATGCAAATTTCTTTTATTTTCCAGAATACCCACATTGGGGTTTTGAATCATAATTTATAGATACTACAATTTTTAGAGATACCCATGGGGTTTCACAGATGTAGGATTAATACCAGGGTGGGTTGTTTTCAAATTTTGAATGTGTAGCAAAATAAACAAATTTTTCACTATTTTCAGCTTACCCACATAGGGTTTCCAACAAAAGAGTAAAGAAATGTATTTCCTTCATAATATTATTTACCCATGAAGGGTTTTATAAGAAAACCACAAAAAGAAGTAGAAAATCATGGTGGGTTGAGCTCTAGAGGAAGTAAACAATTTTCTTCTAAGTCACAGATTACCCATATAGGGTTTGTTTTGAAAACTCAGAATTTCTTCATTTTTACAAGTACCCATGTGAGGGTTTTTCAACAAAAAGGAAAAAGAAATGTGTTTTCTCTAAAATATCATGTACCCATGTGGGGTTTCGATAAAATAAAAAGATTTATACAATGCTTTCATGGTCGAGCTTGAAAGATTCAGAATAGGAAGCATTTTCTTCAAATACAGTTTACCCACGTCAAGTTTTTGTCTCATAATCAAAGAGAGGTAAAATGTAATCATGGGTCAAGCCCAGAAAAGTCCTAGAATGCCTGATAAGAACATGTGATGGCGGCCTGTGCAATGGTTGAAAAATTATTTTAAAAACAATCATATTCTCACAAAAGAGTTAAGCTTTTTAAGCTTTACTTGAATGGAAAACAACACAGAAAAATAAAGGCTTACCATCTTTCGCCTATAGAAGAATACTAGCTGCGACCAAAGCCTCCACAAAGCTTTCAATTTCAAATATTAGGTTCCCTCATGGCGGCCAGTGAGTAGAAGAATAGAATCAGGAAGATACAAAGACAAAAGATGTGTCATAAAATGGTCTTAGTTGCGGCCAAGAACACAACAAATGCATATAAAATGAAAGCAATGATTCTAGTTTGTAACAGGAGCGACTTACCCTTGTTTTGTTCTCAAAGAATCTTCAAAGAAATCTCTTAGAAGTAGAAAAATAGTGAGATTCGAATGGAGGCTCCAGGTTGAAACCCTAAGCATGGTGGTGGCAACACATTTTCCTCTCAACAAAGCTTTCTCTCGAAATCTCCAAAATGCAAATGACTCTCCCTTAGTTTTGTTCATGCTTGCCCTAATTCGAATTTAGGGTCTTTTTTGCATTTTAAACAAGCTTAATTTGTATGCCTAGGTCGACCTTGGTGTTTTGTATAAGGATTTTAGAGTCTAGGTCTAGTTTAGGTTTTGAAATATTGCCTTAATCAAAATGGGAAATGATAAAATTGCCTTAGGTTTTTAATTGATTTTGAGGAGAAATCAATTAAAATATGAATGAGAAAATATTTATGCCTTAAGGTAAAACACTTATGACTTGGGGTTTTTTATTTGTTTAATTGATTTTTTAGAAATCAATCATCTTATATTTTTAATTGATTTTAGAGAAATCAATTATGATGAGAGGATAATACTCTATCTTTTATGATTTTTTAAGAAAATCAATTTTGTATTGGAGAAATAAGGTTGTAATTTTTTGCAAAAGATTTTCAAAAAATATTTTACTGCAAAAAATAAGTCAAATTGAGAGAATATTAAATCTGCAAGCTATGTAAAGTAGGAATAAAACAAATTGTTTTATTCTTTGCTATTTTTAGCAGATTTGTGAGAGATATCTCCTTGGTCGGATTTGAACTTCTTGCTGGAGAGATAAGGTGTTTTTTTTGCTTTAAAAGCAGATTTGGCCTATTTTGAGAGGCTTTTCAATATGTATTTGCAAAAAGTGTATTTTTTCTGCTTTTGTGCAGACTTTTGAGGTAGTTTTTGATACCTTTCCTTGAGCTTTCTTCTTGAGCTCAGATTATGGTTTTGGAGGTATATTTTGTGAAAAACTTAGTGTTTTTCTAGTTCAGATTCTAGTTTCTTGCTCTTAGACATTTTTGAGCTTGTAAACTTCTTTGTACTCAAGTTTTGAGAGTTTTCACTCCTTCATCCAATAAAAGCAGCATTCCTATCTCCAATTCCTGTCTCTATTTGTAGTTTTAGTATGATGTTCATATTGTGATTTTGTTCTACAGATCCTTTTTATGTCCTAATATTGCAGATTATTGATACAAAAAGTTCATTTAATGCAGGTTGCATGCTGTGTTTAGGTTCAGACCTTCATGCAAATCAATTTTGTACTGATGTTCATGAGAGATTGTGAGGTCATTACTAATTTTTTGAAGATTGTTTGTGGGTGAAATATCAAAGTCATTATTAAGTTGAGATCACATTAGATAGGATTTCATTTCAGTCAAATTCTCTATCCTTTTTCCCAGAAAATCATTTAGAATAGGATCATCATTCAGAGAACCAACTCACTCTGGAGATTTGTTCTCGCAAAGAGTTACCCACAACTCGAGAACGTTTCCATGTGTCAATAGATTACTGAACTTTCAGTTTCAGCAGGGTGCAAATCTTATTGATAATATTACTAAGAGATATTGCCAATATTTGAAGACCAACAATATAAGCCCACTATGAAAACCTTAAGACCAAAGGGTGTTTGTTAGAAACATGTTACCCCTACTTCAAAATAAAGTCAGAAGGGTAACAAAATACATAATGGAATGATACCATAAACATCACTGGAATCAAATTGATCTAGGGAAAAAGGATTTGATAGGAAAAAAGTGAAAAAATGCAACAGACATAAAAGGGGGAAAAATAGAGAAAATAACCCAAAAAACAAAAATAAAGAAAGAAAAATACCATGACCCAACCAAATCTTTACAATAACAACAAAACCACATGATAAAATGAGAAAATTAGAGAAACCATACGAAATTCACAAATTCCTCGAGCTTACCTAGAAAGAAACACAAAGAAAATAAAGGAAGGAAAGGGAAGAGGGAAAGTAAAAAGAAAAAGGAAAAGAAAAGAAGGGGGTCCCAATTAAAATAAATAAATAAAATGGGGTGTGAATTCAAGGAACAAAAAATAGCAACCAAACAAAGAGAAATGTTAAAATCATTTCTTCATCACAAAACCTCTCAAAGACCTAGACTCAAAGAGGATAAAAACCAGTATTGATCTAGGTACAAACCAACTCATCCTTTTCAAAGGATACCTAAATCTCATGGTGTGTGTAGATGATTTATCCTTTCAAAGTCATGTATTAATTAGAATAGAATGATCTTCAAGGAAAACCTAAATAGTTTGACTATATCTTTCTCCCAACTCTTTGCCTTGTTAGTATATGTTTTTATCTTTTTTGTAGAGACAAAATTGGTGACATGACATGGGCATAGTTCTGCTTCCAACTAGGAGTCCATATTCTTGATAGAGAAACATATTATTCCCTCAAGAATAGTTCTATTGCTTGCTAGGAATCCATAGCCCCAATAGAGATTACTCAAACCGCCCAGTTGATGCATAATCTTAACAATATTTTCTTCACCTTTTATATTTTCAAGTTTTCACTTGGTCTTGGGTTGGGACTCATGATGGTCACTGAGAAAGAAAATAATATTTAGGTTTGAATTGACCAAAAATACCAACTACCACTTATATTTTGTGCAAGCTTTGACCCTTTTAAGTTTTGTAAATGGTAAGATTCATAGTGTCCTAATTCAAAAAAACTTGGTTACATAAACTTGAACTAGTAATACTCCCAAATGTAATAGAAAATTAGCAAACCTCGTGTCTAGGTAAGTTGGGATTTTGATAATGAAATACTAAGAGAATCCTCTCGTATTTGATTTGAAAACCTTAACCGCTAGGTGAACACTTGGGAAGAAAACTCACACGAACCTCACAAGAGAAAAGTAGGAATGAGGGAGAAAATAAAACAACAAAAGGAAATAAGGAAAGGGAAGGACACAAAACCAAAAAATAAAAGGAAAAGAAATAAAAACATAGAAGAACCAAATATGTACAAGGGATGAGACAAAATTCCTCTTAGGATCCAAAATAATTTTTAAGGTACTATTTGGGCGGGTGCAAAAATATGGGGGGGAAAATTTAATTTTTTTTTTTGATAGGCTATAATGCAAGAATGTTATAACACTCTCGCATTATGGCTTGGTGTGCCGAGCCTAAGGCTCAGCCACACCTAGCCTATTCTTCACTCACATTATAATGTGAGTGCGGAATAATGTGCTCATGTTATGAGATATTAAAACAAAAAAAATGAATTCAAAATCATTTGTGTTGTGACTATTTTTTTTGCTGCCCATGGCCAAAAGCCCTTCTCTTCCATGCTTGCATTATGAGAGGAGACAATATTGTAAATTTTTCATCAATTTGTTGCTATTTCATCTCCAGGATGCCGCCATATCAATAGGGGGTTCAAAGAGGTAAGGATTGTTTATTTTTTGTTGTGAATTTGTTAGTTTTAGGTTTTTTTTTATATTCGTTTGTTGAATTTGTAGGAAATGATAATGATCCTGGAAACCCTCTTCAAAACCCTCCTAAAAATCCTCAACAACTAGAGCAACAACAACATGAACAAAATCCTCAAGTTCAACAACCAAAACAACAATATCCTCCACCAATTCCTCAACATCCTCTTGGCACTTAGCAAAATTTAATGGGTGAAATTGAAAACAATAAAAAATAAATTGAGGAGTTAATCACAAGGTTGAACGATCCAGTAGGTTCAACCATGGGAAGAAGAACACTTGAAAATTCACTTAAATAAATGTTAAAATATGTAGATGCAATCAACAAACAATTAAGTGGTTGGAAAGATAGGAGGTAGGCGGTTAGGAATTTTTACTGGGATAAATCATCATATAAAGATGTAAAAGATCTAAAAATTACAAAATTAGATTTGTGCTCATTATTCACCGAACCACACACAAATCAAAATCTTGGCCTCAATGTGAAGATGTTTCATATCCATTGGTGCCACCACCAACAGATTATGACCTTTTTTGGGATAGGTGGTACATGGTTTTTTATTACCCACCATGCAACAATTGTGAAGTCCCACAATATTTCCTGAGGAAACTATATTGTGAGTTCATCCTGAACAAAATCTTGAATTATTTTGATATGAGGGACTTCTAGGAGAGAAGTGGGGGGTCAACTCAAGATAGACCCAGTGCACAACTAGATCCTAGGAGGCAAGCGAGATGACCTCTCGCTAGGTTGGCTCATGAGCACATTGTTATCCCTTCCATCGCAAAGAAGAGTTCTGAGGTAGACACTTTGCAGGCCATCAACTCTTTGACCTAGAGTGTCATCTAGCATGCCAACCCTATACTACAACACCATCTAGGGGAGTCTTTGAGTGGTGGGGTTCGATCCCATTTGTGTGAGGCTTTCAGGGTGACTTGTTCGTATGACCCCACTGACACTCAGGGGATTGCTACATAAGATACGTCTGCAGCTATGGAGATGGCGAGGAAAACTAAAATTTTGAATGAGGCTTATGGCATCGATACTCAGGTAAATGTTAGCATGTTCATTGAATTTAATTTATTAAATTTCAATTTTGAAATGCAAGATTAACTAATTTAGTTTTATGATTTTAATAAAATTTCAAGGTCATAGTGTTGATACTGGATACATCGGCCCAACACCTGCTTATTACTCCACTGCATCTACCATTGAGTTATGTAACTAGTAAACAATTATAAATTTATTACATGTTAATAGAATTTTTATATGAATGGTATTCTAATATCTAATTTTGGATGTTGAATAGGATAATATTGGAGGTTTCGAGGAAACAACTTGCAGTTCTAGTGGATTTAGACAAACCTACACGTAGGTAATAGAATTAATAGTTTAAATAATGAATTGTACTTAATAGATTTGTGTAGTTTATATTCATATCATTGATTACATTGCATTGCACATCTTTCAAGCTCAAAGCATTACTTCACTTTCAATAACTAATAACTAGATGTTGATAGATGGCAAAATTTCAACCGCAATATAGTTGTTTAGAAAGTCAACATAAGTAGTGATGCAATTACTTCACATAGCATAAGTAATAATTAGGAGCAACTTTCAATTTCATTTTCTTCTCATGGTATTCCATGAGACCACTTTTTACTGAGGCATCTTTTCAAACAATTCACTGCCTTGTCTATGCTATGGATGCTTGGAAGAAATATATGAAAGAATAATAGTAAGCAATATCATAGACAAGGCAATGAGTTGTTTGAAAAAATTCCTCAAAGAAATGTGGTCTCATGGTGATGTCCATCACTATGAGACCCAATTTATTTGAGGCATTTTTTCAAAAAAATCACTGCCTTTTCTATGCTACCACATTTTCCATACATGTCTACCAAAGCATTTTATCAAAAAGGTCATTTCCTTGTTGCTATAGCTAAAATCCTAAAAAAGGTGCTTTTCAACAAACTATGGATGCTTGGAAAAAATCTATCAAAGCATAATCATAAGCAATAAAATAGACAAGGAAGTGAGTAGTTTGAAAAAATGCCTCGAAGAAATGCAGTCTCATGGTGATGGAATGCCATTCCATCACCATGAGACCACATTTCTTTGAGGCATTTTTTCAAACAGCTCACCACATTTTCTATGCTACCAAATTTTCCATACATGTGTACCAAAGTATTCTATCAAACTACTCACTTCCTTGTTGCTATGGCTAAAAGCCTAAAATAGGCATTTTCCAACAAACTATGGATTCTTGGAAAAAATCTATCAAAGCATAATAGTAAGCAATATCATAGTCAAGGTAGTTAGTAGTATGAAAAAATTCCTTGAAGAAATGTGGTCTCATGGTGATGGAATGCCATTCCATCACCATGAGACCACATTTCTTTTAGGCATTTTTTAAAACAACCCATTGCCTGAAGAATAGAAACCAACCCTTTAGCCAAAACTCCCCTCCAAATTCTTTTCAAGGTCCTCATCCTCATCCTCAATTTACCAATCCATGGAACCTTCCACCTTTTATTCCACTTGTTCATGTTCGCACCCCTCCCTCTTCATGTCATGATCGCCCTCCATCTCATAACCAAGACAACACTATACCATCCACCCCATCCCAACATAATACCATAGAGAAGGCAATGAACTATTTGAAAAAATGCCTCAAAGAAATGTAGCTTTATGGTGATGGAGTGCCATGACACATTTGTTTGTAATGGAATTCCATCACCATGAGACCCCATTTCTTTGAGGCATTTTTTCAAATAGTTCACTGCCTTCTCTATGCTACCATAGTTATCATACATGTCTATGAAATAATTTTATCAAATAGTTCACCACCTTGCTGTTATGGGTAAAAGCCTAAAAACAGGTGCTTTCAAACAAGCTATGGATAGGGAAAATAGTAAGCATGATAGTCAAAAATATATAGTTTAATAAGTACTAATTTTTTTATTCATTATCTCATACATTATAAGCCTAACGTGGATCACTATCATGTAGTTTTCGTGATTGAATAATTTGTTGTTTTATTTTTAGATGTTGGAAGCGGATACACCTTCGAATGTTCATAGGGAAATGGAGCTTAGTGTTTCATCTACTATAGAATCCTCGATGGCTCTCACAGAGGAGGTATGAGGAAGATTACTAAATTTCAATTTACATTTGTTGTTATAGCTGTTAGTTAGTGAAAAAAAAAACCATTATTGATTTGTAGTTTAATTTCTCTTTGTCCATGGTTTCTAGAAGGCTTCAGCATGCCATAGCATGGGCATGCAAATATTTCCCTCGAGTAGAGAGATCGTTTGTTGGTGGTAAGTGATTATTTTGTTAAATATATCTTTTTTATAATGTAATTTCTATATATTAATGTCTTTACTTCTTATTGTAATAGATAAAGCTTGACCAGGAACTAAACCCTAGGAGGAGCACCAGGAGCACTCCTCAGCCTCAAAATAAATGAGTGATAGACCTATCACCATCCGATTGAAAATCAAAGGGAAATAATTTATTTCGAGAGGATGCAGAGCAATGAATTTTGATTCTAGAGCCCTTTGTTGTATGCCTATATGGAATTTTTGTACATATTTTGTATTGGATATATTTGACGTTGTATGCCTATATGAAATTTTTGTACATATTTTGTATTGGATATATTTGACATTGTATGCCTATATGGAATTCTCGTAAGCATATATGGCTATTTTGTATATATTTTATACTTATATCGACATATATTGATGTATGCCTACATGGCTATTTGGTTACTACAAATCTTTTTTATTGATGGTGTCCATATTTGCATTATAAATCCATGGTTCAATAGATATGAGTTACATGTATTCAAGTGTATACTTTACAAATTACATGTATACTTTTTGACTTATGTGTATTCCAATGCATACTTTACGACTTACATGTTTTCATACATATACCTTGTATTCATGCATATACTTTGTATTAATTTGCGTATACTGTGTATTTGTGTGTATACTTCAAGGCTTATGTTTATTTGAGTACTTGTGCTTCCCTTATTCACATGTATGCTTGACTTATTCATGTGTATACTTATTAATTGGTTAGCCCTAACATTGATCATTGTTGTCCTTCATGGTTTGTCTTGAATATTTATTGATTGATGCTAAACAACTTTATTAGTTGATGCTAAACAACTTCAATATTTCAAGGAATACTAGTAGAGTTGCAAATTACAAAATTACACAAATTGAAAAGAAAAGATTAACTGTAAATAAATGCACTAATTATTAACTTGATAATTGATTAAGAATGAGTATTATATACATATATATAGCCTATTTTCTAGTTGGTATTATATATATATATATATATATCAAGAGATGAGCCTTCTAGAATGACAACTACCAACTAGAAAATAGGAAAAGCATTCCCAATACTTTAAGAGCAATAATCCACCCAAAATTGAAATGGGAGAGAAGGATTATTTAAGATCTTTGAGCAATGTATTTCCTAATGCTCCCTTGTTCTTACATATCTCAATTCAGTTTAATTCAAAGAGTTCCATCAAATGCTTTATCTAAAAGAAAAAACCATGTTTTCAATTGGTATTCCATGAGATGTTTTATAAAAAGATTCTAATATATTTAATCTTTTGATTGGAACAACTCAATTAAGCAAAGGATATATAATCTTCACAAAACTTGCAAAGCATAATATTCATAGTAGATGATGAGTGGTTAACTTCTTGACACATTATCATACAAACATTTATCTTGAATAGTCTTTAAAAATTTTCACAGCATAATCCTCACAGTATAGAATGAATTGTTATGTTCTTGATCCATCACCATATAAGTACATTGAAAGATGTATATGTCAACTTTTTGCATTATTATTTTTTGTATAGGAAATGGACTTGGGAGAAAGCTTTATAATTTACAATACAAATAAAAAATGGACTCAAGGGTGAAAAATTTATTTATCACACAAAATAATAAATGTACATGAGAGCATCACTTGTTTCTCTTAGACTCCAATTTTCAAGCATAAAAAATCATTTCAAATGAAAATGAAAAAATACTTCACAACCAAAGTTGTTAATTGAGGAAAAATAAAATGTTTCCAAGTTCCACCATTGTACACATTTACAATTGGTTGTATATTGTTGTAAGGGAAAGGAGGATAATTAAAAAATGTATTGCACTTGCTAGACTTGAGGATGATCATATGCTTTTTGTGTGGAAAACTCAGACTTTTCAACTGTCATGTGGATGTTTCTCTTTTTGATTGTTTTGTATGCCATCATAAGGGATCAAGCTGGTTGAACATAGCTCAAAGTGATTCAGCATGTTTGGTGAAAATATGACCTTTCCTAGCATAAACATACCTATCAGGATGTGTTGGAATAGTTCGTTTGGTCACACGAGTTGCAGAATGAAAGTTGCACCACTTTGCAACTTTAAACTACTTGTTTTTGACACTTTTTCCATCAAGTGAAAATTGGACACCACAAGAAGATGACTCTGAGATAACAAAAAATTAGAGAGATTATTGTAGAGGAGCCCAACACAATCCTGTAGGATTAGACGAAGAGTTCGTAAGCATCATGGTTTTTGAGTAATAGCCTGTCAAAGATTGCAACCATTTTGCACTTTGGACCCTTAAGGGATCAAGCTAGTTGAACGTGGCTCAAAGTGATTCTGCAAGTTTGGGTGTGAAAGAGGACCATTCCTAGCATAAAAATACGCATTTAAATGCATTGAAACAATTTATTTCTTCACACGAGTTGCAGAAAAAAAATTGCACTACTTTGCAACTTTACATTGCTTGCATTTGACACTTTTTCCATCAAGTGAAAACTGGACACCATGGGAAAAAAAATTTGAGATAATAAAAACTGAGAGAGGTTATTGTAGAGGGGCCCAATGTGATCCTGTAGGCTTAGGTGGAGAGTTCGTAAGTGTCACGGTTTCTGAGTAATAGCTCATCAAAGATTGTTGCCCTTTTGCACTTTGGACCCTTAAGGGATTGAGTTGGTTGAACATAACTTGGAGCAATTAGACATGTTTGGGTGTGAAAGAGGACCATTCCTCGCATCAACGTACCCATATAGATGCATTGGAATGTTTGGTCACACGAGTTGCAGAATGAAAGTTGCATCACTTTGCAACTTTACATTGCTTGCATTTGACACTTTTTCCATCAATTGAAAACTGGACACCACGGGAAAATGACTCTGATATAACAAAAATTGAGAGAGGTTATTATAGAGAGGCCAACATGATGCCATAGGCTTAGACAGAGAGTTTGTAAGAATTATGATTTCCGATAATAGCCTGTCAAAGACTGCTTCCCTTTTGCACTTTTGACCCTTAAGGGATTGAGCCGGTTGAATGTAGCTTGGAGCGATTCGACATGTTTGGGTGTGAAAGAGGACCATTCCTAACATAAATTTACCCATCTGGACGTGTTAGAATAGTCCATTTGGACACACGAGCTGTATAACAAAAGTTGCACCACTTTGCAACTTTACATTGCTTGCATTTGACACTTTTTCCATCAAGTGAAAACTGGACACCATAGGGAAACGACTCCAAGATAACAAAAAAAGAAGAGGTTATTGTAGAGGTGCCCAACACAATCTCGTAGGCTTAGACTAAAAGTTTGTAAGCATCATGGTTTCCAAGTAATATCCCGTCAAAGATTGCTTCCCTTTTGCACTTTGGACCCTTAAGGGATCAGGCCGATTGAACGTAGCTCAAAGCGATTCGACATGTTTGGGTGCAAAATAGGACCATTCATAGCATAAATGTACCCATCCAGACATGTTGGAACAATCCGTTTGGTCACACAAGTTGCAGAATGAAAGTTGCACCACTTTGTAACTTTACACTGCTTGCATTTGACATTTTTTCCATCAAGTGAAAACTGGACACCACAGAAAAAAACTCTAAGATAACAAAAACTGAGAGTGTAGTACCCCTCCATTTATGCTTATGTTTTCTGTTACATGTTTTCATACTATTAGATTTTGGTACTTTGGTTTGGATATTTTGATCGCTGATTTTGAGCGACAGTGGATTCACTTTGTGACATGATGATACATTGTATGGTGATAATTGATTTCTGACATGCTTTGATATAGCATAGATGTTTTCCTTCAGATGATTATTGCTATATGTATGTTTATGATGGACTAACTGTTATTTATTTTGTCAGTTTGATGTGACGTGTATTGGTGTGGAGAATGAAATTGCATCACTCGCTTGCGAGTGCCCTGTGATGTCCGTGATTTTCTCTGCACGGTGTGCCTATACAAAGGTTTATATATATATATATATATATATGCATGTTATTGCTTGGTTGCAGGATTGCACGTACATGACACCGACTCCACCTGGTTACTCAGGTTTGAGCGTGTCAAGACTCAATGGAAATATTGATTGGGAGGTAGTAGCATGGTTCATCCTAGTCTAGTCTATAACCCGGTCATAGTACATCGTCATTTAGTTTGAGTCTAGATTGTCTTGTCTTTTCCTATTTAGATTATTTGCTTGAAAAGGAAAATTTTGTCAATTTTAATGATAGTTTATTATTCCTTAATTTAATGTTATTTAAATTAATTTTTAAATGTTGAAATAAGGTTTTACATTTTATTTAATTAATTAATTAGTTTGTTTGGTTAAATGGTTTGATCATAAAGATTAAATTTATTTAATTAAATAAATTAATTGATTAAATTAAAATTGTTTTAAATGTGTGTAAATAAATTTAAATAAAATTTTAAATTTAAATATTATTTGTGGAAATGGCATTTTAAATTGTAAATAAAATTTTGTATTTTGGAAATTGGAAAATTAAATAAAATAAATTCATGCAAATTTTGAAAGACAAGATTGCCGAGAAGTTGTTGAAAGATATTTTGTTCTTCTCGACAAGTGTGCCAGTTGCATTTATTTTTTTTGTTGAAGAATTTCTCGGAGGTTATTTTGGATCTGGGAAATACAGAGGGGTTATCAATTTTTCTTCACGGGAAATTGAAAGAGTAATTTGCTGTTAAATTTTTTTTTAAAAAAATTTGTGATTACCTCTATTCAGTTGTATATTTGTGGAAGATCCCTTTGGTGGGAAGTTCTCTGTGATTGGTTATAGCTTTCATTTGGTTTTTTTCTGGAGAAGATTTGGTGGATTGCACGCTACAGGCAACAGAAGCTTTCAAGTTACGGAAAAAAAAAGGTACTTTTCTTTGTAATTAAATTATTTTCTTTAGAAAAGATTGCCTGAGTAAATGTTTATTTTAAGAAAGCTGTATTTCTTCTCAGAGATTTTAGAAAGTAATTTTGTAGAATTTGATTTCCACTCTCTGTGAAAATTGTGAAAACATAGAATTATAGAGAAATCAAAGAGCAAAATAGTAGAAATCTATAGGAGAAAATTTGACAAAACCATAGAAGGGTTTAATGTTTAAATCCTCTGTTAAAAATTGGTGATTAAATTGGGGATTTGTAATAAAAATCTCAGTTAATGTATTTATTGTTTTGGGAATAAACTGTTCAGATTTGAAGTTTTACCCAATTCTTGTTGAAAAAATTCTGTTAAAAATTATTGCCCAGTTTCATTATTTTGTTGTTATTTAAATTATATATATGTAATCATATATGTATATATATTGTGATTAATATATATATACATATACAAATACATATACATAATAATTTTAATTTAAATTTCTGAGAATTTATATGAAGAAATCGTCATACACGATTAATGAAATCGTCTGAAATTTTTAACAGGAAATTTTTAAATATTATTTAAAAAAAAAAAGATATATATTTAAGTGTCGCAGCAGGGGGCTTGTTCCCCATAGCCGACCCCCATGAGGGAGCGGCTGTGAGGGCAGCATTGGCGTTGCCCACACAGCCACGCCCATGGAGGGTTCGGCTGTGTAAAAGTAGCCGACCCTGCCAATGGGTGAAATAAATTTTGTTTATTATTTTTTTAAATTTCTATTTTATATAATAGATTTTATAATATATATTTTTTATATATAATATGTTATTAATATATAATATTATAATATATAATATTATAATATATTATATATATATAGATTTTTATATATAAATAAATGAAAAATTTGATATAGTTAAATTAAATAATGTATAAATTAATAAAATAAAATGATTATTTAAAAAAAAATCATTTAAATGATTATTTTAACTTTTGGAAAATAATACGAGTATAGTTTTAAATTTTGATTTTATTTAAATGGAATAATTGCATTTGATAAAATTGATGATTATTTCAATATATGAAATTGTGAAAGTTATAATTTAGATTATTTGATTATGTAATTTAATCAAGTTGACTTGTTTTCATGCAAATTATATTTGATTGATTGGATATAGTAAATCTGAATAGTAGATGTGTATTTTTCCTGATTTGCTTTAAAATGTGTTTCCTTTTTATTGGGCAAATTGGGCATGTCGTAGATGTACAAGTCTTCCAGTCAAATTGTAAAATGTGGGAATTGTGTTTGTTTATGTAGAGTTCTTGTGTTAACTAAGGTTGTGTACATGGTTTTTCATGGTGGTTTGACACCTGAGTTTGTGAACATAGATTTGATGATTGTTATGAAAATTGCAGTATTATATATTGTATGTATGTATGTACTCCTTGTTTACCTTAGTTAGGGAAACTTAGTATACATTTGTTATGTTTAGGGGAGTGGCTCTATGTAAGGTCCGACACACAAAGTGGTGTCAAGGTAACTTACAAAGAGTTAATAAGTCAGTGATAACTAAATAACATAGTAGTTAGAATTAAAAATCTTTAATAAGATGTTTATGCCTCACTTATGGACTCTTGAGCTAGTTCAGTCTTGAGTATAAGATGAGAAGGCCTGGAATGGCAAATCGATGTCTCGTTTCTTCAAAAGATATTCAATTCCGCAATAGCTTGCAAACGGGGCTGGGTTTCGTAAGAGGTTATCAGGGTAACCCAAGTTGGGGGCCGGAACCTAGGAAGAAACACTAGGGTAACCTTTGCAACGTTGTGATGACACTCCACCTAAAATAACAGTTAACCTTGTGTATGTAGTACATTCAATTGTCTTAAATCTGGAAGCAATGTAACCATCAGTTAGTTATGTACTTGTGTCTAGGGTTAGTAGATTATGTCTAGGTAACCATATTACTATCTCCTAGCATGGGGGGTGGACATACGAGTACCACATGGTTGGGTGGAACGTGCACCTTACTCTGTTGGGTCCCCAGTTTATGATCATGGCAACGAGAGCTTCATGGATGGAGAGCTCGTACTTGGATGCATATGTATACTTCTTCATTGTAAATTGTAAATATTGTATTTGAAAACATCCCTCAATTGTTATGAGGTGAACATTCTAAAATGTAATTATTATTGATGTACCTCATCAGATGGATGAGTATTGTAATATCTTTTCAAATGCAATGTAAGAAACATGTTTGTACTTTATATTATCTTGAATGGAATCTCAAATGTTATGCAATGTTTATTTTTAAGTTTATGATTAATTAAATGTATGCAATGTGAAATACTAAAGTCATCTATGGAAACTCAAGTAGTGTAACATCACGTAACTTAATGAATGTTTCCAACTAATTAACTTAATATTATTACTTTAAAAAAAAAATTAATTATTTCACTTTTATTCACAATTGCGACATTCCTTAAGTTATTATGACGGGGCATTACAAATTGGTATCAGAGCCAAGGTTGCAAACACTGGACGCTCTAGGTAATCGCAAGCCCATTAGGTTGACCTAGTACGTAGTGTCGCTATTTGTTAGCCTTGGTCGATTAGTATCTAAGACTCGTTATTGTTATGTGTAGGAACATGCCTAGGCGAGGTGGTAGAGGTTGTGGTAGAGGTCGAGGTGGAGGCTGAGGGCGAATCCCTTAGGTTACTCCCCCTCTAAGCCCTCATCAGAGTGATCAGGTAGAACAGTTGGATAAGAGGAATGAGGGACAAAATCTTGAACAGTTAGGAGTAGAGGGTTCATAGATACGTCCTTTATTAGAGGAGGTCCTAGCTCGACTTGGACCTAGACAGGAAGTTGAGCAGGAGGTTGTCAGAGAGAGAGATAGATCTCCTAGGAGAGTAGATGACACAACACATCAGGATGCTATTACTACAGGACACATGAGGGATTTACTGAGGGAATGCCCTCCTACCTTTGATGGTATAGGAGGTGGATTAGAGGCAGAGACCTGGCTACTGGATTTGGGTAGATGCTTCACCATGCACCCTTATGGTAGCAATACTCGTGCAAGATGCACTATTATGCATCTGAGAGGATTCGCCTCTACTTGGTGGCACCTGGAGGAGCCGAAGCTCCACTTAGATATTGGGTCAGTGTCTTGGGAGATGTTCTTGGAGAGGTTTAGAGCATGGTTCCTATCAAAACACTGGAGGCAGCGACGGGCTGACGAGTTCCATGACCTACGTCAGTTGGCTCTTTCTGTTGAGCAATATGAACGTAGATTCTATGAACTCAAGCAGTATGCTGGTATTGGTGATGATGAGCCTATGCTAGTACAACACTTCATCAGGGGTTTGAATGCCCGCATTAGTGGTGGAGTCAGAGTCTTTGAGCCAAAGACTATGGAAGTTGCGGTGGAGAAGGCTCGCATAGTGGAAGAGAACCTTGTTATGGCGTTAGGTGGTCACACAAGAGTACAAATTGGCAGTGCTCCTACAATAGGTTTTAGTCCACGGGGTGGACAGGCATAGACAGGGGGTTCCTCTAGGAACCAACAGACACTCTCAAAGGGTGGGCAGCAATAGCAACAACATACACCTCAAAAGAATAATAATCCACAACCATAGGAAGGTAATAGTCCTCAAACAGGAAAGGGTCGCAACTGGTGGCACAACAAGCACAATAGGAAGGATCAACCTGTACAGAGTGCTTAGTCTACCATCAGTAGAGGTAGTTTCCCACAATCCAATGTACCTTCGGGTGGCAGAGGATTCGGTAGAGGCATAGGTTGTTACTCATGTGGACATCAAGGACACATTGCTAGGCAGTGTCCGATGAGAGGTTCTACTGGTTTTGGGCCTCAACCTACAGCTTCAAAGCCTACAATGGGTGATGCAGGACAATCACATATAGTATATGTTGCAGTTAATGACCGCCAAGCCGATCACCAGAACACAGTGGTCAAGACTTCAGGTAAGTTACATGGTGTTAGTGTTTCCATTCTTTTTGATTCCGAAGCTACCGACTCCTTTATTTCACCGACCATCGTTGACCGATGTGGTCTTGTGGCGGTAAAGCAAGGTGGTAAGTGGCAGGTTGAATTCACCTCTGGGGTGAAAGTAGAGGTAGAAAACTTAGTACATAATTGTGAACTTAAAATTGGTACGTTAACTACCTTAGTAGATTTACATGTTACACCTTTAGGATCGTATGACATAGTATTAGGTATGGATTGGTTAGCATCTTATCATGCTGTGATTGAATGTTGACTTAAGATAATTAGTTGCATTAATGATTTAGGTGCGAAAGTGGAAATTATAGGTGTTTAAAGACCTATCTCTTTGCGGATGATATCTGCTATGCAATTAAAGAGATGTCTTCATCAGGGTTGTCAACTGTTTGCAACAACAGTTACTAATTTGGAAGAAGGTGAGAGTCGAGAGGTATCTCTTGATGATCATCCTATTCTTAGGGAATTGCTGATGTGTTTCCTGATGATATACCTGGAATGCCACCAAAGAGGGATATTGACTTTAGAGTTGACCTAGTTCCAGGAGCTGAGCCTATTTCTAGAGCTCCATATAGAATGATGACTCAGGAGTTAGAGGAACTTCGTATTTAGTTAGAGGAACTATTAGAAAAGGGTTTCATTTGTCCTAGTGTTTCCCCTTGGGGAGCACCTGTCATCTTCGTAAAGAAGAAGGATGGGTCACTTAGGCTGTGCATTGACTATCGTCAATTGAACAAGGTTATGATTAAGAATCGTTATCCTTTGCCTAGAATCGACGATCTTTTTGATCAAATCAAGGGAGCTAATGTGTTCTCTAAAATTGATTTGAAATCTAGTTATCATCAATTGCGAATTGCTGAAGCTGACATTCATAACACTGCATTTTGAACTTGTTATGGGCACTATGAATTCATAGTAGTACCTTTTGGGTTAACAAACGCACCATCAGTATTTATGAGTTTAATGAATGGTGTTTTTCGTACGTACCTTGATCGCTTTGTCCTTGTATTTCTCGACGATATTTTGATTTATTCGAGAAACATGAAGGAACATGAAGAACACTTGAGACAGGTATTGCAATGTTTAAGGGAAAATCAATTGTATGTGAACCTGAAGAAGTGTGACTTCTTTCAAACTAAAGTAAAATACCTTGGACATGTCATTTCTAGGAAAGGTATTGCTGTGGGTCCTTCAAAGATTCAAGCTATTGTAGATTGGCCCGTGCCTACTAATGTAGGTGAAGTTTGTAGTTTTATGGGTCTAGCTGGCTATTATAGGCGGTTTATTGAGGGATTTTCTAGAATTGGACATCCTATTACTTCTCTTCAGAGAAAAGGGAAGAAGTTTGTTTGGACAGAGCAGTGTCAGTTGGCTTTTCAGACACTTAAAGAAAAGTTGAATAATGCGCCTATACTGATTGTTCCTGATCCTACTAAGGATTTTGCAGTATGCACGGATGCATCCTTAGAGGGTTTGGGAGCAGTTCTAATGCAAGATGGGCGTGTGATTGCTTATGAGTCTCGCAAACTCAAAGATCATGAATTAAACTATCCCACTCATGATTTAGAACTAGCTGCGGTAGTGCATGAATTAGTACGGTGGAGGCATTTCTTATTAGGTCACCATTTCAAACTTCATATTGATCACCGTAGTCTACAATACATTTTTACGCAACCTAATTTAAATGCTAGGAAAAGACGGTGGATGGAGTTCTTGTGAGTACGATTTTGAAGTGAGATATGTTCAAGGAAAAGAGAACGTAATGGCTAATGCTCTTAGTCATCGTCGACATGAGATCTCTGCTACTACTCTTGAAGTAGATTTGAGAGGTCAAATATTAGCAGCACTTCTTATTGATAGATTGTATTAGGAAGTAAGGTCGAAGATTGAATCTGGTAGACCTTTAGAAGGTCGATTTGCAAGGTATATCCTTGAACTAGATGGTATATTATGGCATCTAGGTCGAATGTATGTACCACATTTAGAGGGTCTTCATACATTAATTATGACTGAAGCACATCGAGCTCCGTATTCAGCTCATCCAGGTGTTAAGAAAATGCATGCCGATCTTTGGCAATTGTATTTCTAGCTTGGTATGAAACGCGATATTGCTGATTATGTATCGAGATGTCTTGAATGCCAACGAGTTAAAGCTGAGCATCAACATCCCGCTGGATTATTGCAGCCACATCTCATTCCTGAATGGAAATGGGATATTATATCTGTTGACTTTATTGTAGGGTTACCTATGTCATCATGTCGACATGATGCCATTATGGTAACTGTTGACTGATTGACTAAGGTAGCTCATTTTTCACCAGTATGATCATCTTATAATGCTTCATCCATAGCTAGGATATTCATGGAGGACATAGTTAGATTGCATGGGATTCCTTATAGGATTATTTCTGATAGAGATCCCGTATTCACTTCAGCCCTATGGACTTTGTTACAACATGCTCTAGGTACACAGTTGAACTTTAGTTCAGCATATCATCCTCAAACCGATGGGAAAACGGAGAGAGTTAACCAAAGATTAGAGGATATGCTTAGGATGTACGTAATGGACCAACAATCACGTTGGGAGGATTATTTGTACTTAGTAGAATTTGCTTACAATAATGGATATCAGAGTTCCATAGGTATGCCACCATTTCAGGCATTATACGGTCATCCTTTTCAAACTCCTCTAAGTTGGGATCGACTAGAGGATAGAGTATTACTTGGACCTGAGATGCTTCAAGACATGGAGCAACAGGTTGACTGTATTAGAGAACATTTGATAGCAGCACATGATAGGAAAAAGAAGTATGCCGATGCGCATAGAATCGACCGATAGTTTGCTGTTGGAGATAGAGTGTTTCTTCGAGTGCGACCGTGAAAGAGTCCAATTCGTTATGGAAAAGGCTCTAAGCTTGCGCCTCGTTTCATTGGGCCATTTGAGATCTTAGAGAGAATTGGTCCTGTGGCATATCGACTCGGCTTACCACCCAATTTGTCAAATATTCATGATGTTTTTCATGTATCAGTTCTTAGACCATATCATCCTGACATTTATCATGTACTTGATTGGAATGAGTTATAGGTAGAGGATAGGAAGCTGGCTTTGGAGCCCGTGGCCATTCTAGAGTGCCGGACGCTTGGTCTCAGGGGTCAAGACATTGATCAGGTGAGGGTCCAATGGGATCCTAACCATGAGGCTTTTGCTACTTGGGAGGATGCGACACGCATGAGGGAATTTTATCCCTATCTGTTCGCAGGCTTTCAGGAGCAAGCCTGATCCTAGGGGGGGAGGATGTAGTACCCCTCCATTTATGCTTATGTTTTTTGTTACATGTTTTCATACTGTTAGATTTTGGTACTTTGGTTTGGATATTTTGATCGCTGATTTTGAGCGACAGTGGATTCACTTTGTGACATGATGATACATTGTATGGTGATAATTGATTTCTGACATGCTTTGATATAGCATAGATGTTTTCCTTCAGATGATTATTGCTATATGTATGTTTATGATGGACTAACTGTTATTTATTTCATCAGTCTGATGTGACGTGTATTGGTGTGGAGAATGGAATTGCATCACTCATTTGCGAGTGCCCTGTGATGTCTGTGATTTTCTCTGCACGGTGTTCCTGTACAATGGTTTATATATATATATGCATGTTATTGCTTGGTTGTAGGATTACAGGTACATGACACTGACTCCACCTGGTTACTCAGGCCTGAGTGTGTCAAGACTCAATGAAAATGTTGATTGGGAGGTAGTAGCATGGTTCATCCTAGTCTAGTCTATAACCCGGTCATAGTACATCGTCAGTTAGTTTGAGTCTAGATTGTCTTGTCTTTTCCTGTTTGGATTATTTGCTTGAAAGGAAATTTTTATCAATTTTAATGATAGTTTATTATTCCTTAATTTAATGTTATTTAAATTAATTTTTAAATGTTGAAATAAGGTTTTACATTTTATTTAATTAATTAATTAGTTTGTTTGGTTAAATGGTTTGATCATAAAGATTAAATTTATTTAATTAAATAAATTAATTGATTAAATTAAAATTGTTTTAAATGTGTGTAAATAAATTTAAATAAAATTTTAAATTTAAATATTATTTGTGGAAATGGCATTTTAAATTGTAAATAAAATTTTGTATTTTGGAAATTGGAAAATTAAATAAAATAAATTCATGCAAATTTTGAAAGACAAGATTGCCGAGAAGTTGTTGAAAGATATTTTGTTCTTCTCGACAAGTGTGCCAGTTGCATTTATTTTTTTTGTTGAAGAATTTCTCGGAGGTTATTTTGGATCTGGGAAATACAGAGGGGTTATCAATTTTTCTTCACGGGAAATTGAAAGAGTAATTTGCTGTTAAATTTTTTTTTAAAAAAATTTGTGATTACCTCTATTCAGTTGTATATTTGTGGAAGATCCCTTTGGTGGGAAGTTCTCTGTGATTGGTTATAGCTTTCATTTGGTTTTTTTCTGGAGAAGATTTGGTGGATTGCACGCTACAGGCAACAGAAGCTTTCAAGTTACGGAAAAAAAAAGGTACTTTTCTTTGTAATTAAATTATTTTCTTTAGAAAAGATTGCCTGAGTAAATGTTTATTTTAAGAAAGCTGTATTTCTTCTCAGAGATTTTAGAAAGTAATTTTGTAGAATTTGATTTCCACTCTCTGTGAAAATTGTGAAAACATAGAATTATAGAGAAATCAAAGAGCAAAATAGTAGAAATCTATAGGAGAAAATTTGACAAAACCATAGAAGGGTTTAATGTTTAAATCCTCTGTTAAAAATTGGTGATTAAATTGGGGATTTGTAATAAAAATCTCAGTTAATGTATTTATTGTTTTGGGAATAAACTGTTCAGATTTGAAGTTTTACCCAATTCTTGTTGAAAAAATTCTGTTAAAAATTATTGCCCAGTTTCATTATTTTGTTGTTATTTAAATTATATATATGTAATCATATATGTATATATATTGTGATTAATATATATATACATATACAAATACATATACATAATAATTTTAATTTAAATTTCTGAGAATTTATATGAAGAAATCGTCATACACGATTAATGAAATCGTCTGAAATTTTTAACAGGAAATTTTTAAATATTATTTAAAAAAAAAAAGATATATATTTAAGTGTCGCAGCAGGGGGCTTGTTCCCCATAGCCGACCCCCATGAGGGAGCGGCTGTGAGGGCAGCATTGGCGTTGCCCACACAGCCACGCCCATGGAGGGTTCGGCTGTGTAAAAGTAGCCGACCCTGCCAATGGGTGAAATAAATTTTGTTTATTATTTTTTTAAATTTCTATTTTATATAATAGATTTTATAATATATATTTTTTATATATAATATGTTATTAATATATAATATTATAATATATAATATTATAATATATTATATATATATAGATTTTTATATATAAATAAATGAAAAATTTGATATAGTTAAATTAAATAATGTATAAATTAATAAAATAAAATGATTATTTAAAAAAAAATCATTTAAATGATTATTTTAACTTTTGGAAAATAATACGAGTATAGTTTTAAATTTTGATTTTATTTAAATGGAATAATTGCATTTGATAAAATTGATGATTATTTCAATATATGAAATTGTGAATGTTATAATTTAGATTATTTGATTATGTAATTTAATCAAGTTGACTTGTTCATGCAAATTATATTTGATTGATTGGATATAGTAAATCCAAATAGTAGATGTGTAATTTTCCTGATTTGCTTTAAAATGTGTTTCCTTTTTATTGGGCAAATTGGGCATGTCGTAGATGTACAAGTCTTCCAGTCAAATTATAAAACGTGGGAATTGTGTTTGTTTATGTAGAGTTCTTGTGTTAACTAAGGTTGTGTACATGGTTTTGCATGGTGGTTTGACGCCTGAGTTTGTGAACATAGATTTGATGATTGTTATGAAATTGCAGTATTATATGTTGTATGTATGTACACCTTGTTTACCTTAGTTAGGGAAACTTAGTATACCTTTGTTATGTTTAGGGGAGTGGCTCTGTGTAAGGTCTGACACACAAAGTGGTGTCAGGGTAGCTTACAAAGAGTTAGTAAGTCAGTGATAACTAAATAACATAGTAGTTAGAATTAAAAATCTTTAATAAGATGTTTATGCCTCACTTATGGACTCTTGAGCTAGTTCAGTCTTGAGTATAAGATGAGAAGGCCTGGAATGGCAAATCAATGTCTTGTTTCTTCAAAAGATATTCGATTCCACAATAGCTTGCAAATGGGGCCGAGTTTCGTAAGAGGTTATCAGGGTAACCCAAGTTGGGGGCCGGAACCTAGGAAGAAACACTAGGGTAACCTTTGCAACATTGTGATGACATTCCACCTAAAATAACAGTTAACCTTGTGTATGTAGTACATTCAATTGTCTTAAATCTGGAAGCAATGTAACCATCAGTTAGTTATGTACTTGTGTCTAGGGTTAGTAGATTATGTCTAGGTAACCATATTACTATCTCCTAGCACGGGGGGTGGACCTACGGGTACCACATGGTTGGGTGGAACGTGCACCTTACTCTGTTGGGTCCCCAGTTTATGATCATGGCAACAAGAGCTTCATGGATGGAGAGCTCGTACTTGGATGCATATGTATACTTCTTCATTGTAAATTGTAAATATTGTATTTGAAAACATCCCTCAATTGTTATGAGGTGAACATTGTAAAATGTAATTATTATTGATGTACCTCATCAGATGGATGAGTATTGTAATATCTTTTCAAATGCAATGTAAGAAACATGTTTGTACTTTATATTATCTTGAATGGAATCTAAAATGTTATGCAATGTTTATTTTTAAGTTTATGATTAATTAAATGTATGCAATGCGAAATACTAAAGTCGTCTATGGAAACTCAAGTAGTGTAACGTCGCGTAACTTAATGAATGTATGCAACTAATTAACTTAATATTATTACTTTAAAAAAAATTTAATTATTTCACTTTTATTCACAATTGCAACATTTCTTAAGTTATTATGACGGGGCATTACAGAGAGAGGTTATTGTAGAGAGGCCCAACATGATCTCATAGGCTCAGACATAGAGTTTTTAAGCATCACGGTTTCTGAGTAATATCCCATCAAAGATTGCTGCCCTTTTGCACTTTGGACCCTTAAGGGATTGAGCTAGTTGAACGTAGTTCAGAGCGATTTGACATGTTTGGGTGTGAAAGACGACCACACCTAGCATAAAAATACCCATCCAAATGCGTTGGAACAATCCATTTGGTCACATGAGTTGCAAAATGAAAGTTGCACCAATTTGTGACTTTACATTGCTTGCATTTGACACTTTTTCTATCAAGTGAAAACTGGACACCATGGGTAAACAACTCTAAGATAACAAAAACTGAGAGAGGTTATTAAAGAGGGGCCCAAGATGATCTCATAGGCTCAAACAAAAAGTTTGTAAGCGTCATGGTTTATGAGTAATATCCTATCAAAGATTGCTGTCTTTTTGCACTTTGGACCCTTAAGGGATTGAGCTAGTTAAATGTAGCTCGGAGCGATTCAGTGTGTTTGGGTGCAAAAGAGGACCATGCCTAGTGTAAAAGTACCCATTTGGATACATTGAAATAGTTCATTTGGTCATATGAGTTGTAGAACAAAAGTTGCAGCACTTTGCAACTTTACACTGCTTGCATTTGACACTTTTCCATCAAGTGAAAACTAGACACCACGATAAAATGATTCCGAGACAACAAAAACCAAGAGAGGTTATTGTAGAGGGGCCCAACATGATCTCATAGGCTTAGATAAAGAGTTTGTAAGCATGATAGTTTCTAAGTAATAGTCTGTCAAAAATTGCTCCCCTTTTGCAGTTTGGACCCTTAAGGGATTAAGCCTGTTGAACATAGTTCATAGTGATTTGGTGTCTTTGGGTGCAAAAGAGGACCATGCCTAGTGTAAAAGTACCCATCTAAATGTGTAGAATAGTCCGTTTGGTCACACGATTTGTAGAACGAAAGTTGCACCACTTTGCAACTTTACATTGTTTGCATTTGACACTTTTTCCATCAAGTGAAAACTGGACACCACAGGAAAATGACTCTGAGATAACAAAAAACAAGAGAGGTTATTGTAGAGGGTCCCAACAAAATATCGTAGGCTTAGACAAAGAGTTCTTAAGCATCATGGTTTTCGATTAATAGCGCGTCAAAGATTGTTGCACCCTTTTACACTTTGGACCCTTAAGAGATCGAGCTAGTTGAATGTAGCTCAGAGTGATTTGGCATGTTTGGGTGCAAAAGAGGTCCATGTGTAGCTTAAACATACCCATACGAACATGTTGGAATAGTCCGTTTGGTCAGTTGAGTTGCAGAACAAAAGTTGTACCACTTTGTAACTTTACACTACTTGCATTTGACACTTTTTCCATCAAGTGAAAATTGGACACCACAGAAAAATGACTTCGAGATAATAAAAATTGAGAGAGGTTATTGTAGAGGGTTCCAACACAATCTCGTAGGCTTAGAAAAAGAGTTCATAAGAATCACGATTTCTGAGTAATAAGCTATCAATGATTTCTGCCCTTTTAACTTTGGACCCTTAAGGGATCGAGCTAGTTGAACATAGCTCAGAGCAATTCAGCATGTTTGGGTGTGAAAAAGGACCATTCCTAGTGTAAGTGTACCCATCCAGATGTGTTGGAACAGTCCGTTTGGTCACACAAGTTGCAAAACAAAAGTTGCACCACTTTACAACTTTACACTGCTTGTAATTGACACTTTTTCCATTAAGTGAAAACTAGACACCACGAGAAAATGACTCCAAGATAACAAAAACTAAGATATATTTTATTGTAGAGGTGCCCTATGTGATCCCGATGCCTTAGACATAATTCCTGTAACTAACACGGTATCCGGGTAATAGGACGTCAAAGATTGCTACCCTTTTGCAATTTAGATTGTTAAGGGAATATGTTGCATGAATTACAAATGTTTGAGGGTAGCAATAAATTTCAAAATTTTAGTAAATATCATTAAAAATGTTTATGTGAGTAGACTGTATGCTATATTGATATTGATATATAATCATTAGGTTTATTTTTTTTAATAAATGAAGTTTTTATAATAAGTTAGTCAATTGGTGCTAGTTATAATAGGGAGAGAATAAAAGAAGAAAAATAATGATTAGTAACCATCAATGGTTATTACACTCACTATATTAATAATATGATGTTTACAATAAAATGAGATTTTTTTGGCCATCCTTATTCTTTTGTTTGTGCTACAATTTTCTAATATGCTTTGTACATCGTTCTAAAACCCAAGTGCTTGTACTTGTAGGCACAATGCCTTAGGTACTCTGTTCTCACAAATATTTTACATTGTCACTCATACATTCAAGATTCTCTTATAATGTCTACATCATAGGTGCTTATGATGAGGTTAACTTGAAACTTTTAATGAAAAACTTGAGATTCCCTCACTAAGCTTCACACAATATTTTATAATGGCTTCAAATTAGAATTGAGATTTGTCAAGATCATCAAAATAAGGATGTTGCATTGTGTTTTTGGCTGAGATTCTCTTGGATGGCTCATAAATCAGCTTTTTTTACAAGGAGACACCAAGAAAATTTTTAATAGTTTACTTATAAATAGGTAAAGTAAAAGAAGAAAAAGAAAGAGCATCCAAAATGGAAATGAAATAAAAATAGATGGAAGGAACTTATAGACAACAAATCCACACTATTTGGTTCTAACTCGAGAACAACAAGGCATAAATCTTAATGCTTCCATTGAGGATAGGCATGCCATTCTCTCAACTTAGTCACTCTGGGTCATACATCTTCATTGGGAGCTCCAAGATACTTATTGCAAACAACACCTCTCATGAATAGAATAACTTGAAATTTGAGATGCTCTTATAACGTCTACATCTTAGGTGCTCATGATAAGGTTAACTTCAAATGAATAAATTGAAATTCCCTTGCTAGCTTCACACACACTTTTATAATGACTTAAAATTATAATTGAGATTTGTCAAGATCATAAAAATAAGGATGTTGTATTACTTTTTTGGCTGAGATTCTCTTGGATGGCTCATAAATCAACATTTTCTACAAGGGGACACCAATCAATTTTTAGTAGGTTACTTACAAATTGGAAAAGTAAAAAAAGAAAAAGAAAGAGCATCCAAAATGGAAATGAAATGAAAATAGATGGAAATAACTTATAGACAACAAATCCACACCATTTGGTTCCAACTCAGGAACATCAAGGCTTAAATCTTGATGCTTCCATTAAGGATAGGCATGCTAGTCTCTCAACTTAGTCACTCCTGGCCATACATCTTCATTGGGAGTTCCAAGATACCTATTGCACACAACAACCTCTCATGAATAGAACATGAATAGAATGTAACCAAAATATTACATTTCAACCTTTTGGAAACTTGTAACCTATTATAAAAAAAACACAATTTAATCTTCCACTTAGTTTACTAATCTATTGAGAATATCCTACATCATTTTTTTGCATATTTTTAAGAAAAAATAAAATACCATTGGACTTTGTATCCTTTGCCATAGTTCGAAACATAAAGTGTGCTACATTTGCAAGTCTGATAACTTCATCAATCACCTACATACATGATATAAACATTAGATGATAGAATTTTCATCATAGCATTGACATCATACAAATTATTGTGCATGCAAGTATAAATTAATAAGAACCAATGTGCATACTTACAAATTAATCCAACGAACCATCTAGGTCTTCTCTACTCTTTATTGTGTCAAGTATTGCCTCATGGTCAGACTCACAGACCTTCCACAAGGCCTTGTTCAAAGGTCTACCCCCATATTTGGTCAAACGAACATTGGATGCCACGACAAGGCTCAAGTAATGAAGAATCTTCTGATGCATGTCAAAGTCCTGAAATAACCAATATTTAACACTCTTATGTGGGCACCTTCTAAGCCATGTTCCAGTAACAACAACTGAGCCTGTAGGGTATTTGATGTTTTCTCCATCTATAATTGGGGCCTCCAATTTCTTTTTGGCCTCAAAAAAACCACACAAGTAATACTCCATTCACTCTTCATTGTCTTCATCTATAATAATTGCATAAACATGCCCTGCATTGATATGTGTAGAAAATTAGATGAAATTAGTCAACATTACAAATACACTACAAAGTAAGATAACAATAGGAATTTCAAAAACTATGCAAGTAGATATATTACCTGGTTGAACTAGATCTGATATATGGTCAAAGTCAACTGATGAATCCATCTATGTTAGTTCCAATGCTGTCGAAGGGTGATACATGTGAAGTGGGCTAAGATAACTTAATGACCATTTCTCAACCCACTCATTTGACTCACAATCATTCCAAGCCTGCATTGTACATGAAGAACAAAAGCATGCCATCTTCTATGTATTGATACTCCATGAACTTGCATTTGAGCTAAGGAAAGAGTGTATCTCATTCAATCCTATCAGTGTACAACAATCCTCATATGGTGAAATGTTAGTATCATCCATCAGCCAAAACAATCTACAAACTAAAGATGTACCTTCATTACCTGGACCCATCGAAGCATTACACCACTTGACAATTGATTTTGCATCTGCCAATTTTGCATTGTCTTTATACTTTACCTCTTCTCGTGCTAATGCTCTTTTCACACATGCTCCTGCATCATCATGCTTCCCCTTTCCATGCCCGACCTCACAAAATTTCCACATATGTTGAAAACCTGTAATGACATGCATCTTGCTTAACTAGTAGAACATGTGCGAATTCTTGAATTGTGTTGCACAATTATCCGACCATATTATATGTTGACCGTATGTTATGCCCCTCTGAGCCAAATCATTGTAAAAAAACTAGAAGAAACCTTGCACAAACTTTGGAGAATGTGTGTGATCATCACTAATATAAAAGTGACACTCCCTCAATACCTTCCTTTGTTCCTCTGTACTATCAGCTGCATGAATGAATGCTATGTGCACAAACATCGAAACCTGTGTGGAGTTGTAATATTGTGATTGCACCTCATGCTATTCCTATAGAGTGTAGTTCTCTACAAATTTGACCACTAAAACTATGCTGCCAACTGGAAATGTGTCCTTGCATAACTTGAATTGAGTGTCCAACCATCGGGCTCTATGGGTATTCCTTGCATACTCATACACTATATTGTCATGAAATATAGACATAAACTAATACATTGGAATCTTTTTCATAACCAAATAACACCTTTTTTCTTGATTACCATATTTTGTAATGTATGCCACTGTTTTATACTTCCCAAACTCTACTAGTTGCTTTCCCACCTCATGTGTGCTTTCCATATGTTGACATACTGACATACATTGCAAGCCACCACAACACTGACATGAACCATCCAAGTATAGTTTCCTATAGAATATTTTTCCATCCTCTATTTGACATAATTTTTTTGATAAGAACTCTCTTGAAGATGTTGGTGGGGATTCTATGTCACAATCTTGCAAAACATCGTTAGTATGCAAATCTAAACATATAGAATGATAAACATCATAATGGTTAGAGAATTCAATATGTAGTCTACAACAACAAGTAGTGCATGTGTGATTTATCTTGACATAAAAAGGTTTAATCATTTCAAAATATCTTTGAAAAATTTGAATTTGAGGATAATCCTATTGAAATTTATGAAAAAATTGGGTTTGAGTCTTATCAAAAAAATGCTTTGGATGTGGCTCACGGTTCTGAATACCGATTCTCCTTCTTACCACATCCCTTTGATTCAAAGATGGCCTTGTGTTATTCTTCCAATATTATTCAATTAGTGTTCTCAATGCTTCAATAACTTGCTTATCTTTTCATGGGAGTCTCCCCAAGAATGCCCATAATGCATTTGATTTAGTGCCCTCAATTCTTTTCCTCATTTGAATGGATCTTGATAAATTTTTTTTGTTAATTCTCAATTGTTCACTCGTCTTTCTAATGAGACAAGATCTCATTTTTTGACTACTTACCAAAGTAGATGTGATGACACATCGGGTGACATTACTATCCTTTGAGCATGAGGTCTTACCCACACTCTCATATGCATCCATTAGATTCTTCACAATAGTGTTTTCACTTGAAGAACTCAATGTTCTCAACCCAAGAATCTTCTTGATGTTTCTATACTTTATACCATGCATCATTTCAACAAATAGTTGACAAATTACAGTCTCATTTAGCCTTTCACAAAAAAATTCTAAATCTTATCAGCATATTTTCTACAAGTGCATGCTGGAATCTTACCTTCCATGTGCTAAAAAATATCCTCATCAATATTAATCAAATAATTTGGCTTTCTACGCAAAATTCTAGGTGGTGTTCTCCTAGGTACATACATCTCAATATTAGGAATTTCATCAATATTTAAGTGAGGTGGGCTAGATCACGTACCTTCGATCGAGGGTGGAATAGATGACATACCTTGAGGTTGACATGGGGATGATGGCGTACCTTCTTCATCAAATCCGAGTGATGATGTAATCTCAACTTGAGATGTGGTGGATGGTGTCCCTTTATATTCACTTGCAGTAGATGGTTTCCTTCCATATTCACTTGTGGTAGATTGTGTCCCTCCATATTCACTTGCAATAGATGGTGCTCCTCCATATTCACTTGTGATTAATGGTTTACCTTCGTATTCACTTACAGTAGAGGGTGTGTCTCCAACTACGGTATTTGAATTTGTCTTACCATGATGCTTTCACATTCGTGCCCTTTGTGCCACCAATTCCTTTTCTCTTTTTGATGGTTGAGGTTCCTCTTCAATTGGATTATTTTCTTCAATCGTATCCAATTTCTTGTTCTCACGATATGTCCTCATCTGTTCTCTATTTTTGCTTTATTGGCTTCATACTCATGGTTTGTTTGTTTATTCCTTGTTCATTTCCTTGGTATGGTAGATAATTTTACCTATAGCATGGTAAAGAGACAAATATTAGTTCCTAAAAAATGAATCCATAAAAATAAATGAAATATATGTCATTCAAGGCTTCATACAAAATACTTACAATCATCCTGTAGAAGAGTATTTCTAGCATAAACAAAGGTCACATGAATTTTTCCGCTAGAATGCCTTAAAGAAATGTGGTAATGTGGCATGCCATGATTGCAAGATAGGCTCAAAATGGAAGCATGGACAAGGAATTTGAATTGTTCGACAATAATGTTTTCATAGAAATGTATGCAAAATGTGGTAGTATTGACAAGCTAGTGAGCTCACTAGCTTACCAATGCAGTAGGGTTGACAAGGTAGGGGCAACATATGCCTCATAGAAATGGGGTCTCAGGGTGATGTAGCTCACTAGCTTTCCAATGCGGTAGGGTTGACAAGGTAGGGGAAACGTATGCCTCATAGAAATGGGGTCTCACAGTGATGTACCATGAGGCCCCATTTCTATGAGGAGACACCATTTCTATGAGGCATACGCTGCCCCTACCTTGTCAACCCTACTACATTGGTAAGATAGTAAGCTCACTAGCTTGTCAAAGGTACCACATTTTGCATACATGTCTATGAAAAAATTATTGTCAAACAATTCACATGCCTTGTCCATGCTTCTAGTTTGATCCTATCTTGCAATCATGGCATGCCACATTACCACATTTATTTAAGGCATTACATCCAAAAATTCATGTGAGCATTGGCAAGCTAGTGAGCTTCCTAGGTTGCCAATTTGGTAGGGTTGACAAGGTAGGGGTAGCGTATGCCTCATATAAATGGGGTCTCACCGTGATGTACATCACGGTGAGACCCCATTTATATGAGGCATACGCTGCCCCTACCTTGTCAACCTATGCCTCATATAAATGGGGTCTCACTCAATCCTCCTACCCCCTCTCCCTCTCTATCTCTCTCAACTCTCTCCCTCCTACCCCCTCTCCCTCAATCCTACTGCATTGGTAAGCTAGTAAGCTCACTAGCTCATCAAAGGTACCACATTTTTCATACATGTCTATGAAAACATTATTGTAAACAATTCACATGCCTTGTCCATGCTTCCATTTTGAGCCTATCTTGCAATCATGGAATGCCACATTACCACATTTCTTTAAGGAATTCCATCCAAAAATTCATGTGAGCATTGGCAAGCTAGTGAGCTTCCTAGGTTGCCAATTTGGTAGGGTTGACAAGGTAGGGGCAACGTATGCCTCATATAAATGGGGTCTCACCATGAGCGTATGCCTCATATAAATGGGGTCTCACCGTGATGTACATCATGGTGAGACCCCATTTATATGAGGCATACGCTGCCCCTACCTTGTCAACCTATGCCTCATATAAATGGGGTCTCACTCAATCCTCCTACCCCCTCTCACCTCTATCTCTCTCAAGTCTCTCCCTCCTACCCCCTCTCCCTCTCTCTTGAGTATATCTCTCTCACTCTTTTTATCTCTCTCCCCTCTACCCTCTACCCTCTACCCTCTACCCTCTACCCTTTATCTCTCTCCCACTCACTCCCTGTCTCTCTCCCTCTGCCCTTAACCCCGCTAAACCTTGAAACCTCACCACTCTACCCTTTATCTCTCTCCCAGCTCCTCTCATCTCTCTCAAGTCTCTCCTACCCCTCTCCTCTGCTCAGAGTCTATCTCTCTTCACTCACTCACTCCTATCTCTTTCTCCCTCTGCCACCCAACCTCCTGTCAGTTTACCCTTAACCCTTAAGCCCTCTACCTCCTATCTCTCTCCCTCCTCCTACCCCTCTCCCTCTCCCGGGTCATCTCTCTCGCTCACTCCTTCCTTCTATCTCTCTCCCCTCACCCTTAACCCTCTGCCTTAACCCTTAAACCCTTCCTCTACCCTCCTCTATCTCTCCCACTCCCCTCCCTTCTCTCTCTCTCAAGGTCTCTCCTCCACCCCTCTCCCTCTAGTAGTCCTATCTCTCTCACTCTGCTCCTCCTGTCTCTCTCTGCCCTTAACCTCCTACCCTCTGCCTCTATCTCTGCTCCGCTCCCTCCTCTCCTCCTGCCTCTCCTCTCTGTAGGTATGGCATCTCTCTCTCCTCCTCCTCCTATCTCTCCTCCTCTGCCCATCCAACCTCTGCCTCTGCCAACCCTTAACCTCTATCCTCTGTAATCCTTAATATCTATCTCTCTGCTCACTCTTGCTCCTTCTATCTCTCTCCTCTGCCAACCCTCTCCAACTCCCTCCTGCCCCCCCCCTCTCTCTCTCTCTCTCCCACTCACTCCCTCACTATTCATTGGACCCATTTATCCAAACAGGCCACTACATTACCAATTTCACTGAATTGGCAATGTAGTGGCATGTTTGAAAAAAAGGGTCTAAGAAATGGGGTCTCTCAATGATAAATCACCGGGAGACCTCATTTCTTGGACCCATTTTTTTCAAATGAACCCGTAAGATGGGGTTAGAGAGTTCCTAACCTAGAATAAGTGACAACCAACACTTCTAGACTATTAACCACACCTAAACAAGAGAAAACAAATAAAAGAGAAAAATAAAATAAAAGCAAGTAAATGAAACACTCTCCATTATGGTTGATTACTTCTCTTGTCTATCCTTCTTATGCAATCTTTTCCATCAGATTTTGTAGTAAACTTGTGCAAGTACCTGCAAATAGTAAGCAAGAAAGTTGGAGATGGAAAGTTGTTAAGTTGAAAATGGGAGAGGAAGGTTGTGTTTATAGACAACCATTCGAATGGACGGTCTAGATTAATCCTCTAGAAGGATTCCAAGATCAATGGCGGAGGATGCATGAGATGGAAGTTATGAAATGGATGGTTGAGATCAAACCTCCAGAAAGATGCTAAGATCAATGGTCCAAAATTGATGCACCAAGAATATTCCATTCATAGGAGCTATGACAGTTATGATGCCGACGACTATGACACCCGACGACTATGATAGAAATGAAGGCTACGAAAAAAATGAATGATAGGGCATCTTTGACCAAAAGGGAGGCATAAATGATTTATTTAAATCATTTATTCGAAAATGGAAGAAAATAGAGGAGATGGACAAGTGGAAAATAAATAATTCATTTGAATTACTTATTTGAGAAAAAATGAAAAATGAGCATTTAATTAAAATGATTATTCAACCATTTTAATTAAATAAGAGGAAAAATGGAAATGGGATATTAAATAATTAACTTAGATTAATTATTTAATAGGGGAAGATGACAAGGGATAGTTAAATAATTTTGATAATTATTAAACTATAGAAGAATTAAAAGATCCATGAATAGACAATTAATTAATGATGAATATTTAACTATAGATGAAAGGTGATAGAGAAATAATTAAATAAATAATAATTTATTTACTTATTGAAGAAGAAGGGGAATTAGCGACACAATTAATTTATTTAATTGATCGGGATAAAATAGAGATTAGAGAGTGAATTAATTAAATAATTAAAAATTATTTAATTAATATAGGAATATTATCAAACATAATTGAATAGGACAACCACCAAGAAAAATGATGCTCGTAGACTTAGGAAAATTTTTTAGTGTCTATATTTTTCCCCTCTTTGACATAATGCAGTTCATCGCATTGTGTCAAAGAAATTTAATTCTAAAATATGCCCCAGTGTAAGGAAGAATGACGATGAGGGTTGTGGTATGCCCCCTCAAGAGGACATGTAGGTTCAAAGAACACAAATGTGCTCTTGAAATGGATGATAAGACTGGAGGATGAAGGATAGAAGAAATGTTAGCATAAAGGGGAGGGATGTTAGCATGGAGAAGATAGATGTTAGTGTGGAAAAGACAAGGGAGATGGAGATGGAAAGTTAAACGAGGAATGATAAGGGAACCAACTTTCATGCTTACATTTTTATATTTATCATCATTGGGAGTCAAAAGTGTCACAAATGGTCCACAAACACCAAGGTGTGCAAGGTGACCATTTGGGAGAGACAAGAAGTCAAAAAGACAAGGAATTCCCTAGCTCATACTAAGGACCTAATTGTCCCAGTATTTTTGCCACAACAAACCACAAACAACAAACAAAGAAAAGAGGCCATGATCCATCATCGTCCCTCTAAATAAATTGATAGGACATCTTTGAGGAGACTAGTAACATGACCCAAAACCAACTAAAAAGATAAGAAAAATCCAGACCAACAAAGTGTTTGCTAGAGGGATAGTGTTTGCCAATGAGACTGATAAGATTGTTTGATGCAATTGATTAGGTTGACCAAAGTCGATTGATAAATTGAAAAGGATTGATTGATGAGTTTACAAGGGTTGATAAATTGATTTGATTGACCACACCTAGTCTCAAGAAGGACACATCCTGATTAAGGAAAGATTGATTGACCAAGATGACAAGATTGATTGATAAAGATGACAAAGTTGATTGATTGTGCCTGACTTCACGAAAGACATATCCTAATTGAGGCAAGATTGATTGACAAGGTTAATTGATTTGATAAAGATTGATTGAATGTTTGAAAAATATTGATTGATATGACCAAGTGATGTGACAACACCCAACTGCAGGAAGGAAACATCCTATTTTTAGGGCAAGGGACACATATGATAAAGTTGACCAAGTGATAAGTGTTGACAAGGCACCTAGCTGCAAGAAAGACATTTCCTGCTTAAGGTGAATGACAAAGTTGACAAAGTATAATCCCAAGAAGGACACATCCTGATAAAAGACAAGAAGTAGGATTGAATGAGACAAATGACATAATGCCCCATTCTAATTGAATGACTAGATTGATTGATTGATGATAAGATGATTGATTGATGAAAGATTTTGTTGGTTATGTTTATTTGTTGTTTCGTGATTTGGCTTGAATGACGATTGTTTTCAGACCAAGGACACAACTAGAATCGAAAAACCCTAAAGGACACGACCTAGGGGGCCTCAGGGGCTCATCAATAGATGGAATTTCCTATGTAGCAATGTGCAAAGACCTCATAATTCGACACGACTTGACTTTGCCTTATTCAACAAAAGACTGAGTCATGATTTTATTTGGAAAAACCTAAAAGGACTGACCTAATGTCTTGATGGCCCATTTAAGATGAGCCTTGCCTACATAGAAAATGCAAAGAGACAACATAGTTCGACCACTCTAATAAAGATTGACGTAGACTTGGACTTTGACTCTAGTTTTTGGAAGTTTTGGAAGTTTTTTGATGTTTTCTATTTTTTTTGGATTTTGATGTTTTAAAAGGCTAAGACCATGTGTTATTTCCTATGAAGACGTGAGTCCAAGAATTTCCCTGAGTTAGGTGTAGGACCAATTTATTATGTGCAAGGGACAATGACAAACGAATGTGAGGGATGATCAAGATACTAAATGTTATTGGTTTCCAGGCCATGGAAGGATAACTAAGTTTATTATGGACAAGTGACATGTGTGGATGGATGATTGGAAAGGGTGAAAGACCAGATGGAATGACAATAGACGAAGGAGTAGAGACTGACTACACATGGCACCTATTTTTCTAGGTTTTCACCATGGTACTTATCCAAAGTGCCACCGAAGTGGTTTTCACTTTTGGACAAATTATTTCTCTTTACTATTTTTTTTATTTTTTCCATTTTTTTGATTTTTGATTTTTGATTTTTTTTTTTGATTTTTTTTGATTTTTGGTATTTTTGACTTTTTAAGGGGATACGTTCTAAGAATCAAGTGTAGTACTTACGAAGGTACATGTTGTTGATAGGTTTGGACAATGTTTCTCCTTCACGAGTAGAAAGATGATAAGTGCCTGATCTATATGATGCTGGAACAGTGCCTTCATTCTGTTGGGATGATTGTGCTGGATGAAAGGACCTGATTTGGATGAGGAGTGCAAGTGGTAAATATGAAGGGTGATAGATGTGGAAAACAAAAGAAGCTATGATATGATCCCTAATGTGCACACTACGTGGGCCATCAAGTTTTAGACGAAAAGGAGTTTGGGCAACCAATGAGGTAAAGTACGTGAAGGGGTCATCGTCAAAGGTACATTGAAAAACATTACCAATGGAAGTTGAAAGATATGATGGGTATGTGAGTATAGGTGGATGAAATGGGATGTATGGAATGACTAAAAGTGATGGTGGAGACATGGGATCAACAAGCTCTTCTTTTGGGATTCTGCTTTGATGGATTCCCCTAGTTATTTTTGATGGAGAGGCATAGTTGGAGATTAATTCTTTCTTACTTTCATTCTTTTGATAGATGCCCCCAGTTGTTTTTGATGAAGAGGCATAATTTTTCTTTCTTTTAGTCTTGATTTTTATTTGTATCTTTGACTCATCCAATAGTTTTTGAATTTGGCTAAAGGAATTTTCTTGATCATTCTTTCTTTGGATTCTGGATCTCCATTTGTAAAAGGCACTTTCACCTTTAATTCTTGAGCTTTATCCTTTTTATTTTCTTGAGATCTGACTTGTTGATCCATGTCTATGATGCAGATGGATGTGTGTGAGATAGATGAAATGGATGGAGTGATGAGAATGTTTGGTGTATGACAAGGAGTGGAAATGCCATCAATAAAATCTTTAGGACTATCCTTTTTGGTACTTGTAGACATGTAAAATGTATTGATTGACATTGTGCATCTGATCCTCACCACTAACATCATTTCGTCTTGAATCATCCTTCAGTCTAACAATTTAATCAAATACTTTTATTTGATTAAATTTTTCAATATTCCTCTCTTAATCAAATAAATTAGTTATCTAAATTAAGTCACCTCTTCTCGATAATTAAATTATCCATTTTGATCTAATTATCCTATTTAATTAAATAATTAATTTTATTTGATTAAATCTCTTAAGTCTATATATTAAATTAAATAAATTAAAACCTTATTTGGTTTAATCTAACATCATCTCTTTTAATTAAATGAATCAAAATCTTTATTTAATTAATCCCTTATCACTTTCTTCTCATAGTTGATTTAAATAAATCCACAAATTTAAGTCAAATAGGTCACATCATTTAACCCTTTCATTAAATTAATTAACTTTGATTAATTTAATCTCCTCTTATGTCCCATCCTCTAGCTTTTACCCCTTGCACATGAAAATAGACTTATTTGATTTATTAAATCTCTATTTTCCTCAACAAGGCATCTTTTAAGGAATATTCTTCAAGTTTGAATTCAAAATCGAAGTTGACATGTACATCCAACAAGGCATTTACTCTCTCTTAGATGTCCTTTACCTTGAGCCAAGTGGCATTCAATGCATTCTTCCTTCCCTCTTGCATGTCATTTCAACAAATTCAAAATTCAAATATATGTATTTATTGGCACAATCCTCAAAACTTGCACATCCTCCATCCACTCATAGGTTGACAAGTGGCATCTTGCCATTGGTTGAATGTTAGTCCCACATTGCTCTATTTTGGACATTCATCCATCAATCTCATCTATAAATAAGAGGCTAAATTCCTAATTTGATCATCCACAATTTGAGTAAACTTAATATGCTCAAATCATTAGAAAATTCCATCCATTATCATTGAATCTTAGCTAGGTTATGCAGATTTTTCCATTGGAGCACTCATCAAGCATCAACAAAGTGGATCAAATTTTTTCATCAAATCACCATTGCATCATTGGAGTTGGGAAAGGGCCAATTTTCACATCAAATTGGCACCAATTCCCTCAAGAGATTGAGAGTTTTTTTGGTTTTAAAATAGGATTTGATATTTTGTTTCAAGTTTATTGTTTTCTTCATTTCATATTCTATCTCTTTTTCTATTCAAATGAATTTCTTGAGGAATCCTTGTTCTTGCTTGCATTTCATCTTCTAATGTGTTTTTTCATGTTGTTTTGCAGTTATTAGGATTGGGGTTCGCACAGTACTGTTAGCATCAAAGGAGGCTTGCATGTCCTTAATGACTTGGAAAGATAGCTTAGTAGCGGTGGCATAAGAAGATGCATATCCTAGCCCAGGATAAGTGGGATGGAAGAGTGATGATTGGATATTCTTAGCAGGGGACCAAGATGAAAGGATGGGTTATCAAAGATTTTCTGGCCAATCATGGGGCTATCATAAAAAGATTGAGTGGAAGCAAATAGGGAAAAGGTAGATATATCACCAGGACCCCAAAAGGTTTCACTCCAAGCAAGGCCATCTTTTTGCATTCCTTCTACAACTGTCTTGACATAAGCATTGTCTTTTGCTAGTAAATTATCTATACGTATTCTCCACATCCCATATCATGGACTTGGACCTTAGGGTTTGATGGTGCGATGAATGAAGTGGATGATTTAATGAGGTTAGATGGATCAATGTAGTGTGATGAAGTGGATGATGAGGCGTCTTGATTTATGGGAACTTGATGCTCAACAAATCTTCTCATGTTAGTGCAATACTTAAAAGGATTAGGATCACCAAGAATGGTAATTTCAGTGTCATTATGTGGGAACTTGAGGCATTGATGGTAGGTGGATGGAATAGCCCTCATGGTATGAATCCATGGGAGACCAAAGAGGATATTGTAATGAAAATATAGATCCAAGACATGAAATACCATATCCTATATTGCTGGGCCAACTCTCACAGGAAGTGAAATTATGCCTTCGAAAGAACGTTCAACATCATCATAAGCTTTGATCACAATTTTCTTGGTTTGATCAATACAATTCTTAGAGTATCCCAATGCTTTCACTAATTTTAGTGAGAAAATATTCAGACCTGCTCCACTGCCTACTAGGACTCATCTGATCTTGTGTGTATTAACACATACTTCTAGGTGTAGGGGGTTGTTATGATTAGATTTTGGTGTAGAAAAGTCTTGTTTGGAGAAGGTGACATAGTGTGGCATAGATAAGTATCCCACCATGGCCTGAAATTCATTGACATCTAGGTTTGTGGGGACCAAAGCTTCTTGTAAGGATTTATCAAGGATAGATATGTGCTGTGGTGAGATACAAAGGAGCTCCAAGATAGAAATTTTTGTAGGGGTTTTCCCTAGTTTCTCTAGGAGGTTATATTGACCCTTTGGTTGAGGATTTGCGGAAGGACCCAAAATAGTTATGTTGGTTCTATGGGTGGAAAAAACACAATATGATTTTGGATTGTTTATAGTGATGGTGGCAATGTGATCATCAAAGGGTCTCACATTAATGATGATAGTGTTGTAATCATGTTTGACAACTGCATAATTGGCATTATTTTTGTTTCCTAAACTAGATGCTTTTCCTTTATCATGATCTCGTAGGGGTTTTTTGAATATGGTGTGATCAACATTTGTCTTGGCTTGTGGATTATCAACTGAAATGGTTCCATCTTCAGTGTCCTAAATAATGGTCTTGAGTGTCCAACATCTAGGTGTCTTGTGTCCTTTTGAATGGTGGTATTTATAGTATTCATCTTCTTTCCACCACTCAGGTTTGATCAATGAAGGCTCATAGTTTTTAGTGTCTGGTAGTGTGATGATATTAGATTGCAAAAGTTGTTTAAGAATTGATTCGATGGGTTCACCCAAAGGGGTGTATGTTCTCTTGGTGCGGGGAGGACCTCTGCATTGTTGATTATTTTGGATCGCGTTTAGCATTTGGTTTTGGCCTTGTGTCTATGTGTTTTGGGCATTGGATGGATTTGACAAAGAAGGTCCTTTAAGCTGAATGATTGGACCTTTGGTTATCAGTTTGGCATCAACAACTCCATCTTTTGTGAAATTTTTGTTTTGAGACTAGTATTTTCTCTTGTCATTGTTAGGTTTTAGATTTTATTTGTCGACTTTGACTATCCCTTTTGCAATAAGACCCTTTTCAATAAGGAAACCTTTCTCAAGAATCTCCTCAAAGGTTGTGCAACATTGGATTTGAATTCAACTCATCAATTCTCTATTAAGTTTTTTCAAAAACATGGTGAAAAGTTGTCTTTCAGGAATATGACAAGGGAACTTGCTAACCAAGCCCCACCATCTCTGGTAGAATGAGGTAAGATATTTCCCATCTTCTTGTTTAGTTGTGCTCAATGTTGCAAGGGTGACATCATTTTTATTGTTGAAGAAAAAGTGATTGATGAATTTGTCAGCTAGTTCACCCCATGTTTTGATTCTTGGTGGGAGGTGTGCAAACCAATCCAAGGCTTCTCTTGTGAGGCTTCATGGGAATAGTCTCATGAGATAAGTAGGGTCATATGAGACTTCCATACATGATGTGTTAAATTCTTGAATGTGTTCAATTGGATCCCCTGTCCCCTTATACTTTGGAAAAGGTGGTATTGTGAAATGTGGGGGAATGGGTGGCATCTATAGATTTCTGTCAAATGGAAAGGGGCACAATTCCTCCATGGAATAGGTCTTCTTGTTGGTTCCCAATTGCATGTTTGTCATACGTTGTTCAAGGTACTGCATATGTTGTATCAAAAGGTTTGCAAGAGATGGTGTTTCATTGCTTTGGCTAGGTTCCATGATGTTGGTGCTAAGGTCATATGTTGGATTTGAATTGGGATTGATACTTTGAGACATAAGACCTTGGTTTCCATATGGATGTGTGTTTCTTGAGTTTGGAATGAAGTTCGTGTTTAGATTTGTGTCGAAGGTCATGTTTGCATTTGGTATGGAATTTTGGAGTGGAGGTATGGACCCTTGATTCATGTTTTGATTTTGAAAATTTAATCCTTGGTTTGCAAATGAGGGTGTCGGACCTTGGTTGATGTTTTTACATGAAGGTGTAGCCCCTTGATTGATGTTTTGATGTGAAGGAATGTTCCCTTGGTTGATGTTTGAAGGTGTAGATCCTTGGTTGGAATTTTGAAATGAAGTAAAGGTTCCTTGATTGGAATTTGAAGGTGTAGGTCCTTGGTTGGTATTTTGAAATGAAGTAAAGGTTACTTGGGTAGAATTTTGGAATGATAGAATAGCTTCTTGATTGATGTTTTGGAGCAATGGGATTGGTCCTTGATTTGCATTTTGATTTGGGGTTCTTCGTGGGACAATGTGAACCCTTCTAGATTTAGTTGGTGGGTTATGACTTGATGAAGGGGTACTTTGAAATTGGAATAAGGAACCTTGACTTGTGTTGTGAAGTGTAATTTTAGGACCTTGGTTTGCATTTTGGGTCAAAGGGGTAGGACCTTGTGATGTGGAACCTTGATTGATATTTTGTGGTGTGGATTTAGGACCTTGGTTTGTATTTTGGATCAAAGGTGTGTGACGTTGTGATGTGGCACCTTGATTAGTATGTTGGAAAAGGGGGCTTGTGAAGGTCTTTCCCATGGTCTTTGTGAAAATTTTCCTTGTGTAATGGTGTTGGCTTCCTTGTTTCCAGATGTTGAGATACTTGGGATGTGTGTAGTAGTGGTAGTCATGTGTGTAGTTGTCCCAAGATGTATGTTTGACATTTGTTGTGATCTAAGGGCATACCAAATGCAAATGGATTTTATGTTTCTTTCTCCACAATGGTCGATACCTCAAAACCTTGAGGTAATTTGGCCCCCTTTTTAGCTAGTGCATAAAAGTATTTGTTAGGGTCTGCACTAACATGTTGATCAATCATGTTCAAAATTTGTGGGTCACTATAAGCTTCTTCAATCTCTTCTTGGGTCAATTATCTATTGGGCTCTTCTTGGATCACATTTTTCCATGTTTGGTGTCTTGGTGGTGTGTCTCTTGGAGGTGTAGAATGATTTGAATCTATTCCAAGGGTAGTGTCATGAAAAGGGTTGCTTGAAAATTCCATATTCTTTCTTTTGGTTTGGGACCTTGTTTCAACCATATGAGACTTCTGCAAGTTGGGGGATAATGATGAACTAAACTATGTTTTTGGATTTTCTTGAGTATAAGGATAAAGGATGCTAATGATTAAGGATGATGATAAGGTGACTAAATTGTGCTAATTGAAGATTAAGGTAATAATGCAACTAAGGTTAAGATGAAGATAAACTATGTTTTTATTTTGGTATTTTTGAGGTATAAAAATGCAAGGACAATGAAGGATTGACCAATTGATATGATGATAAGGTAAAGGTGAAATTTTTGGGATAAGGATGTAATCTAGATGCAAAGGAATCTTGAACAAAGGATGAAAATGAGGCTAATGTGAACCCAAGGAAAAAATTCTAAGTGTCATTGACCATTCAAGGAGATGATTTTGACAAGGTTTGAGCCAAGGCTATGGAAAAAGCTTAAGACTCAAACATGATAAGGGTGATAGTGACAAGGTTTAAATAATATGGAGGATAATTATCAATGAAAAATAGAGTATGTGACCAATAATTTTCTAAAATCTCAAAAGTGTTCCTATGTACAAAATCTGAAAGCCTAAATACAACCTAAGGATCAAAGTTTTGTTAATGCAATGCAAAGGATGGAGAGAGGTAAACTATAACGAAATGTATTCCTAATGGAAATGCTAGAATGAGGTGATGAATCTTGCAAGTCTCTGGTTTATTAGACAAAGGTCATTATGGATTCGTTTCAATCATATTTTGGACACAAATTTCAAGGATTTTTGTTTAGCAGACAATTACAGTTCAACTTTCAGCAGATGCATTGCAAAATTGTGGTTCATGTTATTAGATGTGGCTTTGTTTTCAACAATTGCGGTTTAGGAAAATAGTTGCAGTTTTCCAAATCTCAGTTGCAGTTCATAGTAACAGTTGCAGGTCTGTATCTGACAGTTGTGGTTCTAGAATGTTATTTTTGACAGTTTTTATATTTTGCAATGATTTTGATCCAAGTTTTTGACTATTTCTGATGAAATATGTCTAGAAAACACAACAAATAGTATCAAGCACTTTTTTTTGGTCTGTCTTGGTGTGAGAATGTTTTATTTTTGAGAAAACAAGCACAATCCTAGTTGGAAAGGGTTTGTATACTTGGTACAAGCCCACTAAAATACCCCAAATTAGTGTTGAACACCTTTCCTTCTCGAGAGTGGATAGCTTAGAATTTTGGTGGCACTAGCTCCCCTCCACGACAATCACTTCTATGGGCACACCAACTTTGGATTCCTGGGTAGTCACTTCTCGAGAACTGCTATCTCTACTCAAGGGAGTTAGTAGTAAGTAAATTTAGGTATGTTACTATATCCTACACCATACCAAGTAAGAACCAAAAGGCTAGGCTTCTAAAAAAGAGAGGGTTCTATTAAATACTCGGGGACATGGTACCTTGCGAATGTACAATAAGCCATTTAAGGCAAAAATCACTCTACTAGGGGATCTTATACCTTTAAAAGAAAAGGTAGGTACCCTATTTCGAATGACACTACACGGCTAAGGCCTACATACCATGAGGATTTGATAGTTTAGTCTCATCCTTTTATATACCGGCATGAGCGAAAAACTAGTTGGAGTCATTCCCTCTTGTGAAGCAGGCCCCTCTAAGGTATAAACACAAAAAATAGATGGGTCTGAATTTCTGATCACTGAGTTTGCACAAGGTGAGAGCATACTACCTACCATCCTTCAAACACTAAGACATGTGGTTCATTTACCCTCTAATTAAATCTATGTGAAAAAGACAATTGTTCTTTTTAGAACACCAAACGAAGTGTTATCTAATCTAAAGCAAGCAAGATTGTGGTTTCAAAATAAAGCCTTGGACATTCGAACCTACAAAACCACATATTAGTAGTTTCACAAAATGATCTTGGACCAACGAGAAAGCTACAAAAAACTAAGTTAGGAAAAGATATTAAAAACCAAACTAAAACTTAAAAGTTAGCAACTAACTAAACTAGAAAATGAAGAGACTAAACTGAACTAAGAAAAAGAAATCAAAGAAAACTAAAAACTAAGAGCTCGATTTTTTTGTTGTTGCTTCAAAAGAAGCAGTTTTTTGGGAGCCCCACTCCAAAGCCACATGCTGCAAATAGAAAATCAATAACCTAGAAACCCTATTCTACTTGCTCAACCCAAAAGAAAAATAAAAAAGATCTTAAGACTAAAAATTTTTACCAAGCAGAAAAATGCATCATTTCTTTTCTTAGTTGTGTCGCTGCGTTGTATCACATGAAGTCAATTGCGTCATGTTTTTGAATTCAAATTTCCCACCCATAGATGTCTTTTGCAAATGCGTCATTTCTAGATGAGTGCATCACGATGTTTGTCGAATGTGTCACTTCCTAGAAAATGCATCACTGTGCTTAATAGTTGCATCGTTATGTACCTAAAATCTGCAAAAAAAGAAAAATCCGTACGAAAAATTTACAAAAAACAATGTTCGCATCAGGTTCACCAATGTAAGATAGGGTTATGAGTTCCTAGCCTAGAATAAGTGACAACCAATGCTTCTAGACTATTAACCTAAACAAGAGAACACAAATAAAAGAGAGCAATAAAATAAAAGCAAGTAAATGAAACACTTCCCATTATGGTTGATTACTTCTCTTGTCTCTCATTCTTCTTATGTAATCTTTTCCCTCAAATTTTGTAGTAAACTTGTGCAAACTTACCTGCAAATAGTAAGCAAGAAAGTTGGATATGAAAGGTTGTTAAGTTGAAAATGGGAGAGGAAGGTTTTTTTTATAGACAACTATTCAAATGGACGGTCCAGATTAATCCTCTAGAAAGATTCCAAGACAAATGGTGGATGATGTATGAGAAGGAGGTCATGAAATGGATGGTTGAGATCAAGCCTCCAGAAAGATGCTAAGATCAATAGTCTAGAATTGATGCACCAATAATATGTCATTCATAGAAGGAGCTATGACAAAAATGAAGTATATGACAGAAATGAATGACAGTGCATCTTTGACCAAAAGGGAGGCATACATGATTTATTTAAATCATTTATTTGAAAATAGAAGAAAATAGAGGATCTGGACAAGTGGAAAATAAATAATTTATTTGAATTACTTATTTGAGAAAAAATGAAAAATGAGAATTTAATTAAAATGATTATTCAACCATTTTAATTAAATAAGAGGAAAAATAGAAATGGGACATTAAATAATTAACATAGATTAATTATTTAATAGAGGAAGATGACAAGGGATAGTTAAATAATTTTGATAATTATTAAACTATAGAAGAATAAAAAGATCCATGAATAGATAAATAATTAATGGCAATTATTTAACTATAGATGAAAGGTGATAAAGAAATAATTAAATAAATAATAATTTATTTAATTATTGAAGAAGGGGAATTAGTGACACAATTAATTTATTTAATTGATTAGGATAGAATAGAGATTAGAGAGTGAATTAATTAAATAATTAAAAAATATTTAATTAATAGAGGAATATGATTAAGCATAATTGAACATTATTCAATTATCAGAGGACAACGACCAAAAAAATGACGCTCACAGACTTAGGACATTTTTTCAGTGTCTACAAGGCCAAGTTAGGTTGCCAATTTCACCGAATTGGCAAGCTAGTGGGCCTACTAGCTTGCCAATTCAATTAAATTAGAAATGTAGTGGCCTAAGTTAGGTTTCCAATTTCATCTGGCAAGTATTGCTTGCCACCATGAAATTGGGAATGTAGTGGCCTGTTTGAAAAATGGGTCCAAGAAATGGGGTCTCATCATTAGGAGACCCCATTTCTTGGACCCATTTTTTCAAATAGACAAAGTTAGGTTGCCAATTTCACTGAATTGGCAACCTAATTTGGCTTGTTTGAAAAAAAATGTCTAAGAAATGGGGTCTCTCGGTTATGTAGGGACCATCACAGGGGGACATAGGGAGAAAACCACATCATTTAACACCTTAGCAAGTGTATTTTCCCATGATGGATATTGATACCCAACCTATTCCCACTTCTTCCATCTATTGTCAGCCCCCAGGCTAAGGGCCCACTTCAGGTGCAACCTCGTTATGGGCTCTACCACAGGACGAGCTCTGGCTTTTTATAGGTCTAATTTTGCTTGGGGAGGGGTGGTTCACCACTCTTATGGAAGAAGGATGGTGCCTCTCACATTCAAGAAAATGAGTGATGATATAGCTCGTTTCATCTCGGCTTTCTAGTGCCTCACCTTATAGTTAGGGGTTAGAGCAGGTGAGACTTTCTCCCAATGTGGAAAAATATAGTGCCAATGGAATATGGGTGCTTAGGGAAAGGGATAGCCATAGGTGATTTGGGACAATACTTCCTCCTCCTCTTCCTCCCCCACTCGACTTGGGATCAAACAGGTCGAGATTAGTTTGCATCACAAACTGTTCGAAAATAGGTACAATGTAGCTTTGCTTCAGTGAGAAAGTAGTGAGAGTGATATTTCGGTTAGGGCATGGAACAAGCAGAAGAAAGATTATCCCCAGTAAGAGAATAGGTAAGCGGCTCTTCAAGGGCTAGCCCAACTCCTCCTGCTAATCAGGTCAAGGTAGGTGAATGATAGCTGCCTACCCTTAGCTTGGTGAGCGGTGAAACTAGGGCTAGCCTTGGGTAAATCACCAGGAGACCCCATTTCTTGGACCCATTTGTCTCAAACAACCCAAGTTAGGTTTCCAATTTCACTGAATTGGCAAACTAGTGGGCCCACTCGCTTGCCAATTTGGTGAAATTGGCAATGTAGTGACTTGTTTGAAAAATGGGTCTAAGAAGTGGGGTCTCACGATGATGTAAATAATTGGGAGACCCCATTTCTTGGACCCATTTTTTCAAATAGGCCAATTTAGGTTACCAATTTCACCGAATTGGCAATGTAGTTGTCTGTTTAGAAAAATGGGTCCAAGAAATGAGGTCTCTCAACCCTCTATCCCACTCAACCCAATACCCTAAACCTCAACCTCATCCCTTA
>VDFB02281492.1:318045934-318075857 GCA_007258455.2 Sequoia sempervirens | reverse complement strand
AAAACTAAGATATAATGTGAGTGTATTATAATACACTCACAATTATATCTTGCTTTGGGAATCCCCAAGCCTTAGGCTTGTATTTTCCTTGGAATACCAACCCAAAGGCTTGGAGGGCCTTCCCAACGACTAGAGGTGTTTTTGCAAATTCTACAATATTTCACATAATTGGGTTCATGATCACTGTTAGGATTGTACATGTTTCAATGTCGAATAAATCAAACACCTGGGTAATGTTAGGATCTCTCTTAGCTATCCAACCATGTAATTTTTTTCACTTTTTGACAATGTTAAGCCTTTCATCTATAATTTCTTTTGTTTGTGTGTCTCTTTTTTGGAAAAAAGCAGTATTTGGTGTTTTTTTCATTATAAATTAACCATTCATCAAAATTTCAAATAAATTACATTTTTAGAAACTAGACTTCATTCTACAATTTTTTTTTTAAAGAAAATTTCAATTAGTTTCCAAAATTTTTAGGGGTAGCACGACCAAAATTCTGTTTTTCAGGAAGTGTCCACTTTGAAAATTAGTAAAAAATAAAATATTCATTAAAAATTTATTAGAAAAATCGTGCATCAACTACATACTGTTAGCTAATTTCTCACTGATGTGATTTTAAAAATACTAAAAAAAATTTCATCGTGCTATGTATGCACAAAAGTTGCTTTGTTATGTTTTTCTAACAAAAATAGCACCAATTTTTGTGCATCCCTCTTTTGAACCCATTAATATCAACAATTTTCAAAATAAATTAGTAGTTTAGAAAGTAGACTCGAAGCACTACAATTCTTGTTTTTGTTCCATCTCAAAATTCTGAGTGTAACTATCATCAATTTCACATCCGAGGTCAGTATTTCCTAATTTCAGAAAAAAAGTGGCCACTTAAGCCCCCTTTTTGGCCCCCCATCTTTTTGCACTTACCCATCCATTGAAAGGAAATGGGGTAGGCTCTCCATTCATAACATTAATCTTGAATGTATTCTTCCCTAAGATCTTAGATATCTAATATGGGCATAACCAGAGTTGGTAAAACTTTGAATGGCTCCCTTTCTTTTCTTTAAACTTATCCCAGAGTAGGACAAGGTCTGAGATCCTAAAGACCTTGAATTTTTCCCCTTTTTCAAACCATATTTTGACAACAACCTAATGTTTGGAAACATGCTCTTTATTCTTTCTTCTAGATCTAAAAATATTCATCAGCCTTACCTAAACTTTAACATCTATTTTGTTGTATCCTTTCATGAATTTCAATGTGGGGATCCTGAGGTTCACGGGGAATACAGGTTCTAGGCCATACACCAAGTGGTCACTTCCTAAATCATTCTTGACCCTACTCCTATCTTCTGAAAGAGAAAACTTAATGTGTGAGTACCATTCCTTTGGGTTTTTATGCAACAAATTCCTAATAACTCAAATCAAATTATTGTTGGTGGACTCTGCTACTCCATTACCTTGATGATAAAAGTTTTAAGTTAATTTAAGTATTAACTTATGTTCAAAATTCTATTGTAACAATTGAGAAAAGGAAAAAAAAGGTCCATTATCACATACCAGAGTGAATGGAATCTCAAAATTGGTCATGATGTGATCTTCTAATAATTTGATCACTACCTCTGTTGTGATTTATTTTTAAGCTATAGCTTTTGACCATCTCATGCAGTAATTGTTTTACACCATAATGAACACGTCTTGTAAAATAGTGAGGATTAATCATTCCTATGAATTCTAGATCCCATTGGGAAAAATTATGTACCTCATATACAGGTTACAGATGCATGGGTGCATTCCTTTCTCTATTAGCACTAGTTTGGCATACATGGAATTTATTCACATGTTGATAGGTATCTTTAAATAACACGGGCCAATAGTACCCTACTCTTAATATTTGATGATTTGTTGAGTTTGTTGAACCATACCATGTGCCAAAATTATCATGAAATTTTGTTAAGACTAGGATAGTCTCATTCCTGTCCAAACATCTTAGGTATACTCCATAATTTCTTTGGTATGGTGATATAGTTTTTATCATGAACATATTTCTCTTTATCCTCAAGTCTCTTCTTTGGGTTGCATTCAAATTGTTTGAGTGCCTATTTTATAGTAAATAGTAGAATATATCTCTATACCATGTGTTTGAAGTAATATTCCCCTATGATTAAATTTGGCATATGAGTTGTCTATTAGCTCATGCTAATTTTTTTCAAATCCCTTAACCTCTCACCAATTTTAGAGGCTATATTTCTAGATCAAATTCCTAGATAATAGCCATCCATTTCCCCCTCCTTTCCTCTAATTAATTTTGAATTAGAATAGATTTGATTATTGCATCAAGGACTATTGCAATCACCTTGCTCCTCAAAATGTAATATTGAAATTTCTTTACAACCTTTAATATGGCGAGAGATTTCTTATCCAAGTTTAGATATCTGATTTCTATATTTTTAAATAGGGAGCTCATGAAAGATATTAGTCACATCATCTTCTACCTTTTGGCTCAAAACACCAGTGCAAGAGTGATTTGAAGAAAACATATATATATATATACATATATACAGATGTATATATATGTATATATATGTATATATAAAGATGTATATATATATGTATATATATAGATGTATATATAGATGTATATATATATATGTATATATATACACATATATATATATATGTATATATATACACATATATATATATATACATATATATATACATATATATATATTTATAGATGTATATACATATATATACATATATATATATGTATATATATACATGCATATATATAATATACATATATATATACATGTATATATATAATATACATATATATATATGTATATATATACATATCTCTCTCTCTCTCTCTATATATATATATATATTAAATGGTTTGGTGTAATAAGGACTAGATAGTATAGGAGCACTAGTTATGGCTTCTTTGATCTCTTGAAATATTTCTTAGCCTCTAAGGTCTATTCAATTTTGGCATCGTTTGTAGCATATCATTTAAGGGCTGAATGATCTTAGTGAAACCACTAATGTACATCCTTATAAAATTGATTTTCCCAAAGAAGGATTTCAACTCCTTTCTACTATTAAGTAGGGACAACTGTAAGATAGAATCAATTCTTTTTGGGTCAACTAAAATACCCTTTTTAAAAATTATGTGGCCCAAAATTTTCCTTCAATTAGCCCAAAAATACATTTCTTAGGATTCATATAAATACCTACTCTTTACACCTTTGGAGGATTTTACGTAGGTCCCCCACATTATCTACCCTTCTCTTTAAAAATTATGAGGTCATCCATGTAGATGATGATGCACTTTTCAATTAATCCTTTGAAGATTATATCCATAACTCTTTGGAAATTTTATCTAGCATTGATAAGGCTAAAAGGCATCCGCATATATGCAAATTTCCTCCTCTTTGTGGTGAAAGCAATCTTCAATCTGTCTTCTTCTTTGACCATGACCTAGTTATAGCTTGAGTATCCATCCAAAAATAACATCATTTATGATCAGTTGACTATCTAGAGAACTTCCTCTAATGAAGGTGATGGGTATTTGTCCTTTTTTGATGCTTGGTTGAGGTTCCTAAAATTGAAACATAGTTGAATTTCTCCAATTTTCTTTTTAAACAACACCAATTAGTTACCTATGTTGAATTTCATACTAGATATATGATCCTGGCACTAAATAGATTTTGTATTTCTTTCTATATTAGAGGCTCAAGTAAGGAATTAACTATAAAATTTCCCCTGTCTAAAGGGTTTAGCCCTTGGGTTCAAAGGAATAGTATGTGTAATTACTAAGGTATCATACACATTCAACTATTTTTAGCTCCAAGAAATGACAAGTTGATCAAACTACCATGATATCACAAACGTTAGGAAATTAGCAAGTTGATCAAAATATTTCTTGCATAAACATACGGGATAAAAAATATGCATATAATCTATAGAATTTAATTGTAATACAAAGATAAAAGACACAAGATAATATTACACAAGATATACCCTATGAAAACCCTCATGAGGAAAATTCCCAACCTCTAAAATCATCCACACTCAATACATTATTTAGCAATGAAATATTATAATACACTTACAAGTATCCATGAATACATATGAAATATAAAGCTCCTCCAATTTATCCTGCATGTGTCCAAGTAGAATAGGTAACCATGCAACCATACATCCCATGTGATGCTTCACATATGCAATCAAGAAGAGAGCTCAATACAAATGACAATCAACTTCCACTAGGAATGTGCTTGCTTTTATAGATTCAAGCTCACACAAATTCACTAAGTAGTATTGGATAAACCACATGCCTCGAAACCATGTCTATAATAGTGATAGAAGTAGAAACCCCTTCTTTAGAAGACACTAAAATATTATTTAAATTATTCATTATTAATGGATTAGACAAAGCACTAGATTCAAGAGCTCTAGAACCAAGTAGATCCAAATCATGTATAACAAAAGGCTTTTCAAACTTAGTATACTCTTGAACAACAAAGTCTTCAAGGATATCAAATATATTAGATACATTTCCTTTTGGGATATTTTTCCTCTAGGAATTTCAACTCCTTCCTTTGAATCAAGATTTCATTAAGATAAACACATTCAAATTCGGCTCATCCCCATGGGAAGGATCTTTCCCTTTAGTATTATTCATAATTAAAAAAATTTCTTATACTAGACTATGAGGCTACATGAGCCTTAATAAACAAATTTACTTGTAAATTATCATAAGCATGACATGCACAAAATATAAAAGGGAGAAATTCATAATCTATTTGTTGGATCCAAATCATGTTCCTTAATGTTATTTATAAAGAATTAGGAGACAGTTTATTCAAACAAAATTTAATTCAAATACAAGCATAGGTAGTTACCTTTCTTTCAAGTGCATGATGTGAAGGACCCAAGGATTTACCAAGAATAGTTGCAATAGATTATAAAATGTATAGTCTTCAAAATCTTATAGGAAGTCAAAGAATACATAACCAAACATGAATATTATATGGGATCTATTCCATTGGATTGAAACCCACATGCCATGGTTTGATGAATAACCCAACTTGATTATGAAAGTATGGACCATTCTTAAAATATATATCACAATAAAATATTCTAGCTCGAAAACCACAAATAAATTCTCATTTTCTACAAGAATAATTTCCATATCACTTTTGGGTTACTAGTTTTGACAAGCCCATACTTTTAAAAAGGGTAATGAAATTTGAATAACCATAAAATTTTAGAATAGAGCTTGTTTAGAAAGATAAAAAACATGAATAACAATTAAATCTTAGTTAATAGCCAAAATAGGCCTTTTAGTACTCTTCTCTAGGGACCCATTCTTCATATGACAATTTTCTAATATTGGATCTATTCACCTCATTTGTTGCATTCACCAAAAAATAAACGACATTGTCATTTCTTGATGAAGAAGGTTCATACAATTGAAGAACAAATAACTTATAAGAAATTATAGTAGGATCCTCCAAACCTCCTAGCTCACCATGCAAACACCTCAAAATTCTAGATTTAAAAGCTAACAAAATCAACTAGTATTGACTAGAATACCATGTAGAACAAAATGAAAAATCAATAACCTTATAAAGAAAGAATATATGAAACACAAGCTCTCGCATACAAAGAGATGGAAGAGTTGGTGACCTCCAATGTCATATATAAGAAAAAATTAAACTTGTTGCATTCCTTCTTACTTATGAAATAATTAATTAATTAGAGTGTTAATATAAATTATAAATCTTAAAATCAACTTTAAGACTCCTTATTTAACTTATTATTGATTTATTTTCTCCTAGAACTTTATTAAACCACACTTTAATGTTAAAGAACTTATTTAATACTTACATATTCCACTTTTTAACAAAATTATTAAATACATAACTTCATAATCACATAAACTAACTTCATTTTTTCTTATTCTCGTTCTTTGTTAGGCATACATGAGGAAAAATACATAGATGTTAGACATTTTTCTTGATGTCATTGATCTCATTCAAAGATTATTGAATTTTTTTTAGGGCCTTATTGCAATAATGATAAGTTAAAAATTGTCTCACTTCATAGTAGGTCTAAATAGTGCTTTTAAGCACCACCTAGTCTAGGTATAGGAAAGTGATCCCATTTTTAAAGAGGAAAAGTATTGAATTCACATCTACCATTATAGGAACAAGGTCACACATTCCTAGTTTGTGGCCACCCATGTAATTTAACCCTTGATAAGGCACAATTCATTTTTCAAATATTTTGGAGTCTCACTATTGTAGATCTAATATCAAATTCTTAATGCAAGTCATAGAGTACATATTATAGAAAAATATATCCCTTAACACATTTAGAACTATAAATATCAACCCCTCTTACTTAATTATATCATTTATTTTATTATTTTCTAGACTTCTAATCTCTTATATTTGGGTTAAAATTTAATAATTTCCCTAGATATATCAAAGGATATATTTTCCACACTTTATTTGAACTTGAATTTCGCTTGAACCACTCTCTTTACCCCTAAGTTTTATTTTCTATTTCTTTTAAAGATTTGATCTATTTTTTAATTCTCATATTAAATTCAAACTTTATCTCAATTTTTGTTTCCTTTAAGCTTCCTATCTTTGTCTTGTATTTCAAGGTTTCATCATCTTCTCTAGTTTCCCTTAAGGAGAAATTTAAAATTCCTCATCATGTGTATGATGTGGTTTCTATTTTATGTCACTATAATATCAACATAACACATGTAATGGTGAGAAAGAATAATCTATTCATATACATGGTGAGAAAGAATAATCTATTCATATACATGAGTTGTTTTCACATGTCCTATCTTGTGAAATAATGGATTTATGGGATCTAGAGTATGATCAATATTTATCCACCCTTTCTCTATAAGATCATTATATTTATATTTGAATGAAATGTATCTATTCCTAGAATAACCTTATGCATGATTATAATGTAAGGAAGAAAAAATTATAAAATAAAATTCCTACACTAAACCTCAAGAGGAGTGATGAGAAAAAACTTTGAAATTGATTTAAACAATTACAAAAATATTGAAACACATATACAAAAAATATAAACAATGCAAATCATTACACCATGATTTATGTGGGGAAATATTTTTGATAAAAACCCACACTCCAAAGCAACCCAATGTGTCATTAAATAACTAAACCATGTTACAATAAACTTGTAGATAATTATTTTACAATATTAGAATCAATAGTCAATTGTATAATGATTTTAGTAATAATCTAGCTCATGCATATTACACTTTTCAGAAATATAAATAGTTATAACTCCTAAAAACCAATTTATAGAATATTAACTATAAGAAACCACCAAATGGAAACCAAAAACCATGAGAAAAAAACCCTAAAATGTGGTAGCTAACATGGTCACAAATTCTACTATCCTAAATCATGGACAATCAAATCCATCAAAATTGTAGATTTATTACATCTCTCATAAGTTGTCATAAATCATAACTCATTATCTAAATTTGGAACCCATTTTAGGCTTCATAATATCCTCTAATGATGCTTATGACATGCATCATAATCTCACAAGATTATGATGTAACTCCCTAAATTTTCTCTTTTACACATCATACCATCTATCATAGGATCACACACGAATCCTAGGAATCTCGCATGCCCTCAATATATTCTATTCAAATGCATGTTACAATAATCCAAGATATTTGACATATGGTATAGTAAGTGCCGACAAAAAGTGGGATGCCTTGCTTCCCATTGTTAGGAAAATAGTATCTCAATTTTGAAATTACATGAAGTTATTGTTTATAGTAAGTTTACATTTGAGCACGAATTGATGTAGAATTTCCCCAAAGATTCGAATTTGATAAATAAGAATGCTTGTAAATTTTCATCACAAGATCATGTCTGGATTTGAAGATATTAATGTTTTCATTTTTCAAAGTATTAAAGTCCATTTTGAAGGTGTTAGAGGCATTTTTGGGGATTGAAAGGTGTCACAACTAGTGTAGTGGTTATAGCTTGATAGAGCATTTCATGAGCTTTTTGACGGTTCAAATGGTTCATCAATTAGACACTTGAATCAAAAGTTATGGCTTTCAAAAGTTAGGTCTCTTGAAATGGGATATGTAAAAACATGTTAGACACATAAATGAACTATAAAGGGGGATTTACATGTCGTGGTGTGTGTTTATACACATCATAGGCATCTATTATTTGAGATAAGGATGGGCACCACCTTTTAGGTGGTTTTCACTCCTAGTTTTGTAATACCGTTTGACTATTTCATGTATTGTATCTCCTATATATTAGTTGCATGAGATGGATGTTATGTGTACAAGTGTTTTATAGCTATTGAGTTGTATGCGGATCTCTAGTTGGTGATACTCCTATGAGAAAGCTTGCTCTACAAGTATAATGTAATCTTGTTGATTTCTAAATAATATATTGGGTGGCTTTTGGAGTGTGGGGTTTGTCTCTCAAAAGGGTTTTCCTCATGTAAATCACTGTGTTGTGGTATGCATATTATTTATGTTTTATTTCTATTTAAGTTTTTGCAACTATTCATATCTAGAAAGTGTTTTCATAACCCTCCGCTCAAGATTAGTGTAGAATTTTTTTTTGCTACCTTAGCTTCTTTACACCTATATGAGGCCATTTAATATATAAAAAACTAATAACTAAATAATAATAATACTAGGAACTTGCAAAGGTTGAGATACCTTAATTCCCAAAATTCTCCCACTTGTTGAATACCTTGCAAGGGAAAAAGGGAATCTCATCAACAATAGAATCTAACTACAAGGGATCAATAGACCCATTGAATTTGAACAACATTTGAAAATTCTTTGTGCTTACAAGATTTTCCAAAACCATCTACAACATTTTCCTAATTTTTTACCTTCTCTCTAGCTTCATATTTTTTTATTTTTGATCATATCTCTAACAAATTGGTATTGCAAATCTAGATGTTCTTGGTCCTTGCATGAGAAGTGGGCTTATTTAGTAGGAAAATTTCACTCTAAATTTTACAATAAGCTATAATTACTCCCATTTCAACCCTTTAAACACAATTTTTTAACATGAACTATTGATAAGCATGAGTAGCTACCATATAATCTACCTTATTAGTGGAAAAAGAAACCATAGTCTATTGGTTTCTCATCCTACTAATGGAACCACTAAAGAAAGTAAACATTTATGCACTAGTTTATCTTCTATTATCGAAATCTCTAGTCTAATACGAATCCATGTATCTATGAATATTCAAGGGATGTATATCTTTGGTTATACTACCCTGGTAGCACAAATGTTAGGAAATTAGCAAGTTGATCAAACTATTTCTTGTATAAAATTATGGGACAAAATCATGCATACAATCCTATAAATAATTGTAATATAAAGATAAAATACATAAAATAAGATTACACAAGATATACCCTATGAAAATGCTCACGAGGAAAGTTTCTAACCTCTAAAAGCATCCAACTCAATGCATTGTTTATAAAAAAATATATTATAATAAACTTACAAAGTTTCCATGAATACATATGAAATATCAATCCCCTCCAATCCATCCTTCATGTGCCCAAGAATAATGGGTAACCATGCAACCATACATCCCATGCGATGCTTCACATATGCACTCAATGTAGTACCCCTCCATTTTGCTTATGTTTTATGACAGTATGTTTTTACTTTGATAGACCTTGATACTTTGTTTGATGTATTTGATCGCTGACCGTAGAGCGATGGTGGATTTATTTATGATGTGATGATTCACTAACTAGATGGTGATTATTTGTGACATGCTTTATGTTAGCATAGATGTTTATTTGAGACAATTTTTCCATATATGCTAATGGTAGTTTAATTGATATTTATTTTGTTAGTTCTATGTGATATTGTATTGGTGAGGAGAACAAAATTGCATCACTCACCTGCGAGTACCCTGTGATTTCTACGATTTTCTCTTCACAGTGTGTTTGAATCATAGATTATATACATGTATGATATAAGTCTGATTGTAGGATTGCAGGTACATGACATCGACTCCACCTAGTTTCACAGGTCTGAGCTTGTCCAGGCTCAATGGTAATGTTGATTGGGAGATAGTAACGAGGTTTTTCCTAGTCTAGCCTCAAACCTAGTCACAATATGTTGTCAGTTTAGGTCTAGTATGTTTGGTTGTCACGTCTATGTTTGTCTTGTTATTTGTTATGCAAGGTTCATTTTGTGAATTTAATGTTAGATTAATGTTCTTTATAATTTAGTGCTTATTTAATTAATTTTTAATATTTTAGTTAAAAAGCTTCTTATTTTATTTAATTAATTAAATTAGTTTATTTGGTAAAATAATTTAATCATTGTGATTAAAGTTATTTTATTAAATAAATAAATAAATTGATTAAATTTCCTTTATTGAGTGAATAGATTAAATATAGTTTAAATGCTTTTGTGTGAATTGGAATTTTAAATTTTCTTAAAGAAAATGAAATTAATTTTGAATTTTTAAATTCAATAAAATAGAATAAATTCTTTATAATTATTAAAAGTAAATATTTGTGAGTTTGTTAGAAGATATTTTTGATTAGCCATGTGTGAGTAAAATTAAATGCAAAAATTCTTGTTGAGGAATTTCTCGAAGAGAATATTGCCGGAAAGGCAAGAAGTGACTTCACGGAAAAAAAGAAAGTGAAAATTTGCTAAAGAAATTATTTTTTCTTTTTTTGGGGGTTTTAGTTTAAAAAAAAAAATTGGAAGAGGTTCTCAGGTTTATTTTTCTGGTTTAGTAATTTGCATCTTCTTGGAAGTGGAGATTTGGAAAGGGCTTTGGAAATTGCACTCAGAAGGCAAAGCTTTGCTCCAACTTTCAATTCTTCAAGCTTCGAAAAATAGGTTCTTTGTTATTCATTTAGTTATTTTGTTGATTTGAAAAGATTGCCTGTATAAAGATTTATTTTAGTAGAAGTTTTGTTAAATTTGTTAAATAGAAAGATTTCCTGAAGAAGAAAATTTGATTGAAGCTTTTGTAGAAATTTATATATATTGAAATTCTTCTTGGTAAGAAAATTTGTTGAAAACATTTCTGTAGAAAACTTGTTACCTCTCTATGTAAAATTACAAAAAAAAACTTTACAGTAAAGTCAGAGAGCCTCATAGAAGGTTATTGTTAAACAATAGAAAATTTTCAAAAGAAAACAGAAGAAAATCTTTGTAGATTTGTAAATGAAACTCATCGATTAATTTGAGGAAACGGAAACCTCAGTGATAAAATTTTCTAAATATTTCTTGTAGAAAATATTTTGAGAATTTAGATTGAAAATAAAATCCTCTGTTACGGAAATTGAAATCCTCTATCAAAATTGAGAAAAGTAAACTTCTCTATTATTTGATTAAATTTTCCTGCAGGAAATTCTTCATTAAAATTTTCTCTTCTCGAGCAATCTTTCTGATTGATTGTTTTATATATATATATATATATATATATATTTGAATATACATATATATATATATATGCATATTTATATAAAATATGCCTCTGAAGTCATGTAAAATATTCATAGAAATTTTAATTAAAATAAAAAGTCAGAAATTGCCATATAGGCAAAATTGGTCACAATTTTTAAAAAAAAAATAATTAAAAAAGACTTAGGGGAGGTGCAGGGGGCTACCCCCCACAGCCGTACCCCATAGGGGAGCCGACTGTGAGGGCAATACCCAGTGCTACCTTCACAGGAAGCGTCGGCACTACTTGCATAGCCGTGCCCATGAAGGGGTTCGGTTGTGTAAGGCAACCGACCCCTGCCTTGGATTTTATTAAATTTTAATTAATTAATTAATTAATTTTTAAATTATAATTATTATATATACATTATATATATATAATATATTATTTATAATATATGTTATATATATAATATATATATCTATATTGTATTTATATAAATTTATAGTTGTGTTTAAAAATTAGTGATTACAGATTTATTTAAGACAAATAAAAAAAAATTATATATTTAAATAAATATTCAATTATAATGATTTGAATGTGTATTTATTTAAATGTATAATATATTGTTGATTAGTGTATGAAAATCATAAATAGATATTTTTATAATGAAATGTATTAAGTAAAGAAATAAAAAAAATTCATTATAATGCATGAATGTGGAATTGGAGTTAAATATTAGTTTTAATTTTCATATTGAATAAAAATGAATTATATTTTAGTTGATTAATTTCATGTTATATGTTATTGATTTTATTGGATTTAGAAAATCCTAATATTAGATTCTTATTTTGCTTGAATTGCTTTAAGTTGTTTTTACTCTTATTGGGCATAATGGGGATTATACGGGTTAATAAGTCTTCCAGATACAGTTTCTTCATGAGAGAGTTGTTTTTATGATGGTTCCATATTTTAAACATACTAGGGTAGTGTATATAGTTTTATTCGGTTTAGACACCTGGTTCTATGAACGGGTTGTGATGTCTATTGTTATATGGTTGGTATTTGATGTTGGTTTATGTGCACCTTGTCTACCCATAGTTAGTGGAATTAGTTTCCTTATGTTGTTATTAGGGGAGTGGCTCTTTATGAGGGCCGACACACAAAGTGGTGCCAGGGTAACTCATGTAGAGTTAGTTAATCAGTGAAAACTAAATCAATACATTAGGTAGTCTAAAATATTTAACTGGATTAATTATGCCTCACTCATAGACTCAAGGGCTAGTTCAGACTTGGGGATGAGTTGAGAAGGCCTGGAATGGAAAGATCAATATCTTGTCATTATGAAAGATAATCGATTCCGCAATAGATTACATGTGGGGCCAGGTTTCGTAAGAAGTTACCAAGGTAACCCAAGATGGGGGCCGAAACCTAGGAAGATTCGCCTGGGTAACCTATGCAACATTGTGATGACACTCCACCTATAAAAATAGTATCCTTGTGATCTTAGTGTATTTGATCCTTCAGTTCTAGAAGCAATGTAACCATTAAGTTAAGTTGGTACTTGTATAGTTTTGTCTATGGTTTTGCCTATGTCTAGGGTTTGTAGGTTATGTCTAGGGAACCTTTTTACTATCTCCTAGGATGGGGGGTGGGCCTACAGGTACCACTTGGTTGGGTGGAATGTGCACCTTACACCATTGGGTCCCCAGTTCTTGTTCATGGCGACGGGTACTTTTTGATTGGAGAGCTCGTGTGTGGATATGTACTTTCTCATATTTCTCATTTGTATCAATGGAGACCTTATTTATGTATCACTCCTCAATTGTAATTGGGGAGAAATTTTGTAACATGTAATTGTACACCTTTGTATGACCTACCTCATTTGGAAATGAGTATTGTAAATGTTATTATAAATGCAATGTAAGAAAGAATCATTTTTGTACATTATACCTTCATTGATGTAATTTATTTGTTATTGAATGTATATCCTTAAGTTTATGAGAATTAAACACATGCTATGATTAGTTACTTTTGTCATTTATGGAATTTACATGTAGTGCATTGTTGCGTATCTTAGGGAATGTTTGCATTAATGAAATTTATGTATACACTTATAAAAAAAATAAATTATTACACTTTTGTAATCATTGCAAAATTCTTTAGGTTACGTGGCGGGGCATTACAGATTGGTATCAGAGAAAGGTTCTAACACTGGATGCTTTGGGTAATTGTGAGCCCGTTAGGTTGTCCTAGATGCTAGACTATGTAGTATTGTTTTCTGTTAGCCTTGTATGTTTTGTATCTGAGACTTGTTTTTATTTTTTGTGTAGGATCATGCCTAGACGTTGTGGTAGAAGTCACGGTCTAGGTCGAGGTGGAGGTCATGGGATGAACTGCCAGGTTACTCCTCCTCAGAGCTCTCACAAGAGTGAGCATGCCGAACAGTTAGCTCCTCAGTTGGAACAGAAAAGTGGGGAACAAATTTCAATTTAGCGAGAGGTTGAGGGAGCACAGTTGCATCCCTTACTAGAAGAGGTACTTTCCAGACTTGGTCTGAGGTAGGAAGTTGATCAGGAGGTGGTTAGGGAATGTGATAGATCTCCTAGGAGGAATTTTAATGCTACAAAGCAAGATGCCATAGTTGCATGACATATGAGAGATTTGTTGAGGGCACACCCTCTTACATTTGATGGCATAGGTGGTGGTCTAGAAGTAGAGACCTGGTTATTAGACTTGGGAAGATGTTTTGCTATGCACCCATATGGTAGCAATACCCAAGCTAGATGCACCATCATGCATCTGAGAGGTTTTGCCTCTACTTGGTGGCATTTGGAGGAGCAGAAGCTCCATCTGGAGATTGGGTTAGTTTCTTGGGAAATGTTCTTAGAAATATTTAGAGCACGTTTCCTATCTAAGCATTGGAGACAATGATGAGCTGATGAGTTTCACGATATGGATCAGATGGATTTATCTGTTGAGTAGTATGAATGTAAATTTTATGATCTCCAACAATATGCTGGAATTGGAGACGATGAGGTGATGTTGGTACAACATTTCATTAGGGGTTTGAACGCCCATATTAGTGGAGGAGTTAGAGTCTTTGAACAAAAGACTATGGAGGTTGTAATGGAGAAAGCACATATTATGGAAGAGAATCTGACTATGGCATTGGGTGGACATATAGGTGTCCAGATAGGTAGTGTACCTATAGCAGGTTTTGGTCCACGAGGTGGTCAGATACAGATAGGAGGTTCCTCTCAGAACCAACAAACACCCACTAAGGGTGGACAACAGTAGCAACAACGTAATCCATAGAAGAATAATAATTCACAGTCTCAGCAGGGTAATAGTTCTCAGTCAGGAAAGAACTATAACTGGTGGTGCAATAAGCACAATCGATAGGATCAGCTAGCTCAGAGTGCACAGTCAACGGTTAGTAGAGGCATCTTTCAACAATCCAATGCACCTTCGGGTGGCAGAGGATTTGGTAGAGGTACTCGTTGTTATTCTTGTGGTCACCAGGGACATATTTCTAGGCAATGTCCTATGAAAGGTTCATCAGGATTTGGGCAGTGACCGACAACTTCTGAGCCTACAGTTGGAGATGTAGGTTGTTCACATATAGTTTATGCTGCAGTAAATAACTACCAGGCCGATCATTAGAATATAGTGGTTGAGACTTCAGGTCAGTTATAGGGTACTAATGTTACTATTATTTTTTTATTCTGGAGCTACTGATTCATTTATTTCACCTACTATTGTTGAGCGATGTGGTCTTGTGGTGGTAAAGCAAGGCAGTAAGTGGCAGGTAGAATTCACCTCTAGGGTGAAGGTAGTGGTAGAGAACCTTGTACGCAATTGTGGACTAAGAATTGGTTCGTTATCTACCTTAGTAGATCTTCATGTTACACATCTTGGTTCGTATGATATTGTTTTAGGTATGGACTGGTTAGAATCTCATCATGTTGTGATTGACTATCGACTAAAGACAATAAGTTGTATTAATGATTCTGGTGCAAAAGTTGAAATCATTGGTGTTCAAAGACCTATCTCTTTGCGGATGATTTCTGCTATGCAATTGAAGAGATGTCTTCGTCAGGATTGTCAACTGTTTGCAACAATAGTTAATGACTTGGAGGTAGGGGAGAGTCGAGAGATATCTCTTGATGATCACCCTATCCTCAGGGAATTCACAGATGTATTTCCTAGTGATATACTTGGTATGCCACCGAAACGAGATATTGATTTTAGAGTTGACCTAGTTCATGGAGCAGAGCCTATATCTCGAGCCCCGTACAAAATGACTACTCAGGAATTAGAAGAGCTTCGTATCCAGTTGGAAGAACTTTTAGCTAAGGGTTTTCTTCATCTGAGTGTTTCTCCTTGGGGAGCACCTGTTATCTTCATAAAGAAGGACATATCACTTAGATTGTGCATTGACTATCATCAATTGACCAAAGTAACAATAAAGAATCGATATCCTTTACCCAGAATTGATGATATTTTTTATCAAATCAAGGGAGCTAATGTGTTCTCTAAGATTGATCTAAAATTAGGTTACCATCAGTTACGCATTGCAGAAGTAGACATTCATAAAACAACACCCCAAACTCATTACGGGCACTACAAATTCATAGTAGTACCATTTGGGTTAACAAATGCACCATCAATTTTCATGAGTTTGATGAATGGTGTCTTTCGCACATACCTTGATCATTTTGTTCTTGTGTTTCTCAATGATATTTTGATCTATTTGAGAAATATGAAGGAGCACAAAGAGCATCTGAGACAGGTATTGCAGTGCTTGAGGGAAAATCAATTGTATGCAAACCTGAAGAAGTGTGACTTCTTTCAAACTAAGGTGAAATACCTTGGTCATGTGATTTCAGGAAAGGGTATTGCTAGGGATCCTTCGAAGATCCAAGCCATTGTTTATTGGCTCATGCCTACCAACGTAGCTGAGGTTCATAGTTTTATGGTTCTTGCTAGATAATATAGACGGTTTGTTTAGGGGTTTTCTAGGATTGGGCACCCCATTACTTCTCTTCAGAGGAAAGGGAAGAAATTTGTTTGGACAGATCAGTGTCAGTTGGCTTTTTAGACACTTAAGGAAAAGTTGACTAATGTGCATATATTGGTTGTTCCTGATCTTGCTAAGGATTTTGTTGTTTACACTAATGCATCTTTGGAGGGTTTAGGAGCAGTATTGATGCAAGAAGGACATGTGATCGCTTATGAGTCTTGCAAAATCAAGGATCACGAATTGAATTATCCCACTCATGATTTGGAGCTTGCCGCAATGGTTCATTCATTAGCTTGATGGAGGCATTTCTTATTGGGTCACCTCTTTGAACTTCATTGTGATCACCGTAGTCTGCAATATATTTTTACGCAGCCTAATTTGAATGCTAGACAGAGACGGTGGATGGAGTTCTTATGCGAATATGATTTTGAGGTGAAATATGTTCAGGGAAAAGAGAATGTAGTGGTTGATGCTCTCAGTTGCCGACGACATGAGATTTCTGCTATTACTCTTGGAGTTGATCTGAGGACCCAAATTTTAGCAGCACTTCCTACAAATAGATTATATTAGGAGGTGAAGATAGAGATTGAATCAGGTAGACCTCTAGAGGGTAGATTCATAGGGTATACTCTTGAACCAGATGGTTTATTGCAACATTTAGATCATATCTATGTACCATATTTAGAAGGTCTTCACACGTTGATTATGACTGAGGCACATTGAGCACCTTACTCAACTCATCCTAGAGTTAAGAAGATGCATGCGGATCTTCGACAATTGTACTTTTGGCTCGGTATGAAATGTGATATCGCTGATTTTGTATCGAGATGTCTTGAGTGCCAGAGAGTTAAAGCTGAGCATCAACATCCCACCAAATTATTGCAGCCACATCTCATTCTTGAATGGAAATGGGATATTATATTAGTTGATTTCATTGTTGGATTACCTATATCGTCACGTCGACATGATGCCATTATGGTTACTATTGATAGATTGACTAAGGTAGCACAATTTTCTCTAGTTTGATCATCTTATAATGCTTCATCTGTAGCTAGGATATTCATGGAGGATATTGTTAGGTTGCATTAGAGAACGTCTGATAGTAGCACAGGATAGACAAAATAAGTATGCCGATGCGCATAGAGTGGACCGCTAGTTTTCAGTTGGTGATAGGGTATTTCTTCGAGTGCGACCGCGAAAGAGTCCAATCCATTATGGAAAAGGCCCTAAGCTTGCACCTTGATTTGTTGGACCATTTGAGATTCTAGAGAGGATTGGTCCTATGGTGTATCGACTTGCCTTACCAACCAGTTTTTCATGTATTCATGATGTCTTCCATGTGTCAGTTCTTAGACCTTATCATCCTGATATTTCACATGTACTTGATTGGAATGCATTATAGGTAGAGGACGGGAAGCTGGCTTTGGAGCCCGTGGGCATTCTTCAGCGCTGGAGGCTCATTCTCAGGGGTCGAGATGTTGAATAGGTGAGGATCCAATGGGATCCTAGTCATGAGGCATCTGCTACTTGGGAGGATGTGACACGCATGAGGGAGATTTATCCCTATCAGTTCGCAGGCTTTCAGGAGTAAGCCTGATCCTAGGGGGGAGGATGTAGTACCCCTCCATTTTTCTTATGTTTTCTGATAGTATGTTTTTACTTTGATAGACCCTGATACTTTGTTTTGACATATTTGATTGCTGACAGTAGAGCGATGGTGGATTTATTTATGATGTGATGATTCACTAACTGGATAGTGATTATTTGTGACATGCTTTATGTTAGCATAGGTGTTTATTTGAGATGATTTTTCCATATATGCTCATGGTAGTTTAATTGATATTTATTTTATCAGTTCGATGTGATATTGTATTGGTGAGGAGAATGGAATTGCATCACTCGCTTGTGAGTGCCCTATGATTTTCGCGATTTTCTCTTCATAGTGTGTTTGAATCATGGATTATATACATGTATGATATATGTATGATTGTAGGATTATAGGTACATGACATTGAATCCACCTGGTTTCACAGGTCTGAGCGTGTCTGGGCTCAACAGTAATGTTGATTGGGAGATAGTAACGAGGTTTTTCCTAGTCTAGCCTCAAACCTAGTCATGGTATGTCATCAGTTTAGGTATGGTATGTTTGGTTGTCACGTCTATGTTTGTCTTGTTATTTGTTATGCAAGGTTTATTTTTTGAATTTAATGTTAGATTAATGTTCTTTATAATTTAGTGCTTATTTAATTAATTTTAAATATTGTAGTTAAAAAGCTTCTTATTTTATTTAATTAATTAAATTAGTTTATTTGGTAAAATAATTTAATCATTGTGATTAAAGTTATTTTATTAAATAAATAATTAATTGATTAAATTTCCTTTATTGAGTGAATAGATTAAATATAGTTTAAATGCTTTTGTGTGAATTGGAATTTTAAATTTGTTTAAAGAAAATGAAATTAATTTTGAATTTTTAAATTCAATAAAATAGAATAAATTCTTTATAATTATTAAAAAAAATATTTGTGAGTTTGTTAGAAGATATTTTTGATTAGCCATGTGTGTGAGTAAAATTAAATGCAAAAATTCTTGTTGAGGAATTTATCGGAGAGAATATTGCCAGAATTGGGAAAGGCAATAAGTGACTTCACGGAAAAAAAAGAAAGTGAAAAATTGCTGAAGAAATTATTATTTTTTTTTTGGGGGGGGCGGGGTTAGTTTAAAAAAAAAATCTGGAAGAGGTTCTCGGGTCTATTTTTCTGGTTCAGTAATTTGCATCTTCCTGGAAGTGGAGATTTGGAAAGGGCTTTGGAAATTGCACTCAGAAGGCAAAACTTTGCTCCAACTTTCAATTCTTCAAGCTTCGAAAAATAGGTTCTTTGTTATTCATTTAGTTATTTTGTTGATTTGAAAAGATTGCCTGTATAAAGATTTATTTTAGTAGAAGTTTTGTTAAATTTGTTAAATAGAAAGATTACCTGAAGAAGAAAATTTGATTGAAGCTTTTGTAGAAATTTATATATATTGAAATTCTTCTCGGTAAAAAATTTTGTTGAAAACATTTTTGTAGAAAACTTGTTACCTCTCTATGTAAAATTATGAAAAAAAACTTTATAGTAAAGTCAGAGAGCCTCATAGAAGGTTATTGTTAAACAATAGAAAATTTTCAAAAGAAAACAAAAGAAAATCTCTGTATATTTGTAAATGAAACTCACTAATTAATTTGAGGAAACAAAAACCTCTATGATAAACTTTTTCTAAATATTTCTTGTAGAAAATATTTTGAGAATTTAGATTGAAAATAAAATCCTCTATTATGGAAATTGAAATCCTCTATCAAAATTGAGAAATTGAAACCTCTATATTATTTGATTAAATTTTCCTGTAGGAAATTCTTCATTAAAATTTGCTCTTCTTGAGCAATCTTTCTGATTGATTGTTTTATATATATATATATATATTTGACAATATATATATATATATATATATATATATATATATATATATATGCATATTTATATAAAATATGCCTTTGAAGTCATGTAAAATATTCATAGAAATTTTATTTAAAATTAAAAGTCAGAAATCACCATATAGGCAAAATTGGTCACAAAATTTAAAAATAAAAAATAAAAAAAGACTTAGGGGAGGCACAGTGGGCTACCCCCCACAATCGTACCCCATAGGGGAGCCGACTGTGAGGGCAGTGCCTAGTGCTGCCTTCACAGGTAGCGCCGGCACTGCCTGCACAACCACGCCCATGAAGGGGTTCAGTTGTGTAAGGCAACCGACCCTTGCCTTGGATTTTATTAAATTTTAATTTAATTTAATTTAATTTTTAAAATTATAATTATTATATATATATTATATATATATTATATATTATTTATAATATATGTTATATATATATATATTGTATAAATATAAATTTATAATTGTGTTTAAAAATTAGTGATTATAGATTTATTTCAGACAAATAAAAATATATATATATATTTATATATTTAAATAAATGTTCAATTATAATGATTTGAATGTGTATTTATTTAAATGTATAATATATTGTTGATTAGTGTATGAAAATCATAAATATATATTTTTATAATGAAATGTATTAAGTAAAGAAATCAAAAAATTTCATTATAATGCATGAATGTGGAATTGGAGTTAAATATTAGTTTTAATTTTCATATTGAATGAAAAACGAATTATATTTTAGTTGATTAATTTCATGCTATATGTTATTGATTTGATTGGATTTAGAAAATCCTAATATTAGATTCTTATTTTGCAAGAATTGCTTTAAGTTATTTTTACTCTTATTGGGCATATTGGGGATTATACGGGTTAATAAGTCTTCTAGATACAGTTTCTTCGTGAGGGAGTTGTTTTTATGATGGTTCCATATTTTGAACATACTAGGGTAGTGTACATAGTTTTATTCAGTTTAGACCCCTGGTTCTACGAATCGGTTGTGATGTCTATTGTTATATGGTTGGTATTTGATGCTGGTTTATGTGCACCTTGTCTACCCATAGTGGAATTAGTTTCCTTATGTTGTTATTAGGGGAGTGGCTCTTTATGAGGGACAACACACAAAGTGGTGCCAGGGTAACTCATATGGAGTTAGTTAATCAGTGAAAACTAAATCAATACATTAGGTAGTCTAAAATATTTAACTGGATTAATTATGCCTCACTCATGGACTCAAGGGCTAGTTCAGACTTGGGGATGAGTTGAGAAGGCCTAGAATGGCAAGATCAATATTTTGTCATTATGAAATATAATCGATTCTGCAATAGATTTCATGTGGGGCCAGGTTTCGTAAGAGGTTACCAGGGTAACCCAAGATGGGGGTCAGAACTTAGGAAGATTTGCCTGGGTAACCTATGCAACATTGTGATGACACTCCACCTATAACAACAATATCCTTGTGAACTTAGTATATTTGATCCTTCAGTTCTGGAAACAATGTAACCATTAAGTTAAGTTGGTACTTGTATAGTTTTGTCTATGGTTTCTCCTGTGTCTATGGTTTGTAGGTTATGTCTAGGGAACCTTTTTACTATCTCCTAGGATGGGGGTGGGCCTACGAGTACCACTTGGTTGGGTGGAACGTGCACCTTACACCGTTGGGTCCCTAGTTCTTGTTCATGGTGACGAGTACTTTTTGATTGGAGAGCTCGTGTGTGGATATGTACTTTCTCATATTTCTCATTTGTATCAGTGGAAACCTTATTTATGTATCACTCCTCAATTGTAATTGGGGAGAAATTTTGTAACATGTAATTTTACACCTTTGTATGACCTACCTCATTTGGAAATGAGTATTGTAAATGTTATTGAAAGGAAATAAAAAAAGAGCAATGGAAAGTACTAATAAAGAGAAATTGTTTGAAGGAAAGAGATTACCAAATAAGTTGAAGTAGCCAAACCAAGCACCACCAAAGCAAGAGAAACACAAGAATTTTTTAAGGGGAAAAAACAAGAAAAAACCCCAATATTATGAATGGAGGCAAAATGCCTACAAAATAATACAAAGAGAGAGAGCTTCAGCCTTAGCTTGCTTGCATGAGTCTTGAAGAATGAGAGGAGAGGCACCTCAATAAGTAGAGGTGAGAAGAAGGAGTTAGAATGTAACTCCCAACTCAATGAATGCCACCATTCATCTATGTGTGTGCAAAGTGTCACCTCTTAAGGAGGTGGTTACAAATATTCCTTAATAAAGGAATTAAAAAAATAAGCCATTCTCACACATGTGTGAGATGACAAAAAAGACAAAAAGACTTGTAGGGATTCCTTTGGAATATTCCTACAAGTTAATAAATAATTACAATTAAAGAATAACCATTACCAAGTAAAGATTAATCTTCTAACAGTTATTATAAATGCAATGTAAGAAAGAATCATTTTTGTACATTATACCTTCATTGATGTAATTTATTTGTTATTGAATGTATATCCTTAAGTTTATGAGAATTAAACGCATGCTATGATTAGTTACTTTTGTCATCTATGGAATTTACATGTAGTGTGTTGTTACGTATCTTAGGGAATTTTTGCATTAATAAGTTCATGTATACAGTTTAAAAAAAAATAAATTATTACACTTTCGTAGTCATTGCAAAATTCTTTAGGTTACGTGGTGGGGCATTGCACTCAAGAAGAGAGCTCAATAAAAATGGAAATCAACTTTCACTAGGAATGTTTTCTTTTATGGATTCAAGCTCATACAAAATCACTAAGTGGTACTAGCTCAGCCAAATATCTCAAAATCATGTTGATATTAGTGGTAGATGTAGAGACCCCTTCTTTAGAAGGCACAAATATACTATTTAAATTACTATTTATTTTAATGGATTAGACAAAGCACTATATTTCAAGATCTCTAGAACTATGTAGATCTAAATCATGTCTAACAAAATAATTTTTAAACATAGTATAGTCTTGAACATCAAATCCTTCAAGGACATTAAATATATTAGATACATTGGCTTTTGGGATATATTTCCTATAACAATTTTCATTCCTTCCTTTGAATCAATATTTCACTAGGATAGACATATTCAAATTGGGTTCATCCCATGGGAAGGATCTTTCCCTTTAGTAAATTAGTCATACTTGAAGAATTTATCATAGTAGACTATGAGACTACATGAGCCATAGTAAAAAAGTTTACTTGTAAATTATCATAAGCATGACATGCATGAAATCTAAAGGGGAGAGCTTCATATTCTATTTTTTGGATCCAAATCATGTTCCCTAATGTTATTTATTGATTAGGGGAAAAATAGGGTCCACCAAATGAATCAACAAAGTGATCGACCACTTATTTTTCAAGGCCCTAAACACCTTAAATTATGCAAAATAAGATGATAATAACAACCATAAATGCAACCTAACTATTATAGAAACTATGGGGGAATTTTTTTGAGCATAAAAATTTGTGTACCAGGTTAGAAAGTTGTTAGTGGCGAATGGGTCCCTGTTAGGGTTCCAAAAATCAACTTCAGGGTTTTAATCCTCTCAGTCTAAACACCTAGATCCTAGATTTTCACTGCTTCAAACCCTATAGAGAACTCATTCATGCCTTTAGTGGCAAATGGGTCCTTTTAGGATTTCAAAAAAATGACTTTTGGGTTCTATTTCTTGATGTATGCACTTCTAGACCCCCGGTTATCAGCTCCCAAAATTTTGAATAAATTTTGTAGCCTCCTTTATTTGTTCTTGCACTATAAATGATAATCTTGCAACTTGATAACTTTTGCAATTTTGCTCCAAATCTTGCTCTTCAACCTAAAACCTACAATCACACATGCAAGAGGAGAAAAATGTTGTTTGTTAGGGGATAGGGGTTTTCCTCAGTCAAACCCCATTTAGGTAATTAAACCAATTGATGAAATAAGGAAATTGAAGCATGAAACATGAAATAATGAAGTGTTGATACCTTGAAAGATCTCTTGTAATAAAAATATGCAATCTAAGATGTAGAGGCCATGAAGAATGTATATCTTGATCTCAAATAGATGTGAAACAATGCTTGCAAGAAGGATCTTCAATGCTACATCAACAATCTTGGCTCAACAACATGAATGGATGCATAAAACCCTTGACATGATGAAATGATCTTTGAATTTCTGTAATAAACCTTGAAATGCCTTTGAAAATGCACTTGAAGACTCTTATAGACTCAAATTTTCTATAAGGATGCTCTCTCAAAGTTGCTAGGTGAAACAATGTGAATTAACCCTTTATTTATACTAAATTGTGAGATTAACCCCGAAATTCAAAGAATTCAAGCCGAACTCTGATTTGGGTATTAAAATTATAAGGATCCTACTACAATTAAATTCAAAAATAGGGGTCTTATTAAGGGAGGACCTATTCGCTACTAAAGGAAAATGGGTCCTGACATAGTTTCCAGGACCGAGCTTCGAGGAGGTGAAATTACATCAAAAACCCACCTCAAAAATGTAAAGAAGGGGGTGTCCTATGTGGAGAGGACTCATTTTCCATTAAAGGAAAATGGATCCTAGTAGCATTTTTTAGGACAACAAATTTTCCAAATTAAATTTCATACAATATGATTATTGGGTGTCGGGATAGATCCTTGAAAAGGGGGCTTGAATTTGAATTAAAAGGGTCAATTAAACTCAATTAACCACCATTAATTAAGGGGACCCTAGATAAATGTGAAAGTGTGTTACAACACATTACAAAACCTAAATAAGGTACATGTTAAATATATTTTATTCGAAAAAGAGCCCATTAGGCTTAATTAAGCAAATAAATCCTAGAAAAGTGTGAAAGTGTGTTACAACACTTTACAACACCTTTGCAAAGGACCAATTAAGGTACATTTTAATCAAATAAATGTCCTAGAATGGTGTGAATGTGTACAACACATTACAGTTCACTATTCCAAGACACCATTAGTTCAACTTTAATGTCAATTATCAGACCAAGTAAGGAAAAATGCTACTTTTTCCATTACTACATTTATAAAGAAATTGGTAATATTTTATTCAAATAAAATTTAATACAAATACAAGCATAGGTAGTTACCTTTCTTTCAAGTGTATGATGTGAAGGACCCCAAGGTTTACTGGGAATAGTTGCAATAGATTATAAAATATCTAGTCTTAAAAATTCCAATGGAAGTCTAAGAATACCGACCGGAAGTCTAAGAATACCGACCCAAACATGAATCTTAGATCAAGGGAGCTATTCCACTAGATAAAAACCAACATGCGATGGTTTGATGAATAATGTAACTTGGTTATGAAAGTATGAACCATTATTAAAAGCTATATAAAAAAAAAACATTCTAGAGAAAACCACTAATAAATCTTGAAATGGTGGAAAATGGGATCTATCCAAAAAATGAGATGGATCGCTTATTTTCCAAGCCAAAATCACTTCAAATTATGCAAAATAAGATGCAAATAACAATCATAAAATGACCCTAGTTGTTATAGAAACTATGAGGAATGTTTTGAGAGCATAAAATGTTGTGTACCTGTCCAGAAAGTTGTTGTTTTTGAGCTATGGAGGAATCATTCACCTTTAGGGGTGAATGGGTCCCTGTGAGGGTTCCAAAAAATGACTTCAAGGTTTTGTTCCTCTTAGTTAGCACTCCCAGATCCCATATTTTCACTGCTTTAGCCCTACTGAGGACTCATACGCCTTTAGTGGCGAATGGGTTCTTTTAGGGTTTTAGAAAACTAACTTTTGGGTTATGTTCCTTGATGTTTGCACTCTCAAATACCCAGTTATTAGCTTCAAGTTTGAAATAAATTTTGTAGCCTCCTTTCTTTGTTCTTGCACTATAAATAACAATCTTGCAACTTGACAACTTTTGCAATTTTTCTCCAAATCTTGCTCTTCAACCTAAAAACCTACAATCACACATGCAAGAGGAGAAAAATGTTGATTGTTAGGGGATAGGGGTTTTCCTTGGTCAAACCCATTTTAGGTAATTAAACCAATTGATAAAATAATGAAATGACGCATGAACATGAAACAATGTAATTGATATCACCTTGGATGATGTCTTGTGAAATAAATCTGCAAAATATCATGTAGTGGCCATAAAGAATGTAGATCTAGGATCCTTGAATTTGATTTGAACAATGGTTGCAAGTAGATATCTAGTGCTACCCTCACAATCTTAGCTCAACAACATGAATGCATGCATCAAACCCTTGAAATGATGATATGATCTTGAATTGTTGCAATCAACTCTTGAAATCTGCCTTGAAATGCCTTATGAATGATCTTGAAATGCTCTTGTAGTATCAAATTTTCTATAAGGATGCTCTTTTAAACTTTCTAGGATGTCTCATAAAATTGCTAGGTGAAACAATGTGAATTATCCCCTTATTTATACTAAATTAGGAGATTAACCCAAAAATTCAAAGAACTAATGTCAACACCAGATCTAGAAAGAAAAATAATTAAATTCCCACCATAATGAAAATCAAAAAATAAGGTCTCAATAAGGGAGGACCCTTTTGCCACCAAAGGTGAATGGTCCTAGCTAAGTTTCCAGGATTGGTCACTGAGCTTCAGGGAGTTGAAAGAAGGCCAAAACCCCATTCCAGATCAATTGAGAAAAGGGGGTCCTATTAAGAGGACCCATTTGCAATCAAGGGAGAATGGGTCCTGGTTCAACTTACTAGGACCAAATTTTTTCCAATGAAATAATTTGATATTTAATTTATGCTTGTTGGGAAAGATCCTCGGGAGGTGTCAAAATTAAGGCCTAAAAGGGGCGTTAATAACTCCACTTAACCTTAATGAATTAAGACCACCTAGATAAATGTGAAAGTGCTTTAAAACAATTTACAACACTTAAACAAGGTACAAATTATGTAAATTCTATTTAGAAAGGGGACCATACGGCTTAATTAAGCAAATAAGTCCTAGAAAAGTGTGAAAGTGTGTCACAACACTTCACAACACCCTTGAAAAGGACCAATTAAGGCATTTTTTTGCTAAATAAAGGTCTTAAAATAGTGTGAATGTTTACAAGGTAGTACAACACTAGTCCAAGACACCACTTGTTCAATTTCAATGTCAGTTATCAAATCAAGCAAGGAAAAGGAAACTTTTTCCGTTACTACAAATCCTCATTTCATACAAGAATAATTTCCAATCACATTTGGGTTACTATTTTAGACAAGAACATACTTTTAAAAAGGTAATAAAAATTGAATAACCATAAAATTGTAGATTATAACATTTTTAAAAGGATAGAAAAATATGAATAATAATTGAATATGACTTAATAACCAAAATAGGATTTTTAGTACTCTTCTCCAAGGCCCCATTCTTCTTATGAAAAATTCTAATATTGGATCTATTCACCTCATTTGTTGCATTCACCAAAAAAGGGACAACATTGTCATGTCTCGATGAAGAAGGTTCATCCAATCAAAGAACAACTTTATAAGAAAATATAGTAGGATCCTCCAAACTTCCTAGACCCACCATGCAAATACCTCAAAATGCTATATTAAAATGCTAACAAAATTGACTTATATTGACTAGAATAATCTCCAAAACAAAAATAAAAATCAATAAGCTTGTATAGAAGGAATAATTGAAGCACAAGCTCTTTCATGCATATAGATGCAAGAGTTGGAGAACTCCAATCTCATTTACAAGAAAAAAATAAACTTGTTACATTCATTTTTACTTATAAATTAAAATTTTAATATAGATTATAAATTTTAAAATCAACATAGAACTCCTTATTTGACTTACGCTTGACTTATTTTCTCCAACTCTTTATTAAACGACGCTTCAATGTTAAAGGAATTCTCATTTAATACTCACATGTTCTATTTTTTTTTAAAAACTATTAAATACTTAACTTCATAATCTCATAAATGAATTTCATTTTTTCTTATTGTAAACGATGATTTTGGTTTGGCCTCACAATGCTTTGCTCTTCCTAGGGTTTTTCACCTAGAAAGGAGAAAGGAGAATGAAAGGGGAACAAAATGCAAGGGTTTACACTCAAAGCTTATGTTCATGAAATGTATTATGCATAATTAATATGTCCTAATGCTCTGATTTGAAATTGAAATGTTCTAATAATGCAAAACCTAGAAAAACAAACTTGTTTGAAAACATAGTGTGATATGCAGAAAAGTAAAATGAATGTAATAAATGATAAAATAAAGATGTAAAACAGGAATTAAGCACCTGGAAATTGATGAGGAGCAGAATGGAGATTGTAGAGACTTCTGAAATGATGGAAATTCTAATTTTGAAGCCTGATGGGACCAAGTCACTAGGCTGGGCGATTTAGTCCTGATTCGGGGAAACTGCCTAGAAACTTGTTTTTGCCAAAAGGGTGTCTGAGTCTGCAATTTTTTTTGAAAAATAAATGTAGTGGGACTAAGTCGCCACTATGGGTGACTTAGTCCACTTTGGATTTTCTACAAATCTGAAAGTGGAAACGAAAGCCCACAACCTGCACTCTGCTTTTTGACGGAAATCCAGATCTGAATATTTGAAAAACCCTGCAAAACAAAAGATAAATTGGTTTCTAATGGGGGTTTTCCTTGGTCAAACCCCTATTTGGTATTTAAACTTTGTGAATGACAAAATCTGCATAAAAACCCTAGTCTTAAGTATGTCTAAGACTAAGAAAAGCTGAAAATGAAATAAAACCCTATTCTAATGTGCTAGAGTGAGTTGATTAAATGGAATTCAAATGATGCAAGAATTCAATGCAAGAAAACCTACAACACTTCAAATTAATGTAAATGATATGTAAAATGTAATGCATGTATAACTGAAAATATGTTATACTTCTGTGAATCCTTGCATGCAAGGATACTCAATAATGAGTCATTTCAAATCAATTCACAACTCTCTATCCGAGAAGAGCAGGGATTGATATCATGGCCCTCAGATTGACCCAGTTACCCCTGCAAATACAGTCTTAGAACGAGAGATTCAAAGAGAAGCAAGAATTCCAATCTCCATGAATTCTGTTCTTGCAATGCAACAATGAAAACTAATCTAAATGACTGTAAAATGCAATAAACAAAACTAATTTATTGAAATGAAAATTGATCTACATGCAATGCCATAAATGAATTACTTTGCAAATTAATCTACTATGGAGATTAAGCTAAAATGTAATATTAAACTATATGCTCTAAAACTAAGATGCTTATAAAATCAAACTAATGTGTAATCTCGAATGATAAAATTCAAGAAAATTTGTAGCATAACTCTGATGTAAAAATTCGTGATCCTTTTGAAATGAGAATGAGAGGGCTCATTTTATAGGCAAAAGTGGAATTGAAGGAAAATTCAGAAGCAATGTGGGATAAATAGAAAAATAGAAACAAATCTTGATTGGAATTCTTTTTTAGTTTATTTCCCTTTTAACTGATTTGTTTCCCTTTTTTTCATCATAGGATATTCTTGAGAGGATATTTCATTTATTTTATTTAATTTAAGATGATAATATCTTTTTTAATAAAATAAAATAAGATTATGTAATTTAGAAATGAATATTAATAAAATAAAATAAAAATGCCATTTCACCTAAAAATAGATTCCCAAATGTAGCATCATCTTTATTTTAAGTAATATTAACTTCAATTAAATAACATTATTTTATTTACAAAAAGGATTTGGCTTTGATTAAATAAAATTAATGAACCATTCAAACCTTAGGAAAAATTGAAACATTTAAAATAGTTATGAATTGATTAAGAAATTTGATTTGAAAATGCAACAATCATTGATTCAGAAAGTTGATGTTGACAAATTAAATAAATGGGACCCAAAGTCTAGGTGACCATTTTAGGTTGCATACATTTGCCCCTCTTTGACTAATGTGAGGCCGACTCGGGATCACATGCAGTCAAAGAATGAAG
>VDFB02281492.1:317991852-318045834 GCA_007258455.2 Sequoia sempervirens | reverse complement strand
ATCACAGGATATTCTTGAGAGGATATTTCATTTATTTTATTTAATTTAAGATGATAATATCTCTTTTAATAAAATAAACTAAGATTATGTAATCTAGAAATGAATATTAATAAAATAAAATAAAATTATTTAATTAAAAATAGATTTAATTAAATAGCATCATTTTATTTAAGTAATATTAACTTCAATTAAATAACATTATTTTATTTATTAAAAGGGATTTATTTCTTTTGATTAAATACAATTAATGAAGCATTCAAACCTTAGGGAAAATTGAAACATTTTTAATAGTTATGAATTGATTAAGAAATTTGATTTAAAAATGCAACAATCATTGATTCAGAAAGTTGATGTTGACAAATTAAATAAATGAGGCCCAAAGTCTAGGTGACCATTTTAGGTTGCATACAATGCAAACCTTAAATCTAAAGATAAGAACATGGAAGATGGAATCACTTTGAAAACAAGTCATTAGATGTGATTTGATGGCTAGTTGCATCTCTTCAACCTAGATTTCTCCATGATTCACCATAGGCATCCATGATCAATCTTTTGAAAATGGGAGATCTTGAATAAGAAGTGAGCTTGAAGACCTACAAAAACCCTAGTATGATGCCCTAAAGCTTCAACTTTGCTGCAAAATATTATTGAATCTTCTTGTGTAAGACATTTTTGCTCTTGACTTTTGATTTTTGCTTAAAAAAATGACTAGGAGATGTGAAAAATGACTTAAAATGTGTATTTATAGGCATCAACACCTAATTTTCCCCTTATTTAGATCCAAGAGGCCGACATCCATTAAGAAATTAAAATTGAATTAATGAAATTACTACTCAAAAGTGGAAAATACTCCAAAAGGGACTAAGTTGCCACCTGGTGACTTAGTCCCACTAGGGATATTTTTGGTGGGTTTCACAAAATTTGAGTGGTTTTAATAATATTTTTCAAGATTTAATTGGTTTCATGGGTGAATTAGGCCTCAAATTACAAAATCATGAGTATTAGGGGCCTATAAATGCAATTTTAAGGGGTGATTGATGGAAGGTGCCTAAAGTAGGACCTAGTTTTACCACAAAATAGTCTAAATTTCTTCAAGAGTATACAATTTTTGGCAATACATTAAGCCCCCACTTTAGCGACCATATGACTCTACGTGCATATGCAAGCTAAAGTATTCTAAAATTTGCATATTACTTTATAAAAGGATACTTATTCAAAAGTTGGGAGAATGAAGCCCCCAATGTAGTTATTTGCACAACCACAACATTAGGAAACTGCATCCTGCAACACAAATTCATTAGTCATAAAAAATCCTTTTTCCCAACTCTTAGAAAAAAAATTCGAGGGTAGATGTATGCCCCCCTGATTCCATTTGCTTTACGGAGGTGGAATCAAGGTAGCAATCTAGCCACATCGAACCCAAAATATCATATTGAAGGACATTTCCAAGTACCATTTCGTATAACAATAGATAGTTGATGATGTTAGGTGCATAATCACTATTCCAATGTATCAAATTGAAAATGGAGTTCCCTAGCTCCTGTTATGTGGTTGTGAATGGAAAGTACTTGACATATGTGTAAGGTAAAAAAACCCTAATTTAATGCATAGGAAAATTAAATAGGTTAAAAGAGGTAAAGGAAAGTAGTTTGTCACTTACTATTTCATTTTACCTGCTTGTAGCTTGAGAGTGACGAGTGAGAGGAGAATATTTTGAGAAGATGGGGATACACACCTACACGATTGGACGTTCGTCGAGACTAGGTGGCATGCGGTGAGCATCAACATGAGGTGAGTGGATTTTGCAACCGTCATTTTGTGATTTTGTAATTATGTAATGATTTTTAATGCATGGATGGGTTAATTTAGGATCTTGGAATTTTTTTTTGCAAAGTGTCCCCTTTTTTCGCAAAGTGTCATTTCTTTGCGAAGCATCCCATTTGCACAATTTCCCAAAAGGGTTCTAAAGTGTCTAGGGCCTTTAGAAAAGCACACCAAAGTAACTTTAGCACACTTGCATGATGAAAATGTAAGAGTTTAGATGAATTTTAGAGCATATGTGTGTAAACTTTATAGGTACCCGCCCAAGGATGACAACGGTTAGGAGGGAGACAGTTGAGATTTCTAAGAGATCTGGCTCCATCTTTATCATTAGAGGAGATAGAGCATCTTCAAGCCATTGGAATCTATTGGGTATATCTTATGCCATCCATGAGATACCACAATGCCATGCTGATGGCTCTTTGTGAGTGATGGAATGTAGATACATGCACATTTCATCTGCCTATAGGAGAGATGATGATCACATTGGAGGATGTACACTAGATTCTCCACGTGCTGATTCAAGGAGAGCGAGTATATTTCTGCAGAGACTACAACTTCCTGGAGTAAAGGGCTGATTTATAGTATTGTGTAGATGGTCCAGTTCATAATGCACAAGTTAATGGGTCGATTGATTTGTCCATGTTATTATATTCATGGGAACTAGTGGTTTGACATATTATGATGCACACCATAGCACTAGTTCATGTCCCTGATGGTTGGGGTGATCACCTGGATGGAGGACTAGTCCACTTGATTCGAGGGATGGCAAAGTAGCTGATAGTATATGCTTGGGGTCGATGTATGCTAGCACATCTCTATTATGATTTGGGGTGATTTGTATTCTGAGAGGTGGACAATATGGTGCACTGCACACTTCTACAGGTGTGGTGCCTTGAGCACATTACATGTACTAGAATAGTTGGCTATCCATGTGTGACAATAGTAGGATATCCACGGGATTTTGGGTATCCTCTGCGGCAACTATGGCAGTATGGTGACTTTCAATTTTGGAGGGTATGATTTGAATGACTTGATGAGGATGAGGTCATATGGAGACCTTATTAGCTGACATTACAGTGGCTAGATCATACCAGACAGTTGAGGAGGATGCAAATGGATAGATTTTTGGCTGGCCGCCATGAGTATGTAGTACAACCATTCTACTATGATCGAGTCATGTGGCAATTTGGACAGGTTTAGACACCACCTCAGACACGATCCACCTTCAGGAGATCAGTGCAGAGTTCTTGGAGACGGGGTGATATAGTGTGACTCACTCTGGAGAATGTAGCAAAGAGTGATTCTGACTTCTCTAATCATGAACAACCACCATTCTCTGACACAGATGATGTTGGGGCAACAACAAAGCATGAAGAGTAGTGGGTAGTGACTCGACCAACACTAGTATTCCTGATGGATGAGCCAGTGGGAGGTGTAGAGCCACTACCGGATGACAAAGATGAGCAGGAGGATAGGGCCAAGGAGACACGCTACAAACCATCTAATATATTTAATGATGTGATTGATGATGAGTATGATGAGGAGGTAGATCCAGATTATGAGGATCAGGAGGGAGAGGGGGAGGATGAGGAGTATGAGGAGGATGAGGAGGAGTAGTAGTATGAGGAGGACCCACCCTTGAGTGAGGATGATGAGACAATAGTTGAGGACCATCACGAGGGGGGAGATTCCTCTCCCATCTATAGGACTAGGTCATGAGCAGCCATTGTAGCTGGCATCGGTACTCATAGTCGAGGGGAGGCTAGCACCGCCTCCATGCCCCTAGCATAGGATGATATTGAGATGACACATCCGATAGCGACATAGGTGATGATATTTAATTTTATGCATGCACTTTGATTGATTATGTTTTTTTATATGTATATGTATATCATGATGAGGATTAGGGTATGTGTAGGATCATGATGGGCCAAAAAGTAGTGATATGATGGGTTTTTGTAGGTTATGTGGCTGACAACTTTTTTCTTACCCAAAATTGATGAAATGAAAAGGGTTTTTAAAGGAGATTCTCACCTTTCCACCAATATAAATTATGCTTTATTTTGAATTTAATAAATAATAATTATTTATTTTCTATTTGAATTACAACTAAAGTCTTGATTGATAGGCTGATTGAAAAACATCTATAGCTTTCAAACAATATCACATTTTTTGAATCCAAAACATGCGTCACATTCTATGATTCACATACTATAGGATTAAAAAAGAAGAAATTAATTTCATGAAGTTTTGACCAAGTTAAGGTGGTTAGACATATGAGTTTTTTAATTTTTTAAAAGTTGTAATAAAAAATTCATAATTAATTATTTACTTGGAAAAAAATTACAAAAAAGTATCCATCACATCGGGACATGAGTCCTCTACTTATATCTAAAATATTATAAAAATATATTATCATTTTATTGTGGTTAGGGTGGTCAGATAGACACTTACTTATTTTTTCCCTGAAATTTAAGTACTACTGCATTGAAATTTCAAATTTTCACCAAATAGATTTTTTTAATTTTTTAAATAAACTTAGTAGTTTAGAAACTACATTCAATTTTCTACAAATTCTATTCTTACAAATTTTTGAAATAATATAGATAAATTATTCAAATTTTTATGTCAAGTTGCCTAACTCTGATTTTTCTGAATTTTTTGCCTCTTAAGGGCCTATTTTTTCCATGATGATCCTGCACATACCCATTAATGATTGTGTACCTTGTATATCTTGCAAGAGTGATGAGAGACTAGTGAGAGTTCTATTGTCAGACTACTACGGAGATAGTTCCTACATCCATCAATGAGGAGGAGATGGATCCTGACTATATGCCCCACCAATCGTGGAGGAGGAGCCAGAGTCACTCAGACCTTTCATGAGGCTATAGGCAGCGTACGAGAGAATGAGAAGATGACTCCATTGAGCTGACAGTGCAAGACAGTCATTGCAGACTTCAGTAGAGGTCGAGAGACTACATGCAGAGCTAACACAGGTATGAGCGAAGAGGGATAAGATGGCAAAGGAGTGTCTTGTGGTTGTTGGTCAAGTACATGGTCTAGAGTATGCACTTTGACTCGGTAGTTCGTAGTCACGATCACACATGATCATCTCATGACGTCTAGGGACTGGATCATGAGCACTAGAGCCTGAGGGGCCTAGCTCTCATAGACCTTTGTGATTTGTATATAATTATATATGATATTGAGATGCATATAAAACTTTGATATATATAGACATGCGCATTTGGTTTTATTATGATGTGTCTATTTGTGGTTGAATGTTAAATGCAATGTTATTAATTTAAAAATGACTCTATGGTAAAAGTATTTAATTAATAGCTACATGATTTGACAAAACTTATGTGACCTAATTCAAACATATTGCAGTTTTGTTTAAGATACAACATGATGATGGTGTATGTTATGCTAAATTAAATGTAACTTATCACAACACACTAGATGAATTTGAATAGTATGAAGCCTAAAGGGATTATAAATAATCACTTTAGTGTTTAAGAAAAACCTGTAAAAGAGGTGTAAAAAATGAAGTAGTTTGAAAGCGTATAAGGGAGGATCCTATAATGATTTAACAAAACTGCTTTATAATTCATACTATTCAAAAAGGATTAAACATAATACCAATGCAAATATGTGACACTGATTGGTTCTTTAAGGGGTTTTTCATTGAGTTCCATTAAGACATACACACTAGACCCATAGCTTTTGTCGACAACATAGTGTCCTAACTAGTTAGGGCTAAATTTTCATCGTTCATTAGGGTCAGCATTAACATTATGCTAATTTGTAGAAAGAACTAAGTCACCTTTGTCAAATGTGCGAGGGATGACATTGAGATTGTAGTAATGTTGTTTCCTTTTGCAATAAGCTTGAAGATGCTCAAGAGCGTTAATTTACGCTATTCATCGAGCATTTCAAGTTGATGTAATTGTTCGTTTAAATATAGGTGTTATTGTCAATCAAACCTTGAAGAGAAATCCACAATGTGGGGATTTATAACTCCAAGGGAATGATGGATTTAGTACCATAAACTAGGTTATAAGGTGTTGATCTGGTGGAGGAACAAAAACTTGTGCGATAAGCCCAAAGTGAATAATGTAGTTGTGTGTGCCAGTCCTTATGATTAGCGTTAACTTATTTCTTTTAAATTTGTTCAAGAACTTTATTAGTTGACTCTATTTGACCATTTGATTGTGGGTAATAGGGTGTTGAAAAATGGTGTTGAATATGGAAAGTTTCCAAGAACTTCTTCACATCATTATTCTTAAATGGTGTGCCATTATCAGAGACTAATGTGGAAGGAAGCCCAAAATGAGAAATTATGTGCTCAAGGATGAATCAACAGATCACCTCAATAGTTGTAGATTGAAGAGGAATAGCCTCTACCCATTTCATGAAATAATTAGTGGTAGTGATGATAAACGTATGTCTAGCGGAAGATGGCAGAGATATTTTTCCAATTATATCTAGCCCCCATACAAAGAATGGCCAAATAGGGATTTGGGCACGAAGCTCAAAAGTAGGAGCGTGAAATAAATGAATATGTTCTTGACACTTATGACATCGCTTAACATACACATAATAATATTTTTCCATATTTTTCTAGTAATAACCCATACGAAGAAGTTTTTGCACTAGGGTCTTTGCACCGAAATGATCACCAAAATTGCCAGCATGAGTTTGCTCGAGTGACATATTAATTTCAGAATCCTTAAGGAATCTAAGTAAAATTCCATCAAAGGACCTTAGATATAACACATTGGCAAGGATGATGTTCTTGGTGGCTAATTTTTTTAGACGAGCACAGGTGTTACTTGCGACAGGTTTGGGAAGGGTACCATCTTTTATATAATTCTAAATAGCATCATACCATTCACTTGAATCTTTCTTGGTGGTGACTAATGTGGCGATAGTGATATTAGTAATGGAAGGTTTCATGATAGGATGAATAGTGATATAATATCTTGTGAAGGATCAAAGGGGGATATAAGGGAAGCAACACTGGCCATTGCACCCACATGTCGATTATCTTTTCACAAGATTTTTTCAATGGTGAATGAATTAAATTTTTCCAGCAAGGACATTGTGATAGCTTTATATTTGGATAATTTATCATGTTTAGCCTGATAGTCACCATTGATTTGCTTGATTTCTAATTGTGAGTCACCAAAAATCTTGATGTTAGTAATTGCCACAATTAAAGCAGCACGTATTCCAACGATTAAGGCCTCATATTCAGTAGTGTTATTTGTACATAGGAAATTTAAACGATAGGACAAGGGAATAGGTTTTCCTTAAGGTGAAATTAATATTATTCTAGCACAAAAACTTTTTCTGCACTTAGATCCATCAAAATATAATTCCCATGTAGAAATACTGGTTGTTAATACATTGTCATCAGGAAAAGAATCATTACTAGGGAACGCAAAAGGGGAAGGAGCATCAACTAAATGGTCAATCAAGGCTTGTCCTTTAATTGATTTTTGCAAAACAAACTTAATGTCAAACTCAGTTAACAACATAACCCATTTAGCTAAGCATCCTAATAAGTATGTTTTATTGAAAAGATGTTTGAGAGGATCAAATTTTGTCATGACTTGTATTTCTGCATTTAGTAAATAATGTCACAATTTACTAGTAGCGAATACAAGGGCTAAAAATTTCTTTTCAATTGGAACATATCATGTAATAAATAGGATATTCCTTGCCATTATCATCTTTCTAAGCTAATAAGGTAGAAAGACATGATCAGATACGATGATGTAGAGGATGAATGATTTTTTTGGCATGGCAGGCTGTAAAACAGGTGGAGTTGCAAGATATTCCTTTAAACTCTCAAAAGCCTATTTACAATCTTCATTCCAATCAAAAGGCACATCCTTCTTGAGGAGATGTGTGAAAGGTAACGTTCTATTGGCTAAAGAAGCGACAAAATGATGGATAGCTTCAATTCATCCTTATAATGTGCGTAATTGGGAAATATTTCTAGGAGGTGGCATGTTTACAATAGCATCAATTTTCTTTGCATCCACTTCAATGCCTCTGTGAGATATGATAAACCCTAAGAGTTTCCCACTATCTACTCCAAAGACATACTTTTTTGTGTTGAGTCTCATGTTGTATTTACGTATTCGTTCAAAGATCTGGCGAAGGACATTCACATTGTCTTGTCGTCATAAGGACTTAGCAAGGATTTCATCAACATAATCTTCCAATATTTTATGTATGTAATCATGAAATATTAATGTCATTGTTGTTTGATATGTTATGCCTGCGTTCTTTAGTCCAAAAGGCTTCATAACCCAAAAAAATGTTCCCCAAACAGTTATGTATGTTGTTTTGTATTGATCTTGTGGGTTAATGAAGATTTGATTATAACTAGAAAATCCATCCATGAATGAAAACAAATCATGTCTAGTAGTTGAATCCACAATCATGTCAATATTAGGAAGTGGGAAATCATCTTTTAAAGATGCTTTATTCAAATCTCAGAAATTTGTACATATCCTAATACAATTATTGGGTTTGGAAACTGTGACAATATTTGAGATCCAAGGAGAATAATCAATAGGACGAATAAAACTTGCATCAAGGAGTTTTTCAAGATCTCCTTTAACATGCAAGGCTATCTTAGGATTCATTTTGTGTATCTTCTATTGAAAAGGCTTAGCATCATTTGCAAGAACAATGTTATGTGTGACAATTTTTGGGTCTATACTTGGCATATCAGAATCTTTCCAAGCAAAATTTTTAGGAAAATCATGGAGCAAAAGTGTAGTATGATCCTCTTGTTCCTCATCATCAAGGCACTTCCCAATCTTAATGACCACTTCTATGTCATTGATGTCCATTTGTATATCAATTGTATCTCCTAGGGGAAGTGCATTTGATTGAGGAAACTCAGGTTCATATGGTTCGATGGTTTTCTCATGATCATCGGTATGTTGCAGCTTGGAACTTATCATAGTGTAGGTAACATGTCGGTTAGAGCGATATGGTTTATCAATAGCACCTAGCATTTGTTTCAAGGCTTCATCACTTTCAACATACTCCCAAGATGGTGGAGAAGTCATTTCAAGAAATTCAAGATGTTTGAGTGTAAGTGTAGTTCGTGATTGACATGTGATAGTCTTGATATTTAATGAGGGTTGTTGAGTTGCTTTTGTTGTATTAGTAAAGGAATATCCTAAACTAGTCTTCACATCTTATGTATTAGGCTCAATAGGGACACGAATGCCTTGTTCATGTTTTCCACGTCCTTTACCATTCTACCCCAACTATTTCATAAGCTCATACCCATGGCCATAAAGTCTCTCCATTTCCTTGGGATTGGGGGGTTTATGATAATATATCTCATCAAAATTTGTTGGGTAAGTTGTGTTTTCATCCAAGGGAGGTGAGATAGATGAAGGGAAAGATTCTTGTGAATTTTGAGTGGACACAACTGTTGGTTTCTCTTATTTTTCTATCTCCTTGCGAGTAATTATGTATTCATCCATGAATGGAGTAAATTCCAATGTTCCCCAATCATCATCGAGCAATTTAGACATAGATTTTGTTTCCTGCTTATTGGTTTGAAGAGGGTCAATATGAGAGGTTGGAATTAAAGTATTCAGAGGACTTGTTGTTCCTTTTTCAAGTTGCAAACAACTCTCAGGCTCGGGGTCTATCACAACTTGATACACTTTATTTTTATAGACATATTTCATTATATGATGAAGGGTCAAAGGTACTTCATGTATCTCATGAATCCATTGTCTTCCCAAGAGAATATTGTATGCAAGATCATGGGGCATGACATGAATAGGAGTTTGCAAGGTAACCACTCTGACTATTATAGGTAAAGTGATTATACCAAGCAGTTGTTTGGTTGTGTTGTCAAATCCTTTGATGGATAAGGAATTAGGTTTAATTTTTGATTTATCCACACGTAATCAATCGAGAAGTTTCACACTACACACATTGAGGGGAGACCCATTGTTAATGAGGGTTTGCTTAATGCCTATTGAATTATATTGGGAAATAATCATAAAAGCCTCATTTGTCTCAATTCTAACAGGGGGAGCTCATGCTAATGAAAGGTAATGTCTACATTAAGTGTATTCATTCCCTCTAAAAGAGCTACCACATCACTTAAATTTGTACTAGGAGGAACCCCTATCTGTTGCAAGACTATTTGAAGCATTGAATGATAATTGGGTAAATTTAGAAGAAGATCCCAAAGGGATATCTTTGCGAGAGTATTCTTAAGTTGTTCAATGAGATCATACTCCCTAAGGTGTGAGTTTAGGTGAGAAGCACTAGGAAAAATAGGATTTGGTTAAGGTAAGGATGTTGGAGGGGGTTTTTGAGGTTGCAGATTGTTTCGAGTATTGTGTGTGTGTGACATCATGTTGTGGCAGATAAAGGGTGAAGTCAGGTTTAGGTGGAGGTTGAGGTTGGTGTGAGGTGGGTAAAGAACAAGTTGAGGTTGGATGACATTAAAATATTTTGTTTTTAGTTTCTCACCACAATCCTTAGTGGATGAATTGTGTGAGAGGAATCCCTGAAGAACTTCATCTAACATACTCAAGTCATCACTACTAAAAGGTTGAGGAGATAATGTGTCACTAAGCAGTTTAGGTTTGTCATCACAAGTCTTAGTGGATGAACTTGATGAGAGGAAACCATGAAAGGTTTCATCTAATATATACAAGTCATCACTACTAAGAGGTTTGGATGATATGTTTGTCCTAAAATGAAGCATTGTTTTGATTGGTTCATGTGATGTTGTAAATTGTTTGTTTGTTTTTTTCGATGAATCTGATCTAAATGAGCTAGGAACTAATGTTGAAAATGAACATTGTAAAAATCTAATGATATCTATGATTTCCATTAAAATAAATAATATAAATGAAAATAATTCAAATAAAACAATACACCACTATATAGAAACAAAGCAATGAATGAATCTAATAGGAAGTTCAGAAATGGGAAGCAGAATGCAACAAACAAAAATGAAAAATTGATAGAGGGACTAAGTCATCCCAGGTGGTGAATTAGTCCAATTAGGTTAATTTTTGAAGTTTTTTAAAATTTTATGATGGATATGAGTGTGCTTAGGACTATGTAATGTGAATCTATACTGTAAATGCAGAAGTACACTATTATTCTATGAAACATACTGCAATAATGCAAGCTAACATGAACTTTTCACTAATGCAAGGTTAAAACCCTAGGATGTAATTTAATGCAAGATGCAATAAAAATGGAACCTAGGATGTAATTTTCAAATCAGAAAGGAATATTTTCAAAATTTAGGTTCACCAAAATGTAAACGATAATTTTGGTTTGGCCTCATAATGCTTTGCTCCTCTTAGGGTTTTTCACCTAGAAAGGAGAAAGGAGATTGAAAGGGGACCAAAATGTAAGGGTTTACAATCAAAGCCTATGTTCATGAAATGTATTACACCTAATTAATATGTCCTAATGCTATGATATGAAATTGAAATGTTCTAATAATGCAAAACCTAGAAAAACTAACTTGTTTGAAAACACAGTGTGATATGTAGAAAAGTAAAATGAATGTAATAAATGATAAAATAAAGATTAAAATAAGAATTAAGCACCTAGAAATTGATGAGGAGCATACTAGATATTGCAACGACTTTTGAAATGTTGGAAATTCTATTTTTTAAGCCTAATGGGACTAAGTCACCAGGCTAGGTGATTTAGTCCTGATTTGGGAAAACTACCCAGAAACCTGTTTTTGCCTAAAGGGTGTTTGAGTCTACAAAAAATTATGAAAAAATAAATGTAGTGGGACTAAGTCACCACTATGGGTGACTTAGTCCACTTTGGATTTTCTGCAAATCTGAAAGTGGAAATGACAACCCACAACCTGCACTCTACTTTTTGACTGAAATCTAGATCTAAATCTTTGAAAAACCCTACAAAATAAAAGATAAATTGGTTTCTAATGGGGGGTTTTCCTTGGTCAAACCCCTAGTTGGTATTTAAAATTTGTGAATGACAAAATTTGTATAAAAACCCTACTCTTAAGTGTGTCTAAGACTAAGAAAAGTTGAAAATGAGATAAAACCCTATTCTAATGTGCTAGAATGAGGTGATTAAATGACATTAGAATGATGCAAGAATTCAATGCAAGAAACCCTACAACACTTCAAATGAATGTAAATGATATGTAAAATTTAATGAAAAATTTAAATCTGAAGATAAGAAGAACATGGAAGATGGAATCATTTTGAAAACAAATCATTAGGTGTGATTTGATGGCTAGTTGCATCTTTTCAACCTTGATTTCTCCATGATTCACCATAGGCATCCATAATCAATATTTTGCAAATGGGAGATCTTGAACAAGAAGTGAACTTAAAGACCTGCAAAAACCCTTTGCTACCCTAAAGCTTTAACTTTGCTACAAAATATTATTGAATCTTCTTGTGTAAGACACTTTTGCTCTTGAATTTTTATTTTTTCTTAAAAAAACGACTAAGAGATGTGAAAAATGACTTAAAATGTGTATTTATAGGCATCAACACCTAATTTTCCCATTATTTAGACGTAAGAGGTCGACATCCATTGAGAAATTAAATTGAATTAATGAAATTCCTGCTCAAAAGTGGAAAATACCCCAAAAGGGACTAAGTCACCACCTTGGGTGACTTACTCCCACTAGGGATATTTTTGGTGGGTTTCACAAAATTTGAGTGGTTTTAATGATATTTGTTAGGATTTAAGTGGTTTCATGGGTGAATTCGGCCTCAAAGTCTAAAATCATGAGTATTAGGGGCCTATAAATGCAATTTTAAGGGGTGATTAATGGAAGGTGCCTAAAGTAGGACCTAGTTTTACCACAAAATTGTCTCTTTCTTCAAGAGTATACAATTTTTGGCAATACACTTATTCTCACTCTTTGTTACTTAGGGGAGAGGACCCAATACCTGAGCATGTTCCAATAGTTGTTAAAGCATTTGTTGATTTAATGCCCAATATTTTTAACAATATTGAACCAATATTTGTGACTTTAAAGTTGTTAGTATTGATGATGACTACCCATAATTGAACAAAATATATTTCTTAGATCTAAAAAGAAACAAATCATGAGATGCCATATCAGTGCACCATTAAAACATGACTTAGTGCACAACTATCGATCTCACACTTTTTTGGGGCCTTTTGGACACCTCGACAAAAGGCATGTTGATGTGGCATCATATTTGATGTCGTGGCCTTGAAACCTTAGTTATAAGCAGAAAACTTGCCAAATAAGCTTCTGTAAAAAATTAAGAGTGATTTGAAATTTCCACATAAAATTTTGAAAAATGCCAAATTAGAGTGCTCAGCTACCCAAACCTCTCCCCTACATACTTTTGTAAATCCCTTGTCTTCCGATTAATAACAAGATGAACGAGGTCATTAAAATAATTGTTACCTATACAATATAACGTCTGATGATAGGTACAATTAAAATAAATCTCCAACCTTGTGAGAAATCCCATTAATATAATCTTTCAAAACTTGTCCTTTAGTTTGACTTATATTTTCTTGCAATGATATCTGTCTTTAAAATAAAAGTCTTAGATAGAGCGCATTGAATGCATCTCAAAGAAAAACATATATTCACTCTATGCAAACATTGTAAGAAATTTGTTTTCTCATTTAAGACAAAACAAATTTACTCTGGAAAGATATTAATTTTTATTTTTTGGGAATACTATAGTTAAATCTCTACATATTGCTACATAAAAATGGATGGGCTTAACCGACACACTCTAAGCGCTAATGCCTAGGTGGCTGGGCCCATTCCCCTGGCATTTTCGTACCCTGTTTGCTTTATGAGGATTCTGTTTTGATAAAATCTGTATTCCATTTCCATACAGTTTGTATCTCCATTTTCACTTAAAGTTATATTTTTTTTTTACTCCCACATTCCATTCGGGAATAAATATGCTCAAATCTTTTCCTATAAATACCCCGCTGAAGGAAAGAAATAACACAATGTTTAAATAAAACTTTGTGCTTATTCATAAGAAACGAATTAGGTGTAAGGGTATTTTAATAATCAGGGTATTTATTAAAAAAAAAATATAATAATGGTGTTTAATAAATATAAAATTTTAAATAATTAGTTAAAAAGGTTTTATATTGAATATATATAACGAAAGATAGTGAAAATGTTTTTTAGATAAATCAAAATTTAAATAAATAATTAAAAAAGGTTTAATAATAAATATATATAACCAAAAATGATGAAAAAGTTGTTCTTCTTTAAATATATGTGTGTGATCAATTTTAAGTGTAAAAGTATTCTAACAGATTAAAACACACCAATAAAACATTAGATCAAAGGAAACTAATTTAAAAGAAAAACAAACTCTTAAAGTCATAGCTCCTTCGAAAGCGTCCTATTGTCCTCTATCTCCAGTGTTCTGCTGAATCTAGCTTGCTCTCAGATTATACGCTAGGCTCAACAAAATGATCTCCTAGAGAATGAGATTTAAAATAAATGCATGCTTATGCTAAGATGCCATTAACAAGACTAAAAATGATAGCTAAAATATGAGATTACTAAATGTAATGATTGCAAAAAAATTGATAAATGCTAGATGATATTAAAATAACATGTGCACGTGAATGTAAGTATATGCAAGTGTCACCAATGTTTGGATTCAAAGAGGTTTTTATAGAGTTTTCGAAAGACTTTGGTTGGTTGACGTAATCAACGGTTTAAATCAAGCTTGTTGAGATGAACGGTGAGAGATTTTTGAAAGTTGAGAGAGAAATGGAATGTTTCCTTCTACACAAATTTTCTCTTTCAGATCTAAGGGAAAGTTGCCATTTGAGAAGTGAGTAGGAGATAAGTCTCATAATTAAATAAATAAATTTATTTAATTACATGTGATGGTGAATTTAGGAGTTTCCATAATTAAATATTTAATATCTAATTATGTGTGAGAATATGATAGAAAAGCGTGTAATTAAATATATAAAATACTTAATTAAATATGAAGTGAAGAAATTTTCTAATGAAATATTTTAGAATATTTAATTATGTGAAGAGTGAGGAAAGTTTCTAATTAAATATTTTAGAATATTTAATTAAATGTAGAGTGAAGAATTAGAAAGTGTTTAATTAAATATTTAGAATATTTAATTAAATGTGAAAAAGGTATTTAGAGGAATATCATTTGAATTTAAAATTCAAACTTATGATAATTAATATAAATAAATTATAAAATCTATTTAATTAATTAAGAGGAATATGGAAGATGGTAATAATTAAATAAAGTTATTTATTTAATTAAGGTAGAGGAATTATAAAAGTGAACAATATAAATAAATAATTGAATTTATTTATATGTAGATGACTTTAGAAGATTAATTAAATAATTTATATTTAATTAATTAACAAGCTTGATTAACCATGACCATTTTTAGATGTATACATTTTTCCCCTCTTTGAAGTGATGTGTGAAACATATTTGCTTCAAAGAAAATATTCCTTCTCTTGAAATTTTCCCTTGATCAGAAAAATGTGACTGATATGCCCCTGATTTGAACCTAATATGTTTTTGATGCTGATATTGATGATGCCCCCTCAGGAGGTAAATCACTGATGATGAGAAAAAAATGTTGAGTCGATGATGAAATTTGAATGATCAGAGGAATGTCGTGATTTAGCTCTCGATAATTGATGTATAAAGATGCCCCTGTTGAAATGATTCCCTTGTTGATGGAAATGATGAAAGGATGATGATTAATTGATAACTTTGCTTACCAAAAATAGAAAAACAAAGAGTAGGTAGCTGATAACTTTGTTTCTCTTGAATGAAAAACAAAGAGTAGAATGATTGATGGATTGTCTGATAACTTTTCTTCTAGAAAAAAAAGAGTGGATGCTTGATATGATTTCTGATAAATTTGTTTTCTGTGATAGAAACCAAATAGTAGATAATGTGATTCAAACATATTTGTATTCGTGACTGAAGTACAAATAAGAAAATGATTTGATCATTGATAAATTTGCTTTCCTAAAAAAGAAAACAAATAGTAAAATGATGATAGAGTAGCTTGATTTGATATTCAGATAGATTGATTTAGCATTGAGTTCATGATATGAGTCACCTAGATAGAGCACTTGATATGGTTCACTTGATATGGGTCACTATTATGGTTCATTGATATGGGTCACTTGATATGGTTCATTGATATGGGTCACTGTTATGGATCACTGATATGGGTCGTTGATATGGGTCACTGATATGGGTTGTTGATATGGGTCACTTGATATGGTTCACTGATATGGGTCACTTGATATGGGTCACTGATATGGGTCACTTGATATGGTTCACTGATATGGGTCACTTGATAGATAGATATGGGTTGTGATTGCATGATGTGAGACATTGATAGTTAGAGAGATTTTGATTGACCTTTTCATAGTCAAGGTGTGTCGGGACCACATAGAGATCTTGGGGTAGGAGGTGTAGGAGGCAATGGACTTCCACCACAGAGGCCAACTCCATTAGGGGGCTCTAGTAGTTAGAGTTATGAGGCTCATGTGATATTTTTGATGTATTGTTATTGATTCACTCACACATATCAATGTTTATTATTTTTGGAGCATGTACATTATGTTGGTAATATCTCATGTATCTCTCTTTGGAATTTTTAGCTTCATTGGACATTGGACATTTGTATTATTTTTGATGAGTGATGATATGTAGTGGTGATGATTTTTGATGATGTGATGTGCATGTATGAGATGATGATGTGATATGCATTTATTTCTATATGTTACGGATTTTGATATGCATTTGAATGATTTGATGATGAACATGATATGTAGGATGATTTGATATGATGTGTTTATGATGATGATGAAAAAAAATTGATGATGCATACTAATGATGTCATGCAGGTGGATGACCTATGATTTTGACTTATGAAAATGTGCAATGAGATACTTGATATGTTTATGAAAAATGTAATGTTTTTCAAATGATGGAATGTTTGTTTTTGGGTTTTCAAATGAAAGTAAATAATGATAATATGATGGAAGATGAATGTTGTGTTTATGATATGCATCATGAATTTGTAATATGAATTGATATGAAAAATGATAGGATGATTAAAGATATGATATGAATGTAATGTGACAAATGATAAATGATATGAAGTGAAATGATTAATAATAATGAGATGTATGATAAGATGATAAATGATATGTGATGAAATGGAATGATTTGTAATGATGATGAAATGAAATGATAAAATGAAATGAAATGATAATGAAATGAACGATAATGAAATGATAAGTGATAAGTGAAATGAAATAAAGTGATAAATGGGATGCAAATGTGCAAAATAAAAATGAAATGAATATGAAAATGATAAGTGAGATATTAATGATATGAAGATGATAGATAATATGAAAATGAAGGTGATATGAAAATACAGAATGGATAAATGAATGATATGAAATGATGAGGAATCTAAATGATATGCAAATGAATGATAAATGATAAATGATAGGACCTAGATGAAATGATAATGAAGATGAAAGGTGATGATGAAACAAATTTCCAAATGTCCTCCACAAATAGTCCAAAGAGACATGACAGTGATTGATGTTTTTGTTAGCCTTTCAAAACTTTGATACAAATCCAATATGCAGATATGTACAATGAGCTAGATGAAATGCAACTAAATGAAACCAACTGTTTGTTGAGCCTTTTATTAGCTTTCTTGAATCATCATAGAGCATTTTAAATTGTTGGAAGTATGTACAAGCATCAAAGGGGAAATTAGCACCAATGATGACCTGAGTACAACTTTCATGATTTTTGATATAGCAAGTAAACACAAGGATTGAGGTATAATTGAACTAAGATGACCTGAGAATTTCTTGCATAAACAGATAAAGACTAACCACCTTCTGATGCAAATTTGGAACTGTCATCAATGATAAACTTTGGAAATCATGTCCCATGACATATTTGCAACAGATGGATAGTTAACCTCAAGACAACAAACAAAGAAAAATCATCCTCTTTCCTTTCCACTCTAGTTCAGTACATCATCGAGTGTGCTCCAGAGAGATGATATCAAAAATTAAACAACCATTGTTCAAAATTTAGTACGGTTATGCCAAACATTATTCAGATTTTAGATCATCCAGATATACATGATTTTATGGTACCTGCTGAAAACTACTGTGATACGGATCGATGATTGGATAGTTGTTCATGTGATTTGATTGTTTTTTTGTATGATTGGATTTTATGTCATTGTCTAGTTGTTTCTGTAAAACCTGAAAGTTGGTTGCCTCTAGTATGTCAGCGTTTGCCCCTAGTATTGACACAACTTGCCGAAATGGATATGTACAATGATCAAACCATGGTAAGATGTTATCGCTTTAGGAAAATGATGACAGTATTGTGCTGGTATGGCCCTAAGATGATGGAAAGATGCATGAAATGAAGGCTGAGAAGCCAAGTGCAGAACATGAACTAATAGATGGAGAGCTACAAATAGCGTCTGTTTTCTAGATTTTCATTATTTGTTTTTATTGCATTTTTCTTGTTAATAGACTGCCTGTTGCCAAGTTTTCACCCTATGACGATTTTTTTGATTTTTTATATTTTTTTTGCTTTTTTTTGTTTTTTTTGTTTTTTTTTTATGTCAATAGATTGCCTGTTGCCAGGTTTTCACCCTATGACGATTATATATATATATTAATTATTTTTTGTTGTTGCTACCGAGATGCCTGTCTGTCAGGTTTTCACTAGGGTAACCATTTTTTTAGGACATTTTCTGCTATTTTTATGATTTCTTCAGGACTTTTTCTAATGTTTTTGTATTTTTTTAGGACTTTTTCTGCTATTTTTGATATTTTTTCAGGACTTTTTTTGATGTTTTTGTTGACTGCTTCAGACATAATACTTCTTTAGGTGCATGTTGTTAATGGGTTCATCAAACAGGTCCCCTTCTGGCGTTGACAACTTGTATGCTCCTGAACCGTATACTGCTATGACCACATACAGACCCAGCCAATTCGGTTCAAACTTTCCTTTCTTCTCTCTATCTTGTTGATTGCGTGGGTTCTCTTTCAGAACAAGATCACCAAATTGAAAGGTATGCGGCTTGACTTTGTGATTATGGCTGCAAGACATCATTCGTTGATATGCTTTCAAATGATTAGCTGCTCATTGTCTCTTTTCATCAATGAGTTCTAGCTCTTGTAGTCAAGAAACTCTATATTCATCATCTGTTATGAGACCTTTCAGTGATACTCTAAGTAGGGGAATCTCAACTTCTAGAGGAAGTATAGCCTCTGCTCCATAGAAAAGAGCAAATGGTGTGGCTCCTGTCGGTGTTCTGATGCAAGTTCTATAGGACCATAATGTGGGATTGAGTTGAATGTGCTAATCTTTCCCTGCATCATTCACAGTCTTCTTCAAAATTTTCAATATTGTTTTATTTGAGGCCTCTACTTGGCCATTCCCTTGTGGATAGTAAGGTGTTGAATATCTGTGTTGAATATGAAATCACTCACAAAGTTCATCAACATTCTGATTCTTGAATGGTCGTCAATTATCTGTGATGATGGAGGTGGGAATGCCATACCGACAAATGAGATAGTTGAGTATAAAAGATGAGATCTGTTTGCAGGTGACTTTAGTGAGAGGTACTGCCTCAATCCACTTGGTAAATAGTCTGTCGCTGTGATGATGAACTTGTGTCCATTCGATGATGAAGGATGAATCTTGCCAACTAGATCCAACCCCCATTGAGAAAATGGCCAGGTCAGCGTGAACGGTTGTAGTTCTTGTGTAGGAGCATGAATGAGATTCCCATGAATTTGACATTTTGAGCACTTCACAAAAGTGAATGATTCCCTTTCCATAGTCGGCCAGTAGTAACCCATTCTAATCAATTTCTTGGATAAGGTCAATCCACTTGAATGAGTACCACAAATTCCACCATGAACTTCTTGTAAAGCTTTGTCAAATTCGTCAAGTTCAAGACATTGAAGTAAAGTATCATCAAGACCACGGGGATAAAGGGTGTCAGCGATAAGAGTGTAGCGAGAGGATTGGCAGATAAAATTTTGCTTTTGGTTACGAGATAAATCAGGTGGTAAGATGTCATCTTTTAGGTAGGCATAAATCTTGCCATACCAAGGTGAATCAGATCCCACCAAGTGGAAAATGATTTGGCTTTTAGGGGTGTCATAAGCAGGTGCAAATGATTGTTCCACTAGAAATTCATAGCGAGTTTGAGTTTTTGGGAGTTGTAGCAATGATGTGATCGTGGCCATAGTGTCAGCTGCTTTATTATCAAGTCTTGGAATTTGTATAAATGTTATGTCCATGAAGTACTTTTTGAAGTCATCAACCATTTTCTTGTATGGCAATAGTTTGTCATCTTTGGTTTGATAATCATCATTGATTTGATTAATGACTAACTGTGAGTCACCATAAACCTGTAGTTCAGTGATCCTCCATTCCAATGCGATCTTCAGTCCGGTGATTAAGGCTTCATATTCGGCTATGTTTTCAGTGCATGGAAACATTAGCCTATATGACCAAGGAATGGTATTTCCTTGAGGTTTGACAAAGAGTATGCCTACCCTTGATCCATGTTGAGTGAAAGAACCATCAAAATATAAAGACCATGATTGTTTTGATTCGGCAGTGAAGACATCAGCATCTAGAAACTCAATGTGCATGGGATGTTTTACTTGTAGTGGTGCTTCAGCCAGTTGATCAGTGATAACTTGTCCTTTGATTGCCTTGCGATCAACATAATGGATATCAAACTCACTTAAGATCATAACCCATTTTGCTAGTCTTCCTGTCAATGTAGCCTTGCTTAACAGATACTTGAGTGGATCAATCTTTGCAACAAGATTGATTGTATGAGTTAACATGTAGTGTCGAAACTTTTGTGAAGCAAAGACCACTGCTAGGAAAGCCTTCTCAATGAAAGTGTAGTTGAGTTCATGCCCTGTTAATGTTCGACTGATATAATAGATTGCATGTTCCTTTCCTGTAGAGTCTTCTTGTGCTAATAATGCCCCTAAAGATGTCTTTGTTGCTGCAATATATAATATTAGAGGTTTGTCTGGATTTGGTGGTACTAGAACTGGTGGGTTCATCAAGTACTGCTTGATTTGTTGAAAGGCCATCTCACATTTGTCATCCCATCTAAAAGGAATATTCTTATGCAATAGATGTGTGAAAGGTAAACTCTTATCAGCTAGTTGTGCAATGAATCTGCGAATAGATTGAAGTCGTCCTTGTAATGATCTCAACTGACTAATATTCTTTGGTGGAGGCATTTCCATAATTGCCTGTACTTTGGAAGGATCTACTTCAATTCCTTTTCTTGATACTATGCATCCTAAGAGTTTTCTAGATGTGACCCCAAAAACACACTTCTTGGGATTGAGGCAAACTTTGAATTTCTCCAATCTTGCAAATATTTTGGACAATATTTCCAGATGTCCTTCTCTGGTGTATGACTTTTCCAATATGTCATCTACATAATCTTCCATGAATGTGTGCATCATGTCATGAAAGATTGTAGTCACGACTCTTTGGTAAGTAGCTCTAGCATTCTTTAGACCGAAAGGCATGACGTTCCAATAGTAAGTTCCCCATGGACATGTGAAAGCTATTTTCTCTTGGTCTTTGAGTGCAATCTTGATTTGGTTGTAACTAGAAAAACCATCCATTAATGAATACATGGCATGGCCAGCTGTCAGATCAACTATAGTGTCGATGTTTGGAAGTGGGAAGTCATCCTTAGGACATGCTTCATTAAGATCTCTGAAATCTGTGCACACTTCGACACTTTTATTTGGCTTGGATATAGGAACAATGTTGGAGATCCATTCTGCATAGTCGATTGATCTTATGAAGCCCACATCAAGGAGTTTTCTTAGTTCTTCCTTAACCAATAATGCAACATGGGGATGCATCTTTCTGAGTTTTTGTTTCACAGGCTTAACCCCTGGTTTGATAGACAAGTGATGCATGATAAGATCAGGATCAAGACATGGCATGTCTACATAAGACCAAGTAAAGTTGACTTGATTTTCTCTTAGAAATTCTATGAACTCTGGTACTTCTTTCTTTGTCATTGGTGCAGCTAACTATAAAATCCTTGGTTTTTTTGAAGTTTCAAGATTGACGGATCTTGTAGGCTCAATCAAGATAGGTGATCGCTCATGGTAGTGCTCTGGGAGAGTGTCAAGATTCCCATCATCTGGTGCCTTAAAAAGGTTTTCACCATCTGATATGCTCTTTATTTTATCTTTTGTTTGATCTAACACTGCCAGATTCTAGTTTTCACCATTAGATCTTTCTTTTTTATTTTTATTTTTGCAGCTAGGAGAATTGATACTCTCCTGATTAAAGACTCTATGCCAAAAATTTCTAGTGGAACAATCATTTGCGTCATCTATGGAAAGGAAGTTTACGATAAATTCATCACTTGGAAACATAGGTATATCGATAGGTTCAGATGAATCCCAATTAATGAGATCATGATGGATCAAAGATAGCGAGTCATCGGATTGTGTGAAATTGGCTATGGTTATGGTCATAAAGGAGTTTACCGTAGGATCCAAGGTATGAGGCCGATCAATGATGGTACTGTTCTCATGATAGCCTTGTTCATTTAAATCTAACTCAGTATCACTAGAATCATAGTCACCTTGTAGTTCAGATTCTTGTGGTTGGGTCTCTAAACCTTCACCTTCGATTAGAGTTGGGGTATACTTGTGTATCACATCAATCTTTTTATCCCGCCAAAACTCATCATTGTAGATGGTGTCCCATTCATATTCACTAGAGTCTATGTCAGAGTTATTATCCATGAAATTCTGAATGGCTGTCAAACATGCCTCTCTTGTATCAAAACCTTCTTGCAATGCGAGGACAATATCATGTGATTGCTTGGATGTTGTTTCTGTTGAGTTAGTATCATAGCCTAGTCCTGTTTTATATTTTGCAGCTAGTCCTGGAGGGTCAATAGGCTCAACTACTCCTTCGTTTCTCTTTTCGATAGGACCATTACCATCATATCCCATATTTTGCATGATTGAATACCCCTTACCATATTTATCAATTGGTAACTTGATATTGAGAAATTTTTCATCTTCATCTTTATAGAGCCAACTTAGAATTTCTCTATCCTTAGGATCTTCCATGGGGAATTTTTCTTTGATAAAACGTCCATTAAACTTTGTATTTGGCCTTATTGGTGGTTGTGTTGATGTTGATGCTACATATATCTGTTGTTGTGTGATAGAAGGTTTCCCATGTGACCGAGGTGATGTAGGTAGATTAGCAAGATAGAGAGAGTACTCCCCTACTCCATTGTCCTTGAACCGTAGTTGCTTGTCAAAGCTTTTGGTTAATTGGCTGATTTTTGTATCAACTTTGGGAGAAGTACTAGCAGGAACTTCTCGATTGTTAGGAACCAGAGTGTCTTGAATAGATTTGATGTTGGCACAAGTCCGAGTATTTGAATTATCAACAGGTATTGTGATCTCCTATCCGTCAAAAGGAAACTTAAGACATTGATGATACATGGACGAGATAGCTTGCATTTTGTGGATCCAAGGATGACCCAATAAGATGTATGCAAGATCACGGTCTAATACTTGACAAAAAGTATTCTTGATAATAGGTCCCACTCTGATCGGTAGCATGATTAAACCCTTGGATGCTCTTTCCTCATCATCATAGGCTTTAATAGTAATCTTTCTTCTGGGATCAATGGAGTCCTCAGAAAATCCTAAAGCCTTAACCAACTTCATGGTACATATGTTCAAACCAGCACCTCCATCTATTAGAACCCGTCTGACATGAAACTTGTGGACCATGACTTCTAAGTATAATGATGAATTATGGGGATGAGTTATGGAAACACCATCCTTTTCAGAGAATGAGAGGCATGTGGGTGAGGGAAAGTGTCCCACCATGGCTTGAAATTGATCCACATCCAGATCAATGGATACAGTTGTTTCAACAAGGGCCTTTTCTAGAATTTCCTTGTGTGTTGGGGAAATCTTCAGGAGTTCTAAGATGGAAATCTAAGCAGGAGTTTTTTGAAGTTGATTGACTAAGTCATACTAATGTTGAGGTAGGGGAACAATGATTTTTGAAGAAGCACCCTTTAAGACAACTTTAGTTTGTGCCCTTGTTGCATTGACCTCCCTATATTCCATTTTTTCCTTGACTTTTATAACATTGAACTGCTCATCGTCAATGTAGATATGATTGATTATATGATCATCATTGATATGATTCACATTTTTTCCAGAAGACTCACCCTTTTAATAATTGGGTAAAGGATTGCGAAATGCTTGGTGGTCTTCATTCGATTGTTGGTGTCCTTCTACTTTGATGGTGTCATTTTCTATCAAGTCTTGGATCACATTTTTCAAGGCTTGAAAATTATTCGTGTGATGGCCCTTGCACTGATGATACTTGCAATAGTATGCGTCATTCCATGATGGAGGCTTCACACTGAGTTCAAAATTTCATTGAGGCGGTAGGGTGATAACGTTCTTTGCCATCAACTCTTTAAGGGAAGATTCTAGAGATTGACCCAATGGAGTAAAAGTTCTTCTGCTAGAGAAAAATGAAGATCGTTGTGGATTTGTGTTTGAGGCATTGCCTAAGGCATTGTTGTTGTTATTTTTTCCATGGTAACCTTGATTGTTAGCATTCCCTTATTGGGAGTAAAGTTTTGATTCACGTTATTCCTTGGAGGAGGAGAATTGTTTCCTTGATTTATGACTGAGTTGAAATTGTTATAGTTATTGTTGCGAGGAGCATTTGGAACACTAAGAACAAATGGCTTAGTCGATACATGATTTACATCTACAACACCATAATTCACCACATTTTTGTTGCGAGTCCAAAACTTAGATTTGTTGTTGTGGTGATTTGAAGAGCTAGGATTGTCCTTATCAAGTTTTATTATCCCTCTTTGGACCAAGGAACTTTTGATAGTGATGGAATTTTCAATCAATTTTTGAAAAGAGGGAGGACAATGAAGATTAAGATGATAGCTCATCTCTTGATCTAAGTTGTTTATAAAAGTGGTGATTTTTTCCTTTTTAGGAACATGACGTGGGTATCTAGCGAACAATCTTCTCCATCTTTGAAGAAATGTAATGAATGGTTCACCAGGTTTCTGTTTAGCCTTGCAAAGATCAATCATGGTTATTTGATGTTGGATGTTGTAGGAATATTGTGATATGAATTCATTAATCAACTCCTCAAATGTCTTGATAGGTGGTGTGATTTTTGATAGCCATTCCATAGATTGGCCTCCAAGACTTCTAGGAAACAAACACATCAAGTATGTGTCCTCGTGAGAAAACTCTAAAGTCATATTTCAAAAGTCCCTAATATGATCAATTGGATATGATTTCCCATTATAGTGATCAAACTTTGGGATTTCACAATGTTTGGGAAATGGGATCATGTTGAGACGTCGATCAAAAGGATAAGGACATATGTCATCAAGAGCGTATGTCTTTGTTGTGGCTCCCCCTTGTAGATCTTTAATTTGTCCTTGTAGTGCTTTAATCTGTTGAGACAAAGCACTAATATAAGACAAGGGTGTTTCCTTGGGATTACTCTTTATGTTTTCAGTATCAAAGTCATGAGGAAACTTAGCTCCTTTGTTAGCTAGATATAGAAAATATTTTTATTTGTTGCGCTCTAAAATCTTTTCTAAGGCTTTGTGAAAATTTGGATCTTGCTTGGCCTCTCTAAGACGTTCTTCATCTCATTCATCATCACTATCTATATGGGTTTTGCTCATGTCTCTGTATTTGTGGAATGGATTTTCTTCTCTTTCACTCATGTCGTCATTAAAAATAGGATTTCAACTCACACTATAAAGGGGACTACTACTCTCACCTTCTTCTTGAATATCCTCTTTCAGTTTATTGTATTGAGATCTTGTAAAAATAGGCATATGATTTTGAAATGTTCTTCTAAACTTAGATAACAAGTTTGAGAAGTACACAAAGGATGATGTCTTGATTTGATAAGATGAAAATCTTATGATATGATCAAGGATGTTCCTAATTCTTGATTGTGGCTTCCAATGATGAAGGATATCAGAATCCTATTGGGGAAGTTGAATCAAGAAATTAGAAATCTTTTTGAAAGGTGCACTTTTAAGATTTGATGCTTGTTTTTGAAGAATGATGAGTATATCAAATAGCCCAATTAAACTCACTGAAGGATTTGACTGGGATGTGTTGGATATTCAATAGAAGGTTGTGGTAGATAATCAATCTCAAGAGGCTGATTGTGATTGTGTCGTTGAGATAAAGCTCTTCTCTTAAAATAGGCTCGTGAATATAAAGGCTCTATAGCGTACTCGTCAATGAATCCCCTAGCAAAATCTTGGTACCTATGGAGAAACTCATGATAATGGAGCAAAACGTTTCGAATTTAATACAAAAAATTTCTTCGTTGCAAAGTTTTCTTGTAACCTAAATGTTTCTTAGGCTTCTTGATCCTATTTGCAATCGATTTCCTAGCAAACTTGGTTGATTTCCACTCTCTAAGCATGAGAGAAATATCGAGATGCTACTGGACCAAGGATGTTATAAACTCAGATCTGTCAAAAGTGAAAATTTTGGAAAATGATAGATGCACTATTCTGTGTCCTATATGCGCTATAGAAATAGGCATATGCACTAGAGAAACAATCAAATGCGATAAGACACTCCCTAGATGCGCTAAAACAATTTTCCAAAACAATTTTCTGAACAGTTGAGAACAATTTTTAGTGAAATTTTTGCATGTTCATTTTGGATGATCTTTTATCTGAGTTAATGTGATGGAAGACACAACAAACATTCTGAAAACAATTATTTTAAAAAACCTATACTAAACATCAAGTGTATGATCAAAAAAATGTTTTTCAACAAGTGTTTTCACAGGTTTAGCACATGAAAGACAATTCAGGCAGACTCACTCTTAGTACTCAAGTAGGTCATCCTAGTAATCAACAACCCACATCTTAGAACTGTGCTGACTCACACAGCCATGTCACCCCCGAAGGGGTGCTCGTGTTTTTGTCTTTTCCAGGTGCGTACTCAGAGTGATGGAAGTGGATACCAGATCCCCTGAGCAAACGGTCCTTGGTAGTTATATGGTGAGTTTCTTGGGGGTAGATTCTTCCCTCCCCTTGCACTGTGATTATTAGGATGTTTGGAAATTGACTTCGGCTGGCTACTACACTAGGTTCATAGTAAGAGTTTCCATTCGGTGTGGCAATAATAAACTCCCTCAGGAGACCTCCTAGCCTTTAGAACAAAGGCTTTGGGGATGGTTATCTTGCACACTACCGGAAAAAGAGGGTTTCCCCAGATTTGCTTTAAATTTTATAGTGGGGAGGAATAGCCTGGCTTTGGCTTGAACCCACTTGAGTCATTCCTCTTGGGTGAGTACTTTTTCCCACAAGAGCAAGCCCTCTAAAGGATGTAATAAAGTAGTAAATTTTCTTGAAATTGAAAAGGAAATTCTGGTATTTTGGTCACCCAGTTAAGGGAGAGCATAGACCTATTGCCACAGACAAAGCAAACAAATGTTCTTTTTAAAACCCAAATCACAATGATCTAATCTAAGTGAAGATGTTGCTTCACAAAAAAAAGTTTTCAATTTTAACTACAAGATCATTGTGTGGTGACTATCCTAGATTGCTTCATTTTAAATTCCATGTCTATCCTAGGATTGGTTCATTTTATCCAGATGTGACTATTCTAGGGTTGCTTTTTTTTTTTTTTAACCAGAGAAAGTTCTGTCTGTGGAAGGCGTCAAACTTAGAACTCTGTTTAATTACAATCTGTAAGCACTAAAATATTTTGCATATGCGCTAAAATAAATAGTAAATGCGCCAAAACAAATACGAAAAATGCTACATAAAATTCTATATGCGCTAATCTAGGAAGGAAAAACAATTTTTTTTTTTTTTACAATGTTTTAATTAAATGAACTAAATGGATGCACTGAAACAATCCATGGAAGCACTAAAAAACCTGCAAAAACACCCTTAGAAATCTTGCATGCGCTAAAGAAAGCCACGAAAGCACTAAAACGAGGATTTTTGACAAAAATATGGATTCCAGAAAACAAAAACCTATCAAAAAACCTGCAAGTAAATGTTAAAAATGGGGCATAGGCCCCATGGTGGGCACCAAAAATGTGTGATCAATTTTAAGTGTAAAAATATTCTAACAAATTAAAACACACCAATAAAACATTAGATCAAAGGAAACTAATTTAAAAGAAAAACAAACTCTTAAAGTTGTAGCTACTTCGAAAGCGTCCTATTGTCCTCTATCTCTAGTGTTCCACTGAATCTAGCTTGCTCTCAGATTATACGCTAGGCTCAACAAAATGATCTCCTAGAGAACGAGATTTAAAATAAATGCATGCTTATCCTAAGATGCCATTAACAAGACTAAAAATGATAGCTAAAATATGAGATTACTGAATGTAATGATTGCAAAAAAACTGATAAATGCTAGATGATATTAAAATAACATGTGCACGTGAATGTAAGTATATGCAAGTGTCACCAATGTTTGGATTCAAAGAGGCTTTTATAGAGTTTTCGAAAGACTTTGGTTGGTTGACATGATCAATGGTTTAAATCAAGCTTGTTGAGATGAATGGTGAGAGATTTTTGAAAGTTGAGAGAGAAATGGAATGTTTCCTTCTACACAAATTTTCTCTTTCAGATCTAAGGGAAATTTTCCATTTGAGAAGTGAGTAGGATCTTAAGTCTCATAATTAAATAAATAAATTTATTTAATTACATGTGATGGTGAATTTAGGAGTTTCCATAATTAAATATTTAATATCTAATTATGTGTGAAAATATGATAGAAAAGCGTTTAATTAAATATATAAAATACTTAATTAAATATGAAGTGAAGAAAGTTTCTAATTAAATATTTTAGAATATTTAATTATGTGAAGAGTGAGGAAAGTTTCTAATTAAATATTTTAGAATATTTAATTATGTGAAGAGTGAGGAAAGTTTCTAATTAAATATTTTAGAATATTTAATTAAATGTAGAGTGAAGAATTAGAAAGTGTTTAATTAAATATTTAGAATATTTAATTAAATGTGAAAAAGGTATTTAGAGGAATATCATTTGAATTTAAAATTCAAACTTATGATAATTAATATAAATAAATTATAAAATCTATTTAATTAATTAAGAGGAATATGGAAGATGGTAATAATTAAATAAAGTTATTTATTTAATTAAGGTAGAGGAATTATAAAAGTGAACAATATAAATAAATAATTAAATTTATTTATATGTAGATGACTTTAGAAGATTAATTAAATAATTTATATTTAATTAATTAACAAGCTTGATTAACCATGACCATTTTTAGATGTATACAATATGTATAATAATAAATGTATTGTGAAATTTTTTGAATAAATTTTATATAATAAATTATTTTTAAATTATTTTATATTTTAATTTTTTTAATTGTATTTTTGTTATATTTGAGTGTTTTTAAATATTTCTTTGTGATGACATATATGTTTTTTATGATAATATATATATATATATATAATATTATTATCTTATTTTTAAAATAATATAAATATATTAATTAAAATTGTGGATACATTCTTTTTCATTTAGCATTTGATATTTTATTTTTATTTATCTAAGATATGTTTTTTTTTTCTTTATAACTATTCATTTTTTTTAAATTTTTTTTAGTTAAGATTTATTTATATTTAAAATAAATTTTGAAATTTGAAATAACTCTTATAAAAAAATCTTCAAAAATAAAATAACACTAATTAAAATGATTTGGGAAAAAATAACTCTTAGAAAGTTTTCTTCTTCCTCCTGTTGACTATCATAATTTCTTACAGATCTACAACATCTGAAAAGAAGAACAATTCTAGATCTATAAGAAAGGGATAATAAATAAATCATGGAGGAGTATAAAAAGAGAACTATGAGTTTGAAGAATTTAAAGTCACCACTTTCAACAAGGATTATATGAATCCTTAAGAAGAACAATTCTAGATCTATAAGAAAGGGATAATAAATAAATCATGGAGGAGTATAGAAAAAGAACTATGAGTTTCAAGAATTTAAAGTCATCACTTTCAACAAGGATTATATGAATCCTTAAGTGAATGAGAAATTATGATAGTTGAGCACAAGGAAGAAGAAAATTCAAAGTTGCAAGAAAGTGAAAGGGAGTAGATTTTGGAAGAATCCACCAAGAAGATGAAAGGTATGGATTTTTTTAAGAAATAAATCCTTATTAATTCTTAAGGTTGAAAGTAAAAAAATATTGAACTTTTGAAGATTTTGTGATTTCTGGATTTTTTGATTGTGTTTAAGTTTTTTTCATCAAAAAATCCAGAAATCACAAAATCTTCAACATGATAGATTGTGGAAATCTCATAGCATTAATATTGAACTTGATGAATTTATTGAGAAAAAATATAACTTTTTAAAAATATGGTTAAAAAATATGTTCCTCTTTGAGAAGCATCCATAGTTTTCAAAATATTGAGTTAGAAACATATAGATTGATATTCTAAATAATTATGCTAATGAGTGTGCACTTTGAGGGAGAATTATATTTAATTTTAGTATTAAAATTTTGAACCATAAGAAGGTTTATGATGATGCCAATATCTCTAGTTCAGTAGAGGGAGCTAAGAGTTTTAACTATATGTATGTTATTAGATATCTTACTTCATGCTTTATCATGTTTGATCTTTTAGCATCATAGGAAAAATTACAACAAAGGTGAAATAATTCAAACTTATCATTCTATGAGATTATGGAATCCAAGTGCTAATTGGAAACATGTATGTGAAGAGAAAATTAGAAGTTTTCCCTATTATATTAACCAAACAATTAAAACGGGAAGATATTAAGGAACACATGAACTTGTTGGAATATTTGGTGGATTTAATATTATCATTACTAATAAATTCATCATACCATTTATTTGGATAATTAGATGAATTAATTTATCCATGGGAAATCATAAGGTAGGTGATCAATTGTATGTTTAGAAAATTGACATTAATTTATGTTTATTTACTTAAGAGTTGTTTTATAAAAAAAATCATTTACTTTGAAGATTTTAATGTTAAAAAAAAAGCTTAAATGATTCGAAGTAAATGAAAAAATTATAAAATAAAAAGGAGCACATAAACTTGTTGGAATATTTGGTGGATTTAATATTATCATTACTAATAAATTCATCATAACATTTTTTTTTGGATAATTAGACTAATTAATTTATCTATGTGAAATCATAAGGTAGGTGATCAATTGTATGTTTAGAAAATTGACATTAATTTATGCTTATTTAGTTAAGAGATGTTTTATTAAAAAAAAAATCATTTACTTTGAAGATTTTAATGTTAAAAAAAAACTTAAATAATTCTAAGTAATTGATTTTTTTTATAAAGATAACTCTTTTTTTTATAAGTAAGACGCAACAGAGTTGCATGTATTAATTGAAAAATAAAAATTTACATCGTTTGGCCCACCATGATTCTGGGTTGAACTAGTCTTGCATTTTACCTGCCATTTACATTGCAAAAAAGCAAACCAACTTCATTTCTATAGGCTATGGTACGATTCCACCCTTCTGGTGCTGGTGAGGATTTCATGGCTCAAACAAAATTCCAACCATCCACCCATACTAGCCTTTAATCTTCTTTGTCATAGAAACTAGTGGTCTCCACCAAGTCAACAAACTCCCGACACCATTGAATCCCCACCACTACCTTCAGGCCTAGCCTTTTGGCACAAAAGTTGTAGCCATTTATTCCCCACTTCCTATGGCATTCTAGGCTTTCCCCATCCACCTCCATAATGAAGGGGAACCATACTACCTCCACACCCTATGAAAACATCCTCTCAATATCATCTGGTAGCGGGACTCCACTCTCAGGTGTGCCACTGCTACCACATCAACATCATCCACTAGAATCACTACTTTGAAGCCCATAGGTAACAACACTAGGAACCTAAGCTTTGACACATTTAAGTCCAATAGTGATGCCAGGAAGCGTGATGAAATGTCTGAATTTTCTCTCATTTTGTTGCCTAAGAAGGAAAACTTCTTCCCAATTACCATCATTACTGCCTCCAAACAGAGAATATATTTGTTAAGGAAAATATTCTTTAGTCTCTGGTCAATAATGAAACCAGAGAAGGCAGCTTCCTTCTTCACGCACCTAAGCTTGATTGGAGTCTCCATTGCTATGCAAGTGAGAGTGGAATCCTCTATTGAAATAGCCACATATCATTACGAGCTACGAGGTGCCAACTAGCCTCTTTAATACTCCCTGCAACACCCTCCACTATCGATTGCTCCTATACAGTTCCTTGATTTTGGAATTAAAGCTCCCATGGGGGATTGCACTTTCCTCTCCAAATGTATGCTTACAGAGGCAATCATCTGTAGGATGTCAACTACTCAATCTATTCTATTTCCTTTTCATGTCAAATCCATACATTATGATATTAAATGCTCCTTCAAATGATCTCTTCACAACCCAAAAATGGCATTCCATAAATGTGCATATCCAGTTTGGTAGATATGTCTTGTGCGGTCGGGCATATCTTCTTGTTTGGATGCACTAACCAAAGTTCTATGTCAGGCCTGTCCACCTTGGGGATGGTTGCACACGTACGAGTTAGATAGGTTGATGACCATGAAGGTACTCAGCCTCCGTCACCACTCTCCTATAGAATTTCCCAAAATTATATTTAATAACTCTTAAGTAAATAAAAAGAAATTAAATAATTCTTAGATAGTTTTAATTTTTTAAAACATTTAATTGTGTTTCAATTTTTATATATGATCGTGACATATAAAATAGCTCTTAATTCTTAATAGTTTTAATTTTTTAAATATTTAGTTGTGTTTCAATTTTATTTAGAGTTTGAGAGGTACAAGTATGGTTATAATCTAATGGGGGAAATCATTATTTTTTAACATTTTAATTTAATAAAATTGAAATATTTTTTTATGAATGAAGAAAAGAAAGAGGAAATGATATTAAATTTGTGTATTCTAGAAATATTTTGTCCATTGAATGTTTTATGAATTATAATATTTTGAAAGTTGTTTATATTTTTATATTATTATTATTATTATTATTATTATTATTATATTTTCATTTAAGAATTTTTTTTTTCCAAATCATTTTAATTAGTGTTATTGGAATTAAAAATACTAGTAAATATTGATTGTCATTTTATTTTCTTGAGAGTTTTTGATAAGAGTTATTTCAAATTTAAAAAATAACTATAAATAGAAATAACTCTTTAACTAACTAAAAAAAAATCTTGAATAATTATAAAGTGGAAAAAAAATCTGAGATAAATAAAATAAAATATCAAATGCTAAATGAAAAAGAATGTATATTATTGTATAAATCATAATAAGATAATAATATTATATAAATATGGGTTGGTCATGAGGTAAAATTTTACCAGGCGCATTGCAGTTTATAGGGGGTCGTGCTACCCGATTCCTATAGCTAAATAAAAAAAAATAAAAAATTATATAAATATAAAAAAAAAAATATTATATTAATATATCATAATAAACAGCATATATATTATCATGGAGAAATGTTTAAAACACTCAAATATTAGAAAAATATAATTAAAAAACTTAAAATATAAAATAATTTTAAAATAATTTATTATATAAAATTTATTTCAAAATTTTACACAATACATTTAATATTAAATATATATTTAAAAAAAAAAGCATTTTCATCATCTTTAATTATATATATTTATTATTAAACCTTTTTTAATTATTTATTTAAAAAAAAACATTTTCATTATCTTTCGTTATATATATTTATTAAACACTATTATTATGTATTAATTTATAAATTTTTAATATATATTAATTTATAAATTTTCAAACCTTTTTAATTAATTATTTAAAATTTTATATTTATTATACACTATTATTATATATTAATTTAAAAAAAATTATACTATTTAAATAGTTGGATTATTAAACTACACTTATACCTAATTCGTTTCCTATGAATAAGTGCAAAGTTTTATTTAAACATTGTGTGCTATTTCTTTCCTTCAGCGGAGTATTTATAGGAAAAGATTTGAGCATATTTATTCCCGAATGGAATGCGGGAGTGAAAACAAATATAACTTTACCTGAAACAGAGATACAAACTTTATGGAAACGGAATACAAAGTTTATCGAAACGGAATCCTCAAAAAACACAGGGTAGGGAAATGCTAGGGGAATGGGCCCAGCCACCTAGGCATCAGCGTTTAGAGTGTGCCGGTTAAGCCCGGCCTATTAAAACTCCTTCCTTAAACATGTATTGAAAACACCTGCTCAAACAACAATTGTATTCAGATTAAACATGGCCTCATCTCTGGCAGAACCCTCACATCGCAACACTTTGACCTCTCTTCCAAGCGAATTGTAAATCTCAACAATGATCTTATCATTGAAATCTTCAATACGCATCTGTGCAGGAGGCTTCCTAGATCTAGAATGGGAAAGCTTCACCATCAATTTTAAATACCCATCTTTTATTTTTCCATGCAATGATTTTACAGAAACATTAACAGCCGACTTAATAATTTTGAGCTTTAACTTTGGCAAGAATTTGAGCTTCCAAATTCGCCTGCCTCTGCGCCCTCCCAACTTCACTACTCTCATTCGCTTTCTTCCACCATTAAAATCATCGAGGCGTTTGCATTTTCTCCTTTGCATGAATCTCTTCACAGACATGGAAAATCCCGTGATATCTGCCATAGTTGTTGAACTGCTGCACTCTTCAACAACGTCATATCTCTTGCTATTTGTAGTCATGGGTTATGACTACAAGCCAAATGTCTACAGATTTTCCATTATGTTTCTTAAACGATGCCGTCAAGTTTGCAAAGAATAATTTGAATAAAGTTCAGTGCCCAGCGTAATCAACTTATTCCTTAGTTGAAAAGTTTGTATAGAGAAGAAAAAGGTGGGCTGCCTAAGTTGGTTAAATACTCTATATTTTGTTTGCGACAAGGAACAGAATCGGTTCATGATCTGGACAAGTTCTATGCAAGAAAGCTGTTTTAATTGTATCTTGTCGTATAAATACAATAAACTTTTATGCTCTCAAGATCCATAATGCTGTAATCTTCCAAGTTGAACAAACTAAGAAGCAATTCCATGGATATGTTTTATAAACTTTTTCTTGTTCTTTTCTGGGTTTTATAATTGTAAAGGTGAAACTAAGTGATTTTGTATTTATTTTGATCTTTTGTTGTTAATGGACTGAATTTTAGTTTGATCTCAACTCTCCCAGCTCATTTATATAAAAGAAATTGTGATGTAATTACATTCTACTTTTTGAGAGAAGAATCATTTTATTTCCTTTTTAATCTTTATGATTTTGAACATCTATTTTCTTGTTATTTTAAATATATGCTTATAGTATTATAGTTGTTTCTTAAGTCAAAATTTTAAATAATTTTAAAAATTCAAATATTTTATTGTAATGTTAAATATAATTAAATTTTGTAAAGTTCTATCATCTAATATACTTAAATTAACATAAATCAAATAAACATTTATGCCTTCTTTATAGATAAGTGCATTGAGTAGTGTGAATTCCCTAGCATTGGTGATGGTCTTCTATCACCTTTGTGAAGCTTTGGGTGGTACAACATTCTAAATTTTCAAGGCCATCCTTGAAAATTGGAAGAACTTTTTGAGGGAGTTGTTTGCAAAAGACAATGGTAACAAATTTCGGTAATTAGTACATACACTAAATTAATGTTATTTCTACCAAGAAACATTATATTTTTTTGTGTGGTTTTTATGATATTTTTGGTGCTTATTTCACTTTCATTTGTTTTAAATTTATTTTGACCTTTCATTTTTAACATAATATTTTGATATTTAATTTGTATATTTTATGCAAGAGTTGACATTTAGATTAACCATATGAGAAAGGAATTGTAGATAGAAAATTTTTCTTCTTCGAAAAGCGTTACAATATGAGGACAAGCGGCGAGCATGTTCAGGGCCGTCGCATGGTCTCACGGAGCTAACTGCAATGAGATCCTTGCTCTTTCATCCCCCAGATGGCTCCTGGTCAAGAACATTCCCCATGACTTGTGGTCTTTCACGCCTCAGGTTTTACCCTTCGGTAATTTGCTAAGGGTGGATAAGCCTAAAACGCTGCTTCCTGAGATGAATGTGCGTGCCCTTATTTCTCTTCACCCTAGGATAGATCTGTCGGGAAATATCGGTATCTTGTTTGATGATGCAAAGCACCTATGCCCTATCAAATTTTTGGGAGGGCTAGGGTCCTGCTACCTTTGTAGGCGTGATGGGCATATTCGCAAGAATTGCCCTCTTATCAGGAAGGAGGGGGGTAGCTCGTGCCACCAAAACCCTGTGAAGCCTCCGCCATCTAAACCCACTGAGCATCCTAAACCCGCTGCTTTTTCCTTTGTCGCTGGCGATTCCGAGTTTGTGTCTGCTGCTGCCACCGAGCCTCCGCTTTGGCTGCTTCCATCCCTCAGGTTGTGTTCTTCCCTTCCTCGGCTGTTGTGGTCACTTCCTCCTTGCCGCCTTCCCCACGTGCCAGTGGCCCATTAGATTCTTCCTCTGCTGCAAACCCCTCCCTTTGTCCCCCCTAATCCAAGGTCTCCCTCTGGGGTGAAAAATGCCTAGCAGCTCACCCTAGAGAAAATAAGAAGCTCTGTTATGAATAATAAAAAGAATGGTAAGCCGGTATTGGCATGGTGTGATGGTTTATAGGTGGCATTGTTGTTCTTGCGACCAAGGTTCAAACCTTGTTGGGCTGGTATTGTTGAATGGTTGTATCCGGTTCATAGCTCCGGTCAAAAGCGTTTACCCCTTGAATAAAAAATAAATAAAAAGAATGGTAAAAACTTGAAGAAAGCGGAACTTTTTATGAATGGTGTTAAAATGACAGAGCCTGAATTCGAAACTGCCCAGAATGGATGGACTGGTAATTTGGACCTATCCTCACCAAGGCATAATGAGAAGGGAGGCGGTAGCTCCCCCTTCCCTAACCCCACAAGCTGTGATAATGTGGAATCTACGGCTGCCAAGAAAAATGTGACTGTATCAGGCCCCCCTGGTTGGTCAAGGAAAGCTTTTAGGCTCTGAAACTAAACAGAAAAATCTTGAAATTCTAAATAAAGAAAATCTAAACAACTCTACTTCCTTGGGTGGTGAGGTCGAAACTCAAATTAGAGGTTGCCTTAGGCCCACCTAGAGATTGTGAGGCAAAGTCACAACCTCTAAAAGAGAGCCTGGATTCACTCTCTAAAATGATTAGCAAGTGGTCCGTAGATAGAGGAGAGTGAGAAATGGATTAAAAGAGTCTTTGACTCACCAATTGACCTCACAAGGCCCTTTAGGGATGATGGTAATAAGTAGGACACTAAATCAGGGGGGAAACTTTTGGTTATAGCCCCTTCATGTTTGGAAAACTTAGAACTATTGAGGAAGACAAAGGTGGTTCTCATGAACCTCCTGTGATGCGGCCAATGTGGCCCCTCCCAAGAAGAAAAGGGGAAGAAGAAAGGGCAGCACCATTGCCCTCAGCAAAAGTAGTGTGGGCATCCTAAAAGGCAAACGGAAAAATACTAGTATTTTTCTTACTATCCCGTCAGCCAAAGGGGTTGAGGGGGAGGAGGGGGCACCTAAATACTTTGAATTATTTAGGAGTGCCAAAGAACCTATAAGTTGTAAGGGTAATGATGAGTCTTAAGTGTATATCTGAGAATTTGAGGGGATTGGAATCCCCATATAGAAAACTTATGTAGTAAGGAGATTTCTAAACTTGGAAAATGAGAAAGACTTTGTCTTTTTGTAGGAAGTCAAGGTAGTAGGGTTTACTTTGGATAATAACCTGAGATTCATTTGGGGAAACTCTTCTCACATTGCTATTTAGCATGACAAAGGCAAAGGAGGCACTGCAATCCTTATGACCAACAAATGGAACCAATTTCTCATTGAAAATGGGGTTTCCCCATGTAACAGAGCAGCATGAGAAATGTTTATCAAAGGTGAGACCAAATTTGGTGTTTTCTTAGTATATGCACCAAATGATTACCTAGGTATAATTAAACTTTGGAAATGGATTTACTGCCTCCCAGAAATTCCATGGATAGTAGGAGGCGATTTCAATATGATTGAAGAGAATGAGGATAAAAGTGGTGGTCTAACATGGATTGGAAAGGAAATGAGAAGTACTTTTGGGACAAATTGAAAGCCAAGCTTAACTTGGCTGACCCCCTCCAAGGGTTAAAAAAGGAATGGACCTTAGTCTGGTTCACATGATGCAATGCACAGAGAAGAGGTAGAAGAATATATAGCAGATTGGATAGGTTCTACTCAAATAGGGACTCCTTTTTCTTTGAGCCCCTCTATGATGGGAGCAAGGTAAGGGTTTACCCCTACACCCTATCAAACTTCCACCCAATTATTGTTTGTGTTGGGTTCAATGGTGGGAGAAGGAAAGCCTCGAGGAAAAGAGAGAGCTTCATCCTCAACACTAATTTGCTAAAAGACAAGGATTGTGTTGATGCAATAAATACTTTGAGAGAAGTTAACAAGTGGCTGCTCAAAGACTTAAATCCAATTGATAGATGGAATCAAAATGTTAAAAGTTGGAAAATCTTGTTTCAAACCGTGGGGAAAAAAAGAGCCATGGATAGTAGAAAAGAGGAAAACCTTCTGCAAGAAGAGTTGTTCAGCATTGAAAATGGGTTACAAAAGGACCCCTCCAATGCTATCAATTTCGAGGAGCTTAACAAAATCAAACACACTTTGAGGAATTGCAGGAATACAAGATCTTTGGGCTTAAGGTCAGAGCCAAACTTAACTAGCTTAAGCATGGGGGAAAAGGTTCCAAGTTTTTCTTTAGATACATTAAGGAAAAAGGTGTAAAGGAACACATTGAGAAAATATTCTAGAATGGAACGTCCATAACTAACCAAGAGGACATCTTCCACCAGTTTTTCTTGTTTTATAAGGAGTTGTTTCAATCTGAGGGGAGCAGGGAAGAGTGTGGTCATGCAAGTGATCTAGTCAAGAGCCTAATACCTTCAAAAATCTTTGGAGATGATGTTGCCTCCCTCTCTTGCAGTATAACCAAGGAAGAGGGAAAGAGGGCAATATCCTCCATGGATAATGACAAATATCCTGGCTTGGATGGATTGCCAGTTCAGTTCTATAAGACTTTCAGTGGTTAGATTTGTGATGACTTCCTCCAAGTCTACATGGAAGCAATAAACAAAGGATCCCTAGGGGAGAGTATCAATAGAGGGCTCATCAAACTTCTTCCAAAGGAAGGGGAAAAAACTCTAATAAAAAATTGGAGGCCCATTACCTTGTTAAATGTGTCTTACAAGGTGTTGGCAAAGATTCTAGCTTTAAGGTTCACTAATGTACTTCCAAAATTTATAAATAGTACCCAGAAAGGGTTCATCAAGGGGGAGATGGGTATGTGCAAGATCATCATGGAAAAAATAGGCCCTTATGTGGCAAAAAATTCAGATAAATCAGAGTTAGGAAACTTGACGTAAAAATTTGAATAAGTTATCTATTATATTTCAACAATATGTAAGAATAGAATCTATAGAAAATTGAATTTAGTTTCTAAACTACTAGGATTATTTAAAAAGAAAAAAAATCTATTTGGTGAAAATTTGAAATTTCAATGTAGTAGTACTTAAATTTTAGGGAAAAATAAGAAGTAGGTGTCTGTTTGACCACCCTAACAACAATAAAATGATAATTTTTTTTATAAGATTTTATATATAAGTATAGGACTCATGTCCTGACATGATGCATATTTTTTTGTAATTTTTTTTGCAAGTAAATAATTAATTATGAATTTTTTATTACAAATTTTCAAAAATATAAAAACTCGTATGTCTGACCTCCTTAACTTGGTCAAAACTTCATGAAATTCAATTTTTTATTTTTTTAATCCTATAGTATATGAAGCATAGAATGTGAGGCATGTTTCAGACTCAAAAAATATGATACTAGATTTGAAATCTATAAATGTTTTTCAATCAGCCTATTGATCAGGACTTTAGTCATAATTTAAATAGAAAATTAATAATAATAATTTATTAAATTCAAAGTAAAGCATAATTTATATTGTTGGAAAGCTGAGAATCTCTTTTAAAAACCCTTTTTGTTTCATCAATTTTGGGTATAAAAAATGTCGTCAGTCACATATCCTATACATACCCATCATATGGGGCCACTTTTTGGCCCATCATAATCCTACACATACGTAGATATATCCTTGAAAACCTAATCACAAGCTAGGAAGTTATGGATTGGGCAAGGAGATCTGGCCAATAAACTACTATAATTCTACTAGACTTTGAAAAAGCCTATGATAGGATAGAGTGGCTTTTTCTCAGAATGACTTTGGAAGCTTTTGGATTCCCCTGGGCCTTTTGCACCATGGTTGACACCATCTTAAGTGATGCTATTGCCCAAGTTGATGTTAATGGGCCACTCTCTGAGGTTACTAATTTGGAAAGGTCAATTAGGAAAGGATGTCCCCTTTCCCCCACCTTATTTGTCATTGCCTTGGATGCTCTCCATTACATTCTAAGAGATCCTAGCAACTCCCCTAGGGTCAATGGGTTGATGCTTCTCAACAAAAATGAACTCCTCAATATTTAGTTTGCTAATGACAACCATTTTCATCAATCTTCAAGAAGGAAACTTAATTAATCTATTAGAGAAGCTCAATCTCTTATGTATTTCTTTAGGAGCCAAAATATCTAGAGCTAGATCCATAAGTTTGGTGGTCTGACATTCCACCTTATTGGCTCCAAAAATTTAATTTTCAATGGGGAGGGCCTCAAAAAACAAGTGAGATATTTGGGGATCCCCTTCTCTGTAAGTCCTAACTTGAAGGAAATGTGGATGTGGATCAAAACTAAGTTGGATAAGATGCTTGATGGTTGGAATAGGCAATACCTCTCCATTGTGGGGTGCTGCCACAATAGTCGTTTACACTTTCTAGGAGATCCTTATTTTTGTTGAAATCACATATTTTTAGAAAATATAATGATTTAAGCCTTGAAAAGTTCCATTTAAAGGATTCCAATTGAAGATGGTTTGATCAAACCACCTTAGACCAACCCCTCTTGGATAGAACTTTGCTAGTTTTAAACCATACCTATAATAGAGTCTCTTTTACACCTATCAAAATGTTGATAAAAAACCACTTTTGATTTACCTTTTCGGGGATCAAATGAATTCATTTAAAATTTTATTTTTGTAAGTATGTAGTCCTTATTATAAGATTCCAAAAATTATAATTATAATTAAATTGAATTTGATTATATTATATTTGTTTTTTATTTCTTGTGGATGTAGGTTTTTCACTGAAAATCAAACTCTCTATTCTGCATGTGCAGAAAAATAGAAGATTACCAATTTTTTTTTTGAAAAATATGAGTGCACTAGATATTGAATTCCTTGATACAACAAAAATAAATAAATTGAATTTCAATACATACAAAAAAAATTACGTGTTATACGGTCTGCCTATGTCTGAATTGTAATTGGTTTGACTTTGAAACTTGGTTAAAGAAAAAATATTCAATAAAAAAATATCTAACCAAGTGGAAGCACTATATATTGGAGTTACAAATCTAAATTCAAAAGAATTATAATTTTATCCTTCATGGAAATTTTTTTTATGTGTTATACGGTGAGCGTCACTCCTTAAAAATGTTGTTTTTTGAAAAAAACTTGGTTTTGAGGGAGATGGAAAAAGAGGTGTAATCTGATTCCAAAATTTTTGAAAAAAAATTATTTAGAATCTACAAACAAAATATCACAAAACTCTAGTTTGCATCATCTTGAAATTCCTCACAATTTAGTCGCTATAGGTGCCCGAAAGGGAAGATTTACTTAGAAAAAATTATTTAAGTGTCTAGTTTGGCCAAATATTGTAAACCACTATCAATTGGGGGATCACCCTGTGGGGAGGATCTAGATTTTCCAAAAGATAATGTCCTCATATGCCATATACTCTGCTTTGGTATGGTTTTTTAATAGTTATCAAGTGTAAGAAATTCAAAAAAAAATTAGGTGCTTCTTGTGGGCTGACGAAAAAGGAAAAAGGAAAGCATACTTAGTCAAATGGGATTGGTGTTGCTTAGAGAAATCCAATGGGGGTTTGGGTCTAAAGGACCTAAAGAAACATGGTATTGCTCTAGCCAGCAAGTGGATTTTTAAGTCTTTTGAAGGTAGTGAACTGTGGAAAGTTTTGGTCAGAAACAACATTAAGGAGCTTGTACCTAAAATGGCTAAGACCTGGAAGTCCCTCCTGTTTAGTGATCTGCTTATTACCAAACACCCTATTGTCCCTTCTAGTTCATTGGTGTTCAAGACCATCTGGAAGGCCTGGGAGTTAGTCAGGGGGAATGCCAAATGTCCTCTTCTGGTTAATTACAATCAAAACCTTATTCACCATAGTTGTACTCTATTTGGTGCAATTTAGAGAAAAAGGAAAATCCTTAGCCCTGTTGCAAGGCTGTTCTAAAAAAAAGTGGAATCAAACTAGCATTAAAATTTTTAAAGACATAATGAGTGTTGGAGTATTAGTAGGCTGGGATCAATTGAAAGAGGAGTTTAACCTCCCCCTCTCTAACTTCAGAACCTACTCTATTATTAAGGAAGCTTGTGAAAACTTCAATTGAAATCCTAGTAATGCCAAGGGGGAACCTGAACCCTCTAATTTTGTGTGGCAAGACTTCACCCCTCTTAAGGAGGTCAAAGCTAAAATCATCTACAAAGGCTTGATATCTTCCAACCCTCCTATTGAGCACCTTAATAAGATTTGGAAAGTTAACTATGATTTCAACATTTGGCATAAGAATTTTATTTCAATATGGCACAATGGTATAGATGGAAAGAAAACCTATTTTAGATGGCTCCTTCTGTTGCAAAGGCTTCCTTATAAATTGAATCATTCTGATATTGATATCTGCAACTTGTGCAGGGTTCCTAAAATAATCACTCACATTTTCTTTGATTGTTTTTTTACAAATGAAATATGGAAAATCTTTTGTAATGATCAGAAAATATGGGATACTAATGGAAAGGTTAATTGGAAATTTTTTTTATTGTTTCATGATAAAAAAACTAAGCAAATATTTGCATATGTTTTGGTTTTCTCTTTCATTTGAAATTATGTGCTGTTTATGGAATGCAAGGAATGAGGGAAAATTTAGTGGGTGTCAGAGGGTTCTTACTGAGTCTTTGAAAAGACTTACACTTTTTAATGTTGCAATGCATGCAGTTGCCACAATGGAGGTAGTGAAGAGTAAATTTCTAAGGCTACTCAAATATGGAATAGTCCTGATTAACCAACATGAAGTGAAGTTTGGTCAAAATTTTGAGGCGGTGTTTATGAAAACTCTTGAGGAATTCAAGAAAGAGTTTAATGGTAAGGTCGCTTGCAAAAATGAAGACCAAGCTATTGATAAAGAGGAAAACATAACATAGAGGGATCCAAGGCCTCATACCATTGACAACCGGGAAGTTAAAGAAGTCTTCTCCAATGAAGAACTGGAAGTCATAAGCACTCTCATCAACTAGGAAAACAAATTCTCTGTAGTTTAGGGCTCATTTTTTTATATGTTGTATATTATCAGCTGCAAACTCTTGATCCTTCCATTGCTAGTGTAAGGAAAAGTATTTAGGCAATATATATTATGTAATCTATTGTATAGATATTGCTATTAGAACTATTCTAACATTCTTGACTGGATCCTTGTAATTTTTGGAGCGATTAAACTATTATTAATACAAAAGAGTTGACATTTAGCCTTTATATAAAATTAACCAATTTTTTTTTTATTTTGTGATGATTTTGAACTTAATGTTATATCTTTTTATTCTCAATCTTCAATAAAAACTATTAAGACAACCTTAATCCCTATTTTATAGATTCAAATCCAATCACTGACACAAACCACTTAATGTCAAGTGTAAATTTTTAACTCATTAAATAAATTTTAATTGAAGCTTCATCCTTGTGTTCCTACATATCTTCATATCATATAATTTTTTGCATTGTCCCTTTCTCATATACATTAATTTTTCATATTTATATGTCTATGTTGAGCTTCATATCCATTGTCATGGTCACCTTTTGTTAGAGTAATAGGTTAATTACTTAATTAATTTAATCATGTTGATTAATTAATTAAGTCACCTTTACTTTTTTTTCACTTAAGCTAAATTTAGGCCCATTAATAATTAATTATTAATTACTCACCTTTAGGGTTTTGATCTCCTTTCATAAGGATTGATCTATTTGTAATTATTCAATTCTTGTTTTATGCATTTTTGCTTCACGGGCAAGTAGAGCACTATTCTTATGTTTTTGGTATCTCTTCTATGTGACAGGTTATTTTCTTGTAGGTGTTCACTGGGTTATGTGAGGTTGTATTTCTCAACTTCATCACCTTGTTCTTTATATTCCTACCCTTTGAGTTATCCTCGGTACACTTTTTCTATTTTAAGGTTGATTTATGTAGGTAGCTATTGCAACTTAATTTATCATTTTAATTTGTGCAGTGGCTGGTTATTCACCACCAAAACCATATCCATAGGATTAGATTGGATTCACTTAGCTTCTTGTGACTTCAATGGTATATCCATGAGCTTAGGTTGGATTCACTTATCTTCTCATGACTTAGATGGTGTTTGACGTTGGCACGAAGGGCTAGTTCATACTGATGATGTGGCAGATTGTGGCAAGGTAACTTATAATTTCATGAGAAAGTTAAGAAATAAGGCCCAAGTTAAAGAATTGGAATTTAATAGATTATATTTAGAATAGAGAATAATTATATAGAAATACTAATTAAAGAAGTCTCAATTATATTTAGAAAGTTCACATATATACTCTTCATGTGCAACATGAGGTTTAATAAGTGTATGATGGTTGTCATATTTTTTTATGTCAAGTCACCAATTGAGCTCCCTTACACCATTAACCAAGTTACATCAACATCATGTGGCCTATATTGCAAGTATCTAAAAAAATTCTCTACCCTTAAATTAGTCCTTTGATTTCTAGATAAAGTCAAATCTATACATTGTCAATTGTCACCTTTTATAAATTGAAAATTAACTAAATAAGAAAAAAATATGGAAGGATATACAATATATTATATATGATAGCAATTTATAAATTATTCATATTCTAGATAATGGAGTGACCTCTATTTAACTTCATTAATACCATTCATTACCTCTAGTTGAGAAACATGACATAAGGGATTGTACATTCATTGCAAGTTTTATGCAGAGGCATTTTACTTATCACCCTTTTGTTTCTTTGTTTGATTTGTGTTTGTTTATTAATGCCTTTTTCTTTTAATAATGATCTTTGTTCACTGTGGTTGGGGAATGATTTTTTGGTTTTAAAAATAATTGAGGCTGATCATTTCCAGAGGGACGGTTGGAATAGGGGACAATTGCTTGGAGGAGAACTATCGCTTGGAAGGAAAACTAAAAAACTTGCTAGTGTTGAAACTTGGAAAATAGATGGATGACTGACGGCTCATGCAATTTGGGGGGGTTACAACTGTAAGTTGAATTGATTATTTGTTATTTCCATCATCCAAATTTGGTTTCCAATGTGTATTGATGTAGGCAATGTGTGGAATCTTTGATTTGAAATTTTTCAACAACTTAACCGATGAAGAATGCAACGTTTGGTGTTGAAGTTTGTAATATAAAAAATTGAATTTAAAAACCAATTTGTTCACTTTGGTGTTGTAGTTTGTAATCTGAAAAATTGAATTGAATAAACAATTTGATCATTGTTGCCATTGTGAAACTTGGTAGACTAAGTCTTTGTTGCCTAGCAATGTGTGGTGAAAAAATGTGTAATGTGATCAATTTAATTGAATGAGAATATATGTTCCTAGTTTGAGGTGTTTCCTAAAGTTTTTTATTGATTATTTTCGTTTTGTGATTGGCTTTCATCAATTTAGTATCAGAGCCCAAAGATTTGGGGTTGTTGAGGAGTGGGAAAATTCCACCGAGAGTGTTGAGAGGTCGAGGAGCTCAAGGAAGAGGTAGAAGAGGATAGGACGATGAAGTCCTTGAATTGTTGCAGAACTTGACTACACAAATGGATGCCATGGAGAGGGCACAATGAAGAGGAAAACCAGTGGATGATGTTAGTGAATTTGAAGAGGAAGACCAATTAAGAGACAATGAAGAAAATTAGGAAGAACATGAGGGATTTGAAGAGAATTTGTTGAGGATAGTGCTAAGTATATGAGCCAAACCAAAGATTGAAGTCCCTACATATTTCAAAAATTTAAATGGTGAAGAACTCATTGATTGGATCAATGATTTAGACAAGTATTTTGAGCATGAAGGAGTTGCAAAAGAAAGAAGAGTGAAATTTTCCTACACAAGGCTTAAGGTCCACGTTGCTATGTGGTGGGACTATGTCCAATCTGAGAGACAAAATAAGAACAAGGAAAAGATTACCTCATGGGATCGAATGGTTGCTAAGTTGAAGGCCAAGTTCCTTCTAAGAGATTATAAAACAAATCTCTTTAAAAGATTGCAAAATCTCAAACAAAAAGACATGTCAGTCAAAGAATACACAGAGGAGTTTTACAAGTTGGTGATTTGATCAGGCCATAGCGAGGAAGATCTTAAGAAGGTAGCAAGGTACTTGAATGGTTTGAATTATAGTTTGCAAGATGAGTCAATTCTAGTATCACTTAGGACTCTTGAAGAGGCATATCAATTTTCCATCAAGGTTGAAGAAAAGTTTCAAAGAAGATAAAATAAACAAGGTAGAAATCAAGGAAGAGGTTATCAAGGAAAGGGACAACAGTTTGGAAGAGGACAACAACAATAACAACAAGATGAAAGGGTTGGAAGTTCAAGTGGGAGAGAAAATTGAGAAAGAGATGGATACCAAAACAAAGGAGGTAGATCAATCGAAAGAGGAGGTTTCCAAGTGAGAGGAAGAGGCTTTATTGGACCTATAATGATGGAAAATGTACTCCCTAGAATTTTTGTATTTGTCTGGGCCCTCCTTGTTAAATTGGGTTTAAATGTGGCCTTCATTTAGTGTTGTAATGTATTTAACACATTCACATTAGGTCTTGGGCCCTTGTAAACTAAATGGACTTAATTATTCCTTATTTGGGTGTTGTAAAGTGTGTCCTAACACTTTCACACTAATCTAGGTCTTCATTAATAAATTGGGCTTCTTTATGCCTTATTTGGCCTTATTTTGTATCCACAAGCCTTAATTAATGCATCTTTTCGAGGATAATCTCGACATAAACCAACATCCAATCATAATTCATGTCTTTTTAGATTGTGTGGCCTAGATTTAGTGATTTGGGACTCATATGCCACCTTGTGTGTATGGGTCCCACCTAAGTTCCAGGGCCCCAATCTAGATTTCACATGAATCTAGAAGCAGTTTTGAAAAATGTGTCCCATAATTAAGCCTAATGGGCCTCAAACACCACTTTTGGAGTATGGTGTATGAGTCCCATGTGGCCCAAAATTAAATTAAATTCAAATTGTTGGTGGGATTTTATCTTCCTATATCTGATTTTGGCTTGTAGTGTTGTAATTTTGAGAAATTTAGAATAAACAAGTATAAATACAAGGTTATTTCACTCATTTTTCTCCTATCAAGTTGATGAAGCATTCTTATAGAAAAATTATGAACAAGAGAACTTACAAGAGCATTCAAGAGTTTACAAGAGCATTCAAGGGTTGTTTATCAAGTTTTAGAGCATCATTCAAGCATCAAGCATCATGTCAAAGTCTTCATACATCATGTTTATAGTTTTTGAGCTAACAATTGTGATGTAGGGTTTCATGATTCAAGCAAGTGTTCAATTCAAGATCTATATCATTCAAGCAAGGATCAAGATATACATCCATTGGAGCCATCTCATACATGTTTGCAACACTTTATTGCTATGGTTTTGTGAGTTGTAACATTGCATGTTGTTCATTCATCATTCCTTCATTTCATTTGGTTTCATTACAAGGTTTGATTACCAAAATGGGGTTATACCAAGGAAAAACCCTTTCCACTAACAAAACAACATTTTCCCCTCTTTAGTGTGTGATTTGTAGATCTAGGTTGAACACATATTGAAGAGAAAGTTTGGAGAAATTTTTTAAAGTGTCCAAAGTGTTCACATTTGTCACTTTTTCTAGGAGATCATTGGAAGGCTTATACAATGCAGAATTTGACAATTCAGATCCATAAAATAGGTTGAGAAGATTAAGCAGAGATTGAAGAGTAGATTCAGGTCTTGGTTCTTTGGAAAATTAAAACTAGACTAATATTCCACTTCTGGTGTATGGGTATGTGCAGGATCATGATGGGCCAAAAAGTGGCAATATGATGGGTATGTGGCTGATGACTATTTTTTTACCCAAAATTGATGAAACGAAAAGGGTTTTTAAAGGATATTCTCAAATTTCCATTGATATAAATTATGATTTACTTTGAATTTAATAAGTATTTATTATTCATATTCTATTAAAATTACAACTAAAGTCCTGATTGATAGGTTGATTGAAAAAAATCTATAGCTTTTAAATGGTATCACATTTTTCGAATCCAAAACATGCATCACATTCTATGCTTCAGATAATATAAGATTAAAAAAATAAAATTTAATTTCATGAGGTTTTGACCAAGTTAAGGTGGTCAGACATACGAGTTTTTATATTTTTTAAAAAGTTGTAATAAAAAATTCATAATTAATTATTTACTTGGAAAAAAATTACAAAAAAATATGCATCACATTGGGGCATGAGTCCTCTACTTATATTTAAAATATTATAAGAAAATATTATCATTTTATTTTGGTTAGGGTGGTCAGACAGACACCTACTTCTTATTTTTTCCCTGAAATTTAAGTACCACTACATTGAAATTTAAAATTTTCTCCAAATAATTAAAAAAAAAATAAAAAAAATTAGTAGTCTAGAAACTACTTTCAATTTGATACATATTCTATTCTTACATATTTTTGAAATAATATAGATAACTTATTCAATTTTTTACGTCAAGTTTCCTAAATCTGATTTTTTTGATTTTTTTGCCACTTAAGGGCCTATTTTTTCCATGATGATCCTGCACATACCTGTATGAGTCCCAGTATAGTCAAATTTGTAGTTTTTAGGAGTTCTAGACATTCCTACTGAGAAACCCTAATTTGGGACTAAATCACCCAGATTGGCATATGAGTCCCAACAAACATTAAATTTAGTATTTCCATCACTTTAGGACTTCATTCAATCCTCTAAAGGTTTCCAGGTGCACACTTCTGGTTTCTCAACTTTTTATTATGTTTTGCATCCATTTCTAGGTCATTTAGTGAATATTTGCATATCATTAGGTTTAGTCATTAATTCTTGCATATCATTAGTCTTTCCAATCCCTAGCTTGGTGGTGAACCCCTCTTTAGTCATTGAACATATCCTAGGATTTCCCTATTGCATATCTCTTTCCCCCTTGCATCCTTGGATTGAGATATTCTATAGGATTTTCTTGAGTGTAATGGTTGTGAAATATGATCATCATATCCCCCCATGTGCTCCATCTCCTGTAAGGTGGGGTACCCTATTTTCTACATTACATTTTAGTGAACCTATATTTAGAACATCTTAATTCTAATTTAGAGTGCATCATCATCCTAGATCTAGCTTGCATTGACTTTACATTAGGGTTTGCATTAGTTAATTGACATCTAGGGTTTTCAAATATTGCATTAGTGAAAGTTCAGATAGGTTGCATTTTCGCATTTTGCATCATTGAATTTCATCTAAAATCTGCATTTACATTTAGTGTAGGAGTGGGTGCATGAAGATGGGTAGCCAATTTGTGGCACTTTTTTTTAAAAAATTTAAAAACTCATAACGCGAGTGCATTATGGATTGGTGTGCTGAGCTTGAGGCTTGACCACAATGAGCCCATAATGTGAACACATTATAATGCACTCGCATTATGACCTATTAAAAGCAAAAAAAAAATGGATTCATTTTACTTCTCACTATGTCTTTTTGGTTACCCACGGCCAAAACCCAAATATTCCATGCTCACATTCTAGGAGGAGCTATTTTGCAAAATTCTTCATCAACAGTTGTTGTTTCATTGCTAGGATTCTACCACGTTGATGAGGAGGTCTGAGAGGTAAGGGTTTTTTTTGTTTTGTTTTGAATTTGTTAGTTTTAGGTTGTATTTGATATTTATTTTTTGAATTTGTAGGAGATGTTAATCAACCTGTAAACCCTCCTAAAAATCCTCAACAAGCACAACAAAGACAAGAGGAAAAAAATCCTCAACAACAAAATCCTCAAGTTATTCAACCACAACAACAAGCTCCTCCACCAATCCCTCAACACCCTCTTGGCACTCAGCAAAATTTAATGAGTGAAATTAAAAACAATAAAAAAAAAAATTGAGGATTTAATCAGGAGGTTGAGCGATCTAAATAGTTCAACCATAGAAAGAATGACCCTGAAAAATTCAGTAAAAGAAATGTTAAAAATTGTAGATTCAATCAACAAACAATTAGTTGGATTGCAAGATAGGAGGCAGGCCACTAGGGCTTATTACATGGATAAATTATCATATAAAGATGTAAAATATTTAAAAATTACAAAAGGTGATTTGTGTTCATTATTCACTGACCCATGCAAAAATGAAAATCTTACCCTCAATGTGAAGAGGTTTCCTATTCATTGGTGCCACCATCAATAGATTAGGAACTTTTTTTATAATTGGTGGTACCTAGTTTTTGATTACCTACTATGCAAAAATTGTGAAGTCTTGTAGTATTTCCTTAGGAAACTATACTATGAGTTCATCTTGAACAAAATCCCAAATTATTTTTAGATGAGGGACTTCTAGGGGAGAGGTGAGGGGTCAGCTCAAGATAGACCTGGTGCATAGCAGGATCCTACATGGCAAGGGAGACAACCTCTCGCTAGGCCGACTCATGAGAACATCATTATCCCTTCTGTTGCGAAGGAGAGTGCCAATGTAGAAACTTTGCAGGCCATCAACTCTTTGACCCAGAGTGTCATCCAACATGCTAGCCCTATTCTACAATGCCATCCAGGGGAGTCTTCAAGTGGTGGCCTTCAAACCCATTTGTGTCAATCTTGTGGGGTGACTTGTTCATATGACCCCATTGACACTCAAGAGGCTGCTACGTAGGATCCATCTATAGCTATGGAGATGGAGAGGGCAACTAAAATTTTGCATGAGATGTATGGCATGAATACTCAGGTAAAAGTTATCATGTTCATTGAATATAATTTATTAAATTTTTATTTTGAAATGCAAGATTAACTAATTTAGTTTTATGATTTTAATAAAATTGCAGGGTCATAGTGTTGATATTGGATACATCGGCCCTACAATTGCTTATTTCTCCACTGCACCTATCGTTGAGGTATGTAACTAGTAAATAATTGTAAATTTATTACATGTTAATAGCATTGTTTGATGAATGGTATTTTAATATGTGATTTTTGATGTTGAATAGGATAATATTGGAGGTTTCGTGGGAACACCTCCCAGTGCCAGTGGATTTAGTCAAACCTACATGTAGGTACTAGAATGAAGAGTTTAACTAATGAATTGTACTTAATAAATTTGTGTAGTTTATATTCATATTGGTGATTACGTTGCATTGTACATCTTTCAAACTCAAAGCATTACTTCACATTCCATAACTAATAACTAGATGTAGATAGATGAAAAAATTTCAACTACAGTATAGTTGTTTAGAAAGTCAACATAAGCAGTGATGCAATTACTTCACATGCATAAGTAATAAGTAGGAGCAAATTCCAATTGCATTTACTTGTCATGGCATTCCATGATACCACTTTTTATTGAGACATATTTTCAAATAGTTCACTGCATTGTCTATGCTCTGGATGCTTGGAAGAAATATATGAAAGAATAATATTAAGCAATAACATAGACAAGGCAATGAGTTGTTTGAAAAAATGCTTCAAAGAAATTTGGTCTCATGGTGATGTTCGTCACCATGAGACCCAATTTCTTTGAGGCACTTTTTTAAATAGCTCACCACCTTTTCTATGCTACCACATTTTCCATACATGTCTACCAAAGCATTTTATCAAACAGTTCATTTTCTCATTGCTATGGCTAAAAGCTTAGAAAAGTGTTTTCCAATAAACTGTGGATGCTTGGAAAAAATATATCAAAGCATAATATTAAGCAATAGCATAGACAAGGTAGTTAGTAGTTTGAAAAAATTCCTCAAAGAAATGTGGTCTCATGGTGATGGAACGCCATTCCATCACCATGAGACCACATTTCTTCAAGGAATTTCTTCAAACAACTCACCACATTTTCTATGATACCACATTTTCCATACATGTGTACCAAAGCATTTTATCAAACTACTCACTTCCTTGCTTCTATGGCTAAAAGCCTAAAATAGGTGCTTTCCAACAAACTATGGATGCTTGGAAAAATTTCTATCAAAGCATAATAGTAAGCAATAATACCATAGAGAAGGCAATGAACTGTTTGAAAAAATGCCTGAAAGAAATGCAGTATTATGACCTGATGGAATTCCATGATGTGCATTCGTTTGTAATGGCATTCCATCACCACGAGACCCCATTTCTTTGAAGCATTTTTTCAAATAGTTCACTACCTTCTCTATACCACCACAGTTATCATACATGTCTATGAAAGAATTTTATCAAATAGTTCACTAGCTTGCTGCTATGGGTAAAACCTAAAAACACATGCTTTCAAACAAGATATGGATAGGGAAAATAGTAAGCATGATAGTTAGAAATATATAGTTTAATAAGTACTCAAAAATTTATTCATTATCTCATACATTATAAGTCATGACGTGGATTGCTATTGTAGTTTTCATGATTGAATAATTTGTTGTTTTATTTTTAGATGTTGCAAGTGGAAACACCTATGAATTTGACGAGGTAAATGGAGATTGGTGTTTCATCTACTATAGAATCCTCGATGGCTTTGAGAGGGGAGGTATGAGGAAAATTACTAAATTTCAATTTACATTCATTGTTATAGATGTTAGTGAAAAATAAAACCATTATTGATTCATAGTTTAATTTCTATTTAGATGGTTTATATAGGGCTTCAATACACCTTAGCATGGGCATGCGAATATTTCCCTCATGGAGAGTGATCATCAAATGGCAGTACAAGTGATTATTTTCTTAAATATATCATTTTTATAATGTAATTTCTATATATTAATGTCTTTACTTCTTATTGTAATAGATAAGACTTCACCAAGAAATAAACACTAGGAGGAGCAGCAAGAGCACTCCTCAACTACAACATAAATGAGTGACAGATGTATCACCATCCGATCAACAAGCAAAGGGAAAGAGTTTATTTCGAGAGCATGGAGAGCAATGACTTTTGATTCTAGAGCCCTTTGTTGTATTCCTATATGGTATTTTTGTACATATTTTTTATTGAATATATTTGACATTGTATGCCTATATGGCATTCTCATAAGCCTATATGGCTATTTTGTACCTATATTTTATACTTATATCGACATATATTGATGTATGCCTACATGGCTATTTGGCTAATACATATATTTTTTATTGATGGTTTCCATATTTGCATTATAAATTGATGGTTCAATAGATATGAGTTGTGTGTATTCTAGTGTATACTTTACAACTTATGTGTATACTTTGTGACTTACGTGTGTTCTAATGTATACTTTGCAACTTATGTGTTTTCATGTGTATACCTTGTATTCATGCATATACTTTGCATTAATTTGTGTATACTATGTATTCGTGTGTATACTTCAAGGCTTATGTGTTTTTGAGTACTTTTGCTTCCCTTATTCACATGTACATGCTTGAATTATTCATGTGTATACTTATGAATTGGTTAGCCCTAGCATTGATCATT
>VDFB02281492.1:317805520-317991752 GCA_007258455.2 Sequoia sempervirens | reverse complement strand
TTTTTGTATTTTTTCAGGACTTTTTCTACTGTTTTTGTATTTCTTCGGGACTTTTTCTGACTTAAACATAATACTTCTTAAGATGTATACTGTTGATGGGTTCATCCAATAGGTCTCCTTCTGGCGTTGATAACTTGTATGCTCCTGATCCGTAGACTGCAATAACCACATAAGGGCCTAACCAATTTGGTTCAAACTTTCCTTTCTTTTCTCTGTCTTGTTAATTACGTGGGTTCTCTTTCAGAACTAGATCACCCACCTGAAATGTACGTGGCTTGACTTTATGATTATAGCTACGAGACATCATCTGTTGATATGCTTTTAAATGGTCTGCTGCTCTCTGTCTCTTTTCATCTAAAAGTTCTAACTCTTGGAGTCGGGAAACTCTGTAGTCCTCATCTGTTATGAGACCTTTCAGTGATACTCTTAATGAAGGTATTTCTACCTCTAAAGGCAGTATGGCTTCTGCTCCATAGACAAGGGCAAAAGGTGTTACTCCTGTTGGTGTTCGGACACTAGTTCTATAAGCCCACAAGGTGGGATTGAGTTGAACATGCCAATCCTTCCCTGAGTCATTGACAGTCTTCTTCAAAATCTTTAGTATGGTTTTGTTTGAGGCCTCTGCTTGGCCATTCCCTTGAGGATAGTAAGGCGTGGAATATCTGTGTTGAATATGGAATCTTTCACAAAGTTCATCAACATCCTGATTTTGAATGGTCGGCCATTATCTGTAATAATGGCATTAGGAATACCATATCGACAAATAATGTAGTTGAGTATGAAGGATGAGATCTATTTTCCAGTGACTTTAGAGAGAGGTACTGCCTCAATCCACTTAGTGAAATATTCCGTTGCTGTGATGATGAACTTATTCCCATTTGAAGAAGAAGGATAAATTTTGCCCACTAGATCTAACCCCCATTGAGAGAATGGCTAGGTGGGTGTAAACAAATGAAGTTCTTGTGCAGGAGCATGAATAAGATTCCCATGAATCTGACATTTTGAGCATGTTTTAGCAAAGGTAAATGATTCCCTTTCCATTGTAGGCTAGTAGTAACCCATTCTGATCAATTTTTTGGATAAGGTTAGTCCACTCGAATGAGTACCACAAATGCCCCCATGAACTTCTTGTAAAGCTTTGTCGGATTCATCACGTTCAAGACATCGAAGTAAAGTACCATCAAGACCACGGTGATAAAGGGTATCAGCGATAAGGGTATATCGAGAGGATTGTCGGATAAAGTTACGTTTTTGGTTGCGGGACAAGTCAGGTGGTAATATATCATCCTTTAGGTATGCATAAATCTTGCCATACCAGGGTGAATCGGATCCTACTAGGTGGCAGATAATTTGGCTTTCAGGTGTGTCATAGGCAGGTGTAAATAATTGTTCCACCAGAAATTCATAGCGAGTCTTTTTGTCTGGGAGTTGTATCAATGAGGCGATCGTAGCCATAGCGTCGGCCGCTTTGTTGTCAATCCTCAGAATTTGTGTGAACTGAATGTCCACAAAATACTTCTTGAAGTCATCAATCATCTTCTTGTATGGTAACAACTTGTCATCTTTAGTCTGATAGTCATCATTGATTTGATTAATGACTAGTTGTGAGTCACCATAAACTTGTAGCTCGGTAATCCTCCATTCCAATGTTGTTTTCAGTCTAGTGATCAGTGCTTCATATTCGGCTATGTTATTGGTGCATGGAAACATTAACCTATAGGACCTAGGAATGGTATGCCCTTGAGGGGTGACGAAGAGAATGCCTGCCCCCGAGCCATGTTGAGTAAAAGAACCATCAAAGTATAAGGACCATGGCTACTTAAAGTCTACTGTGAAGACATCAACATCTGGAAATTTAATGTGTAAAGGGTGCTCTGTTTGGAGAGGAGCGTCTGCTAGTTGATCCGCGATAACTTGTCCTTTGATTGCTTTGCGATCAACATAGTCGATGTCGAACTCGCTCAAAATCATGATCCATTTTGCTAACCTTCCCGTTAGTGATGCTTTACTTAGTAGATACTTGAGTGGATCAATTTTGGAAACAACCTTAATTGTATGAGTTAGCATGTAATGTCAGAATTTCTGTGAAGCGAAGACGACTGCCAAACAAGCCTTCTCAATGAAAGTGTAACTAAGCTCATGACTTGTCAATGTTCTGCTAATGTAATAAATTGCCCGTTCTTTCCCTTCATGGTCTTCTAGTTCTAATAATGCTCCCAAAGATGTCTCGATTGCAGCAATATATAGAATCAATGGTTTGTCTAGATTTGGTGGTACAAGAACTGGTGGATTCATCAGGTACTACTTGATTTGTTGAAATGCCATTTCACATTTATCATCCCATCTAAAAGGAACATTCTTATGTAGGAGATGTGTGAATGGTAGAGTTTTGTCAGCCAATTGTCCAATGAATCTGCGGATAGACTGGAGTCGCCCTTGTAAGGATCTCAACTGACTAATGTTCTTTGGACGAGGCATCTCCATGATTGCGCAAACTTTAGCAGGATCTACTTCAATTCCCTTTTCTGAAACAATATATCCTAATAGTTTTCCAGATGTGACCCCAAAAACACATTTCTTAGGGTTTAAACGAACTTTGAATTTCTCCAATCTGGTAAATATTTTAGATAGTATTTCCAAGTGTCCTTTGGTGTGTGATTTTTCCAATATGTCATCTACATAATCTTCCATGAATGTGTGCATCATGTCGTGAAAGATGATAGTCATAGCTCTTTGATAAGTAGCTCCAACATTTTTCAAGCCGAAAGGCATGACATTCCAACAATATGTTCCCCACGGACAAGTGAAAGCTGTTTTCTCTTGGTCTTCTGGTGTAATCTTGATTTGGTTGTAACCCGAGAAACCATCCATTAATGAGTACATGGCATGGTCTGCTATTAGATCAACTATAGTGTCCATACTTGGAAGCGAAAAGTCATCCTTTGGGCAAGCTTTGTTAAGATCTCTGAAATCAGTGCATACTCTTACACGTTTGTCTGGTTTTGCTACTGGTAAAATATTGGAAATCCATTCGGCATAGTCAATTGATCTTATAAAACCTACATCGAGGAGCTTCTTGAGTTCTTCTTTAACCAATAGTGCAATATGAGGATTCATCTTTCTGAGTTTTTGTTTTACTGGTTTGGCTCCTAATTTGATAGATAAATGATGCATAATGAGATCAGGATCAAGGCCGGGCATATCTGCATATGACCATGCAAAATTGACATGATTTTCCTTGAGAAAATTCATGAACTCTAGGATTTCTTTAGCTGTCATTGATTCAGCTACCTGTAGGATCTTTGGATTATCTGTAGTTGCGACGTTGATTTCCTTTGTAGGCTCAGTCAAGATGGATGATCACTCATGATAGTGCTCTGGGAGAGTGTCAAGAGTCCCATCAGATGGTGCCTTCTAAAAGGTTTTCACCATCTGATACGCTCTTTATTTTGTCTTTTGCTTGATCTAGTACTGCCAGATTGTGGTTTTCACCACTAGATCATTTATCTTTATTTTCATTTTTGCAGCTAGGAGACTTGACACTCTCCTGATTAAAGACTTCATACCGAAAATCACTAGTGGAACAATTATTTACATCATCGGCGGAAAGGAAGTTTATGATAGCTTTGTCGTTTGGAAAAATAGGTATATCCATAGGTTTGGTAAGATCCCAGTCAATGAGATCAGGATGGATTAATGGTAGGACGTCATCCGGTTGTGTAAAATTGGCGATGGTTAGGGTCAAGACAGAGTTATCGGTAGGATCCGAGGTATGAGATAGGTCAATGATGGGACTATTCTCCTGATAATCTTGTTTGTTAAAATCCGACTCAGTATCACTAGACTCATAGTTGCTTTGTGGTTCAGATTCTTGTGGTTGGGATCCTGAACCTTCTCCTTTGATTAAAGCGGGCGTATACTTATGTATGACATCTACCTCTTTGTCTCTCCAAAATTTGTTATCATGGATGGTATCCCATTCATATTCAGCAGAATCTGTGTCAGAGTTATTTTCAATGTAATTCAGGACTGATACCAAACATGTTTCATTCTTATCGGAACCTTCTTGCAGTGTAAAAACATTACCTTGGGATTGTTTAGATTGGGTAGCCTCATAGCCTATTCCAGTTTTATCATATGCCGCAAGTCCTGGAAGATGGATAGGCTCAACTACGCCTTCTTTTCTCTTTCCAAGAGGACCATTATCATATCCCATCTTTTGCATGATAGAATATCCTTTCCCATATTGTTCTGTTGGTAAGGTGACATTTAGAATTGCGTCCTCTTCATCTTTATAGAGCCAATCTAGAATTGCTGTGTCCTCAGGATCTCCCATGGGAAATTTTTCTTTGATAAATTGTCCATTGAACTTGGTAGTGGGCTCTATTTGTACCTGTGCTGATGTTGATGCTGCTGATATCTGTTGTGGTGTAATAGAAGGTTTTCCATGTGATCGAGGAGACGTAGGTAGATTAGCAAGACAAAGGGAATATTCCCCAACTCCACTTTCCTTGAACTAGTAGTTTCTTGTCAAAGCTTTTAGTTAACTGACTGACGTGTGTAGCATGTTGAGAAGAAGCATCAGCAAGTGCTTCTCGATTATTCGGAACCAAAGTATCTTGATGAGCTTTGACATTGGCACAAGTTTGGGTGTTTGAGTTATCAGCTGGTATAGTGATTTCCTGTCCATCATACAGAAACTTAAGACATTGGTGGTAAGTGGACGGAACAACTTGCATCTCATGGATCGAAGGACGACCCAACAAGATATTGTATGCAAGATCTCGCTCTAAAACTTGGAAAAAGGTATTTTTGATAACAGGTCCCACTCTGATTGGTAGCATGATTAGACCTTTAGATGTTCTCTCCTCATCGTCATAGGATTTAATGGTAATCTTCCTTCTAGGATCAATGTAGTCTTCGGCAAATCCTAATGCTTGAATCACCTTCAAAGTACATATATTTAGACCAGCCCCTCCATCTATTAGAACACGTTTGACACAGAATTTGTGGATCATGACCTCTAAGTATAATGATGAATTGTGGGGATGAGTTAGGGAAACATCATCTTTGTCTGAGAATGAAAGGCATGTGGGGGAGGACAAATGTCCTACCATGGTTTGAAATTGATTCACATCCAAATCCGTAGATACAGTCATTTCAACGAGGGTTTTATCTAAAATTTCCCTATGTGCAGGGGAAATCTTCAGAAGTTCAAAAATGGAGATTTGAGCTGGAGTTTTTTGAAGTTGGTTAACTAAGTCGTATTGGTGTTGAGGAGAGGTCTCATTGGATTTTGAAGAGGTACCTTTCAAAACAACCTTGGCTTGTGCTCTTGTTGTGAAATTTACTTGTCCATTGTCTACTTTCTCTTTGATTTTTATGACGTTGACTCGCTCATCGTCCGTATAGAGGTGACGGATTACATTATCATCAATTTGGTTCACAGTTTTGTCAGAAGATTCTCCCTTTTGATAATTTGGTAGAGGATTTCGAAATGCTTGGTGATCTTCGTTGGATTTTTGTTGTCCTTCTACTGTGATAATGCCCTTGTCAATGAGATCTTGAATAGCATGTTTCAAACCTTGACAGTTGTTTGTATAATGACCTCTGCACCTATGGTAGTCGCAAAAATAGGCTTCGTTCCATGATGGAGGTTTTACATTAGGTTCGTAATTGCGTTGTGGGGGTAACATAAGGATGTTCTTTGCCATGACCTCTTTGAAAGCCAATTCTAAGGATTGTCCTAGTGGAGTAAAAGTTCTTTTATTGGAGAAGAATGGAAAGCGTTGTGGTTTCGTGTTTGAGGTATTCCCTGAAGTGTTGTTGTTCCAGTAGTTTTGGTTGTTGGCAGTCCCTTGATTATAGTTCGTTGGAGGGGGATGATTGTTTCCTTGATTTGCGACTGAATCGACATGGTTGTAATTATTGTCACGAGGAGTGTTCAAGGTAAATGGCTTAGTCGTGATATGATTTGCATCTACAACACCATCGTTTACAACATTCTTGTTGCGGGTCCAAAACTTAGACTTGTCATGATTGTTGTAATGGTTAGATGAGGCAAGGTTGTCCCTATCAAGTTTTATGGTCCCTCTTTTGACCAAAGAACTTTCGATGGTGATGGCATCCTCAATCAATTTCTCAAAGGAAGGTGGACAGTGTAGATTTAAACGATAACTCATTTCTGAGTTGAGGCTATTGATGAAAGTAACCATTTTCTCCTTTTCAGGGACATGACGGGGGTACCTAGCGAACATTCTCCTCCATCTTTGAAGAAAGGTAGTGAAATATTCCCCAGGTTTTTGTGTAACTTTGCAAAGATCAATCATGGTGATCTAGTGTTGAACGTTGTAGGAGTATTGTTTTATGAACAAATTCATCAGTTCCTCAAATGTTCAAATAGGAGGTGTAATCTTAGATAACCATTCCATAGAGTTGACTCCAAGGCTTTGAGGAAATAATTGCAATAAATATGTATCTTCGTGGGAAAATTCCAATGTCATGTTTCGAAAGTCTCTAACATGGTCAACTGGGTCTGATTTTCCATTATAACGATCAAATTTGGGGATTTCACAGTGTTTAGGAAATGGAATCATGTTGAGACTTCTATCAAAAGGATAAGGACATATGTCATCCAAAGTGTACTTCTTGGTTGCAGTTCCTCCTCGTAACTCTTTGATTTCTCCCTGCATTTCTCTGAACTCTTTTTTGAAGGAGGCGTATTCAGATAGGGATGGCTCTTCCTCGGTGGTTTTTAATTTCTCAGTATCAAAGTCTTTAGGCAATTTAGCTCCTTGATCTGCTAGAAAAAGAAAGTATTTCTCTTTGTCACGTTGTATAATCTTTTCAAGGGCTTTAAGAAACTTGGGATTTTGTTCTGCCTCTCTAAGTTCAAGTTCGTCGTCTTGTTCATCATCACTACCTATAGGAGTTTTGTTCATGTTTTTGTTCTTAAGTATCGAACTTTCCTCTCTGTCAGCCATATTGTTGTTACTGAAAAGGGGATTGCGACTTACACTAAAAAGAGGACTATCTCATTCACCCTCTTCTTGAGGTGTTTCTCCTGCTTTGTTGTGTTGAGATCTCGTAAAAACAGGCATATGTAAGAAATCCTTGAATATGATCGAGGGTCACTGAAGGATCTGATTGGGACGCGTTGAATATTCAATTGAAGGTTGTGGTACGTTCTCAAACTGAAGAGGTTGATTCAAATTATGACGTTGAGATAATGCTAATCTTTGATAATAAGCTTGGGTAGCCAAAGGTTCTACAGCATAATCGTCAGTGAATCCCCTAATGTAGTCTTGGTATCCATGGAGGAATGTGCGATAATGGAGCAAGATGTCTCGACTCTTATATAGGAATTCTCTGTGATCTAAAGTCTTCTTGTAACTTAAATTTGTTTTGGGCTTCTTGATCCTATTGAAAACTGATTTCTTGGTGAACTTGGTTGATTTCCACTTTCTTAACATGGGAGTAAAATCTTAGAAAGTCGGGTCTATGACAAAAACCTAAAAGCGCTACTCTGTTTCCCAAATGCGCTACAGAAAAAGTCAAATGCCCTGGCGAAATAGTCAAATGCACTTTAGAAAATCTCAGTTGTGCAGAAACAGAGCACCGATGTGCAGCAGAAAATCCTAAATGCGCCGAAACATAACACAGATGTGCTAGAACAGAGCTTAAATGCACTGCAGTTTTCCCTTAGATGCACTAAAATAGTTTTTTCTAGTACAGTTTTGACCAGTTTTCAGCTGAAATTTGTCATGTTTGTTCTTGGATGATCCTTTATCTGAATTAATGTTTTGAAAGCACAGCAAACAGTCTGGTTTAAGTTGATTCGTAACCAAGCACAGAATAAGACAAGCACAACCTAGGTTAGGCGAGGACAATATCCGCTAGACTCCACGTGAGTTTCCCCAACCGCGTATCAGTAGCATGTGAATCCAGAAGCTTGGCTGCACGGACTCCCCCTTATAGTGCACTCTCTTCTCAGGCCAACCAAGCTTCCAACCCCCATGAAACTCCCATGGCGAGCTGATCACCTCTACTATTGACTGCGAAAGTGTGGAAGGCTTCACACCGACCGGTGCTGGACTAGCAAATAGAAGGTCTTTGGCTTTCTAAACAATGTTATTTAGTTCGGGACCCTCGTTCGAGTGGCCATACATGGGGCAAGAGATTAATCACCATTAAGGTGGCACTCCAGCCTGAAGAGGTTAAGCTCAACAGGGTTTAAGGGAGTACAACTCCGTCCGTATGACACATCCGCACAAGCAACCTTAGGTTTTCCCTTAAGATTTACATTTATATACCGGTCGGGGGTACCTTGGCTTTAGCTCCGTTGCCGGTTCGAGTCGTCCCTTAAGGTGAGTACTTTTTCCCTTAAGGCAAGCCCAATTTCTAGAGTCAATAACCGTTTCTCTTGCACCCAGGATCGGACAAGTGCGCAAGGGGAGAGGATACTTCGATTATCAAATCAAGTTTACAAAGGGAAAAGTGGGTCTAGTTTTCTGATCACCTAGTTTGCACAGGGTGAGAGCATAATCACCTACCACTTTCAAGCACAGTCAATAAGAGTAGACAAATTCATTTTATGTGCACCAAAATCAAATGTGATTTAATCTAAGTGAAGATGTTGCTTCACAACAGACATGGGGTTCGTTTTATCTGCATGACAAAAGGTGTGGTGACTACCCTAGATAGATTCATTTTAAGCCCAACATAAAAATGAAAGAAATTATGTCTGCGGAAGGTGTCAGACTCAGAATCTCGGTTACAATTCCAGATGTGAAGCTCTGTCTCCTGAATGTGCAGAAACAGAGACCAGAAGCACAACTCTGTTACATAAATGTGCTAAAAAAGAAAACAAATGCGCTTCTCTATTACCCAGATGCGCGAAAATAGAAACTATATGCGCTATTCTAAATGCAGAATTTTTTTTTTAATTCTGATACAACTTTAAATGCCCTAAAGTATGTCCTAAATGCGCTAACTAAAATACTAAATGCGCTACAGAAAATGACGGATGCGCCACTCTGTTTCCTAGATGCGCCGCAGAAATAACCAGATGCGCCGAAACAGAGCCTAGATGCGCCGAAATACCTGCAAAAGAAAATTTCCCGAATCTTCCAAAACGCGCTGCCGAATGCCAGAAAACCTGTAAGCAAACATGCAAGAAAAACCTGCAAGAAAGAAGTCTAAAATCGGGGCATAGGCCCCACGGTAGGCGCCATTTAATGTGTGTGTGAAAATTAAGTGCATAAACGAATTAGAACCAGTTCAAACACACCAATAGAACATTATAACAAAAACAGAAATATAAAAGGAATAGAGAAGTGCTAACTCAGTATCCTATTTTTGTTGTCGTCCTATCGTCCTCTATCTTTAGTGTTTTTGTAGATTCCAGCCTTGTGTTCTCAGATTAGTGGCTAGGCTCAACAAACTGTCTTCCTAAAGAACGAGATTTTGCTATGATATGAATGCATGATTAAACTATGATAATGATTTTAGCTAAGAAACTTGAAATAAACATGATGCTATGATAAATGAATACTAAATGAATTAAATGCATAAACTCTACTTAATTGCCTATTACCAATGTTTGGATTCACACAGGTATTTATAGGACTTTCTGAATGATTCTGATTGGCTGTCTCGATTGACGGTTGTGATAATTCCTGGCAGATCAAACGGCTGAAGATAGATGAAATTGAAGGAGAAGATAGAAGAACCCTAGAAACAGATTTTTCTATTTTATTATGAAAGAGGAAAAAGAAGAGAAGATAAGAAAAAAAAGAAAGATTAAAAGATGATAAATAAATGAATTTAAAAATTCAATTATTTATTTGTGGAGGACATTCAGCTTTTCTTAATTAAATAAAATATTTAATTAAGCTTTTAAAAGCAGAAGAAAGTTTCTGATAAGAAAAGAGCTTTAATCATGTTTTATTGAAAAAAGCAGAATATCTCATAATTAAATAAAATACCTAATTATGATATGAGAAGATTGCACAATTAGGTTAAAATACCTAATTTTGGATTGGAAAGAAAACATAAGATATTTTTAATTAAATAAAATTTATTTAATTAAATCACTTTTATGAAATTAATTAAATGAAACATTTAATTAATTAGAGGAAGAATTAAAATAGAAGAAAGGGGAAATATTTAAACTTAATTAAATCGAAAGATTTAATTTAAATTCAAACAATGATAATTAATTTAAATAAATAGAATGTATTTATTTAATTAATTAAGTGGACGTATGAAAATAATTAAATAAAATAAATTTATTTAATTATGGAAGAGAAATAAGATGAATGAACAATATAATTAACTTAATTAAATTTAATTATATGTAGAGGACTTTAGAAAATTAATTAAATAATAAATATTTAATTAATTGCCAGGATTATATACATGACCATTTTTATGCGTATACATTTTACCCCTCTTTGAAGTGATGTGTGAAACGCATTGCTTCAAAGAAATAAAAAAAAAAGAAACAGATCAGAGAGCGGTTCCCCTTGTGCTGGGAGCGGATAAGAGAGTTGACACCGGCCGAGTTACAGGTGATTGCAGATTATGGATTGGGGCCACTGTTGACCATGCCGTGAGGTATTCGGGCCAACAGGGGACTGTTGACGGCCTTGGCCGAGAGATGGCATTCCGAGCATAACACCTTCCACCTGCCGACGGGTGAGATGAGTGTGACACCGGAGGACGTGTATCGGATTCGGGGGATTCCGGTGGTTGGAGCCCTTGTGGTTTATGACCACAAGGAGATCGGTGGGACAGAGGCATTACAGTGGGTATGTGGCGATCCTGGTATCTATGGGTACTGGATAGACTGGGATGACTTCAGCAGGTATCCAGCTCTAGTAGCAGTATTGGCAGCATTTGTTGGAGGTTTCCTTGGACCAGACCATTGGTCCAAGGGATTTGCCATGGGGTGGGGGAGGATGCTAGAGTGGATGATCACTCAGCCGCGGAGATTTGCCTGGGGGAGTTGCGTCTTGGTGGATATGTATCATGACCTTCATCGGATTATATACAGAGGATCCACCAGCCTAGCGAGTGGAGTTACATTATTGCAGATCTGGGCGTGGGAGCACATTGGTGTCACGAGACCATTGTGTACCAGGGCGAGACCAGTAGGGAGGCCGTACGTATATGCGTATTCTGGTGCAGTTGTCCAGCAGAGGCTGGGCAAGGTAGAGTACTGGCGGCGAGTGCTAGATGATGTGGATGCAGTGATATGGAGGCCCTACACAGACTGCGAGGCATGGGCGACGGATCAGTTAGAGATGTCGTTTGTGTGCAGACCGCGATACTTGATAGGGCGGACGCCCTTTATTATTGAGAGATTTCTGGTACTACGGGTTCTGAGACAGTTTGGTTTTACGTAGGGGATGCCCCAGGGCATTTCTCATTATGGGCGGTGCAAGGGGGATGTAGGATGGGGGCCATGCATTCCCTACCAGGTAGCCTACACAAAGTACACGTCTTTATAGCCTGAGGTATGGGCAGACAGGCCAGACGTATTGGATGCAGGGATGACAGATGACTACGCCCAGTACTTTCATACTCATCCTTTTCCACGGTTCACAGTGCTAGATGAGGCACGGGCTATCAGAGCAGTCCCACAGCCAGGAGCAGGGATACAGGGAGGTGTGGCAGGTGGAGAGCAGGCTATGGGTGGAGAGGAGGAGGGAGAGGAGAGCGAGGAGAGTGGAGCTGGGGAGGAGGGAGAGGAGAGCGAGGAGAGTGGAGCTGGGGAGGAGGAGAGCAGCTCAGAGGATGGAGATGATGGAGATGACGGGGATGAGCAGAGACAGCAGATACTAGACAGTCTCGGCAGAGTACAGATTCCTCGACGATCCAGATCCGGTGCCAGGCCACAGACGATGATTAGGGTGACATCCTCGTCCCAGCAGGCACAGATAGATGCGTTGCAGGGTCAGGTGCAGACATTTCAGGGGTAGCAAGCACAGCTTCAGAGTCAGTTGGTGCAGGCACAGAGCATGATAGTGCAGTTACAGGCATAGCTTGCACAGGCACAGGCTTAGGCACAGGCTCAGGCACAAGCGCAGGCACAGGTATAGGCATAGGTATAGGTTCAGATGCCTACCACGGATCCTTATGTGGCACAGTTAGTAGCGGAGAGGGACGCCTTTAGACGGTGGGCACAAGAGGTTGAGGGTGTAGCACAGAGGTTGATGGGTACCGTAGAGAGTACATCCCTACGAGAGGCCATTGCAGAGGGATTCGAGGTAGCTAGAGAGGCAGAGCACTACAGAGTTCGTTATGAGGAGCTATGCCCTCCTGAGCGGCGAGAGCCATATCCCAGATCATACAGCCGTACGAGGACCCGATCCCAGACATCGACACACGGCAGAGAGGTTACCGGGCCTCGACGGGATCCTGATGCAGGGACCAGCGGCAGGCCACCTCCTTCTGGACCAGCTCCGTCAGGGGCATCGACCAGTTAGCCATTTTGGGGCTTGAGTCATTATGTATACTGTGTTTTGATCATGTATGATGTATTTATGTTCTGACCTTTTATTAGTTTCATTGGACATTTGGACATTTGTATTATTTTGATGAGTGATGATATGCAGTGGCGGTATTTCGGATGATGTTATGTTCGTGCATTTATGATATGATATGGATATGATGTTTATGCATGTATGTTATGAGATGGATTTTGATATGCTTTTATTACATGTGCGGACTAATCCATATAATGCAGGATGATCCAGTGATTATGATGTGTATGCAATGATTTTGTGATGATGTATGTATATATGTGAGATGTTAATTTCTTTTTGAATTTTCCATGTATGAAATGCATCGTGATATGGTAGAAAATGAATGTGGTATGAATGGTAATATGGTAAAATGATATGTAAAATGGTAACATGATAATAAAATGATAAATGTGGATGGTAATGCAACGGTATGAGATGATAAAATGAGAAATGAATGATGAAACGGTAAATGAATAATGGAATGATAAATGGTAAATGATAATGAAAAATGAAATGAAAAAATGGTAAATGGATGATAAAGAATAAATGATGAATGAAATGATAAATGATAAATGGATGATAAAGAATAAATGATAATGAAGAATGAAATGATAAATGGTAAATGGTAAGGAAATATTAATGGTAATGATATGAAATGATAAAATGATAAATGAATGAAGAATGATAAGATGATATGAAATGAATGAATGCAATGAATTAAATGTCCAAATGTCCTCGACGAAAAGGTCAAAACTTAATAACAACCGTTTGAATACCTTCATTCAGCCCTTCAAAATACGGATATGAATCCAATATGCAGATGTATACAATGATCTAATGAACATGCAACTATATGAAACTAACCAGTTTGTTGAGCCTGTTATAAGCCTTCTTGAATCATCATAGAACATTTAAAATGTTGGGAGTATGTACAAGCATCAGAGGGGAAATTAGCGCCAATGATGACCAGAGTACAACTTTCATGAATTTTGATATAGCAAGCGAACACAAGCATCGAGGTATAATTGAACCGAGATGACCTGAGCATTTCTTGCATAAACAGACAAAGATTAACCACCATTCTGATGCAAATGTGGAACTGTCATCGATGATATTTGCTTTGAGCGTCATGTCCTTTGACATATTTGCATCAGATTGGGCTGTTAACCTCAAGACAGCAGACAAAGAAAAATCATTCTCGTTCCTTGCTACTCTAGTGCAGTACATCATTGAGTATGCTCCCGAGTAATGATATCGAAAATCAAACAACTTTTAATCAAACATGTAATACTGTTAATGCATACATTATTCAGATATTTGGATCATCCAATAGACAAATGATATGATATCTTGCTGAAAAGTGTGTCATGAGTGGATAACATTGACAAAGGAGTTTGTTGTTTGTTGGTATGCTTGTATTGCTATGTCATGGTCTAGCTATTTTGGTATGCTCTGAAAGTTAAGTGCCCCCAGTTGAGTTTTGCCTTGTTGATTGACACAACTTGCAGAAAGGAATATGTACAAACGATCAAGCCATGGTAAGACATTTTAACTCTCTAGGCAAATGGCGGCAGGATGGTGCGATTAATGACCTCAAGATGCGGAAAAAAAGATACGGAAAAAGGGAAGCTTTTGAAAAGATAAGTGCAAAGCAGGAACTAATAGATGGAGAGGTACAGATAGCATCTGTTTGCCAGATTTTCACTATCTGTATTTATTGCATTTTTTGATTTCTTTTTGATTTTTTTGGATTTTTCTGTCAATAGACTACCTGTTTGCCAGGTTTTCACCCTATGACATTCTCTTTTGATTTTTTTGTATTTTTGAAATGTTTTTATTTTTTTGTATGGATTTCTTTAGGACTTTTTCTGCTATTTTTGTATTTCTTCAGGACTTTTTCTGCTGTTTTTGTATTTCTTCAGGACTTTTTCTGCTGTTTTTGTATTTCTTCAGGACTTTTTCTGCTGTTTTTGTATTTCTTCAGGACTTTTTCTGCTTTAAACATAATACTTCTTAAGATGTATACTGTTGATGGGTTCATCCAATAGGTCTCCTTCTGGCGTTGATAACTTGTATGCTCCCGATCCGTAGACTGCAATAACCACATAAGGGCCTAACCAATTTGGTTCAAACTTTCCTTTCTTTTCTCTGTCTTGTTGATTACGTGGGTTCTCTTTCAGAACTAGATCACCCACCTGAAATGTACGTGGCTTGACTTTATGATTATAGCTGCGAGACATCATCTGTTGATATGCTTTTAAATGGTCTGCTGCTCTTTGTCTCTTTTCATCTAAAAGTTCTAACTCTTGGAGTCAGGAAACTCTGTAGTCCTCATCTGTTATGAGACCTTTCAGTGATACTCTTAATGAAGGTATTTCTACCTCTAAAGGCAGTATGGCTTCTGCTCCATAGACGAGGGAAAAAGGTGTTGCTCCTGTTGGCGTTCAGACACTAGTTCTGTAATCCCACAAGGCGGGATTGAGTTGAACATGCCAATCCTTCCCTGAGTCATTGACAGTCTTCTTCAAAATCTTTAGTATGGTTTTGTTTGAGGCCTTTGCTTGGCCATTCCCTTGAGGATAGTAAGGCGTGGAATATCTGTGCCGAATATGGAATCTTTCACAAAGTTCATCAACATCCTGATTTTTGAATGGTTGGCCATTATCTGTAATAATGGCATTAGGAATACCATATCGACAAATAATGTAGTTGAGTATGAAGGATGAGATCTATTTTTCAGTGACTTTAGAGAGAGGTAGTACCTCAATCCACTTAGTGAAATATTTCGTTGCTGTGATGATGAACTTATGCCCATTTGAAGAAGAAGGATGAATTTTGCCCACTAGATCTAACCCCCATTGAGAGAATGGCCAGGTAGGTGTAAATGAATGAAGTTCTTATGCAGGAGCATGAATAAGATTCCCATGAATCTGACATTTTGAGCATGTTTTAGCAAAGGTAAATGATTCCCTTTCCATTGTAGGCCAGTAGTAACCCATTCTGATCAATTTTTTGGATAAGGTTAGTCCACTCGAATGAGTACCACAAATGCCCCAATGAACTTCTTGTAAAGCTTTGGCGGATTCGTCACGTTCAAGACATCGAAGTAAAGTACCATCAAGACCACGGTGATAAAGGGTATCAGTGATAAGGGTATATCGAGAGAATTATCGGATAAAGTTACATTTTTAGTTGCGGGACAAGTCAGGTGGTAATATATCATCTTTTAGGTATGCATAAATCTTGCCATACCAGGGTGAATCGGATCCTACTAGGTGGCAGATAATTTTTCTTTCAGGTGTGTCATAGGCAGGTGTAAATAATTGTTCCACCAGAAATTCATAGCGAGTCTGTTTGTCTGGTAGTTGTATCAATGAGGCGATCGTAGCCATAGCGTCGGCCGCTTTGTTGTCAATCCTCAGAATTTGTGTGAACTGAATGTCCACAAAATACTTCTTGAAGTCATCAATCATCTTCTTGTATGGTAACAACTTGTCATCTTTAGTCTGATAGTCATCATTGATTTGATTAATGACTAGTTGTGAGTCAACATAAACTTGTAGCTCGGTAATCCTCCATTCCAATGCTGTTTTCAGTCCAGTGATCAGTGCTTCATATTCAGCTATGTTATTGGTGCATGGAAACATTAACCTATAGGACCTAGGAATGGTATGCCCTTGAGGGGTGACGAAGAGAATGCCTGCCTCCGAGCCATGTTGAGTAAAAGAACCATCAAAGTATAAGGACCATGGCTGCTTAAAGTCTGCTGTGAAGACATCAGCATCTGGAAATTCAATGTGTAAAGGGTGCTCTGTTTGAAGAGGAGCATCTGCTAGTTGATCTGCGATAACTTGTCCTTTGATTGCTTCGTGATCAACATAGTGGATGTCGAACTCGCTCAAAATCATGATCCATTTTGCTTTTCTTCATGTTAGTGATGCTTTACTTAGTAGATACTTGAGTGGATCAATTATGGAAACAAGCTTAATTTTATGAGTTAGCATGTAATGTCAGAATTTATGTGAAGCGAAGACGACTACCAAACAAGCCTTCTCAATGAAAGTGTAACTAAGCTCATGACTTGTCAATGTTCTGCTAATGTAATAAATTGCCCGTTCTTTCCCTTCATGGTCTTCTTGTGCTAATAATGCTCCCAAAGATGTCTCAGTTGCAGCAATATACAGAATCAATGGTTTGTCTGGATTTGGTGGTACAAGAACTGGTGGATTCATCAGGTACTGCTTGATTTGTTGAAATGCCATTTCACATTTATCATCCCATCTAAAAGGAACATTCTTATGTAGGAGATGTGTGAATGGTAGACTTTTGTCAGCCAATTGTGCAATGAATCTGCGGATAGACTGGAGTCGCCCTTGTAAGGATCTCAACTGACTAATGTTCTTTGGGGGAGGCATCTCCATGATTGCATGATCTACTTCAATTCCCTTTTCTAAAACAATATATCCTAACAGTTTTCCAGATGTGACCCCAAAAACACATTTCTTAGGGTTTAAGTGAACTTTGAATTTCTCCAATCTGGTAAATATTTTAGATAGTATCTCCAAGTGTCCTTCTCTGGTGTGTGATTTTGCCAATATGTCATCTACATAATCTTCCATGAATGTGTGCATCATGTCGTGAAAGATCGTAGTCATAGCTCTTTGATAAGTAGCTCCAGCATTTTTCAAGCCGAAAGGCATGACATTCCAACAATATGTTCCCCACGGACAAGTGAAAGCTGTTTTCTCTTGGTCTTCTAGTGCAATCTTGATTTGGTTGTAACCCGAGAAACCATCCATTAATGAGTACATGGCATGGCCTGCTGTTAGATCAACTATAGTGTCGATACTTGGAAGCGGAAAGTCATCCTTTGGGCAAGCTTTGTTAAGATCTCTGAAATCAGTGCATACTCTTACACGTTTGTCTAGTTTTGCTACTGGTACAATATTGGAAATCCATTCGGCATAGTCAATTGATCTTATAAAACCTGCATCGAGGAGCTTCTTGAGTTCTTCTTTAACCAATAGTGCAATATGAGGATTCATCTTTCTGAGTTTTTGTTTTACTGGTTTGGCTCCTGATTTGATAGATAAATGATGCATAATGAGATCAGGATCAAGGCCGGGCATATCTGCATATGACCATGCAAAATTGACTTGATTTTCCTTGAGAAAATTCATGAACTCTGGGATTTCTTTAGCTGTCATTGATTCAGCTATTGTAGGATCCTTGGATTATCTAGTTGCGACGTTGATTTCCTTTGTAGGCTCAAGATGGATGATCACTCATGATAGTGCTCTGGGAGAGTGTCAAGAGTCCCATCAGATGGTGCCTCAAAAAGGTTTTCACCATCTGATACGCTCTTTATTTTGTCTTTTGCTTGATCTAGTACTGCCAGATTCTGGTTTTCACCACTAGACCATTTATCTTTATTTTCATTTTTGCAGCTAGGAGACTTGACACTCTCAGACTTCATACCGAAAATCGCTAGTGGAACAATTATTTACATCATCGGAAAGGAAGTTTATGATAGCTTCGTCGTTTGGAAAAATAGGTATATCCATAGGTTCAGTAAGATCCCAGTCAATGAGATCAGGATGGATTAATGGTAGGACGTCGTCCGGTTGTGTAAAATTGGTGATGGTTAGGGTCAAGACAGAGTTATCGGTAGGATCCGAGGTATGAGATAGGTCAATGATGGGACTATTCTCCTGATAATCTTGTTCATTAAAATTTGACTCAGTATCACTAGACTCATAGTTGCTTTGTGGTTCAGATTCTTGTGGTTGGGATCCTGAACCTTCTCCTTTGATTAAAGCGGGCGTATACTTATGTATGACATCTACCTCTTTGTCTCTCCAAAATTTGTTATCATGGATGGTATCCCATTCATATTCAGCAGAATCTGTGTCAGAGTTATTTTCAATGTAATTCAGGACTGATACCAAACATGTTTCATTCTTATCGGAACCTTCTTGCAGTGTAAAAACATTACCTTGGGATTGTTTAGATTGGGTAGCCTCATAGCCTATTCCAGTTTTATCATATGCCGCAAGTCCTGGAAGATGGATAGGCTCAACTACGCCTTCTTTTCTCTTTCCAAGAGGACCATTATCATATCCCATCTTTTGCATGATAGAATATCCTTTCCCATATTGTTCTGTTGGTAAGGTGACGTTTAGAATTGTGTCCTCTTCATCTTTATAGAGCCAATCTAGAATTGTTGTATCCTCAGGATCTCCCATGGGAAATTTTTCTTTGATAAATTGTCCATTGAACTTGGTAGTGGGCTCTGTTTGTACCTGTGCTGATGTTGATGCTGCTGATATCTGTTGTGGTGTAATAGAAGGTTTTCCATGTGATCGAGGAGACGTAGGTAGATTAGCAAGACAAAGGGAATATTCCCCAACTCCACTTTCCTTGAACTGTAGTTTCTTGTCAAAGCTTTTAGTTAACTGACTGATGTGTGTAGCATGTTGAGAAGAAGTATCAGCAAGTGCTTCTCGATTATTCAGAACCAAAGTATCTTGATGAGCTTTGACATTGGCACAAGTTTGGGCGTTTGAGTTATCAGCTGGTATAGTGATTTCCTGTCCATCATACGGAAACTTAAGACATTGGTGGTAAGTGGACAGAACAGCTTGCATCTCATGGATCCAAGGATGACCCAACAAGATATTGTATGCAAGATCTCGCTCTAAAACTTGGCAAAAGGTATTTTTGATAACAGGTCCCACTCTGATTGGTAGCATGATTAGACCTTTAGACGTTCTCTCCTCATCGTCATAGGATTTAATGGTAATCTTCCTTCTAGGATCAATGGAGTCTTCGGCAAATCCTAATGCTTGAATCACCTTCAAAGTACATATATTTAGACCAGCCCCTCCATCTATTAGAACACGTTTGACACGGAATTTGTGGATCATGACCTCTAAGTATAATGATGAATTGTGGGGATGAGTTAGGGAAACATCATCTTTGTCTGAGAATGAAAGGCATGTGGGGGAGGACAAATGTCCTACCATGGTTTGAAATCGATTCACATCCAAATCCGTAGATACAGTCGTTTCAACGAGGGTTTTATCTAAAATTTCCCTATGTGCAGGGGAAATCTTCAGAAGTTCGAAAATGGAGATTTGAGCTGGAGTTTTTCGAAGTTGGTTAACTAAGTCGTATTGGTGTTGAGGAGAGGTCTCATTGGATTTTGAAGAGGTACCTTTCAAAACAACCTTAGCTTGTGCTCTTGTTGTGACATTTACTTGTCCATTGTCTACTTTCTCTTTGATTTTTATGACGTTGACTCGCTCATCATCCGTATAGAGGTGACGGATTACATTATAATCAATTTGGTTCACAGTTTTGTCAGAAGATTCTCCCTTTTGATAATTTGGTAGAGGATTTCGAAATGCTTGGTGATCTTCGTTGGATTTTTGTTGTCCTTCTACTGTGATAATGCCCTTGTCAATGAGATCTTGAATAGCATGTTTCAAACCTTGACAGTTGTTTGTATGATGACCTCTGCACCTATGGTAGTCGCAAAAATAGGCTTTGTTCCACGATGGAGGTTTTACATTAGGTTCGTAATTGCATTGTGGGGGTAACATAAGGACGTTCTTTGCCATGACCTCTTTGAAAGCCGATTCTAAGGATTGTCCTAGTGGAGTAAAAGTTCTTTTATTGGAGAAGAATGGAAAGCGTTGTGGTTTCATGTTTGAGGTATTCCCTGAAGTGTTGTTGTTGTTCCAGTAGTTTTGGTTGTTGGCAGTCCCTTGATTATAGTTCGTTGGAGGGGGATGATTGTTTCCTTGATTTGCGACTGAATTGACATGGTTGTAATTATTGTTACGAGGAGTGTTCAAGATAAATGGCTTAGTCGTGATATGATTTGCATCTACAACACCATCGTTTACAACATTCTTGTTGCGGGTCCAAAACTTAGACTTGTCCTAATTGTTGTAATGGTTAGATGAGGCAGGGTTGTCCCTATCAAGTTTTATGGTCCCTCTTTTGACCAAAGCACTTTCGATGGTGATGGCATCCTCAATCAATTTCTCAAAGGAAGGTGGACAGTGTAGATTTAAACGATAACTCATTTCTGAGTTGAGGCTATTGATGAAAGTAACCATTTTCTCCTTTTCAGGGACATGACGGGGGTACCTAGTGAACATTCTCCTCCATCTTTGAAGAAAGGTATTGAAAGATTCTGCAGGTTTCTGCGTAACTTTGCAAAGATCAATCATGGTGATCTAGTGTTGAACGTTGTAGGAGTATTGTTTTATGAACAAATTCATCAGTTCCTCAAATGTTTGAATAGGAGGTGTAATCTTAGATAACCATTCCATAGAGTTGACTCTAAGGCTTCAAGGAAATAATCGCAATAAATATGTATCTTCGTGGGCAAATTCCAATGTCATGTTTCGAAAGTCTCTAACATGGTCAACTGGGTCTGATTTTCCATTATAACGATCAAATTTGGGGATTTCACAGTGTTTAGGAAATGGAATCATGTTGAGACTTCTATCAAAAGGATAAGGACATATGTCATCCAAAGTGTACTTCTTGGTTGCAGTTCCTCCTCGTAACTCTTTGATTTCTCCCTGCATTTCTCTGAACTCTTTTTTGAAGGAGGCGTATTCAGATATGGATGGCTCTTCCTCGGTGGTTTTTAATTTCTCAGTATCAAAGTCTTTAGGCAATTTAGCTCCTTGATCTGCTAGAAAAAGAAAGTATTTCTCTTTGTCACGTTGTATAATCTTTTCAAGGGCTTTAAGAAACTTGGGATTTTTTTCTGCCTCTCTAAGTTCAAGTTCGTCGTCTTGTTTATCATCACTACCTATAGGAGTTTTGTTCATGTTTTTGTTCTTAAGTATCGAACTTTACTCTCTATTAGCCATATTGTTGTTACTGAAAAGGGGATTGTGACTTACACTAAAAAGAGGACTATCTCGTTCACCCTCTTCTTGAGGTGCTTCTCCTGCTTTGTTGTGTTGAGATCTCGTAAAAACAGGCATATGTAAGAAATCCTTGAATATGATCGAGGGTCACTGAAGGATCTGATTGGGACGTGTTGAATATTCAATTGAAGGTTGTGGTACATTCTCAAACTGAAGAGGTTGATTCAAATTATGACATTGAGATAATGCTAATCTTTGATAATAAGCTTGGGTAGCCAAAGGTTCTACAGCATAATCATCAGTGAATCCCCTAATGTAGTCTTGGTATCTATGGAGGAATGTGCGATAATGGAGCAAGATGTCTCGACTCTTATATAGGAATTCTCTACGATCTAAAGTCTTCTTGTAACTTAAATTTGTTTTGGGCTTCTTGATCCTATTGAAAACTGATTTCTTGGTGAACTTGGTTGATTTCCACTTTCTTAACATGGGAGTAAAATCTTAGAAAGTCGAGTCTGTAACAAAAACCTAAAAGCGCTACTCTGTTTCCCAAATGCGCTACAGAAAAAGTCAAATGCGTTGGCGAAATAGTCAAATGCGCTTCAGAAAATTTTAGATGCACAGAAACAGAGCACCGATGCGCAGCAGAAAATCCTAAATGCGCCGAAACAGAACACAGATGCGCTAGAATAGAGCTTAAATGTGCTGCAGTTTTCCCCTAGATGCGCTAAAACAGTTTTTCTAGGACAGTTTTGACCAGTTTTCAGCTGAAATTTGTCATGTTTGTTCTTGGATGATCCTTTATCTAAATTAATGTTTTGAAAGCACATCAAACAGTTTGATTTAAGTTGATTCGTAACCAAGCACAAAATAAGACAAGCACAACCTAGGTTAGGCCAGGACAATATCCGCTAGACTCCACGTGGGTTTTCCCAACCGCATATCAGTAGCGTGTGAATCCAGAAGCTTGGCTGCACGGGCTCCAACTTACAGTGCACTCTCTTCTCAGGCCAACCAAGCTTCCAACCCCCATGAAACTCCCATGGCGAGCTGATCACCTCTAATATTGACTGCGAAAGTGTGGAAGGCTTCACACCGACCGGTGCTGGACTAGCAAATAGAAGGTTTTTGGCTTTCTAAACAATGGTATTTACTTCGGGACCCTCGTTCGAGTGGCCATACATGGGGCAAGAGATTAATCACCATTAAGGTGGCACTTCAACCTGAAGAGGTTAAGCTCAACAGGGTTTAAGGGAGTACAACTCCGTCCATATGACACATCCGCACAAGCAACCTTAGGTTTTCCCTTAAGATTTACATTTATATACCGGTCGGGGGTAGCTTGGCTTTAGCTCCGTTGCCGGTTTGAGTCGTCCCTTAAGGTGAGTACTTTTTCCCTTAAGGCAGGCCCAATTTCTAGAGTCAATAACCGTTTCTCTTGCACCCAGGATCGCACAAGTGCACAAGGGGAGAGGATACTTCGATTATCAAATCAGGGTTACACAGGAAAAAGTGGGTCTAGTTTTCTGATCACCTAGTTTGCACAAGGTGAGAGCATAATCACCTACCACTTTCAAGCACAGTCAATAAGAGTAGATAGATTCATTTTATGTGCACCAAAATCAAATGTGATTTAATCTAAGTGAAGATGTTGCTTCACAACAGACATGGGGTTCGTTTTATCTGCATGATAAAAGGTGTGGTGGCTACCCTAGATTGATTCATTTTAAGCCCAACATAAAAATGAAAGAAATTCTATCTGCGGAAGGCGTCAGACTCAGAATCTCGGTTACAATTCCAGATGTGAAGCTCTGTCTCCCGAATGCGCAGAAATAGAGACCAGAAGCGCAACTCTGTTACATAAATGCGCTAAAACAGAAAACAAATGCGCTTCTCTGTTACCCAGATGCGCGAAAACAGAAACTATATGCACTATTCTAAATGCAGAGATTTTTTTTTTTAATTTTCTGATACAACTTTAAATGCGCTAAAGTATGTCCTAAATGCGCTAACTAAAATACTAAATGCGCTACAGAAAATGACTGATGTGCCACTCTGTTTCCTAGATGCGCCGCAGAAATGACCAGATGCGCCGAAATAGAGCCTAGATGCGCCGAAATACCTGCAAAAGAAAATTTCCCGAATCTTCCAAAATGCGCTACCGAATGCCAGAAAACCTGTAAGCAAACCTGCAAGAAAAACCTACAAGAAAGAAGTCTAAAATCGGAGCATAGGCCCCACGGTGGGCGCCATTTAATGTGTGTGTGAAAATTAAGTGCATAAACGAATTAGAATCAGTTCAAACACACCAATAGAACATTATAACAAAAACAGAAATATAAAAGGAATAGAGAAGTGCAAACTCAGTATCCTGTTTCCGTTGTCGTCCTATCGTCCTCTATCTTTAGTGTTTTTGTAGATTCCAGCCTTGTGTTTCTCAGATTAGTGGCTAGGCTCAACAAACTGTCTTCCTAAAGAACGAGATTTTGCTATGATATGAATGCATGATTAAACTATGATAATGATTTTAGCTAAGAAACTTGAAATAAACATGATGCTATGATAAATGAATACTAAATGAATTAAATGCATAAACTCTACTTAATTGCCTACTACCAATGTTTGGATTCACACAGGTATTTATAGGACTTTCTAAATGATTCTGATTGGCTGTCTCGATTGACGGTTGTGATAATTCCTGGCAGATCAAACGGCTGAAGATAGATGAAATTGAAGGAGAAGATAGAAGAACCCTAGAAACAGATTTTTCCATTTTATTATGAAAGAGGAAAAAGAAGAGAAGATAAGAAAAAAAGAAAGATTAAAAGCTGATAAATAAATGAATTTAAAAATTCAATTATTTATTTGTGGAGGACATTCAGCTTTTCTTAATTAAATAAAAATATTTAATTAAGCTTTTAAAAGCAGAAGAGAACTTGTGGTGAGAAAAGAGCTTTAATCAGTTTTATTGAAAAAAGCAGAATATCTCATAATTAAATAAAATATTTAATTATGATATGAGAAGATTGCACAATTAGGTTAAAATACCTAATTTTGGATTTAGAAAGAAATCATAAGATATTTTTAATTAAATAAGATTTATTTAATTAAATCACTTTTATGAAATTAATTAAATGAAACATTTAATTAATTAGAAGAAGAATTAAAATAGAAGAAAGGGGAAATATTTAAACTTAATTAAATCAAAAGATTTAATTTAAATTCAAACAGTGATAATTAATTTAAATAAATAGAATGTATTTATTTAATTAATTAAGAGGACATATGAAAATAATTAAATAAAATAAATTTATTTAATTATGGAAGAGAAATAAGATGAATGAACAATATAATTAAATTAATTAAATTTAATCATATGTAGAGGACTTTAGAAAATTAATTAAATAATAAATATTTAATTAATTGCCAGGATTATAGACATGACCATTTTTATGCGTATACAATAGGTTTTTTTTTTTTTTGAATCTATTTGGTGAAAATTTGAAATTTCAATGCAGTAGTACTTAAATTTTAGGGAAAAAATAAGTAGGTGTTTGTCTAACTACCCTAACCACAATAAAATGATAATATTTTTTTATAATACTTTAGATATAAGTAGAGGACTTATGTCCCAATGTGATGCATTTTTTTTGTAATTTTTTTCCAAGTAAATAATTAATTATGATTTTTTTATTACAACTTTTTAAAAATATTAAAAATCATATGTCTGACCACCTTAACTTGGTCAAAATTTCATGAAATTCAATTTTTCTTTTTTTAATCCTATAGTATGCAAAGCGTGGAATGTGACACATGTTTCAAATTCAAAAAATGTGATATCGTTTGGAAGCTATAGATATTTTTCAATCAACCTATCAATCAAATCTTTAGTCATAATTCAAATAGAAAATGAATAATAATTATTTATTAAATTCAAAGTAAACCATAATTTATATTGGTGGAAAGTTGAGAATCTCCTTTAAAAACCCTTTTCGTTTCATCAATTTTGGGTTAAAAATAAGTCATCAACCACATACCCTACACCTCCCCATCATATTGCCACTTTTTGGCCCATCATGATCGTGCACATACCCTTCCAGAGAACTTCCTTTTCAATTTATTTAAAAACTTCTCCAAAATATCTTTTCCATTCCTATGAAGTAACTTCTTACCTCTTCCAGTTATTGCCAAAAATTCTCTGTGAGAATAAATTTTCAATAATAGTGTTTAATAAATTTTCTAACACGCATGTCAAAAATAAAATATCTTTCAACCAACTCTTACATATTTCCTCTTTCAATATTTATGCATTTTATAATTCAGACTTCACAAATTAATTTCTAAATAAATTTAATATAATTAATTTAATTACTTTATAAAATAAATTTAATCACAAGGATTAAATTACTTTACAAAATAAATTAAATTAAATTAATTAAATTAAATACAAAGCTTCTAACAATGTGATGACCTCTCCTATAGAGGGGGAGAGGGTTTGTTGTTGGGCAAGGTTTTGTCTACTTTTGGGGCTCTGCTTCTACAAAACTTTGACCTAGTTGTCTCTGCCAATGGTTTGGAGAGACCAATCTACTTGAGTGACTGGCTTGCTATGGCCTGGTTGTTGCAGGCTTCTCTCTTTGGTTTAAGGTCCCTGCCAAAACCTGGTTGTTTTGGGTTGTTGGTCCCGTCAAAACCAATGGGTTCTAGATCCAAGTAAGATCTTACTTCTGTGTTGGGCAGCTGGTTTTGGTTGCTGGTTTGTCTTTGTTTTGCTGTAGGGCTTTATTGACTTTTCTTTAGCAATCTTGACCATCCTTGTTTGGGTTTTGGGTCCCTTCAAAACCTGATGCTTTCAGGTCCATTCAAACCCTATTTTTCTCCTTATCAAAAATATTAATTAAAATTAACTAAATATCACTAAAAATCATTAAAAACATTAATTAGCATTAATTTCTCAAAAAACATACCTTGCAAAAAAATAAATAAACAAGGAAAATGTGGACAACATAACAAAAAAGTGTACCGAACAAGGACTGACGCCACACTGTGGCTAGTGTTGTGGTTTGACAAGGAAAACCGATTACTATCTCCCAATCAACTATATCGTTGGGCAATGGACACACTCAAACCTATAAATTCAGGTGGAGCCTATGTCTTGTACTTGTAATCCTGCAATAAAAACATGTCATACATGTATATAGATTATAAACAATCACACCATGAAGAGAAAATTGTGGAATCACATGGCGCTCACAAGTGAGTAATGCAATTCCGTTCCCTTCACAAATACAGTGTCACATCAAACTGATGAAACTAAAACATCAATTAACTATAGATGATCATATATCAATATCAACAAAAATAAAAAACTATGCTAAGTAGAAAGCATGTCATAAACAATAATCATCCATAAGGTGTACCATTACATCACAATATAAAACCATCATCACCCCAATTTCAGTGATCAAATAACAACATAGCATCATGATCTATCAAAGTAAAGGAACTCTCTAAAAACATAAGCAAATCAGAGGGGTACTACATCCTCCCCCCTAGGATTAGGCTTACTCCTAGAAGCCTACAAATAAATAGGGATAAAGCTCCCTCATTCTAGTCGCATCCTCTCAAGAAGTCAAAATATCATCTCTTGGATCCCACTAGACCCCAACTTGCTCAATATCTTGACCCCTGAGGGTGAGTTTGTTGTGCTGTGAGATGACCATGGTCTCCAAAGCCAATTTTTTTTCTTCTACTTGTAGTCTCCACATTTGTGCCCTGATGCTCTACCCGATGGTCATCAACTATTACAATCACTATGTGTAACTTGCCCACATCATCCCCTATTAGCACTATGACTGCTGCTCTCTGACTAAATTCAGGTGTGCTTCTCTAAGGACATTGTCTAGCTATGTGGCCCTGTTGGCCTTAAGAGAAACATCCTACATTTCTGCCATTTCTTTTCCCTCAAGGGGGTGCACTAATCTACGAGAACTAACCCCTACTAACTGTAGTTTGAGTGCTCTGAGTTGATAGGTCAAGTCAATTAAGCCAGGTTCACAACCAACTCTGGATTCTCCTAGATGAAAGATGACCATGAATTTGGACACCAATCATCCAAGTCTCATCCTCCAAACCACCACTAATACCATGAAACATAAGAGAACGTTCCCTAAAGAGGTTCATCATACGTCCTACTATAGCTAAAACACCTCTTCTCCTAGGGAACCTTTCTCTTCCCCTAACCATTTGTTGGTTGCTCTCCTGTCTTGGGCCAGCTGGTTAAGAGTTTCCTCAAGCAAGGGACATAACTGAGGGTCCAAGTGTACCTCATGATCATCCTCATGGGAACTCATAAAAGGAGTGTTCTGACAACTAACCCCACGATCACTTCCCTAACCTATACAATGACCCCTATCAAGACCACGACCTCTAGGCATCATCCTACACAACATCATCGTAGAAAAAGTCTCAGATATTAGGCAAGAACAACAGAAGGGGAAGAAAAAAAATCTCAAGAATCTAAGTACTATACCCATGAATAACATACATTCTTCACATACACACAAACTCACATCACTAGAAGTCACAACACAAGGCTACACAAGGGTCCATCTAGGCACCATAAAGTAGCATACTAATCCATGATATATAATCCATGAGCCAAGAGCCAATATCCATCTCACGTAATCCACACCTCACACTTAGTGGCTTGATGGTGTTACCTAGGCCACGCACACATGGTGAGACCATCCAAGCAAGACCACAATGACCTATCTCTTATTGTATAAGGTGGTTAACCTCCAAGAGATAGTCATCACACATAGGTGGGTAATGGGTCCTAGCTGTATAACAGCCTCACATACCCCCATACTCAAGGTTCCCTACATTTGCCTCCTCGTATACACTCACCAAGTCCACCTCATATGTCCTTGGAGAGGATTCACAATATGACATATGACCGACCTCAAAAACAATAAGGATAAACTAGTTTAGCCACCAAAGTCATAAATAAACATCAAATAAGATTCAATTTCAGCAATAAAGAAAGAAATGCACACAATGTCAACACTAAATCAAATGTAACCATGAGGGCTATGAGTAAATAAGATCACAAGGTGTGGCTAAACCATCATAATCAAATATAAACAAGGTGTCATCCTTTACAATCAACAAAAAATCATCAATAACTATAAAGAAAGTACACAATCTTCAAAATTACACTATACAACATTGTGTGACTAGATATTGGCCACCAAACAAGGAAGGAGGAAACATCATATGGCTATAACAATAGCCCACATGTGGTGCAGAGTGAGCACATCATCCACATGTCATGGAGTGTACTCCTCAGAAACACCCTGCCTTGTGTCGTCACGTGGCATGGTGATACACCAGCCGAAGAAGGAATGCGCTGGTCGTATGTTGCATGGAAATGTGTCTATGGCTCTGTGGAAGTAGGCATACATAGAACACACCCTGCATAGTGATACTTCATGGAGAAGGCACACATAGGTACTCACCGTAGCCAAAGTTATACATGGCTAGGACATACCCTTATGCTAACTGACCCAAACACTATCAAAGAAACCATGGGTATCCCTCTACAAGTGTGTGAGGCCCCATTATGCGCATCACACAAGTAGGCTATTATCATCACCAACAATATTTTAGAACATTAGTGGGGTGTGACATCATATCCCTTGCATCATGTTGGAACATGTGCGGATATGGTGTATACAATACATATATAAGTAAATTAATATGGGGCTACTCAAGCTTCACCTCTCATACGGATGAGGTAGACTTGCTAATGCTAGCACAACATCCTTATGAACAACTAGGCATAAATTAACAAATCAATGCTATTGTTGAACTCAAAATTGTGGGGATTAGGCTAGCACATATGGATCAAGTACCCTGATCCATCATAAGGGAAAGTAGTGGGTACGTTTCCTCGGGATCGGTTGAGCTAAGACTGCTCTGCATCACAATATGCACACGGTGCACACTATGCCCAAGGAACTTTGTGGCTGCTACTACCCCTTCACGAATTGAGGGACTAGAGAACCAAAAGAAAAGAATCTGTGAAACTATCTTTTGTCTACTCTTACATATATAATTTTCAACCAGATGTGGGTTGGCCCTCAATCAAGTAACAAACATATAAACACACAAAATGGTATGGTTAATCCCACACCAAATACAACATATTTCTCATGGATGGGTACACAATATCACCATCCCATGGAACCCAAAGCAAGTGCAGGGTATTCACAACACTCAACCAATACGCAGTTATTGGTTTCTCACATTTATAGGGGGAATATAATTACATACACAATTCCATAAGTGTATTTACTTCCATAATTCATGTGATTCATATCATAGCATATATCCATAACTCATCATTAGATTTTCTTGCAATACACCCAACGCAAATCCATAATTCATTATTCATAATAGAAAAGCATTTATCTTTTATAGAAGAGAGTGGTTAAACCTTCACACCACTCCATGTCATAAATACATACTAACATACTTAAAATGGAGCATCCCATATTCATTTCTAACATAATTATCAACTATTTAGTCATCTATAATAGGAAGAATAGAAGGAGAGAACATGAACGTCTCTTATCTACCTCTAGGGTCAACTTAGTTTCCCTAAACATAAATCACTTTGTATAGTGAAGGAAAATAAAGAAAGGAATACACACAAAAGAGTAAAAACAACAAGGATATCCTAATAGGATCATGTGAAACTAGAGTTCCCAGTGTTAGAACTTGGGCTTTGATACCATGTGTAACGCCCCACCACATAACCCTAACAGATAACACAAACACAATGTAAACGTAACATTTTTTTTTTAAAAGGTGTAATATTAACATGTAAATTAAACTACACTTAACACATACATACTCTAAGGTATGCGACAACGCTTACATTCGAATCCCATTATACAAAAGTAAACTAACCATAGCATATAATTATTACTTATGAAATAAATAACATACATCCAAAGCATTTAATTCATCTCATAAGTTACAAAGTACATTAAGAATGATTTAAAGATTACATTCATTCCATAAAACAATTACAAAGCTCATTTCTAAAACGAGGAAGTTCATACATTAAAGTTACAATTACAATGTTACAATATTCCTCCTCGAATACAAATGAGGAGTAATACATAAACAAAGTATCCATCTGATACAAAAGAACAACATAAGGAATAGTACAGAACAACTAGTACACACGAGCTCTCCAATCTGGAAGATCCTTCCATCATGAACATGAAATGGGAACCCAATGGTGTAAGGTGCACGTTCCACCCAACCAAGTGGTACCCGAAGGCCCACCCCCCATGCTAGGAGATAGTAAAAGGACTTCTTAGGAAAAACCAACAACCTATAGACACAGGAAACACATGAAAAGAATAACTACAAAAGTACAATACATAACATAATGGTTACTTTGCTTCCAAAGTAAAAGAATCAAGTACATCAATTGCACAATACATACTGTTGTCATAAGAGGAGTGTCACACGTAATTTTCTATGGGTTTCCCTAGCACCACTTTGCATGTCGTCTCCCAGTGAGAGCCACTCCCCTACTAACAACACAAGGAACTAATCCATAACCCAAGGGTAAACACAGTGCACAAATACCAATAATAAATATCCAACCATAAAGCAAGAGACAACACATCCCCATTCATAGTAACCGGGTGATAAACTGAAGTATAATCAAGCCCACTATCCAAGGTAAATAAACGGTTGAACTACAATTCACAAAAACCCCCCTTCATAAAATAACATCTAGAAGACTTACAAGTACAGTGATCCAATTTTCCCCAAAAAGTAAATAGAAGAAATCACAATTTAAATAGTTAAATTCAAGCAAGATATGAATCTACCATTAGGATTTTCTAAATCCAATTTTGAAAAAAAATACATTGCTTAAATTAATCTAACTTAAAGCAATATCATTTACAAATAATAAAGAAATTAAATATAATTATTCAAATCAATTTCCCAATTACAACTATTTTAAAATCAATTTCCTCTTTTAAATTATATCATTTAAAAATTAACTATTTCATGCATCTATTGAAAAATACATTTATATATATATAATTTAATTATTTAAAAATAAATTAAAATTTTCCAAACAATAACAAATATATATTTAAATATAAATATATATATATACATCTATAAAGATATATATAATATATAAATTAATATATATTTATATACACACATATATATATACATAATATATATATTATATTTTAAAAATCTAAAAACAAATATTAAAAATTGAAAAGAAAAATATATTAAAAGTATGGATGAAAATTATATAGGTTGCGTTGTCAGCCTGTATATAGTGCTGACACCCATAGATGGGCACGAGCCTGTGGAGGACAGTGTTGGACTATCTCCATAGTTTGCCTCCCTTTGGGAGTGGTGGTTGTGGAGACAACCACAACCTCCCCCACAATATTCTTTGAATTTTATGTTTTTAAATAAAAACTCTACGATCCAAAAAAAATTGTTGTATGATTTCTTCATACTAATTTTTTTGGTATTAATTTTAAAATAATCTCTATAGGAACTTTTAACACAGTCATGTATATATATATCTAAAACTAAATCAAATACCATTGTTTAGAAGGGAAATTTTTTATCAAATTCTTTTACCAAATTTTACAAAGGTTTTCTATTTCCTAGTTAAATAAAACTAATTGGGAAAACAAATTTAAATGATATTCTTCTACAAGATCTTTCCAATATAAATAAGATTTTCCCCAAAAAAAATTTGAGAGGAAGATTTTTGAGTCCATTCTTACAGAGACTTATAAATTTCTCTATTGTTTTCCTCTAGGGTTTTCTATTGTTTAAAATAATTTTCTACAGAGGCTCTCTAATTTCACTATAAAATTTTCTATAAAATCACTAAAAATTTACACAGCAAATTTTCCAAACACATAAAGCTTTTAAATCTATAAAATAAATTAAAACTTCTTTACAAAAAACAAGTTCTTTTTGTACAGACAATCTTTCTAATTGGCAAAACAATAACAAAACAATAATAATTATTAAAAAACCTTTATCCGGAAGCTTGAGGAAGTGATGTTTGATGTAAAGCTTCAGCTGTAGATTCCAAGTTTTCCAAAGCTTCCTCTAATAATTCACTATTCCAAAAGAAGAAAACCAAAAACCAGAGCCCAAAAACTTCTTAAGAACTTCCTTTTCAATTTTTTTAACAACTTCTCCAAAATATCTTTTCCATTCTCATGAAGTAACCTCTTACCTCTTCCAATTATTGCCAAAAATTCTCTCTAAGAATAAATTTTCAACAAGAGTGTTTAATAAATTTTCTAACACAGATGTAAAAAAAAATATCTTTCAACCAACTCTTAGATATTTCCTCTTTCAATATTTATGCATTTTATAATTCAAACTTCACAAATTAATTTCTAAATAAATTTGATCTAATTAATTTAATTACTTTATAAAATAAATTTAATCACAAGGATTAAATTACTTTACAAAATAAAATAAATTTAATTAATTAAATAAAATACAAAGCTTCTAACAACATTAATTAAGATTAACTAAATATCACTAAAAATCATTAAAAACATTAATTAGCATTAATTTCTCACAAAACATACCTTTTAAAAAAATAAATAAACAAGGAAAACGTGGACAACATAACAACAAAGTGTACCGAACAAGGACTGACAACACACTATGGCTAGGGTTGTGGTTTGATAAGGAAAACCTATTACTATCTCCCAATAAACTATACCATTGGGCAATGGACACGCTCAAACCTATAAATCTAGGTGGAGTCGATGTCCTATACCTGCAATCATATAATCAAAACATATTTCGTACATGTATATAGATTATAAACAATCACACCATGAAGAGAAAATCACAGAATTGCAGGGCACTCGCAAGCGAGTGATGCAATCTCGTTCCCTTCACCAATACAGTGTTACATCAAACTGATGAAACTAAAACATCAATTAACTACAGATGATCATATATCAATATCAACACAAATAAACAACTATGCTAACTAGAAAGCATGTCATAAACAATAATCATCCATAAGGTGTACCATTACATCATAATATAAAACCATCTTCGCCCCAATGTTAGTGATCAAATAACATAGCATCATGATCTATCAAAGTAAAAGCACTGTCTAAAAACATAAGCAAATCAGAGGGGTACTATAGAATCACTTTTTACAAGAGAAAAAAAGATGAAATTAGATGTAAGATGATTAAAAATGATTTAATGACAATTTAATTTATAATTTATCATAAAAGTAAATTATTGTGTGAGGCTACTTTGCATGCTTTGGTGCACATGGACCTATCTGTACATGCTCTAAATCAATCTACATACAAGAGAAAGAAAGTTGAAATTAGATGTAAGATGATTAAAAATGATTAATTTAATTTAATTTATAATTTATCATATTTAAATTGTAGTGTAAGAGGTTGTTTTGCATCCTTTGTTCCAACACCTATCTCTACATGCTCAGCTATAGGACATGTCCCATGCTATAAAATAAAAATAATTTAACATGTATGAGCATATATATATTCAATTTTAAATCTAATTGAAGTTATTCACAATGTATAATTTTTAATTAACTTTAAATATAATCAAAAAAATAAATTACCATATGAGGCTGCTTTGCATGTCTTGGTTGAGGTGGTGTGAACACATCAAGGCAAAAAGTGGCACTAACAAAGTCCTACTTAAGGTCAAATTTAAAGCACATTTGTACTTGAATTAGGTTAAAATATATATTCAAGTGTGTACACATTGTGTAGAATTTTTTTAAACAACTTGAAAGTCAGACATGTCTCTTGAGTTGTTGCCACATCAAATGTGTGTCTGATCCCCATTCTCATTGTTGTGTCAACCTACATACATAGACATAACACTTATAATATTTACTAGTACATGCACATTTTATATATAGTGAATTTAAAATACAAAATTGTAAGTATAGTAACTTTAAATAATTTAAAATATACATGTACCTGCACCTGATGTGAGACACTCGACAATGGATGAGCACTTGAAAACCCCTCAAGTGGAACCAACGTTGAATTTGATTGACTCCATTGAACCAACATAAATATTTAAAACAAATGTCCATGATTGAATTACAAATTAAAAAGTCAAGTTAAAAGAAAAATTCATATTATTTAAAAAATTGAAATCAAAATACCCCATAAGGGTTGTCAATTTGCACTGGTGTCGACATATAAAATCAAGAAGCTGATGATTCCCCTATGGCTAGTGTCATCTACACTAAATGATTTGATTGCTAAAACATTGTAATTTATATATATATATGTTCATTAAAAACATGTGTGCTTAAAATATTCTTATAAATTCAACATGTACATGCATATTTATACCTGTGTCACATGATCTACAAGGTGATGCTCTATAGTAAGAAAATCAACATATGAATTGATGTGACCAGATTCTCCACCAAAATCTCCATGTGCACCTGAACTAGGTGCAGCTTGATCAAGTCCATAGCATACATGATGGAAACGGGTACATACATGGGGTGTTGACACTCATGGAGTGGTACTAGGACCAACTCCATAGAATTATCCTTCATCATGTTGTAGTCTCTAGGCTCCCCAACCACCATCATAGAAGTATGCTCATTAGGGTTGCCTACAATTGTACTCAAAGATCCTAATGTAGAAACCATCACACGATGATGCATAGGTGTAGGAATGGAAGGAGTAGGAGGACCTACAAGAGGTTGGGAATGCACAGGGAATTGGGGATCAACCTATGCCCCTAATTTCTGTTGTGGCTTGCTGCCACCAACACCTTGAAATGATTTAAAAACAAAATAATAGGGCTTTTTCCCCAAAACAAACTTTGCATATATTTTCCTAAACAAGTATAAAGGGACCTCTAAATTAGCTTGTGGTGGATGGTCAAATACCATGCACCATCGCTTCCAAAAATGTGTAGTCATTTGTGGATATATGCACCACCTCATTGATATTTTAGGTTTATTTGCAAGAATGGGTAGGTTAGTGACAGGGTCGACAAAAAATGGTGCAAGATGGGATTTTGTTATTTTCAGGTCCAAAATTTGTTTATAGGAGAGACCATTTGAATAAAATTGTCTCATATCCTCTTGCCATCCTTGATGCCTAGATCTAAGTCCACATCAATGGAATTGATGGCATCAATAGCATTTTATATTGCAGATGCAAAATACCTCACGTTTGGTGGAGTCAATGCTTCATTTTAAATAACATTGATTTGATTTTGAATGGATACAACATTGTCACCTATCCATGATCGCAAGCAAGCCTCATCGGATCCTAGAGGTGGTGGAGGTGGGATGTTATGAGGTGGAGGGGGTGAAGGTGGAGGTTGCTAATGAGGTGGATTAAGGATATCATGAATATCGAATTGATCCATGATATATATAAGTGAACCTACATTAAATTATACAAAATTAACAAATAAGTACAAAATTATAAGAAATAGTTAAATTTTAAACTTACATGCAAATTTGTTTAAATAGGATACATACATATACATAAACATACATACATTGATTCAACTTGAGCATGTACATACAAATTTCAAAATTTAAGATACATGTTTAAAATAAAAAATAGGATGTACAATGCATGCATACGTCATACAAATTTACCATGTATACATAGAAATTTCAAAATTTAAGATCTAGAACTATGTAATTTTAATACATGTACATACTAAAAAATAAACTTAAAACATTCACAAAAAGCTCATTTATGTCTAAGGCATGTAAATGAAAAAATAGATAATTGTTAATGTTTTGTGAAATCTCATTAAAAAATACATCAATTTATTAGGATAAATTAGGATGGCTTAAGAGTTCGTAATATATCTATTTAAGGGGATCTATGAATGAAGGTCCTATGAGTTATTGATGGGTTAAGGGGAGAAAATTTGGTGAAGTTACCCAAGGAAACCAAATTTCATTAAGTTAAGAATATACTTTTTTTAAAATGTACATTTAGGAGACCTAATTAATAACATATGGTGGCTTAAAATGAGTCCTAAGTATCTAGTTTTAAAGGGATCTATGGCTTAATTGTCCTAGAACAAAATTATGACTATAGAATTTAGGGTTTAGGATTTAAGGTTTAATCTCTTTAAACCATTTTGTTAAAATCCCCTTAAAACATTCAATATAAATGAACTAATTGAATACAAATTAAAAAATCCCTAAGACTCATTTATGTCTAAAGCATATTACAAATGAAAAAAAATAAAATTTGTTAATGTTATGTGAAATCTCATTAAAAATTACATTAAATTAGGAGAAATTATGATGGCTTAAGGGGTTGTAACAGGATGGCTTAAGGGGATCTATGAATGAAGGTCCTAGGACAAAATTATGGATTAAGGGGGTAAAATTTGGTGAAGTTGCCCAAGACAACAAAATTTCATGAAGTAAAATATATTTTTTTTTTAAATGTGCATTTAAAGGATGCAATTAATAATATATATGATGGATTTTAAGGGGTCCTGGGTATTGTTTTAAGGGGATATATGGCTTAAATGTCCTAGGAAAAAATGATGGATTTAGGGTTTAGGGTTTAATCCCCTTAAACCATTTTCTTAAAATCCCCTTTTAAACCATATTTAAATATATACAAGTTAAATATATCAACTAAGGAGTTGTTCTGATTCAAATATTTATATAAAAATTAATTAAGATAACATTTTGATAGTAATTTTTTATGTTAATGATCATGTTATCATCAATATTGAAGCCAAATAAATTCAAAACAAACTATGTATATCAAAATAATTCTAAGTATCACAAACTAATTATATCAAAACAATTTGAAAAAAGTTCAAAATGTGTGAATGTAATCCGTCATAGATATGTACTTCTAAAAATTAGAATTAAAGAAAACACCAATTAAAAATTCAATACGATATTAATTAATAGATTATTTAATATTTCTTACTAATCTTTTTGTCTCCTCATTATACTATTACATTCATAAATTCAACACTAAAATTATCCATCCAACCAAATTCTTTATAAAATATCCATCCAAGGTCAAATCCTTTACAAAAATTTGATCACTATCATTATGAACTGTAAAATTCAATAAAATTCATTAAGATCATTGTCTCAATAGTGTCAAGCGGCTCTCTACTACATTTCTTCATGTTTTCCTTTTAGAATAGGATTGTCTCCTCTCCTCTAGCCATCATTAATGCTCGTATAAGTCCACATTGATGCACCTAGTGACATCAACAATAATTTGCATCATAGATGCAAAATTCCTCAAAGGTGGTGGAATACATTCTTCATTTTGAATAGTGGTAATTTGATCTTGAATGGATCTAACATTCACATCGATCCATGCTCGCAAGTGAGGACCATCTGATGTATGTGGTGGAGGTGGGGGTTATGAGGTGGAGTGGGTGGAGGTGGAGGTGGAGGGGGTGGAGATGGAGGGATCTTGGCGTGGAGGTGGATTATGGATATCATCAATATTGAATTGATCCATGATCTAGATATAAGTGAACCTACATTAAATTTGTAATTTCAAAATGTGAGGTACATGTTTCATAATCCCCTTAAACCATTCAATATAAATGACCTAATTGAATACAAATGAAAAAATGTGTAAGGCTCATTTATGTCTAAGGTATGTTACAAATGAAAAACCAAATAATTGTTAATGTGATGTGAGATCTCATAAAAAATTACATTAAAAATTAGGAGAAATTATGATGGCTTAAGGGGTCCTCATAGGATGGCTTAAAGGGAACTATGAATTAAGGTCTTAGGACAAAATGAAATGGCTTGAGGGAATAATATTTGGTGAAGTTTCCCAAGGAAACCAAATTTCATTAAGTTCATAGGAAAAAATGATGGATTTAGGGTTTAGGGTTTAGAGTTTAGGGGATCTATGAATTAAGGTCCTAGGAATTTAAATGATTTCTTTAGGGTTTAGGGTAATAGAATGTCCCAAGGGGATCTATGAAGTAAGGTCCTAGGACAAAAAATTTGATGACTTAAGGGAATAATATTTGGTGAAGTTCAAGAGAGTGCTTCTAGCTTTAGCTGATTTTTTTTACATCAATGTTATACTAAATACACAGTAAATCATGAAGCACTATCTTTCTCAACTCTATGTGTTTACTATAAGTTAATATTTTAAAGGGTTATCAAAAGGTTGAAATGTTCTATAAAACTCTTATTAGTTGAGCTACTCATGATATAACTACAATGTTAGTCAAGCATTTTGAAATATAAAAGGCTTTCAAAATGAGTTCCTTCCAAATAATGGACTTTCTAGAACCTGAAAATGTTGAAGCTTGGGTGGCCCTTGGAATAATGGACTTACAAGTTAGTGAAAAAAGTAATGTTCATGAAGGAATAGAAAATATGCATAGAGCCTTTGAATTATACCTATACTATGCATTGACATTGAATCATTTAGCAAATCATTTTTTCTTCATAAAACAACATTTTCTTGTGGAATAGTTGATTGAAATAGCTCTTTTTTCAATTGACCAACCTCTCATGAAATCTCATTCATATTATAATCTTGCACTATCTTATCATTTGAAGTCTTCGTCTGCCCCTTCCATGGGAAGCCTCTCATGAAATGTTTAAGGCCTTAACACCCCTAACAAGAGGAAGGTGGGAAGGATCTAGGCTATAGTTTAATAACTAAACATTGAATGTATACTATTGTTAAATTTTGTTGCCTTGGGAAACTTCATCAAACTTTGAGAACTTATTTGATCCCCTTAAGACATGTCATATTAGGACCCCTTAAGACACTAGTTTAGAGTTTAGGGTAATAGGATGGCTTAAGGGGGTCAACATTTTTGATTCATCGCATATGCAAGAACATTAGTTTATGAATGTTTTTGAATTTAAGAATAGATTCTCTATTTCCTTAGATAACTTCTATGATCAAGGAATTAAGCACACAACTATAAATTAGCCCACTTTTAAAAATTTAGGATAGTCTCTATGGTCTACCCTTGAATTTAGAGAAATGTGTATATTTAGAGAAAATGAAAATTTGTCTTGACAAGTTGTTGGAGCTAGATCTTAAAATTTGGTTATTGAATCCTAGATTAGTATTGGTAATTTGTGATGTACCCAAACTGGAGGTATATTGAATTAATTAATTTAATTGGTTAAGTTCTCTCAAATAATGATATTTCATATGGATAACTTGATTGGCTATTTTAATTAAAATAAAGTGGAGGTATTAAGTTAATTATTTATAAAGTTAATCCAATAAATTAATATCAAAAGGATGACTTTATATTTAATTGAAGTAACTAAATAAAATAATAAATCATACAGTCAATTAAAGGAATAAAATAATATTATTTCTAGAAGCTTCTTGAAATTGGATGAGAATTCCTTATAAGGAGCTCAATGCAAGCCATTTTCAAGATGTCTTGAGTTGATTATATTTTCCATACCCGCATGGTAAGATTTGAGGCTTACATTTCTCAAGGGTTTGAAGACTCTAGGGTACCGGTTTCGGTTGTGAAAGATCAACCCTAGCTAGAGATTGTGGAGGAATCCATCCAGGGTTTCTACAGGTGATTCATTACAAATTTAATGGTCTTCAACCAAATAATTTGGAGATTATCGATTGTATCCAGCTTGCTTGAAAAGCTAAATATTGAGGATCTGCAATAGCTGATGTATTATTGCAATCTTGTTTATGAAATTCTATTCATCCAATAGTTGGTTTATTATTGCATTTTATTATTCTGCTAATATTTTACATCTTCAGAATAAAGTTTATTATTAAGAATATTTTCAGTAATTATTTCTGAGTAATATTTAAAAGGGGCAAAAGTGATACCTTTGAACAATATTTGGAAAAAATAAAAAGTTATCTTTTGGTTGAATATTGGAGAAAATAATTATATTTTGCGGGGCAAAAGTAACCTTGAAGAAATCTTTGGAAAAGTAAATAAACATGGTCAAAAATATTATAAATCCCTCATTGGGCGATTATGAAGTTTTGAATATAAGTCGATAACATACATATGGTTTGATTAAAATTGTGGGGTGATCCCATAATAGTGGTTTACAATTTTTGGCCAAACTGGACACTGAAATTATTATTTTTAACTGAATCTTTACATTCGGGCACTTATAGCAGCTAAACTGTGAGGAATTTGAAAATGGTACAAACTAGAGTCTCATCAAATTTTTTCTGTAGATTCTAAAAATATTTTTTTCAAAATTTTTCGAATCAAATTGCACTTCTTTTTCCATCTCCCACGAAAATTAATTTTTTTCATAAAACAACATTTTTAAAAAGTGACGCACACCGTATAACGCATAAATTTTTTTCCATGAAGGATAAAGTTCTAATTCTTTCAAATTTAGATTTGTAACTATGATATCTAGTGCTTTCACTTGGTTAGATAGTTTTTTATTGAATATTTTTTCCTTAATCAAGTTTCAAAGTCAAACAAATTACAATTTAGACACAGCACGACCATATAACGCGTAACTTTTTTTGTATATGTCAAAATTTTATTTTATTTTTTTTGTTGGATCAAGGACTTCTATATCTAGTGCACTCATATTTTTCAATTTTTTTTTGATAATCTTCTATTTTTCCACATGTGAAGAACAAAGAAATTCATTTTCGATGAAAAACCTATGTTTAATAAAACTTAAAAACAAATACATAACAAAACCAAAACATATTAAAATTATATTCATTGGATAGCTTGTTTTGAGGAATACCATAATCATTTGAAATAAATTTTAAATGAATTCATTTGATCCCCAAAAGCTAAATCAAAAGTGATTTTTTATCAACATTTTGATAGGTGTAAAGGAGACACATTTATAGGTATGGTTTAAAACTAGCGAGGTTCTATCCAAGGGGTTTGATCTAAGGTGATTTGATCAAACCCTCTTCAATTGGAATCCTTAAAATGGAACTTTTTAAGGCTTAAATCATTATATTTTCTAAAAATATGTGATTTCAGCTAAAATCCGTTCCTCTAAGGAATTGTAAACCACTATTATGACAGCACCGTGTGGCAAGATATTATTTTTAGAGTTGCTCCTATACTTCTCTCTGTCGTAGCTTCTCATATCATGGAAATCATGGAAACTTGGAAAGTCAACTTCCTGAGAAAATAATAGCTACTAAGAAGTCATGGTTTTTCAGAGATTCCAGTTACCACCACTTCTAACATTCAGGGATTGTAGTATATTAGTTTGAAGGATTTTTGAGTGGGTTTGATCTCTAGAAAGGAGGCGACATCTTTCCTAAGAAAGACATCACTTGCAGGTCATGATATTTGTAATTTGGAATGCAACTATCAATAGGTTGTAGGAAAGTCATTTGACTTCTAAGTGTTAATGTGTGACATTAAAAAGAAGTGGGGATGTTCATAGGGGTGCCAACTTTGCTCAAGGTAATACGTGTACATTGGGAGCTAAAACATGAGAAACTAAGTCTTCCTGGGATGAAACGTATTTGTAGTTGCTCTTTTGAAAAAAAATCTTGGACTCTTATTCAAGTGTTGCAACTGTTGTCATCTTCAAGCATTCAAGTTCTTTAGTTCATTGTATAAATATTTCATATGTAGTTTCATTTAAATTTTTAGAGTATTGATGTCATCCCAAAGCACATTGCATTTAAAGTTTTAGAGTATTGATGTCATCCCAAAGCACATTGTAATTTCATTTCTATTACAGCTATACCATAATTGTAGTTACCTTGCATCAGAGTCTACTCTTGTATTAATAATATTATTGTAATTTCTATTATTGAGGTCTGCAATAGTGAACTTATTAGCTCACTGCCACAGTTGCACCGTCAAAGCTTGTGATCAACATTATTAGGTTGTAATCTGAACTAAGCTTTATCATTGCAAAAACTATTGGAGTATGGATGCATACTAAGTGTTTGTAAAAATGTACCTTGATGTAGCTATGTATTTAATTAGTTGCACTTCATGATAAAAAATATATTGCATTGCATCCTTCCTCTACATATCATTCATTGGTATATTTCAATTAGAATCATTTATGCACATGATATCATTGTATGCACCAAAAATACAACAAGAAAACATTTACTAGCATAAAATAGTTTGCAAGCAAACTATTTGACAAAATTCCTAAGAGCTCAAAACAGAAATTTCAAGCCAATTTTTTTAAATATCATGACCTGTAAGTGACATCTTTCTCAGGAATGATGTTGCCTCCTTTTTAGAGATCAAACCACTCGAAAATCCTTCAAAATTATTTTCTACCATCCCTAAATGTCAAAATTTATGGCACTTGGAATATCTGAAAAACCACTTCTTAATATCTATTATTTTCTCAGGAAGTTGACTCTCCAAGTTGCCATGATTTCCATAATATGAGAAGCCACGACAAAGAGAAGTATAGGAGTGGCTCTAAAAATAATATCTTGCCACAATTTTAATCAAACCATATATTCCTTCCCTAATCATCTTAGAATTCTATGCATAAAAGGAGTGGAAAGATAACCTATGACTATAGTTGGATTGACTTTATATAGATCAAGGAAATCACCTATAGAAGGAGAAAGGTATTTCTTTATGGGGAAGAAAGTGATTGAATTAACCTCACCATAATCATAAGAAGAGGTGTCACACAATTCATTTCAAATAGATTAAATATTTTATTTAGATATATTAAATATTTATTACACACACTCATGGACATATAAATTATAACTTTTATTTAAAATCTTTTTATTTTCTCTATATTTTTTAATTTAATTTTTACTTTTATATCTACTTAAGATAACACTTGGATGAAATCAATCAAGCCTAAGATAATTCAATCCTCTATCTCCCTTCTCCCAAAGGGTTTCTTTCTCATTATTTTTCTTTTAGCTTCAACTTGTGAATTTATTTAGAATAATGGACTCCAATTTCATGGTAGATATGGATTAATTTTAAGTCATTGGAAACCATTCTTAAATTTTGATTGACTCTAGATCAATAATGTTACCATTTGGATTTGGTTTTGAAACATTCCTTGCATATACCACAAGACAAAATGGTTCATTGTTGGCTAAGAAGGTGGAAGGTTTTTGTCCAAATTCAAATGTTATCTTCAAAGAGTTATATTGATTGATTTGATTCCAAATTGATTGATTTGATCAAATTTTAGGTGAACCTTGTGAATTTTTTAAACATAAATCATAAACCTGAGGTTCAAGGATTACTACAGTAGAAAACTATATGTATGCTAATATGTTAGAGACTAGTGTTTGTTAATATGCAAATGAAATATAATTTCCATAAATTAAAATATTCAAGTATACAAATTTAAAACATATTGACAATGCAAATGATTTTTTTCCATTTTGAAATGTTCAAGCAATTAGATTTAAAACATGTAAAGCAATGTAAATGAAATTTTTCCATTTTGAAATTCAAGCAATGCTTGAATTACACCCCGCAAATTTCTTGGTTTTCAAATGCAAATATTTTTGTTTGATTTCAATTTAGGGTTTCAAAAGGCAAATTTTTGGGTTTTGAAAGGTAATTTTTTTTGTTGATTTTTTTGTTTCATTTGAACATGTGAGGGTTTTGTTTCATGTTTTCTATTTTATTTCTACAAATGAGGGTTTCTTTTATTACAGGTAAATAGAAATGCAAGAAACACAATACAAATTCAAAAAATTTAAATAAAAACCTAAATTTATATCTAATAACCAAAAAAAAAAAGGAGGGATGTTAGGTGAATGAGGGCTTTGCAAGTTAGGGTTGAAGGCTCTTTCAGCTCGTGTGAGTGGGGGAGGCCCAATCCTCCTCCACTAGAGCCCTTGTGTGGTGGTGTAAGGCAGAGTATATTGGTGTCAATGTGGAATTGTTGTTTCCCTGCTCTCACCCATGCGAAGTAGGAGACCATTCTGAAGAAGCATGAGTGGGGATACGAACCCTCCCAATGGAGGCATGGATAAGTTGGGCCCTGATGATGGGATTCATTTTCATCCAAAGTCTTTATGTGACATAGTGGTTGGCAAAGAAGTGACCTTCCCTGTTGGCACGAGCTTCTTAATGCAAGAAGGCGAGTGCGAGGAGAATGGAGGACATGGAAGAGGTATGTTCCCTCTTGGACCCCATAAAATTGACATCATTGTTCCAAATGTTAAGCTTTTAGATGCTTTGTGTGAACAAGATTGTAAATTGAAAAGCATTGTGTTTTATTGGTCGTTGTGGATATAAAAAAGGTCCAAGTGAGGAAATATATGGATGAGTGGCTAGGAAATATATGGGGAAAAAAGCTTGGGATTTATTTTTCTTATTGCAGAATGATACAAAAGGGGCTTTATGTGATTTTTCTTAGGAATCATGAGATGCAATGTAAAACCATAAACAAACAGTTTTGGAACATTGGAAAAAATATTTTCTAGGTCATGGCATGGTCACTAGAGGCCCTGAATGATGAAGTTATGGCTATGTCAAGCCCTAGGTGGTTGGTCATCAAAAATGTGACACCAAGGTTATGGGATTTTGTACCTCTATTGCTCGAACCATATGGAAAGGTTTTAAAGGTTGATAACACTAATTCCGCACTACCTCATGTGAATGTTATGGTTCTAGTCTCCATCCTTCCAAGGGTGGATTTACCAGATTCCTTACTCCTAAAACTTGAAAACGGAGACACATTGTGTGGTCTTCAAATTTTGGGTGGCTTAAATGTGTACTATCTCTATAGGAGAGAAGGGCACACAAGGAGGAATTGTCCTATGATTGGAAAAAGATTAAACAATCAAAAGATTCAATTCAAAGATAAGGAAAAAAATCTGGTAAGAAATGAAGCTACAAACCCTAACACATCAAATGGTGATGCAAACAATCTTGAATCTAATCAACCCCCGCCATGAGTAGCCCCTCGAAAAATAATAATATCACTAGAAAAAACACCTTTGGGGGTTCTGATTTTGAAAGTGCTACTCGGAAAGAGGGAAACCCAATGCATGATAATTTCAGTCCTAATGGTGTGGTTGAAATTCCAAAAGACTTATCTAATCCATGGTTTGGAGATTCAGTGGATGGCTCATGAGAAAGTGATGAATCCCCTTAATCTTCATGCCATGACACAGACTTTGAAATGGAAAGTAGTTTTGAGGGTATGGATATGGAAAATTAGGAAGTAAACCTTGGTTCTGTGAAATCTATTAAGCCCTTAGCAGATGGAATTCAAGAGAAGGGGAGTCATAAGGCATGTAATGATGAAGCTCAACTGCCAATTGCCTTGCATGGGGACAAAAAGGATACTTCTCAAAACCAGGATAGTAATGAAACAAACCCAAATAAGGAAATTGGTAAAAATTTCAAGGGCAACTAATTCAATCACACTTGGCAAGAAGGGGAGGAAGAATGCCCAAAAAATGGCATTGGATAAATTAAGAAGTAGACGCAATTGGGGGGAGGGAAGGGACCCTGTCCCTAGTAATGAGACATACTACTTGAAAGACTTCAGGTTTTTCAAGGAGGATCCTAAAAGAAAAAAAGAATACCACAAATCTTAGAGGCTATATCTAGCAAAGTGAAAGACCTTGTCAATGCTCTAGGGACCAACCTAATCCCCACTTGCAACCAGCCTAGCATCATTAATGGACTAGTTGCAAACTAGTCTATGGTGGGAAATGGCCCAAAAGAGCTCCACATTGGGGATTGTAAGTAGTGTACCAATGGTGAAGTTATTGGTGTAAGTTGTTGTGAGGTTGACCTCCCTAGCAAGGGGGTATGTGTAGGATCATCATGGAAAAAATAGGCCCTTAAGTGGCAAAAAATTTAGAAAAATCAAAGTTAAGCAACTTGACATAAAAATTTGAATAAGTTATCTATATTATTTCAAAATATGTAATAATAGAATATGTAGTGCAAATTGAATGTAGTTTCTAAACTACTAGGTTTGTTTAAAAGAAAAAAAAAATCTATTTGGTGAAAATTTGAAATTTCAATGTAGTGGTACTTAAATTTCAGGGAAAAAATAAGAAGTAGGTGTTTGTCTGACCACCCTAACCACAATAAAATGATAATATTTTTTATAGTATTTTAGATATAAGTAGATGACTCATGCCTCGATGTGATGCATACTTTTAATTTTTTCCAAGTAAATAATTAATTATGAATTTTTTATTACAAATTTTTAAAAATATAAAAACTTGTATGTCACCACCTTAACTTGGCCAAAACTTCATGAAATTCAATTTTTCTTTTTTAATCCTATAGTATGTGAAGCATAGAATGTGATGCATGTTTTAGATTCCAAAATGTGATATCATTTGAAAGCTATAGATGTTTTTCAATTAGCCTATCAATCAGACTATAGTCATGATTTGAATAGAAAATGAATAATAATTACTTATTAAATTCAAAGTAAAGTATAATTTGCATCAGTGGAAAGCTGAGAATCTCCTTTAAAACCCCTTTTCGTTTCATCAATTTTGGGTAAAAAAATAGTCATTAGCCACATACCCATCATATTGCCACTTTTTGACCCATCATGATCCTGCACATACCCAAGGGTCTAGATCAAGTAGATAATTTTTCTCTTTCATTCCAGGATAGAAACAAAGATAAAAGCCCGACCAATGATGTTGATCCAAATTGACACTTTGTGGCCACTGAGCCTTTAGGGGTCCTTAAGGAGTAGGCCTCTAAGGGTGTCCTTGAAGGAGAGGGAAAGCTAGAAATTTTGTGCTTGGGTCAACGGGGAGGCCAAGGAAAGGAATTGAGACATTAATCTGAAAGGGGAAAGATAACCTTAAACTCCTTGCCAAACAGAAAAGAAAAAAATTCAGTTCATTCATAGGAAGTCCAATACCCAAAAGAATGGAAGTTTACCAGAAGGTTCTAAAATGCTTTGAAAGCTTTAGGACTAACAAAGAGCAAGCTCCAAATCTAATCCCTAATGACCCTTAACTGCATCTCTTGGAATGTAAGGGGACTAGAGTCTCCTGATAGAAAGAAAATTGTAAGGAGATTCCTAAGCATATGCAAAGAGAAAGATGTGATTTTGCTTCAGGAAGTCAAAGAAACCGGGTTCTTATTGGAAACTAATCTCAAGTTCATTTGGAGGGACTCAATCCGCTTTGTCACCCATCATGAGAAGGGAAGGGGGGGATGAAATCATCCTCTCCAAGGAATGGGGATAACATGTATGCAAGCAAGGGGTCTCCCCCTATAATAGGGTTTCCTAAGTTTGTCTAAAAAAAGGTGACCTCTCTTTTGGCATTTGATCTATATATGGTCCAAATGAGTATGGTGAGAGAATCAATGTATAGAAATAGTTAAGTGAGTTGGATAGCCTCCCTTGGATCCTCAGTGGGGACTTCAATATGATTGAAAACCAAGAAGATAAACTAGGAGAGATTGATATGGAATGGAAACGCAATGAAAAGTATTTCTGGTACAAAATGAAAGATAAACTCATCATTATCGATCCACTAGAAGGATAGAAAAAGGACTTCCCCAAATTTTGGTACACCTGGAGTAATGCGCATAAGGTAAACAAAAGAATTTATTGTAGATTGGACAGGTTCTACATAAATAAATATTTCTTCCTCCTTGAACCTCTTAGGGATGGGTATAAAGTGGAGGTCCACCATTCCACCCTCTTGGAACACCACCCGATAAAAATAAATATCCTTCTCAGTAAGGGTCTTAGAGATGTGAAGAGAAAGGGTGGGGGATTTCTCCTAAACATCAATCTACTAAAAGATAATGAATTAGGACCCTTAGATTGCTTAATAACGTCCTATATAAGAACAAAAGTACCATAGAAAGGTGGAACATGAATGTCAAAGATTGGAACACATTGTTTCAGATCATTGGAAAGAAGAAAGCCTTGGATAGCAGGAGGGTGGAATGTATTTTACAAGAAAATTTGTTGTAGGCTAAAGCCAAGCTTCAAAAGGATGATCCCATGAATGAGGATCTAAACAACAAGAAGGTCTTGGCCAAGGACTCCCTGAGGAGGATTTAGAACAAAAGAATCAAGGGGTTGAAGGTTAGATCTTGAATTAATTGGTTGGAAAATGGTGATAAAGGATCCAAATTCTTCTTCAAACTATTGAGAGAGAAGAACCTTAAATAACATATAGAGCAAGTTCAAATAGGAGAAAGTGCAACTAGTGACTAGGATTTAATCAAAAATCAATTTTATCTTTTCTTTAAGAACCTTTTCTCATCTGAGAATGGTGAGAGTGGTAGGGCCAATGCAAGGAAACTAATTGGTGATGTCATTCCAAAGAAAATTGAGGGGCAAGAGGTGGAAAATTTGGGTCGTGAGGTATCCAAAGAGGAAATAAAAAAGGCTATTGATTCTATGTAGAATGATAAATTTGTAGGAGTTGATGGTCTCCTAGTAGAATTCTATAAGGCATTTAAAGATTGGATTGTGGATGACCTCTTTGCAATATACAAGGAGGCCTTAGAGATGGTATCCCCGAGGAGTGACATCAACAAAGGAATTATCAAACCACTCCCAAAGGATGGTGATAAGAACCAACTAAAAAACTAGAGACCCATAACATTGTTGAATGCCAGTTACAAGATTCTTACCAAAATATTGGCAAAAAGATTGACCAAGGTGCTGGCCAAACTCATCAGTACAACCCAAATAGGCTTCATTAAGGGAAAACACATTTTGGAAAACCTCATAACTAGTTGGGAAGCTCTAGAATGGGCTAAAAACACCAAACATGAGGTTGCTATTATTTTATTGCATTTTGAGAAGGCATATGATAGTGTAGAATGGTCCTTCATCAGGATCACTCTTGAGGCATTTGGATTTCCACAAAACTTTTGTGATATGGTGGTCACCTTGTTTAAGGATGTAATGACTTAGGTAGATGTAAATGGGTCACTTAGAGAGGAATTCACCCTTGAAAGGTCGATTAGGAAAGGCTTTCCACTTGCCCCTGCACTTTTTGTAATTTCCTCAGATTCCCTATACTATAAATTCTCAGGACAAACATGCTCTCTCCAAAGGTTAGAGGAATAGCATTACAAAAAAATGATGAAATGTTGAATGTATATTTTGTAGATGACATAGCCTTATTGCCCCTGTTGGAAGAAGATAACGTCTCTAACATGATCAACAAGCTAAACACCTTTTGTAATGCCTCAGGTGCAAAAATATCTCTCAAAAATTTGATCTTTTTAGGTTGGAAAGATAGGCCTCAAATTAGATAATTTTTTTTTAATTTAGTGGGGGGGACCTCACAAGAAGGTAAGGTACATGGGCATACCATTCGCAGTATGCCCAAATCTAAAAGATATGTGGATCTAGATCAAGAACAAGATAGAGAAAAAAATGGAAAATTGGAATAAGAACTACCTTACTTTGGAAGGAAGAGTGAAAATTTTCAAAAAGATCCTCTCCTCCTATAGCTTGTACTTTGCCTCAATGTGGCTCTTTAGCAACTACAAGGTGGAGGAGTTCCAAAAAAGAATCTGTGGTCTCCTTTGGTTAGATGATAAAGGTAGTAAAAAGAGGCATGTAGTTAATTGAAGCTGGTGCTATGTAAGAAAATCAAAGGGTGGGCTTGAGTTAAAGGACCTAAAAATCCAGGGCATTGCATTAGCTACCAAGTGGATCTTCAAGGCCATGGAAGGGAATGATCCATGGAATGTGCTTGTCAGAAGTAATATTCAAAGGGCTTCCCCAAAACATGGAAATTTTTTGAAAGACCTCCCCCTTAGTGACCTCCTTAGTTGTCTTCATCCTATAACCCCATCAGGCTCAGTGGTATTTAGAAGCATTTGGAAAGCATGGGAAGTACTCAAAGGGTGTATATGTAATTCTTAGCCCCTACAGGGAAATGTGGTTTTTACACAAAGATCTATTTGGTGGAATCTCAAACATAAGGATAAGCCTCTGGCTCTCATGCAAGGGTGCTCTTCCAAGGCTTGGAATAGAAAGGGTATAAAATAATTTGTTAACATATTAAATGATGGTAAGTTAAAAAAATGGAGCCAACTAAAATCAGAATTTCATATACTTGATACTCAATGGAGAATGTATACAATGGTAAGAGAAGCCTGCAATGGCTTGGAATGGTCAGTCACCATCAAAAATAATCTTGAGTATTTCAAAGAATTTTATTAGACTAACGACTCCAACATTGTGGATCTCAATGCAAAAACTATTTATAATACTCTTTCCAAGCAGCAGGAAATTATATGAGTACTTAAATAAGAGGTGGAACATAAAACTAGATAGTTCATTGAATGGTCTAAATTTTTCTCTAATAATTGGTCCAAAATAATGGAGCCAAAAAAGGCCTATTCTAGGTGGCTCTTGATTCTCCATAGGCTACCATACAAAATTAATGCTACTAATATTGAAATTTGCAAGTTGTACAGGGTCCCTGAATCAATAACTCATATTTTCTTTGATTGTATTTATGCAAAATAAATATGGAATTCTTTTTGTAATAAACTAGATGTATGGAATAACAATGGCACTCTTAGATTGGATAAAACTATATTATTCAAAAGTAAAAAATTCGGAAAAGAGAAAACTTTGTTTTGGTCTTGTGTATCTACAAAAATTCTTTGGCACATTTGGAAATCAAGGAATGATGAAAGGTTTAATGGGGTTTTGAGGGAACTTACCAATTCTTCCCGAAGACTCACCACTCATAAAATTGCTTTGCAGGTCACTTTAATAGTGAAAGTCTCAAAGTTCAAGTTCCTCAAACTATTGGAGGATGGTATTATATAGATAAGCCTGTGGGTGGTCAGAGTTAGGCATACTTGGAAAATGGGGCAACCAAGTACTAAGATTTTTCTTCAAGATCTAGAGATCTTTCAAAAAGACTTTAATGATAAGGTGGCAAATGAGGCACAGTTGGAGAACCCCCCACCCATGTTGAGGCCAGAGGACTTCACAAAGGAGGAGATAGAGGCAACTGAGGCACTATTAGGCATAAAAAATCTAGTGGACAACAAAGGAATCAACTACCTAATATGATACAGATGCATGGTTTTTGTGTTCTTAAGACATTTTGCCAGGGGTGGATATAACAATATGCTTGGTAGGTTATATGATATATGGGGCCGATGGTAAGCCATTTTTCATTGTAGAAAATGGCTATATGGTATATGGTTGTACATGGTTTATGTGATATATAGATTATCCTTGTAGCATATGATTATATGGTATATGTATTATAGAGATCTTCCTTGGAGCTGAGGGTGGAATGATGGTACTCAAATAAACTGCATATGATGTTTATATCTACTCAAATATAATTTTTAGACTCTAGGTGATACTGTATTTTGATATATAGCAGTAATGCCTCCTGCTCTATGTATTTTCGATTAAAACTATATTCAATACAAAAAAACCAAAAAAATGTGAAAAGTCTAAAAAAAAGGGGTTGATCGCTTACCTAGAGGTCACTATTGGCATGCTTGAACCGGGATCCCAAATGCACAAAGTAAAAATGATGCTTCATTTTATTTATTTTTAAATAAATGCCACTACCAAATGGGATCTCATTTCTACAAATTGGGATCCCATTTTTACAAATTGGGATCCTGTTTTGTAAAAAGTGGGTCCCTATTTTCTAAAGGCTAATTCAGGATACCAATACTAAAAGAGATCTCAATTTTTTTAAAATGGGATCTTGTTTAGATTTTTGGTTTGAGACCCCGAAACTAAACAGGATCCCATTTATTAAAAAATAGGATCTCGTTTTGTTGAGCCCGATTTCAGGATTTTGGCTAAGGCCAAAACTTCCACATTTTGTGGACTCAACTTCGTGCATCTACCCCATACTTTCTAATCATAGAATTGCTCAATCCAATTATTCCATTTCATTGTATTCACCTAGGTTGCCTTACATTTCCTAGTTAGATTACATTGCCATTCTTATATTGCTTAGTTGGTCCTAGGTCATTCTTACCCATATGCACCTTTCAAATTTTAGACTAGGAAGCTTGCCATACCTTTGAGAAGTCCATGGTCACTTATCTAGGTTTTCTTTGGCCCTTTCCTTTATCTATCAATCATCATCATCCAAGTTATGTCTCAAACTTGTGTTAAGCTTAGACTCACTTTGTGAAATCATCATCCTTTTAACATTTTTCCTTTTAAGGTCTTGATAATTTGGTTTGTTACCTTGAGCTATTATAGCTTGTTTAGCATCCTTTTCTTATGTCTCAAAGGTGGATATATTTAGTCTCATTTGACATCCCTTAGTCTTACTCTCATATCATAACTTTGGTTATGATCTCATTTAGCTTCATTGCATATCATATCCTTTGATCATAGAGTCAATATCATCCTTGGAACCCAAATCTTGGTCTTAGGTGTATTAGCATTTGGTATCCTTATATTCCCCAAAAAAATCTTTAAAATATAGTGTAGTCTCATACCCATCTTGCATTATCACCTTGCATTGTCACCCTCAAGTTGCAATTCTTATATGGTCCAAACAATGACTTTGTTTTCACCATATCTGCCTTGACCCTTGATGATACTAATGATGGCTTACCCCTCGTTTACCCACAAATAATAGATTGGGATCAACAAGGACCACCAAGTTTAGACGCATTTGAGTACAATGAAGCAATTATTGAGTTCATGGGACTTCGAGAAGGAATGCCAAGTGGGGATCATAAATTTGGTTTCATCATAGAGCTTGACAATGTAGCATACTTCAGAGAGTCTTCTCCTGCCTCTAGTCGCAAATCTGAGAAAATTAAAAATAAAAAGAATAGCTCTTTAGGGGAAAACCCAAAGGCACCTTTAGACAAAGAAAAAGGAAAAATAAAGGATGTATCCGAAGGTGAAAACCTCTCTGAGGTGCCTAAGGATGGAGGGTTGGATAGTCTCCCCATTGACTAAGAGATATTGCCATTGCTTGTCGAAGAATCGAAAGAGGTCGATCTTGGGACAAAGGACAATCCTAAAATCATTCAACTTGCAGCATCTTTGACCACTGAAGAAAAGTCAGAGTTCACTACATTCTTTTTAGATAGACAAATCAATTTTACGTTGTCATATGCTAATATTCCTAGGTTGGACCTTGAACTTGTTCTACATCATTTACCATTGATCCCAAATGCTAAACCAATCAAGTAGAAATTGAGGAAAATGCACCCACAGATTGCACTCCTAGTGAAGGCTGAATTGAAGAAACTTTTGGATGTTGGTTTCATTCACCCCATAGACTATACAAAATGGATATTGAATCTTGTTGCTATCAAAAAACTAACTGGTGGAATCAAAGTATGCATGGATTTTAGAGATGTAAATAAAGATTTTCCTAAAGATAATTTCTTGTTACCTAATATTGACATTTGGGGAAGGAAGTGTGCCAATTGTTGAGGGATGCAGTAGGTAAGAGAAAGAAAGAGTTTAGATCTGTTGTCTCTGCATGATCTCAATGCTTCTTTCACATTTTGAAGCAACCCATTCTTGGTGGGATGGTCCATTTCCTTGTCAAACACAATGAAATCCTTGCTAATTAACACCACCTATCATGCCTTGATATTATCCATGGAAAACAAACCCCTTTTGTAACCATTGTTTGTCATTCTGATCTCTAATAGCGGAAAGAAATCTCCATGTGGTTTAAAAGTATTGGGTGTAGCAGGCCTTGCTTCTCCTATAATGGGTTTTCCCATGTCAAAATAGAATGTGCCCCATTTGCAATAGGTGGAAGCAAAATCTTGGCCTCCTTATCTTGAAGATTTTTGAGTAATCGATAAGCATCTTTGTATCTATCGAAAGCCAGTAATGCTTGAATTTTATTCTTGAATCCATAGTTGTTGGAAGGGTCCAACTTACAATATTTCTCCACATCTTGTAGCACTTGGGCATATTGCCCATGTTGTATTTTGTTGTGATATTTGTTATAGTACAAGTAAAGGAGTGAGAGGCCATCCACACACAATCCCTTCAAATAGCTTATCTCGCATTTAGTACAATTTCGAATACATTTCTCCCATTCTTTTGCATCATAAGTGTCATTTGCACAATCCATCTAGCCCTTAAATTTTTCTTTACCAACTATATTGTTTGCATTCGTAGAAGTTGGAACTTTCCTTTCCCTTACCTATTAAATAGAATTCAGACTGTTGACCCCAATGAATACAATACCGCTTTCAGCTTGGACAAGAATGGGCTCCTTGACAACAACTTTACTAAGGGAGAGGGGCCTATAGTGGGCCACCCTAACTTTGAGCTTCTCAAAGTCTTATGTGAAAATTTCAAATCACTCCCAAATTTGTACAATAGCTTATTTGGCAACTTCCTTATAAAAATTGGTTTTAAGGCCACATCATCAATTATGATGCCACATCAGCATGCTTTTTGTCAAGGTATCCAAAAAGGCCAAAAAAAAAGGTGAGACTGATAGTGGGTCACAAAGTCATGTATTATTGGTGCACTGATGTGGCATCACATGATTTGTCAATTTTTGTACTTTATGGATAAAAGTGTTTTGCAATTGAATATTAAGTGTAAGTTTATTGGATATTAACCCTACCTATTATGGGGCCCACTCAGGCCTACTTCTATACCTACCATTGGACCCCTACCCACTATGGGCCCTTCCCCTTATTTCATGGATAAAAATTTGTCGCAAAATGCTAATTACTGGATTCGGGATCTAGACAAACTATAGGAAAAACCAGTGCCATCTTAGTCTCAACATCCTCCAGCACAGTAAAGACTCTCCCAGACTGTAAAGGCTCTCCCAAACTGGAAAGGCTCAACACAGAGTTTCCCATATAACACAACACACTCGTTCCGCCGCCCAATTTTCAAATCCTTGAGGTTCACCGGAACAAGATCAGTTAAAAACTCTGTTCCTTTATGCTGCAGTTCGTATCTTGTTCGAAGCGATTCATGCAAGTGCAAAATTATTGCAACCTCAGGCTATGTCACGGATTGAAGTTAAAAACTTCTTATCGAAGCTTTTAATGGCAGCGGAGAAGAAGGTGTTAGGTATCGCATCACCTACTCCAATGATGCCAAGAAACCTGTCAAAATATGGTGGTTCCACCTGACGTTACCCTCGAAGAAACAGAATGGTGGCCTTGAAGCTTGTTGAGGCATGGCTGCTGATTGTCCTCCTCCTTGTGCTGATTGAATCGTATTTACTGAATTTAGGCATTGACTGAATTTCCAATAATATAAAGAATCATGTTTCTATAACGTAAGAGTGTGGGCTATAATAAATTTTTAAAATGGAAAAGGTAATAATAAATTAAGTTTGGATTGAGTATGAATCAAAAAAATGTGTCTAGAAGAATAACCATAGAGGTGAAACCCTAGATTAGATACTCTGAAATCGTTATTACTGTTTTGACTCGACTTTAGGAAACACGGCCCGAATACCATTGTGATACTTCAAGCTGTTGTAAATTAGATTTAATAGCCGAGTCCGTTGCTTTTTTGTTAAACTTTTGAACAGGGCACCTATCCTTCCAGTATGAACTTGTAATGATCAACGTCAGATTTTCAAGTTAAGCTTACTAATATTTATATCTATCAGTTTAGAAGACTGCATTCCAACATTGATTAGTAAAGTTTTCTGACATAATGAAATGTGAAGCCATTAATGTAAATTTAGCTTACAATCCAGGTTTAAGAAGTCAGAAACTGACAATTCAAGTCAGTTTGAGATAAAAAAGGAGGCTACTATACACATCACTAAAACTTTGTCCTAATTGTCAGTAGTGTTAATTCCTCAATGCAGATAAAAAATATTTGCAATGAAAACAACAATCTACATGTGAATATCTTAATGTTTATAATGAAATATTCGATTTTAAACCAAAAATATATTTTTTAAGTTGAAAGTAAAATATTAGTGATGACTGGAAGCTTCCTACCTTTACAAGCGATATATAGTCTTGATATGACGAAAACGAACTAGAAATTGCCAGGAGTAGCACACAATTAACAATTTGCGCATCAAATTAATAACAAATTGAACACATAAAATATTCTTCAGTCATATCAGAAACTTTCTCCACTTTTGTGGACTCTTATTTCATCAGTTGGAGCGGCTAAACAGAAATGTTTGGGTTGGTTAACAAGCGACCGCTCCAATTGTCTATCGATAAACGGCACTTTTTCGTTATTAACAGTTCGTAATGAATATTCAGTGTTAATAGACGAACAAATTCCCGGTGATACGGTGTTTCTCGATGTTAACTCCCGGTCACTATCACGATTGACAGTTATTCCACGTGTTTATACGCCTACGTGGCATGGAATATTTGGTCGTTTGATTTAAGTGTCTGAAATGACCTTGGGGTAATTGTTACCTGGCGTGTAAAGCGAGGATTTGGAGTTTCCTATAAAGCGTTCTATATTCATTAGATAATATCAGTTTATTAATTAATCCTCATCTAGATCGTCGACGACCGACGAGAAGCGCTCAAGAATGGCAGTCACGTATACATAACTTTTTGAGATCTGAAGCAAAAGTTAAAAACAGACAGATTAAATGTGATTTTTCTAGGACTTAGAAGGACAGAATTAATGGAGAAACTTATAATCTCGTTTTACCGAAAAAAAAACAAGCAAGAAACAATAATTCTTTGGCTGGTAATACGTATGATTGACATGTTTACCAAGCAATCATTTCAAATATATCAATAATAAATTTAACTATATATTTATTAGCCATTTAAAATTAAAAGATGTGACATTATTTTCTATTACACTTGAAAAGTTTAATTAAAGAGTAATAAGTGTACTAAACTAGTATATATATATATATTAAATATTAATATATATATAAAATAAGTTGAGAATTATCTTTTCTAGAGGCGCCTATTTTCATCAACTTATTCAAAACAACAGTAAAGACTCAATAGCACATTAGAGGTTAAACACAAATATGTTTAGTTGTCTTATGAGTTCCCCATAAAATTTGAATTGACTGAATTTAATTATAATTTGATTGTCAATACATATGCCCAATTTATTCTTTAAACAAATGTGATACAATTGTCAATTAAGATAATATCAAATATTAAATTTATGTATTTTCTTCACAAAGATACAAGTTAAAGTAACCAAACCCTAGTTTTGATTCTAGCGCGTATTAAGAAAACGTAACATTGCTAAGTTCTGAACCAAATGAGCCCTACCAAGTCCAACAAATTCAACTTGGGAGACTTTCCATCCCACTCAATAATAAAACAACCATAAATAAAAAGCAATAAACCTTACGACTCCTTGAATCTTTGTTTTGTTTTACTGCAACAATAGATTATAACAATTCAATTGGTTTCAACAGAACTAAAGCCAAATTTGTGATAGCTAAATTCAAGTGAATCCAAAAATGTAAAGTCAAACCTGCAAAAAATCCAACTTCAGGAGAAGAAAACCAAACCTGCAACCACAAAGTTTTGAAACGGTTATGATTCAACAACCTCTTTTAATATAGGTCTTCATGAATTCAAAGATAAGAACATCGAAAGAAAGTTGTGAATAAAATAGATTTAAAACTACATTAAAAACAAAGCAAAAAAACCTAAAAACTATTGAAAAATAAACAAAAAAAAAATTACAAATAAATGCATTGAAATTTATTATAATTAAAAAAATATATATTTGTGTTACTACTATAAATAAATTTCCACTCTAAAAACTTAAAAAAATATTAAATGACATTAAGTACTTAATTTTATTTTTATTTTTTAAAAATTAAATTGATTTTAAAATCTAAAATAGCAACATTACTTTAATGTATAAATATATATTATAAAATAAAATAAATCTTTATAATTATAATATGAATGATGAAATACTATTGCAATGAGAAAAAGTGATGAAAATAAGTACCTCGAGAAGGATCAACATATTTTATGTAAATAATAATGTTATATAAATACTAATTTACTATAATAATTACTATAATTGAATTACTTATAATTATTAATATTAAATTTTAGTATTAATAATAATAAAAATGAAATTATTATAAAATTGATTATGATATAAAAAATAAGTATTTTAGAGTGAATAAGATATCAAATTGATTTAAAACCGTTTTTAAATCTGCTTTAAATCTACTTTAAATCTTCTTGAAAAAACGTCTACATACAATAAATGTAGTTATGCTAGCTGCATGTCATTTGAACATCAAATTCAAACTAAAGAATTTTTCCTTACATTTAATTTTGATTTTTGATGGATGCCATTATAATACACCTCTCCGCGTAAATATCTTCGTGTAAATCTTGAAAATCTATAAATAAATTTATAATTTAGAAGAAATTTATTTATAGATTTTCAAGATTTACATGAAGATATTTAAGAAACCAATTAAGTCTAAAGTCAGATATGAACATTGAATATTAAATCAATCTACCCATAAATAACAAAGTTATGAATGTGAACTTGAATTTCATGAAGGGAATTCATGAGTACAAAATATTCATTTGAATATTAGTGAGACTTATTAATGTAAATTAAAAGTATAGAGAAAGATTTAAAGGGTCTAAGTATAGCATTGAATCTTGTGAGTCAAAGGGGGTCTCAATATTTTTATTACACAAGTGACAAAAAAAAATAATAAAAGCACATTTAGCCTCATTGAGAATGATCCTTTTAGTGGTATATTTTGTTATTCAAATAAATTTTGATTAGGTGGTGTAAGCAAATTATAAAAGTAGTACGTTGAATGATTATACATTTTTATATGAAAGTTAGATAATTTTATGTTTAGTAGCATCAATAAAACAACATTGGGTGAGCTCATAATTCTAGAAAAATGTTAGAGTAAATTTTTCATCAAATAAATTTTAAATACGAAATTTGATCTTGTATAGAATAGATTAATAAAATAAAAAAATTAGAATTAAAAGATGATCTATTGAAGGAAATTTATTAACTCAACTTATTTTGATTGTTTATTAAAAACCTAAAAAACTATTAATGTAATTTATAGATAATTTTTTAATTTAAATACAAATAGGAAGGAGACATATACTACAATTATACTTACTTTTAGTAATTTTGTATGTCTATAGAACTTCATATATTTAAATTTTATTTAGGAAAATTAAGAATAATTAATAAAGGTTAAAACAAGATAATATTGTCTTCCATTGATTCTTGATATACAAAATATAAATAATTTCATTTTTTCATTTGATTTTACACATGTTGAAGCCTACTTTTGAGCATTGGATTTGTGTCATGTATACAATCTATACATGTCAATTAAATAATATGTTGTGCAATTTGTTTGTATAATGACTCACACCACTAAGTCCTTTATTTTAAAGTGAAAGTAGTGTGGCACATATATCTTGAGTAGTGTTTCAAGATAATCATAGGAGTGATCATGATGGGAAAAAATATTATACCATTAAAATTTAGATTTTAATAAATTAATTTCATAATATTCAATAAGTATATGTGGAGAATTTTTTATTCTTTTTCCTAATATTATATAGACTATAAGACATCTATGAGTTTATGCTCATAGGGGTGAAGCATCACCTAGATGTAATGAGTGTTAAGTGGAGAATTAATTCTCATGGGAGATGGGTTCGTATGAACTATTACTCATGAAAACTAGTTCAACAAGTTTGATTCTAAAAATATGCAATTGAATATTGATATATCATAAGTTCACACACTATAGAAATAATTTCTACTTATCAATGAGATGAACAATTATAAAATGGTTGTTTCTTCTTCTATTGAATTTTTTGCATTTTCATGTTTAGAGATCTTTGATGTTGTCAAATAAAAATCTCCAAATTTATTTTGAAAAAGAAAAAGTAAAGATAGATTAAAAGAGAAATAAGTGAAATCCTAGATAAGAAATTATAAAATTACTATTATTATAGAGATAAATAATAAAGATGGAAAAAAGATCATATTGATGGATAATTCCATAGAAAATTACATTAACATAGTACACTTGTTGCTATTTAGTAATTTTTTTTAACAAAAGATACTATCATTGCAATGTGAAAGTATGTAACAACTGTTAAGTTAGATGGATAATAATTATATTAGAATCTTATTTCATCATCTCTAACAATGGTTGCATGCACAATCTTAAGAAAATATTATTACTTAGATTAATATTTGAATTTCAAAAGTAGGAAAATTAGAATTCAAGCTAAGTACATATGTAAATGCAACTAAAATGCATAGCATTGAAACATCTTTTAAATTATTGACTTCAACATTCTATAATTTTTCTTACAAAATTTTCAACATGTATGGAAACACTCAAGATAGGAAGAAATTTGTACATTGAAATTTATTCATGTTGTAGAGTAGGCATCTAGTCCTAAACTAGTAGTAGACATTAAAATATATTGCAGATAGTTGGAAGAATCAAACAATCCTCAAAATTAACCATCATTTATTTTCATTAAGACAATATTGATTTTAAATCTATTATAGGAATTAATATATGAATTTCACATGTAGTCTATCTAACATTTTGAATTTACATTGGATTGTATTTTTTGATTAGTTATTATTTTTAATGTAACGAAATTATAATTTTCAATTAATTAATAAATATCATCAAATGTGAATTCAAAGGGCTAGTTAGACATTGACTGAATTTTCAATAATATAAAGAATCATATTTCTAAAACGATAAGGGTGTGGGCTATACTAGAGAGAATATAACTATTTTCACCATTTTTATGTCATCATCATGATTAAACAAAAATTTGAATTTTATTTTATGCTAAATTTTTCATGAAGAATAAAGAGTAAGAGAGTTATTGAAATAATAAAATAAGATTTTATTAAAATACAAAAAAATTAAAAATGAAAAATAAAAAAACTCATAAATCAATGTAAACTTCATTAATGAAAAATAAATTATTTAGATTAAATGTTATAAAAATATAATAAATAATAAATTAAAATTAATAATAATAATAAATGAAATCAAATGTTTATATAATTAGAATTATCCATTTATAATCATTCATAATTAATAAATACTATTTATTTACCAAAATATAATATAAACGAACACTTATTAGAAACCAATTAAAACTACATTCAAAACATAATTTGACATACACAAATATATATATATATATATATATATATATATATATATATATATATATATTTCTTTTAATAAGAATTGAAATGTTATTTAAATTTAGCTCTCTCATCGGTTCTTCAAAACCTAATTCTAAATAATTCAGCAACAAAATAATTACAATTCCCAATGCAAATCCCCTCAACCAAAGGTAGGTAGTACGGTGAGCAAATATAGAAATAAAAGTAGAAAATGATTGTCTCGAAGATTCAGAAGAAAAGATTTCAGAGTGGAGGCTCCAGTAATTTTCTGGAAACAAGTGGCTCCACATGTTCCTGGAGGTTTCCGTAAACCATAGTGCACGCCTTCACCATTTGTTTCTCTGTGTCACTCGCACAAAGGTTATAAAAGTCTTTGCGGTCCAACAATTCCCAACGCGCATACTTTTCTGCCCGATCCCTCCACAAGCAAATACATTTTTGCATGAAAATTGAATGAAGAAGGCTCCCTGGACAAGTCTTGATCATGCCATTCACTGCATCACATAAAAGCCGGTCATCAATCTCATTGAGTTCCTCCATCACCGCCTCCTTTCTAAGTTTCCTTGCTCTGACTGCAACAGCTGCAAAATACGCAGGAGTAAACGAGGCCCGGTGCCAACTTTCTAGCATATCAGCATATTCCCCGAACATATTCTGCTCATCCCGCCAAACATTTGCACAGTTTTCCACTTGGGTAACAAGCCTCTGCAATTGAGTAGCCCGGTTTTGGATCTTGGACACGCTGGCTCTCGAGTAGGCTGCATAAAGATTCTTAAATTTATTGTGACCATTCATTATATTCATTTCTACCTTGCATCGTTTACAGACACAACTGAAACCAAAGGCTGTGGAAGACTTCTGCCGTGAAGGGTACGGGACCAAAACATTAAAATAGGGGATGGTGATTTCTCGCCCCTTTTCAATTTTGTGTGTTGCATGTATCCTTTGAATATCACCCACATTGATTCTGGCTGCGTTGGGGGTGCAGGAATGGTTGATGAAGGAAGGAAGCAGCCACACCCCATAATACAGCCGCGCTGGAACATCGTTAAAGATGACTGATTCCTTGCAATTGTCTTGCATCGAGGCTGGACAAGCATCGTCCAAGGAAATGCGTTCTAAGATGCGAAGGATTTCGCGGTTCTTCTGTTTCTCGCTCAGCTTATAATATTTTTCTCGAAGTGTAGCCCAGTATAGTGGGTACCCTAGGCCAGTCATGGAAACGAAATCCGACATTTTTGGAATGAAGAGCGACAAACCCTTGATGCCATGAGAAAGAAAAATCTGGCGAGTCGTTTCTCCGCACGATGCCAGAGCATCCTTCACAATCTGGAGCAGTGCATTGTGATCTTTCATAGGCGTGTGAGAGACAGCCAAACCCTTGCTGAGTAATAATACCTGACCTTCCAAAATATCCTCCGAGGCAAACAAACCCCTGCCGCAGCCATTGCTTGTCATTTTGATCTCGACGGGCCCAATAAAATCGGCATCGGGTTTCAAGACATTCGGGATGCGTAAACTCGGTTGTAAGATTGCTTCGCTAATCTCAAAATACATGGACCCACATGCCCGATATACCTCAGTAATCTGATCCTTCTGTTCCGGGAACAGAGCACATGAATTCTCAAGCATCTCAAATGCCTTCTTATATCTTCCTACAGATAAAAGCGATGCAAGTATTGGCCTAACTTCTGAATTGTCGAGTTCGTAGCATTTCTCAGCATCTGCCAGTGCTTTCTGGTATCGAGCAAGTTTCAAATACGCCCCCCATCTGAGAAAGTGCATTATATTAATGATTGAACAATTTCCTGGCATTCCTTGGGAGAGACACACTAAACATTTAGTAGTATATCGCACACATTTCTTCCAATCATCTGCTGCATTATGAGCTCTCTCTGCACATTCCTTCCATCTCTTAAATTTTTCTTCACCGACTGTAACATTGACATCTGCTGAAGCAGGTAGGCTCTCTACTGTTTCGATAGACAAGGGATTCTCTACATTGATGAATGAGATGCCGCCCTCACCTTGCACAAGCAGGGGTTCCTTGACTGCGATTTTTCGGCCTCGAGGATAATTGCATCTTGCGAAAGTTTGATGAATAGACGAGGGATCTGGAGAAACAATGGAAAGAGCCACTGCATTCCCACTCCCTACCTCCTTGAGCAGAGTGTAGATTCTCCCAAATTTGAAAGCCTCAACACAGAGCTCGCCAAACAGCACCACACCTTCATTCTGCTCCCCTGTTTTCAAATCCTTGAGGCTTACTGGAACAAGTTCATCTGCACTCTCTGTGGCTTCATGACTTCCCTGGTATTCTTCTTCATTCTGCTCCCCTATTTTCAAATCCTTGAGACTTACCGGAACAAGTTCCTCTGCGCTTTCTGTGGCTTCATGACTGCCTTGGTATTCTTCTTCATGTTTATCATGCATGTTTAAAATCTTTCCGACTTGAGGATGCGTGAGATACAAGCGAGCTTTGTTGTGGAGTGAAGTTAAACGTTGCAAATCAAAATTCCTGAAGGAATCAAGCATCACATCTATATCATCATCCGCACCAAGAATTCGAACAAGTGTCTCATAATATCGGGGTTGTATATTTTCTCCAGATTGCCGATCTCCCTCACTAGCCTGTGATACTTTTTGAGACATACCTTCTTGTTTTCCTTTTGTTTTTGCTTTTTTGCTTTATTCACTAATAATATTGCATGCCAGTTGTTGTGTACACAGATTGAGCGCCGACAATGAATGCACTCGTTATTGTGTAAAATAAGAGCATCTCTCAGAAGTGGTGGCCGCTTCTGCTTAAATTTACCTGTTCACATGTTCAGATAGCTTCAGGTGTATGGGATTTGCCTACCACTGTGGAAAATTGATCCGATCTTGCAAAGAATTGAAAAATTAAAATGGTAATAATATATTAGGTTTGAATTGAGTATGAATCAAAAGAATGTGTCTAGAGGAAGAACGATAAAGGTGAAACCCTAGATTAGAAACTCTGAAATTATTATTGCTGTTTTGATTCGACCGTAGAAAACATGGCCCGAATACCATAGTGATACTTTTAGCTGTTGAAAAACAAATTTAATGGCTGAGTCTGTTGCTTTCGAGTTAAACTTTTAAACAGGGCGCCTATCCTTACAGTATGAACTTTTAAACATTTCAACATTGATGAGCAAAATTTTCTGATACAGTGAAATGTGAAACCATTAATGCTTAGCTTAAGATCAAGGTTCAGGAAGGCAGAAACTGACGATTCAAGCTAGTTTGAGATATGGTTACAATACACATCAGTTCAAATTCTCAGCACTGTTAATTCCTCAACGCAGATAAAAATATTTGCATTAAAAACAACAATCTAAATTTGAATATCTTAATGTTTGTAGTGAAATATTCAATTTTAAACCAGTAATAGATCTTTAGCAGCTGAAAGTAAAATATTAGAGATGAGTGGAAGCGTCCTACCTTTACAAGCGATATGTAGTCTTGATATGACGAAAGCGAACCAGACATTGCCAAGAGTAGCACACAATTAACTATTTGCGCATTAAATTAATAACAATTTGAACACAGAAACGTTCTCCACTTTTGTCGACTCACAATTCAGGAATGTTTAGGGTTGGCTAACAATCGACCACTCCAATTGTAACGGCTTTATTTCTTATTTCTTATGATTTTTCTCCCGATCACTATCACGATTGACAGCTATTCCACGTGCTTCCGCGCGTACGTGGCATGGAATATTTGGTGGTTTGATTTCAGTGTCAGTGGTGTAATTATCATTATAAGTGGTTAATATTATTAACTAGCTATGGCACCTTGTGCAATGGGTAGGCCTAAGAGGTGTGGAAGATCAATTAGGAAAAAAATAGTTTATTTTTTGCACACATTTGTGTAGTATATGAGATCAATTGATAGGTCATTTAGAAAGGATTTAATACTAGCAGTTGCACCGGAAGTAGGTGCAATGATTATGCGATTATTATTTATTTTTATATTTTTTTTCAAGTGTAATGAGAGGTTTGTACCTTGGTTTGAACATTAAAGTAGATTTATTTAGTGACAATTGTGTTTTTTGAAAGTTTATCTTGAAAACATATGTACTCATATGGTGAAAATAAAGTGAAGGTTTTATTGATTATGCGTTTTACAATAGATAGTATAGTTGTCATTTAACAAATTTCAATTTGTAAGAATTGTAAAAATCATCTTTCAATCTTCATATCTACTTTCTCTTTGTTTAAGATTTGTGTTATTATTTGTAACTAAATTTTAAACAAATGAATCATTATTTTGTTTAATATTGTGTGGAATATAAATGAATACACAGTATGCCAATTTTCTTAGGTGTATGTTTGTTGCCTTGAACATAATATAAAACTTACATGTATATTAGATGGAACTTTTGAAAAGTAAATCTATTTATTTAATTGGTTGTTATTTGTTTTATTTGTTACTATTAAATCAAAATTTAAGATTGAATTATAATTTAAAATAGATTCATTATGCATTTATTCTCTCAATTCTTGTTTTATATACTATGTGTTGTATTATGTAATAAATCAATTATGCTTACTTACAAATAATGTTTTATTTGTTACTATAGATCTAATATAAGTGTTGGCCACTTGTGGAGGGCTGCTGAGATGAGTGGATCAAACCCTCTTAAATGATGAATGGATGGTGGTAACAACCAAATCTAACTATTGATAAGAAGTGGGGGCTTTCGATGCAGAGTGATGATGATTAAGTAAAAACCACCCACAAAATATTCATCATTGAAATACTATGGAAACCGAAGACTATCAAGCTATGACTAATCTGTTGTCCAAGAAAAGAAATAAAATTGTGTATATCATGAATGTGGACTTCACAATTACAAGTGAGAGGGAAAATTCACCTAGAAATATAGAGGAAGGATCAAGGCACAAATATTTTCCTAGTACTATGTGAAGAAATAGCATCTAGTAGAGCTTCAATTCTTCATTCCACATTTTTTAACAAGGAGCAGAGACCAATCAAAGATTGGTGCATATCCTAGCTGAAACACGCATTAGTTAAGGTAATGCATCCAAACCATCGAAGGCCTTAGTGCTAAAAGTAAAATAATCACAAATAATCTAGATGTTTATCCAAAGATACCCATGTAGACTTTCTTTCAAATAATATCCAAAGCATTGTGGATGGGGATCATTATTAAATATCTTCTGAAATCAATTGAACATGAACTTGGGAAACCAAAATTGACAAAGGCAATGCAGTTTATCCAACTCACAAACTAAAGAGATTTAAGAATATTAGGTGTGATAAAGAAGGTAGTATAGTCAATGTGATATTCACTAAGAGTATAAAGATAAGAAGACAAACCATCAACATTCAAGAGGTTCATGAGATCCCCACAGGGTAGGTAAAGAATCATTGAAATAGAATCACCCTTTTTCCAAATCTTCCAAATGTTCATTTGGTATATAATTGGTGGAATACTTAGACCATATTATTTTACATGGAGGGATCAAAGTAGATCCAAACAAGATCAAGGTAATACTTGATTGGAAGATTCCCTCAAAGCTTCAAAATCTCTAAAATGCCTCTGATCTAGAATGGCTAGAAATATATGATTTCTTTTTGTATTTTCTGATAGTTTGAAACAAATTTAAAAGAATAGTAAACTATAAATGGAAAAGAAGTACTCCAAAACCTCAACAAATTTTAAAACAATTCTTCTTGATTAGATTTGAGTTGCATTACATGAAAAAAATGGGTTGATTAACAGATCCTAGGTGTGGAAACATACAAATCGCAATGACAATCATCAAACTCACTGAGTTTATACTACAGATCTGGTATAAGTGTTGGCACTTGTGGAGGGCTGGTGAGATGAGTGGACCAAACCCTCTTAAAAGATGAGTGGATGGCGGTAACAACCAAATCCAACTATTGATAAGAAGTAGGGGCTTTCAATGCAGAGTGATGATGATTAAATAAAAACCACCCACAAAATATTTATCATTGAAATACTATGGAAATAGAAGACTATCAAGCTGTGTCTAATTTATTGTCCAACAAAAGAAATAAAATTGTGTATATCATGAATGTGGACTTCTTAATTACAAGTGAGAGGGAAAATTCACCCAGAAATACAGAGGAAGGATCAAGGCATAGATATTTTCCTTGTACTCCATGATAGAGAAGGTAGTATAGTCAATGTGGTATCCACTAAGAGTATAAAGTTAAGAAGACAAGCCATCAGCAGGCTGTAACACTGTAAAAAGTGCATTGTGAAATCCAACGCACACCCTTTGACAAGGAGAGTTAGCACCAATAGATGGGAGTATAGTAATGTGATAAAATGTGTACAGAATTAAAATGTGGGGAAGTATGAAGAGAATTCAATTGAATTTTTGGACTCGCTTATCCAAATCTAGTTCATTCTTCTCCTATTATCACTTTTAAACATTCCTTTCTGAAACATATTTCGTAATGTTTACTACTTTATTTTGCAGAGAGGATTTCCTCTTTTATTTATTTTACGGATTTGAGTTGGAGTTTAGACGGATATTAGAATGTGAATCACCTGATTTACTAAGCATTGTATTGGCATACACCATAATATACTAAAATTATATATAATTGAGCTTTGTTAATGGTACTTATTGTTTGGGCTCAAATTTAATTTTGAATCTTATATGAGATTTATCATTGTAGGAAGCGAATGAATAATATTTCAGGGGTATTGTCATGCCCACTTATGGTGGCAATGACCTATCCTAGCAAAAAAATTCAGCTAGATCATGGTCAGGTTTTAGCACAACACATATTTTTGAATGATTGGACAAGTTTATGAATTTATATTAATAGCAGGAAAGGTACATTACAAAAAATCCTAAAGGTATAGAGCTGAAGACTAATTGTCTGTAGATTTCCATACACTTAAGAGTTACCATAGTATTGACTTACATATGTGTTGCTAAATAATTAGCTTTCTGATAGAATTTCACCTGGACTAACCTTGATTTTATTTTTCTTTTTTTAAGCCTCTCAACTAACAACATTAAATATTTTTTTGATGTGGAGAGTCCCATTTTCCCCAAGCGAATCACCTCCTCGTAGCCTCTTAACACCTTCCTTAATGTCCGCATACTGAGAATATTTTACTTCTAACCATATTACCCTTACAAAAATACCTAAATCTGACAGATGATATTTGGCTTACTATTACTTCTAACTTAATTCATTCAAACATATTGTATATTCAGTTGATATGGCATCCTATAAAATGGAAAGCCTACAGATGTTGTAAGAGTAATTACAAAAATATCGCAGGCAGTATTTTTCTGGAAAAGTTCACAACAATTTTTAGCTTTCAGTTGTTATTTTTCTCATTTTTTAAGAAACGTTTGAATGAAAAACTAAAATCTACTTTCTATGAAGACATACTTTAGTTATTCAAAATAGAGATGCAGACGCAAAAAGAACCCTTTAATCTTGAGTAGATGCAAAGTGAATTAAACAGAAATCATTTCAAGTCATGTGATTTACCTCAAGAATCTGGTGAAATTGTGTCGTGGAAAGAATGATGCCAATGAGTAATAATTGGAAAAACCCTAACCACAGGAGAATATTGGCACACGAGTTCAATATCCCTTCAATTGCTACTTCAATCTCTTCACAGTCTTCTACCCTTGAAACCTATCTACCTTCACTTGTGCTTCAAACTATTCATAGTTTCTATTCTTCAATGCCTTCTATTGGGTATCGACTTGAATAGTTCCATAATGGTCGAACCAGTACACACTGGTGAAAAAAAATTGAGAAATGGAAAATATAGAACTCGAAAACAACAATACCCAACTAAAATTTGGAACTCTAAAAAGGGAAATATTCACAAAAGTGAAAATGTAACGAGCATTCTACCTCCAAATAGTGGTTGGTGATGTTCGATTTTATAAGGTTTTTTAACCAGTTGTTGCGGCGAGAGTTTGTTGCAGCTTTATTGGCAGTCGTAGGTGTGGCAAAATTTCTGGTGCATTTCACACGCGGCCACCACCAACAACAGTTTCCATCAACTGTTTCAATTGTGTCCATCTTGTACACACAAATGGTGTTATGGTTGCCCATGCAAATAGAGCCTCCAGCTGTCAAATCCCTCACAACACAACCTCTCTCAAACGACCACCATTTGGCATGTCAATCTAATGAACTCAACATCTGGATCCCACGCATTTCACAACTTCCTCTTCATCGACCAAAAAGCCGGTTGATCAGAATTCACGCGATCCATTGACTCAGTTTTGCTTGTTACAAGGACCATTTACAGTTAAAACTCTTTTACAAGCGGCCAAATTAATTTCCTGTGAATTTTTTTCTCGTAAGATTTATTCAGGCAATTTTTTCCCATGAAAATTATTCAGGCGTGAGACAAAATAAGTGGGTTGTGCCCACAATAAATCGCCTATCGGCTAATTATTATTATTATTATTTTTTTATTATAGAATAATATTACTGTATTTATTTTTAAAATTTTATGTATTAACTATTATATTATTATATAAATATTTATTATTTATGTTATTATTTTATGTATTTTTTATATTATTATATTATATTTATTATTTATGTATTAACTATTGTACTGACTATTATATTGTTATATAATATAGCATTATATATTAAAAACAAAATTATTTATTATATATTTAAAACTAATTAATTATTATATTTTATAAGGGAAAGAATGTCATAATGTTAAAACCTAAATGTGCTTGTTATTAGGGTGGTAATTTTCATTTTAATAAATATACTCTAAAACCCTTTTCGAAACCTAGTTTCAGCTGTAGGTGGCTCGTAATTTTTATTTGAATAAGTATACTTTAAAACCCTTTTCGAAACCTTATAATAAGGAAACATAAAAATAATTAAAATATAAAATATAGTAATAAAATAAATTCATATTGTATTGTATTTAGGAATTTATATAATATATATAATAAACATAATTGTAATATAATTTTATATATAAAATAAATACATAATTAAAATACATATATAAATACTTAATATATGATATTTTAATAAATATTAATTTTATAATAAAATATTATTTTTATAATAAAATATTATTTTTAAAATATATTTAATAATTCAAATTATATAGAAAATCAATTATTAATAAGAGGTATATAGCTGTGAGTTGTGTTCCCTAAGATATGTCAACGAATATTTGATTGTAATTCTGATACTCCCGAGTGGTGGAAAATCAGTGGAACGTGAAAAGCGGTGAACGGATTGAAGTCCAACTTCTAAGGTTTCTCAAAATATGAAACCCTTTACCCAACTATATTTTTCACCGATTATATTGAGCACATGCAACATTGAAACAAAACGCTTGGAAGTCTGAGGAATAGAAAGCGAGATTCAATCGAAATGAATACAAACATCACTCAACCAGATTTGGTGGCACAGTACTCACTGGCGCTAAACATAACTACCTCAAAAACACGGAAAGAACATATTTACTAGCAGTTGCACCGGAAGAAGGTGCAATAATTACGCCGATTGTTATTTATTTTTGTGTGTGCTTTTTGAGGTACAATGAGAGGTTTGTATCTTGGTTTGGTAATTAGGGTAGAGTAATTTCAATTGATCGGGGTAGGTATAGATGCATTCCACACATCTACTCCACGAGCAAGAGGTGATTGCCCTATAAAAAAATTCAATTATAGTTGAATGTTAAAGCTTCAATAACTTTGAATATTGTGATATTTAATACAAATCTACTTAGATGGTGAATTTTTTTAAAGTTTTTCTCTTTAATACAAATCTAGTCACATGGTGAGAATAATGTGACTTAATTAGTGATTATATGTTTGTGCTATGTGTGATTAGATTAAATAATTAATAATCAATACTAAATAATGATAGAAATAGAGTTAGATAAATGTAGACTTTTTTTGTTAAAGATTTGAAGTATTAAATGCAATTGAATAATTTATGTTGGCATCAAATTAACAAAAAATTGTGGAAATTGAAGTACAATGCTTCCATCTTGCTGGAAAATTAATATCGATCTAACTTTTACTTGATATGCAAGATTTTAGATGTTTTTACCATTTAATGGATAGATTATTTGCCATTTAACAAATTGCAATTTCTTAGAAACTCCTTAAAAAGCTTTTACCAATCTACATATCTACATTCTCCTTGTTTTTTATTTTTGTTATTATTTGTCACAAAATTTAAAATAAAATCATAATTATTTTGTTTAATATAGCATGGAATATAAATTAATAAATATTAGATCTATTTTCTTAAGAGAAGGTTTGTTGCCTTCAACATAAAGTAAGCTTACATGAATATTAGATGAAACTTTTGAAAAGGAAGACAATTTATTTAAGATGGATATATTAATGGGAAATTTATTTGTTTTCTTTTTTTTTTCTATTAAATGCGAATTTGAGATTGAGTTCTAATTTAAGAAGGACCCATTATGCTTTTATTCCCTTAATTCTTGTCTTCTTTAATTTTTTTCAATCTTCAACTATTGCCTAGTATTTTGTAATAAATCAATTATATTTAATTACAAGTAATGAGTACAATATATAAGACACCATTTTTTTTATTGGAAGATGTAAATTTATTAAAGTGAAAAATAAAGGGTACAAAAATATTAAATAATTACAATGGATCTTTGAACTGAACTTGAGCAATAGAACTTGAGAAAGTTAAAGTTAGAGAAGGAATTTCTCCATAATATTCTGTTGTCCAATGTCCAACAATTTATTTGGGCTCTTCCAACCTTTGGTCTAATCCAAATTTGGATAAAATAAATTGAAAATCTATTAGTTCTTCTTCTACTAATTTTTCTTTAATCTTTTGATGACATTATGTTTGATGTATGTCCATACTATGTTCCAAAACTTCCATTTTGTTCAATATTTTCTTTAATCTTTTGATGACATATTATGTTTGATGTATGTCCATGCTATGTTCCAAAACTTTCATTTTGTTCATATATTGATGCATACTTGCCAAATGATGAATCTGAATCATTTCAACATATCCATTTGTAATCGTAGCATTTGGTATAAAAGCATTGGCAGATCTAGAAAATAAAAACATTGGCAGTTCAAATTACTACTGGTTCAGAGGCTACTTAAAGCGGGTAAGCCAGCTTCCACCCAAAACTATTTTACTTCGTCATTTTGGTCAGTTTTTACTTGGGCCATCATTGTCATGAGCAACTAATTTTCCTGTTGAACCACATGAATGTTGACCTTCCAACTTGAATGTTTCGTTATTTTGATTTATGCACATAACCTTTTGATGTTCCACATCTTACCACCAAACTATAACTCCTAAATCTGGCTAAATCTGGGCAAACCTTTTTAAATGGTTGCTTAATCTGATATAGTTTTAATTGAATATAAAATTGGGATAAACTTAAACTGACTACTATAACCTTACACCCATCTGGCCAAACCTTTTAACATGGCTGCTTAATTTGATTTTGTTTTAATTGAATATAAAATTGAGCTAATCTTAAACTACACAATTTATGCTACTACACCAAACCAGTGTTTGAGATAACATAAACCTTGATAGAAGAGCATAAAAAAGAACAACTACTGTTTAAGATAACCCAAGAGCATATAATATAACGGTCTGAAAATGGACCTTGATACTCCCCTGAAGGTGGTCAGAAAGGTGGTCTCCATCATAGCCAAAAAGTATCTTTAGAAAGCTATCATCCAGTTATGTAGTTTCTATTCTATATTTCAAAGTATTCAATTGAGTTATTCTAGGTCAATGTATGATGTAAAAGAGCTAGGAGTGGACGGTTTTATGCAAAGTTGTTGGATACATTAAGAGAATAGTGCATAAAGAGAAAAACCTAGATTTCTCTAATCTTTATCTGTTGAATACTTTTCCATATTCTTGCAATATTTATACATTAAAATCCAAAACCGAAATTCCTTCAAGCTTATCTATTGGAATTAGATAGTATTATTTTATTTTTATAGATGAGTATAAAATGAAAAAAATTGTGTAATTTGCTAAGAATAAAGAGTACAGTTATGAAAAGATTTGCATCAACTTTTATAACTTTTTCATGGGAGTCATTAGGGTAAAGCTTTTAAAGGGAAGCAATGGATAATGGGTAGTCTAATGATCAGGGACTTTGTTTATTACACCTTTATTTGGACCATACATTATAGAGTGTTTTTTGGGGCTTTTCTTAGCTTTAGCAATTTTCTGCTGTATATAATCCTGGTAAGCATTGAAGACCAAAACAATTATCATCACTAATCGACTTGTTAACCTCTTCAACATTCTGTCAAACCCTTACAGTAAAATTTAACCCTTTTTTCTTGAGGTGATAAAGCACGTCTCATTATGTACTGTCAATTACAAAACTGCCAGTTAAATTTTTAAATTCACAAATTACCAATTTTAACACTTACATATCATTGTTGCACATTAATTTTATTTCAGAAAGACATCCAAGTTGTGCAAACTTTCAATGAGGATATAAAAAGCATATTTTTCTACTCTCAAATAATAAAATACCATGCAATGAAAGGAAAAGTGCACATAAAATCAGATTTGAAACAAGATACGCACAAATTCTTTGTGAGCTAGGAAAATTCATATATGTACTTCCATTTTTTCCTCCATTATTTCATACTCTTGCACATAATTTATTGGCTTATTTTCACTTGGTATGCTAGGTACAAATATAAATTAAATTGATAATGTGGACAAGGGGCTTCTTGGCGCATTGCATCTCCCATTTTTCAACATATCACAGGATAGCGATGGGCTCAAAAGGAACATGATACCTTAAACTTGGATTCTAATAGGTGTATTAGAGTGCCATAAGTCCCAATCAGCTTGCTCTAAATTAAGGTCTAGAAACTCATATGTATTCATAGGGTTTCTCACTTACCATTCCCTATTGAAACATAAAAAAATTCCCTCTTACACCCACATTCTCATATCAACACATAAACAAGTCTGCTTGGTTAGAACACTTTTCCCTTATGCACTTCATTTCATTTATTAATTAATTTGATTATTGCATAATAATGCCTTGCACACCATTCACAACCCTCCCAGAACGTACTCTTGCTCTACCCTTGTAAATTCTATAAACAATCATATTCCTTGCTACCTATTTGAATATAAGGTTACTAAGATTGGTTATTCTCCTTACATATATACATACTTACTGAAGAGGCCCGTTTAGAAGGACATAGACCAGTAAGAGACTGCAGAAGCATAAACTATACTTCCCTTGTAAAAACTAACAGCATAGGAAGTGCTAGAAATACCCACATAAGTGACAGAAAAATGTTATCTCAAACTACAAATTTGATTTGTGAATATGAAAATTAAAAATTTGGATCCTACATTCAAAACATCAAAACAAAGTGACTGCTGAAACTTGTTTGTCATGTATTATATGAGAATATTCACATATATTAATACTATTTTGCACATTTGCAATTACAAGGCATTGAGGTAAACATCCACAAATTATAGACAATTCACATATGTGTATATGACCTTCCTACATGTTTCATTGATGTGTCTTGCAAGAAACACTTAAAATATTTTGTATCATAAAGAAATCCACATCGTTTGCTACAGATCCTTAAGACTGCATTCCACATTACTGAACAAATATCACCACAAAATATAAAAGGCATTTGACACTTAGTTATTATGTTACAATATGTGTTTACAGTATTTTCTAGAAACATGGAGAATAGTACAACCAACAAGAACAAAATAATTCAATTTACAATTGATGTTGATGATGAATAGTTATTACATGTAGGTGATGTTGACCGAGAACGAACCTTGCACCTCACATGTATCGCCTTATCTATAGCCATTGCAACTTCTATCAGAGTAAGACTGCAAATTTTGTTTAGAATTTTTTTTTTCTGCCTAGTTTAGTATAAAGATATAGCATGAACAACAAGAAGTTATGTAATGTAAAATAACTAAAGCAAACATAGTTTCGACAACAAGGACAAATCTATCTTTTGTTGGGTTGTGATCGTCTAGCAAGTGTCCACCTGTATACCAAAAAGCTTTGAATGAGTTCTAAGTCAAGAGGAAAACATATCTTAAAACATATAGTATAAATTAGGTAGTGAAAAATTTAATTTTAATTTAATGTGAAAGAGTGTGGTTCAACAAGTGTAAACTTCAAATTTTCATAGTGAGAGTAATTCTAATCGACCCTCCTCTTTTTTTCTAATAATTGTGCATGGATTGTTTTTCATTCCCACCACAAAAAGTGCCAAGATCAAGGGTATGAGAAAACACTGATGTCTATCTAGATTTCTACCAAAGGAAAAGTTTATCACTCTTCAATGAGGCCTACAGACTTGGGAACCAGGTACAAAGAAAGTCTGGTCTGGACTCACCAGACTCATCGAGTCTCATCTAGAAAACTTGCCCATGATAGTAAAGTGGAAAATTAGAAAAAAAACATGAAAAAAACACACTTAAAATGACCTGTAAGTTTGTAACACTTCAAAATGATATTCATTTCATTTGCAAGCAAAGCAATGAGAAAAAAAGAGCATTGGAGGAGCAAAAAAAATCCACTGAAACAAAAACCAGCAAACATAAGGCCTACCTATTGCTTTGTGGCTTTGATACTAATGTTTTTTGAAAGGTTTGGAGTCTAGAATCTTGGAGCTTAATTAAAGGTAATAAAATTATGAAAAATGGCAACCATTAAGGTCTATGCTACCTCTCAAACTCACTGAGGATTGCCACCCCTGAATGCCCACTCTAGAATTAAAAAGAACAAAATAAAAAATCATTTTGGGCCACATTAGACTGAATTACATTTATACTTTTGGTTTTTCAAGTCAATCCCGATCATAAGTAAAGCTCCTATGGTTGTGGCAGCATTGCAGACTTGTCTGAGAATGAGCACAAGACCCTGGACAAAGCTAGTGATACTGGGCTGAGTGATACAAAATCCTCTCTACTGTAGTTTGTGACTCCATGTGATTTTTGTTTTTGATGCAATGGAAATCATAATCCAAGAGTTTTGTACACCTAAAACACTTGAGAATATGTATATGATTTTAAATGTTCTTTTCTTCAACTCAAAGCTGCTTTTGTACCTATTTTATCCATGTATACTTCTGAATGTGATCCAAGTAGATTCTAATTGATTATTGCATTATGTATTTTAAGTTAATTTATTGACGGGTGCATAGTAAAAGCATTAAATCTTTAAAAAATCCCTATATTTCATAATTTTTCAATTTTCCAAGTCTAAGTCAAAAATCAGACTACCAAGTCCAAGTTTGAGTCAAAAATCAGCGTACCAAGTCCAAGTCTTGGTAACTATACTCCTGACCAACCGATAGAACTCTCTAGAGTTACTGTAAGAGGCCTAGAGCAATGACTTAGGTAGGTTATTCAGGATAGGATATGCTAGTTCAAACTCACTGTTTTCTTGTGTGCATAATCTTTAATTCATAGTTGCCCACAAATCACTTGGGGTTCTTTGTTGGGAGTTTTCAATGTTTCATAGAAATTCCCCAAATGCCTTTGTATCAATTATTGAGGCAATATTTATGATGGAGAGATCAGGTTTTAACATTCTAAGCTTGCTTAAACACAGTTGGTTCAGCAAGGACAGTCCCATAAAAAAATTAAAGTTTTGAACAGACTTCCATATAATGCCAATTTATTTAAATAATGATGAGAATTACCTATCATATTATTATCTCTAAGAGGTTCTGGATATGCCTTGTATAATGTTTGAAATCCAATGTTTCAAGTGATTCCAGTAGAGAGGACCAAAACATAAGATTTCAAACACTATAGGCAGGAAGATCCAGAATATCCTACCAATAATTTGCTGCAAACAAACCACTCATAATGCAAGAATTACATTTTACTCAAAACCACTGAAATGACTAAAAAATACTCTAATAAACTTAGCTTTTCTAAACTAAACAGGAGCTAAAAGTGAACTCCATAAATGAGCATACGTACGTTGAATTAACATACCTTGTTCTGAATTGAGAAGTTAATAAAATTGGTATCTACCAAAACTTGATATGGCAGCCCCAGTGTAGTATTGTACTTAAAAAAGAGTGTTGAGGAGACATTTGGTTTGGAAACACAAGATTAAGAAAAATAACTCATACTCTTAATATATATTAAAGGCAACTAAATGTTGCACCAAAGAAAGCAAGAATAACCATCTATTACATCAATAAATGAACCACAATCACACACAATTTATTAAGAAACTTGCTGCAATATAATGACACATCACTGGGAGAGGCTGCTTTTAACATTTATATATCATATAATTGTTGTTTTACCAGATTATATGACTTGAGTAAAGTAAACATAACAGTAGCATGCATGGCTACACTTTGGAACATGTTTAATAAACATGAACGATTTTTGTTAAACTGACATGTTTTTAAAATCTGACACATTAGACAATCTTTAATACAGAAAAGAATTCTCTCAAAAGCTTAAAAATGATGGAATAAACAAATTATGTGTCAAAACAAACTTTAAACACTTTATGTTATTAATGTAAAAGGAGTCAAGCCAGAAATCAGACTACAAATGAATTTGAAAATAGAAGAGTGAAACCCAATTCTCATTATAATTTCAAATGATGTTACAAAGAAGATATTTATCAACATGAATGTTCAATTCAGCTTCACAATGATTGTTGTTCTTCGATTGTATTTAAGTAATAATAACATAAAATATTTTCATTACATTTAATGCCTACAATTAAAAATTATGTACAATAGGCCATTCATGGCATAGTGTGATGGTTAAATTGTAGCATTGTTGTTGTAACTTGTAGCCACCAAGATTCAAACCCCCATTGGGCCATTGTGAGTGTGAGCGTTGTGCCCTCGCTGATCCATTTTGCTTGTGGGTTTGAACCTTTGCATTGAAGTTGATGGTGTACATGTCGGTGACTTTGTGCTCCAAACACTTGCTGGGTTGGTGAGCTTGCAGATTTTGTGCTCTTGTTGGGCTACTAAGCTCATGGGTTTAAACTATTCGTATTAATGCAATGCATGCATGCTGGGGATGAGGTCCCCCATTTGCGGTCTCACCTAGCTCAATCCAAGGTAAAAGTCATCCAAAAAAATAATTATGTACAATAGTGTTACATTCCCCCCTTAATCCAAAGGTGGTGTCGTGAGACCAAGTATGTCTTTGAATATTTCAACTTTTTTATTTTCTCTTCCAAGCACTTTGTTCAAGATGTTTGCTGGTTGTTCTATAGCTGGGCAATATTTTAGCTATATGTTGCTAATTTTTACATCCAACTAATTTGAAATCTTGTGCTTTGGGGAATTTTAGTCCATTGTGTTTAGTTCCCTTGAGATATCAAAAAAATCACTTTGTTGCGACCCAATGAATTTCTCTATGTTGTTGCATAAATCTAGAGAGACTCCCATAACAAAAGAAACAATCGATTTTGTTGTTATTGTGTAGATCAACCTTTACATAAGTGGTATGTATTTAATTGGATCTACAAACTCTGCAGTATCATCTGACCATATTTGATCAAGCAAGCAATTGTCTCTTTTGTTGAATTAGCTTACTTTTGAAGTGCATTTCTTATGCAAGAAATAAGATAAGAATTTTTGGTTCCTGCAATTCCTTGAATGGTCATATGCAAGGGTTTGTTTAAGGGTTGATCTTTGTAGTGGCATGGTCATATGCAAGGGTTTGTTTAAGGGTTGATCTTTGTAGTGGATTGTTTAAGGGTGTTAATCTTTGTAGTGGTTTGTTTAAGGGTACACCTTCAAAATCATACACACTTAGTAGTTTATGTAGTGTTCTTTATGTCAATCACATAAGCAGCCATGGTAGGATGTCTTTTATTCTTTATACGAAATGTTTGGGGCTATGCTTACATCAATGAAAAGGAGGTCATTGATTATGTTGCAAGCATGATCCCACTGCTAGCAACCTCCTCAATTTTGGATGCAATCCAAGGCACTCTTTCAGGTTAAGTTTTACCCTCAATAGTCATAGTTGGGGCAATTATATTCTACTTAAAGTCGTGATAGCATAAATAAACATTGCGAAAACAATTTTTGTTTAAGTAATGGTTTTCTGAAAATAATATTTCAAGCATTGGTAGAGGATGTGGGTGGCAAAAAGTTGGTGCTTATGTTAATCTTGGGGCATACTACATGGTTGACATTCCTATAGCTCTCTTTTTGGCCTTTGTACAACATGCTGGTGGCAGCGTCAATTACACTTTCCCCATTGATTTGATTTACAAAGCTATGAAATTTATGTTTTCATGCTTAAGAGATAGATATAAAGCTATCAAAATAAGATCTTTCACAGATAAATGATAAAAACCCTGCATTCTAAAAATAAAACAGTTATTGAAATTCTAGTTCTGACGTTCAATTGGAAGTTTGAGAATATAATTAGTTCCCCTATTATAAGGCATCCTATGAAGCAGTCACGGGTAACAGTGAGAATGGTAGTCTATTCGTTTCAAAATGGGTAGGCATAAAGCTAACTTCATATAACATCTCATTGGCTAGACTTCATTGCTACATAATTGTATACTATGATTCATCTGAATTTGATCTGATAGGTAGATGCAAACTATTTTCCATCACAAGCTTGACTTGGTTTTATTATAACTTATAAAACCATTATGCAATTGCCAAAGTAATAAACATGGAAGAGACTTGTTCAAATGTTTCCCACTTGGTTTCCACTTAGCAAGAGTACAGAAAGCACATAAGTCTCTATAGGTTGTAGGCGAAACATTGGTGTTTACTACCAAAGGAATAGAATATTATTTTTTAATATTTTAATTTGTTTCGTATACCAAATTTTTATGGATATTTCAGGGACTATGGCTTGGAATTATCTGTGGATTTTGTATACAAGCAATTTTACTACTATTGGTAACTTCACGTATAGACTGGGAACAACAAGTAGCTCCAATGAGTCTATCCATACTAAACAGTGGACTTAAAAATGCCAGGATATTGGTATATGAGAAAGAACACATTAATTGTATCCAATATTTTTGGAGCAATGATGATGCCTATGACTTAGATGGTACCATTTGAATGTAAATTATGCAGCATAGCAGCCTGTAGTTTATCTTATTTTTATCAAACAAATTTCAAATTTCTTGAGTTAGAAGTTTATCTACACGATTTAACCATTTTGATCTGATGCCCATTAGGTGCATTAATGGAAGTTTTATGTCCACATGCACATAGCATCTGGACCACCAACTTAGTTTTCTCTAGATGCCAAATCTACCTCTTCCTCTTTATAGTCTATTGATTTGGTCATGAGAATGAATGCTTGCTTTGAATCTAACTGAATATTATGTTTACTCACATGAACTTTGGCTATCTTATGGCCAGGCAAGAAATGCAAGAGAAATAATATTTACATCATCATTACTTGAGGTTACTAATGATATAATAAAGGTATGAGCTTTTAATTCTGCTTTTAAGAAAGGTTTATTTTTTGGAAATTCCTTGTAAATTAAGAGAAAAAAATTATGTGGTATAAAAGACATTGAAAAAAGCATCCAAATGAATATGCTTTGATGTTTCTAAGCAGATCAAAATCAATTGCTACATTGTCATAGAATACCTTAACTTAACGTCCTCAATGTTGGTCATCAAACATGATGATAAAAATTATCGACCTTGATGCTGACAAGTTTTGCAGTCAATTGTCAAACTCTTGGAACACAAAAGATTGATTTTTGGCTGCCTTAAGCTCTAAAATGTGATAAGCTACATCAGCTGTAACAGCATTGCCATTATTAAATGAGACATTTTCCTTAATTTATTTAATATGCTTGATAGAGCTGGAAAAAGTGGTATCATTTTTTGAGAGAGGTCACTTTCAACTTGCAAGTGAATAGCAAGAGAAACTATTATCAATTTACATCTTCAATTTGAAAAATTAAATAAAACCACAGAACCAATACCTTAATTTAACAAATAATAACAGAATTGTTTTAGAATGGAATAAAACAAAAAAAAGATGATCCAGCCGCACGCATACAGATTCCAAAAAATAAAAATCATCAAAACCATGGCAAGTGACTTACCTCAATATTCTGTACAAAGAACATAAAACATCAGATACAATTGCAGTTCATAATAATAGCTATAGATATTGGGTCTAGCCAAACCAGTAAGAGTTTGAGAAGTTGAAAGCTAGTTTTTACTTTATAAGACCCAAATGAATACAATTCCCCAGAACAACATATGTATGACCCAGAACAACATGGGTTTCTCCTACAAATGGATTGAGCTTACAAGATTTTGCAAGAAGTGGTTGGGATTTTTCATGAGCTTTTTATGCAGGAGCCATACAAACAACTTCCCAATACAATTCTCTTGCAGTGATATGATCTATTGGAGATAACACAGCCCTGCAGTGATCAAACAAAGGGGGTATCACAATCTCTATTTCTTCAAAACCCCTCTTGTTAAGCTTCTCTCCATTGACCTTTCCCTTCTTTCTCTGCTCTTCTCTTTGAAAGAGGTTCTCCTCCCTTACAATCAAATTATAAAGAGCACCCATTCTAGAAATAGAATTCATCCATAGCCCTGGCTTGCCATCTCCTGGCCACAGAGTACTCCAATTGTATTGTTTCCTGACCACTCAAGCTTCCCATTATTGTTATCAAACAAATTATCCTGGAAACTAAACAATTGGTCTATAAAATCTGCCATGGTCATGAATAAAAAGATTGCAACCAATCTCTTGGGCACCTGAATATCCTCCCCTGTTCTAATATGTTTCATTGCAACTCTCTCGGGGGGCAATATTTTCTGAATTTTCTTTCTCCACTCAAGAAGAAAAATCCCATCCAACTATTCCTCAAATTAAAAAATTAAATCCAAAGTAAAAAATAAGGCAACTTGAACATCCAATGCCTGCAGTTTCAAAACAAACAGAAGAGCAAATAGAATAAATAATTATTGCCTTGACTGACTTGCATTTGATACCTTCGCAACATGTTGTGAGACATAGTCATGTGCAAGCATGGTCATGGGTACACTGGAGTCACCAATGGCAACAAAAACTGCCAAAAAGCTTTGAATGAGGCTTAAACACAAAGAAAAATGATTTGGTAGTGCACATATTCCAAAAAAATTAAACTTACTGAAACCATGGCAAGCGACTTACCTCAATACTTTGCACAAATTGTGTCATGCTATCCAAGATGCCAATGAGAAATTTCCTACATAGAAAAACCAAAACCAAGCTCACTATAACTGCTGCATTTAATCTATTCACAATAAACAAAATCTAAAAATATTGGGATTTTAGGGCTACTTAGATTCATGAGCTGGAGACAAGATTTTTGGCTTGCGAATGATATCCAATCTGATTTCGAGATTGACAATGAAAGGTATTAAATGTGAGATCAAATTTGTTTTTAGGTGTGAGAGAGTTTCAACCACCGGGAATTTTTTTTGGTTCAACTTATAGGCATTTCAACCATTCAAAATTTATTTTCAGGCGTGAGACAAATGAATACAATTCCTGAGAACAACATATGTATGACCCAGAACAACATGGGGTTCTCCTACAAATGGATTGAGCTTACAAGATTTTGCAAGAAGTGGTTGGGATTTTTCATGAGCTTTTTCAAGAATAAACTACTTATTATGTGCCCTCAAACAAAATCTGAATGGAATTACTCAACCAATATGTGACAACAATTTCAAAAAGCTGTACTATATACTTTAGAAACAATGATCTATATTCTGTAATAAAAACCAAAGAATTTTGAAATAATTCCCCCTTCTATCTCACATAAGGGAAAGTAAGTATCTAGAAAATTTTTAAGAGGCCGCTGAATTCTAAAAAAGTCGATAATTTTCTTCTGCACCAAGGGAAATTCTGTATAATAGAAAATTGTTTACACACATAAATGAAACTACATTCATAGAATTAGACTTTATGATGGTAAATGAAACTGTTGCCTAAAGCTCGAGCTAAAAGCTTCCCTATACCTTCTTGTTAACCAATAAAAAAACTTGTACTGCTGCTGTTAAATTTCAAGATTGATGGGTAGATCCAAATTTACCATACAAACAGGCTCTGTGATTTAATCTACACAAGGGGACTTGTTCAACACACCTTTAATTTTCCAATTTCCTGGCCATTGTTCACATAAAACAAAAGATGGGCATGCCACTGTGGGCCCAATTTTAACCAGTCACCTACTTAAACTAATAATAGCACTAACAGTAACGTGGACTTGTGTACCAAAATTCCTCAAAACTCTAGAACAAACAAATCAATAAAATAGTCTTTAATTAGACAAAGAATCCTTTAGTATACATATAATATTATATATACCCTTATTGGGTATAGGAGATATAAGAAACAACTCATAGAGCTTGCCAGGCCAAAGCCATGGAGTTTTTTGAGGGGGAAAAGTCTGTGAGATGTAAAAGCCACCACAACAAATATCTGTATGCAGGGGATGATGAAATGACAGTCAATGAAGATAGAGATGGAACAAACAGAAATGTAAGATGGCAAGTTGAATTCATTCAAGGGCAGTCTAGAATTAGATTGAAGAGCTGTTATAATCGTTACTTGACAGCAACAGAGACGACATTAGTGGGCACGTGAAGATCAAGGGAAAGAATAGTTTCCAGTATATTGGATGTAAACCTCAAATATCTACAAACAAAAGACCAGATGCATAAATTTCAGCGTGCTTTGGTGTGTGGAATGTTGCATCTAAGATTAGAACAAAAGAACCCACAAAAAGTCTTGATTCAGAGTGTACCAAAATTTTAAACCCTAAAAAAAATCAAACAGAAACTGTGGAAGTGATTTACCTCAAGATTCTTTTAGTTGCTGCTTCAATCCATTCACAGTAAATGAGAGTAAAAGCGCAATGACAGTAAACGAGAGATGCGAGAGATTTTTGAAAGCAAAATGGTGATGAGGTTACCACGGTGGTGCAGAGCTGTTAAGTGCAATTTAAGTGGAGTTTTTTTAGCGGGATATCAAAGAGGAGGTGCTATTAACATGTGAAGTGCAGTCTTAAAGGCGTGGGTGGCGGGAATTCTCCAGCAAACTTTTTAGACGCCTGAGATAATTCTTCCGATGCCGTGATACAATTTCTCTCAGGCGTGAGACTTTTCCGTGGGCAAAGCCCACAATAAAGAGCCTATCGGCTAATTAAAAAAAAAATGATAGGTGTGAAAGTTCAATTAAGGGAATTTTTGTTCTATGTTTTTGCATACATTTGTGCAGTATATGAGGTTAATTGGTAGGTCAATGCAGATCATAACTTCAAATGATCTAAAACAGAATTGAAGAAAACCTTTGAATCATGAAGATATTAATTAATTTTGGGATTTAATGGAGAGAGAGGAAGAGATAGAGGGGGTAAGAGGAAGACTAAATCATTGACTTATTATACATAGAGAAGTGAATACCTTGACAGAAGCTCCAAAAAAAAAACAAAACTAAAGTTTTGTCTTTCTAAATGTCGAATAAAATTTATACATGGAAAATTTATACCTTGAGTCAATCCCCTAAAGTAATCATATTCCAAGGAAAAAGGTTATAATGTAGTGCAAAATTAGAAAAGATGATTGCAGGCATTAACTAAACTTCCACACTTGTCATACAAGCGTATAAGTGTATTTTGTAGAGGTTAACATGTAGCAAGTTCTAAATTTCTGTCATTTCTATGGGAGTGTATTTGTTTACCCAGTGGCACAGCTAGTAGTCTTGAATGATTATTAAATAGTAGCAGGGGTGGAGGCAGTTGCGAGCGAATAGTTCCGAGCGAACAGTTCCAAATCTGGGCGATGAAGCAGAGCCATTTGGAAGATAGACAAGGGTAGAGGCAGCGAAGCCAGCAATAGAGCCAAATGTGACAACACCTCTACCGGAACAATAGGCGATCATTCAAAGCTGCTCCATCAAGCTAGTTTCCCCTACCATTCACTATTTCACATTTCCAAACCCATTCATTCCATACATCTGTTTTTCCTTCTGTTCTGCGATCATGTTGTCTTCTTTACTCGGTATGGAGTTTCTTCTTCTGGTTTTCCACCATTAAATGAATCGGGTTTTACAGTATGCTTTGTATTTTGACATGAGTTCAGCTCCGCAGAAATCCCATGCGTGGGATGGTTCCCCTGTGGCGTGTCCCTATTTCAGCTTTCAGAGCTCAAATTTTCAATCAACGGTTTATAAGCACCTAGAGGGCTTGGTTGACAGTGTGGTAAATGGCAGTCGTAGATTGTTAAAACCATCAATTTTTCCTACATTGCCTTTAAGAAAAAAATATCTTGAAAAATCCGAATGGACAAGACATTAGGAAAATGAATTTGATTCATGGATGTCTAGTGTAGAGTAGAAGAAAACTTTCGAAGCTCATTTTTGCCATGGATGGTTGAAAAGAAATGAGAGACCCTAGTTGATACCGAAAGGAATCCAGCCGCCCATCATTTTTCATCATTTTTCGGCTGTTTTTTTTTTGCCCTTTTTCGGGTTGCTTTTCGCCGTTTTTCCCTGCTTTCCCTGCCGCTACTGACATTATGAAGCCCGTACTAAAGTCATACGCGTATTCCCACTGAGGTGAATGGTTAAAAAGTAGCGTCATTTTCTGGGTAATATTATAGAAAATTCCAGGAATGGGTCCCACTATATCCGTCAAATGCACGCAAGCTATCCTGGTTTAAACACGATATGATGTTATGCACGATTTGATTAGGGCGTGATCTCATTTATGTTTATTCTTTGCACGAACCGTGAGCCTGCAGGCCCCAGCTCTGAACGTTTTGATACTCTCCCGGTCTCGGGTTCGAATCATCCAGCGTCCAAATTCTTGGGTTTCCCCAGCCAGTCAACATGTGAAAGTGCGTCTAGGCCAACGACATTACTGTACATGGGAGATGCAAATTTGAAGTGTCAAAGAGCCATGAATTTAATTTATTAAGGGATTTTTTACTTTGAAGTTTTGATACTTCTTTTAACTAATTAATTAATGTTTTAATTTATGACACTTTCTATTTTTTATTAATTTTATTTGATAAAATGATTTAAAACATTATTTTATTAAATAATTTTGGATAAATGATTTATTTCAATTAATTTAGATATTATATTTTAAAATATTTATTTTATTATTTTAGATATTTCTGAATTAAGCTTTATTTAATTTTATTTATTGATTTAATAGATTTAGAAGATTCAGAGGATAAATGGATTTGATGAGTATAAGTAGTTATTATTAGTTAATAAATTGATTTATAGGATTTATTCCTTTAGTTATTTATTTTGAATGTGATATATGAAGCGATTTTTTAATTTGAAGATTTGATACTTCTTTTAACTAATTAGTTAATGTTTTAATTTATCTAACTTTCATTTTTTATTATTAATTTTATTTGATAAAATGATTTAAAATATTTTTTATTAAATTATTTTGGATATATGATTTATTTAAATTAATTTAGATATGATTGTAAAATATATTTATTTATGCCGAACTACTATGAACTGCACGAAACTATTTTTTTAAATCGACGGCTTCAGCCATCCTGGAGACGACTCTCCACACTCTGACCGTCGCTTTTAAAACACAGTAGTCAACATCGAAGGCAAGGCATTTAATAAGGTGTAAATGTATTCCAGTCAACATCGAATGCATCTGATGGCTTCTTACCTCCCGATGTCAAATCTATTCAGAGAATATAATATTTTACTACGACAGTGAAATCTACGGCAATGTGTGTTGTATTGCATTCCCTTTACCGTATCGAACTGCAACTTGCGGCTATCACAGTAACTTCGTCTTTAATACGAAAGGGTACATGCTCAGAACTGACGCAACTTTAGCTGACACAACTTATTCTGCAAGTGGGTGTGCGATCATTCTGCAAGTTGTTCACCGCCTCCAGCACGGAACTATTTGGAAAGGACCAAGCTTAAAAAGATGATCAACGACCGGTATCGTGTGGGAGACGATTGAACCTGTTTTGTCCCTCAATTGTTTTCCACTGCTTTTTGACCGCCTTGAATGCTCTATCGACTTCTTGCCACCTTCGCTTAGATATTATCTTTCGCAGTAATGGTGCAGTCATCTCCCGCGTCCTCGTATTGATCATCTGGCATGTCCTGAATACTTCGAGTGAATTGGGCATCCTGGTTTCTCTTGTGGATTTCTTCCGACAAGCGGCGCATTTCCGCTGCCGCCTGCTCATGATCGTCAACTTCCTATTGATATTTCTCCAACTCGAGCGCCTGCATTTTCATTACGACTTGCATGTCATCTTCTTTCGCACCAACAGAAGCCTGTGCGTTATTTTTGGAATCGGCAGGCACCGAACTAGTGGACATCATACTACTAAATGCCAGCACTGGTTTCTGAATCGGCTCACCCGTCCTCTGTGCTCAGAAAATGCATTTTTTTGTCAGGATTTATTTAAACGGGTCCTTTATTAACTATCGTGAGTCCCTCATTCTAAAGGCACAAGAGTTGAAGAGAGGAGGCAAATCAGGGTTTCTGAAGCGACGAGCAAAGGAGGCAGATTAGGGTTTCTGAAGCGATGACGTTCAAAAGGAGGAACAAATGGCGTAACAAGCACGACCCTGGCCATGTTAACTTCATTCGTTGCTCCAACTGCAGTAAATGTTGCCCTAAGGATAAAGCTGTGAAGAGATTTCTGGTTCGTAACATAGTGGAACAAGCTGCAGTGCACGATGTGCAGGAAGCATGCGTTTAGAAATTTCCAAGCAAATGTAATTGTAAGGTTTAAAGTCCAATTCCGCAACCTTTGCTAGCACCCTCTCTGCTAACATAGTCGTGTACCCCCTCAACATCTTTGGCACATTTAATTTCCATGGCTTCCTCAGCATTATAGAGTCTGAAGTAGTAATGCTCAAGGAGGAGAGAGAGTTGAATGAGCGAGAGATAGTAGAGAGCGAGCTCACAACACAAGAGCAGGAGAAAGTAAACAGCTTGGTTGAAGACCTTACACACTACATTGCAAGTGTGTCCAACACTGCCTTCGCCAGACTGAAGGAATGTCGTTCTACCAACGAGTTGGGTTGCGTGAAATGCTCCACACATTGGTGGGCCATTTCATTATTTCTTGTCTGTTAGAAGCCCCGGATGTGATAGTAAAATACACAAGGCAGTGGGCTCAGAATTTAGATGAAAGGAAGATTGAAGGAGCCATTGAGGTTGTAGGAAAGGTGAATTGACTCTCACAAAAGCTGGCCAACGATGGAGTCTTGGACATGCATTCGAGTTGAAATAATGTTAGAGAGTTGACTGTAAGAATCTAAAATAATATCAAATAGTGAGTGTTAATTTCAATTTAATTATTATATGATCTGTTTAAAGCCAAATTTATAAAATTTTCTTCTTCTTCTAGAAAACTATTAAAATGTATAATTCTTTGTCAATTAAATATATAATATAAACAATTATATTTATATATCTCTTTTATATAATCTCTTTTTTTTCAACAATTTCATGATATTTCAAATAAATCATTTTCTAAAACAAAGATGCCTATAAAAGATTGAATAGGTTTTTAATCAACTTTACAATTCCAGCCATATTTTTCTCCAACATACTTTTGTTTTTTGAATCTTAATATATGTTGTGTGTCAAAAGCTAAAATCTAAATTTAATTCATAAGAGAAAAAGATAATAATTTTACATAGTTTAAAATATAATAGCAGCTCAACAAGAAAATAATGGAGAGTTCATACATGTCTTCTTCACAATCGAACATAACATTTTCAACTCATTCTTTACTACTCAATATATATTAAGAAATGTCGAGTTGAAATGTAGGACTTTTAAACTCATTTATTACTTGTTCCTTCCATATCCCTGGTCTGAAATGCCAGTGGAGTGGAACTGGTATTTGTAGGTGGCGTACACTGAATAGGTCATCCATGTCTCATTCTTCTGTGTCAAGCCTACAGGTTACTGCGCTTAGATAAATACTATTCTGAATCAAAAGATGCCCAAAGCTTCAAAAACTTTCAAGCAAATGCAATTGCCAAGTGTAAATCCAGATTCCAACCTTTGTTACCATTCTCCCTGCCTGTGCAAAAATGGGGGCTTTGGAACAGGGTATGGACATCCATGAAACCATAAAGGATAGAGGATGTTTTTCAGACGTTGTAGTTGCAACTTCCTCGGTAGACATGTATGCAAAATGTGGAAGCATAGACAAGGCACATGAAGTGTTTGACAAGGTGCCTCAAAGAGATGTGGCCTCATATATGCACAAAATGGATTTGCTAAAAAGGCTTTAGAAATTTCCAAGCAAATGCAATTGTCAGGTTTAAAGCAAAATTCAACCTTTACTAGCATCCTCCTTGCCCATGCCAAAATGGGAGATTTGGAACAATATGGACATCCATCAAAGCATAAAGGATAGAGGAACTTTGTCAGATATTATAATCGCAACTGTCCTAGTAGACATGCATGCAAAAAAGTGGAAGCATTAACAAGGCATGTGAACTGTTTGACAAAATGCCTAAAAAGATGTCACCTCATGGACTACAATGATTGCAAGATATGTACAAAATGGATTTGTTCAAAAGGCTTTAGAAACTTTCAAGTATATGCAATTGGTAGGTGTAAAGTGAAATTCCACAACCTTCGCCAGTTTCCTCCCTGCCTGAGCCAGAATGGGAGTTTGCAACATAGTATGGACATCCATCTTCAAGCATCATGAAAGGATAATAGAACTACTTTTTGAATACCCATTTGATTTAAAATTTAAAACTGCATCTACATGCGTTCACACACACATTGGGTCCTACAGTTAGTTTAGACTGCTTAGTTTGATAGAAATCATAGTAAGTTTGGTTTCTAAATACACATTTTATTGATAGGCATATAACATAGGCTTATATGAACATATACATGTATATATTCTCATTGATACAACATGTACACATTGAAGTTATAATGTAGTTATCTTTACTTTTGGGCTTGAAAGGATTATGTATAAAACTGGTCCTAAATTCTTCTTTGATTAATATCCATATAAATGTATATATGTGCACTTCTAGAGCATGTATACAAATTTGATCTTAAGAACATAGTACACAACTTGCTTATCTTAATAATATAAGAAATAAATGATGTTAACACATCAATTTAATTATTTCACCCCATAGTTTTCTATATTAACAATTTTCTTTGTACAATAATATTAATATACTATAGTTTGAAATATTTTAAAATAAAAATGATCTATAGTTTGGGTACATTTGTGCAATAAAGGTCTCAATGAAGAATTAATATGCATCCATTTACAAGGATCCAAACATGAATGACACAAAATCTTTGAATTAGGAAAATATTTGTAGTGTCGCCTCACATCGCCTAACCCACTTATTTTTCCATAGGCACAAACTCACTTGTCAAGCTACTCTCATGTATAGAACTTGTACCATATATCACAAGGCCATCTAGAGGAATTCTTTCGCCAACTTTCATAGCCAAAATGGAGTTAATTTCCATATCCTTAACATGCACTTTTTCCCATGTTTTCTCGATCACAATTGATATAACCTTTTAGGTCTATACAAAAGTGAAAGGCTTCATTCACACAGACTTTAAGCGTGATCCTTGCATTGTGCCTACCAACTACACTTCACTGAATCCAATGTCTCCTTTCTGCAATGTTTTTATGACTGGATGTGAACGCTCTCATTGTCTTGCATCACTTCTCTAGCATTGCATGGATGAGAATGGGTACAAGGAAAATAATAGCATAATGTAATTGAAGACTCCCAAAAGTGTAAAAATAGTGTAAACAAGAGAAGTTAAAAAAATATATAGTGGGTCAATCACAATGGATTCAAACTAACAAACATGTTATAACTTAGTACATATTCAACGAAAAATGACATGCCCTATGAAATTCCCAAGTGTTCTCCTCCCTTGGCTCTCTCTCCTATAGAAATTCCACCATCTCACATGCATTCAAAAAGTGGAAGCATTAACAAGGGACGTGAACTGTTTGACAGAATACCTGAAAAGGATCTATATGCTTCTATCATCCCCATAAATGACTATCCATACTTGCAGCACTGTGCAACAATCATGGGAATATCAATGGCTTCCTAAACAAACATTAAACAAGAGAACTTCCAGCTTTCATTTACTACCCTATTCTCTAAAGATCGCTTCTACTGAAACCACCTCATAGCACAACCTCAGAAGAATCCCCTCTAGGAATCCCTTCCTCTGTTTTGCTCACTGCAACAAGAGATAAAATTTGCATTTCAAAATAATAAGTTCAAAATGACATAACAAAATACCTTTACAACTATACTACAAGTGTTCAAGATTTGCAATGACCACTTGTCGCATATATCAATTAATTATCAAATTATATTTTTCAAATTTACTAAGGTTGATCCATTTCAAACAATATACCTATTCCAACCAAAAATTTGGCGTACCCAATTGCACACAAAAAGTGCAATAGCTAGTTTTATTATTTTAGATATTTTTCAAAAAAATATAATTTTTTAAATTAATTGTCTAATAAAGGATTATTTATTCAATTTTATTTTGATTAAGTAGATTAATTAATTTGAGATAAGTGTTTTAATTAAAGGATGTTGATGCCAAAAGTTCTCATTCAGAAGATTTTTCACTTCTTCAAATTGTTAATTATTTTGAATTTGATTTATTAATATTTTTTCTTTTCAAGATTTGTTACCTATTTTAACTAATTAGTTAGTGATTTAATTTATCACACTTTCTTTTTTTAATTTTTATTAAATTATTTTAGATAAAATGACTTATAACACTTTTTTTAATTAGATTATTTTGGATAAATTATTTATTATGTCAAGTGTGTTCCCATATGAAATGAACATCTTTTTTACAAAAAAAAAAATTAAAAATATAATATATAACTAATAATAATAAACACATACAAAATATTAATTTTAATAAATATATATAGTTTTCATATAATAATATTATAATAATAAACCAATAAATTACGAATTGACTTTTTATGGTTTGGATAAGTTTCATTTTATTTTTCACTTTTTACGTTTGGTGTTAGTTGTAATTTTTAATATAAAAGTTATAATTTTAATTTTAACAATTTTAATGTAGTTTAATTTTATTTGAAATATAGTTTTAATTTTTCAAATGTAATTTATCTAAGAATATTTAATAATTATTTTTAATTTTTTAATATTGATTTTATGTTAATACTATTTGTAATATATTAATTATTTTTATTGCATATTTTATTAATATTGAAAATCTAATAAATTAAAAATATATTTGTACTTTTTATTTAATCATTTATTAATTTAATAAGTTTATTATTTGTTATTTATTTTTAAAATTATTATATTTATTAATATTTGGATTTTGATATACTTTGAATTTCCAGTTAGTTTATTTTATTTTAGTTTTAAATTTAAATTTAAGTTTGAAATTTATTTTAATTATTTATTTATTTTTATTAAATTACAAATAATAATTAACAATTATTAGAATCAATTTACTTTATAATTATTTATCATATTAAAACTGTAATTAGAGTAGAATAATTATATTTTTAATTTTGTTATAATTTATATAATAAAATGTATTTCAAACTTAAAATATAAATTAAAATTTATAGAGTGAGAGAGAAGGTAAATTTTGATTGGTTGTTTCATGCTAAAAAAACTAAGGATAGAATATCCCTAGGGTTTTAAGGTCAGAGTAGCATGTCATTTGATTTAGGATATGATAATTCACCTTTAAAACCTCTTCAGTGTATCCATTACATACTTAGAGGAAAATAGATAGAGAGAAAGATAAAATAAAGAAAGAGAAATAGAGAGAGACAAAAAGATACAAGAGATAAAAGGAGAGATAGAGATACAAAATAGAGGTATAAATATACTAGCATACATATATTAAATATTAATATACATAAAATACGCCTAGAGTTATCATTCTCTAATTTTCTTTTTGATTGATTTATCTTTGTGATCAAATCTTTGATTTCTCTTTGCTCCATCAAAAATATTATTTATTTATTTATTTGTTCTTTTATTTTATGCAAATATTTGAATTATTTTTATTATTTATTTGTTTATTTGTTCTTTTTGTTTCATACCACATTGTCATTTTGAGGTAAGTAATTCAGAAAATACATCATAATGCATATAACTAGGGTACCAAACTTGAAAGAGTAATCTATATCCTTTGTCAATTGCACATTCTCCATCAATTGATCCTTCAACAATCCACACAGATCAAAATCTTCGTCTTCCATTATCATTTTGTGTGGAATGTAGACTGTGCCTGTAGAGGTTGCACCTTCCCTATTTCTAAAGAAAATCTTGTATGAAATTCCATATGCAATGTACCTTTTTAATGGATCTTTGATTGTTGTAATTACTAGAGCCCTCAAATCTCCTTTTACACTGGTTAGGTCTTCGACCTCAACATTCTGAATCAATTTCTTTTTTGGGACATCTCCAATATTGCATAATCCCATCAAACTTCTAATTGCATCCTTTGAAATTTGATAGGGTTTATCTAGAGTAAGGATATCACCATCCAATTTGTTCAAGATAAAACAGACTACTTCTATGTTGGTGAAATAAGGAAACACATTCCTTATGTTCAAATTATTATGTTTCACACCTTCAATCTTCAATTTGTTGGCAGACAACAAATTTCTTACATCCTTGACCTTTCAACTACTATATTCATCCAAAGTCACCGTTCCTTTGATTTTCTTCATTTTTGATACTGAACAAAGTTCTACCAATCACAGAATAAGTATGAAATTGACAAGTAACTGAAATACCTAGGAATTCGCCACTGAATTGATTTTCACTCCTTCAATTTTTTTTCTAAAAAAGGCTTTCCAACTGTTCTCCTTCGACGCACAATGACAAATGAGGGTTCCAAATGCCCTTTTATAACTTTGTACACCTAACCTCTTTGTCGCATTAAATTCGTTGCCCTAGGAGTTTTGGTTAACCTGCATTCTCAAATAGCAAGAGAAGAATCCATCTACAGACCTTCAAGATTTCATCTTTCTAAACAAGAAATCACCAATATAAATTTTAAGATGAATAATACACCTACTAATAACTTCTTACGATTCGGTACCAAATACACATAGGGAGACAAAATATTTTCATGAAAAATCCCCCTAGGCCAATGGCTTGAAATCAATTGTCGGATGAATTACTGAAGGGAGCTTTTAGTATAGCCTTATTACCTTCATTAGATCCACTCTTCTTTATCCACGTTTTCTTCATCCGATCTCTTATCTCTTCCATAGATGCTTTTCCTTTTCCTTTGTCACCTTTCTATGAATTTCTACCATGATATACCCGACCTCTTTTGTCCATGTTTATGTTCTTGCAGACTCTTGCAATGTGACCAAATTTTTTATAGTTGTAACATGCCATATTTCTCTATCTATACCATCCACTTCACTGATTTCCTCTTGTTCTGCATTGATTAGCAACATATCCAAATTTTCCACAAGTGTAGCATTTAACATTCCTTATACTAACATACATACTTCTACATTCAATTGATTTATGAACAAAATTTTTTCAATTAAAACATTGACCATAAAATGATGGACTGCCAGAATTTATCTTCTATACTCATAATCCATATGTCCAAATTTACTACAAAAAATAGTAACCATTAAAGTTTTGATCATTGAGTTGCCTTACCAGATATCTTCTACCTTTGTTCTTCTGAGTTTTCTTTTCGAAGTCCTTTTGTTTAGATTCGGAGCTCACATCTTTCACATAGCCAAGACCTTCCTTATCATATGCATCCTTTTTTCCTTTAGTCATCTCATCAATCTTAGCAGAACTAATCATAAAATTTTCCTTAAACTCATTTGCAATAGCAAGCTCATCTCTAAGAATAACTATCTATCTCTCAAGCTCTTGTTCATTGTTTCTGGATTGTTGTAGTTCAATCTCCAAGTGAATGAATCCACTATTAGCTTTGTTGTATTCTTGAGACATTTTTTTCAAGGACTGGGCCAGATTATCCTCATTCTTCTTTCTTTCTTCAATCTCTTTAGTTAACTTCATCACCATAGATTCCATCTCAAGCTTTAGAGCAACATTGTCCTTAGCAAGCTTTTCACACTCTTCTATTATTTCTTTTAGGGTTTGATTTAGATGAACATCTTTCGGGCCTTTTCTTTCTTTTTGCTTCAATTGACCACATAGTTCCTTCCTCTTTTCCCTTGAATCATTTATTTTATCCTTTAGTGATTGAATGAATTTTTTGGTAGCCACTAGATTTGCTTTTAATTCCACGACCTTTGCTTTAGATTGATCAAGATCATCAAGTTCCACCATAAGCTATTGTTGAAGACCTCCAGTGTCGATTTTAATCCAAGATTCACCTCAAGCTGTTAAACTTCAAAAGAGGAACCAACTCTGATACCAATTGTTGGACACTAGGAACACTGAGAAGGGGGTGAATCAGTGTTCCACAATATTTAGAATTTCAAACCAATCCTTAAACTAACAACAATAATAATTAAACTTTAATAGCATCCACATCATATAAACGGAAGGAAACATGCAAACACATTAAAGAACACCATAACACCAATATTTTTACGTGGAAACCCTGTTAGGGGAAAAACCACGATGGATATTAATCCACAATTTATACTCTGTTAAAAGTGTGAACAAAAGGTAATGCACTTACATTCAAGCACACTACCTAGAGCTCACTGCTCAAAATGGGAAAGGCTCACTACCTTACAAAATATTTGAGAATACAAAAAAAAGGTTGAACTAAGAAAATAGCATCTCAAAATACCTGGATTTAGTTCCAATGAAGCTCAATTAAAATGATCTTTAGTCATTTTGATTGACTCGGTTTTCATGCTCTACTCTACTCTATTTTCTTCCCTTCTAAAACCCTTCTAATACTCACACACACATCTACTCTCCTTTACACACATTTACATACTTTCACGCTTCTGCACCCATTCAAAATGAATTACCGATCTCATATATATATATCTGTGAACAAGGATTTCATTACTATATGTTGGCTTCAAGCAAAATATAATATTCTTCCACATGTCGACTGAAATCACCAATTAGAATTAATGCGTACCCAAACAAGTTGCTCTACTCTACTCTATTTTCTTCCCTTCTAAAACCCTTCTAATACTCACACACACATCTACTCTCCTTTACACACATTTACATACTTTCACGCTTCTTCACCCATTCAAAATGAATTACCGATCTCATATATATATATATCTATGAACAAGGATTTCATTACTATATGTCAGCTTCAAGCAAAATATAATATTCTTCCACATGTCGACTGAAATCACCAATTAGAATTAATGCGTACCCAAAAAAGTTGGCTAGACTATAGTAGGGACCCAAATCAAAATTCCCAACACAAGAAATATTAAAACAACTACTCCTTATACATCCACAACACACTATATACTCTAGGTCATTCATAATGAGAAAATAAGCAATAAATCATTCTATCAAATCTCCAAACTCGTACACTGATCAATGCAACATTAGAAAACTTACCAATAAGGTATCATACAGGCTTAGCAAGATTTCTTGGGGATCTACAATAGAAAATAATGATTCGATGAAGTATACTGACCAACTTACCAACTGGATACTCTGTTCATCATGCTCTATGCCAATAGTATTTTGCTTTCTACTTTCCTTGCCAGTATGAGTTACTTTTGAACTACAGACCATAGTAATGACTCCAATTGCCATCAATGACAACACTAGAAGCCATAATTGATCTCCCAAGCCATATTCCAACATGACCAACATCTATAAAGGCATGAAACTTGTCAATGACTTTGTCAAATCGGTTTAATATATGAATCAACTCACACCAAGACTAAGTTGATAGAAGCTTGGTGTTGCAAATCTAATGTTGACTATTTCAGATGTAAAGGAAATCATGCCAAATCTATAGGTGAATATGAATATTTGGTGCCACCTTTGAATCCTTATTCTTATAGATGTCCATTTTGAGATTCAAACCAAATTCTATCATGTGGATTTGAATCGGTCTCTACTTGTTGTCATTTAACTAGGTCAATATGTTATTGTTTAAGCTAAGTATGTGCTCACATGTTCACCACCTTTTAGCTAGGATATATGTGTTGATGTACATGCTTTTTGCTATCAAAAACTATGTCTAAAATGTAGGCTGAGTAGTTACCAGATTGTTGTATAAATAGTGGTCTTGATCACTTGTTTAGGATGCATTATTCCTTGAGCAAGTTTTTGCCTCATTTATGTCTACAATATTATGTCAAAAAATGTGAGTGAGAGATTTGAGCATTAGAGAGAGTTTTTTATTATTATTATTGAGAGAAGTATTTTCCAACTTTTAAGATAGTGGATATTGAGACTTTGTTGAAGGATCCATATTAGGCTAGTTGTTGTTTTAGAAGTATTGGATTTGTAGCCAGTCGAATTGGGAAAGCTTATCACATTCATGAGGATAATCTTCCTTCTTTGCATTAGTTTTGACATATTTATTCTTGTTTTTTTTTAATTCTATTATGGTTACATGCATTTAGAGAAAAGTAATGTTTTCTTTGAAAGAAAAGTGGAAACTATTTACTCTATTTGTGTAATATTTGTAATTACTCCATGATAGGAGAGATTGTTTGTCATAGGTATTGTTATTATACTAGATATGATCAAACATAGACAACTCAAGGAACACTCATAGCTAGATATTTAATTATGCTAGATAGCTAGTAGGTTACTCTTATGATTGTTATCTAGTGATGGGAGGGAACTAGTACTTTGCTTAATGAGTTGTATTACCTTAGGTTATGTTAAAGAGATAGGTTATCCCAGGGAGTAGCTTGGTCATGGAGATGAATTTCCTAAGCATAGATATAATGGCCTTAAGTCAAAATGAGCTTGCTATAGTGTAAGTGAATTGTAGACCTTCACTTAAAGTACTGAGTGAGAATACTTTCTCCAAAGTAGTGTGATTGCTCAAGGCTCCACTATCAGTTCACTGTGTCCATTTAAATGCATGAGGGTTACCTAGCATAGGTTATATATCCTAGTGATGTAGGGCACAACACTATGCTCAGAGTGATATGTCATATGGAGTTACCCAACAAATACCCTCGTCGAAGGGTAGGGCCATCTATCATTGATAGATGTGCGGGGGACCACATATGAGTCTGTGGTTGGTAGAAAAGAACTTAAGTGATGCTTCTCCTCCTTAGTAGGTGACATAATATCAAGGTTTTGAAAGCCGGATTCCTGGAGCATCTATATCTTATGCTCCAAAGCTCAATGGAGTTGTATTTGTAACAATGTAATTCTTGGAATATTGTAATTTGTGAAATTATTATATTGGAATAAAATCCTTATTGAATATTGTATGACATATTTTTTCAATATGATATCTATGTTTTGGGAAGATTTGTATAATTACTGGGTGATCCCACAATACTAGTTTACAATTTTTGGCCAAACTGGACACTGAAATATTTTTTTCTAACTAAATCTTCACTTTTGGGCACCTATAGCAGCTAAACTGTGAGGAATTTGAAGATGATGCAAACTAGTGATTTGTGACATTTTTTTTGTAGATTTTAATTTATTTTTTTTCAAAAATTTTGGAATCATATTGCACTTCTTTTTCCATCTCCTTTGAAAACTAGTTTTTTTTCAGTAAACAACATTTTTAAGGAGTGATGCTCACCATATAACACATCATTTTTTTTCCATGAAGCATAAAATTCTATTTTTTTTTAATTTAGATTTGTAACTACAATATCTAGTGCTTCCAATTGGTTTGACAGTGTTTTATTGAATATTTTTTCCTTAATCAAGTTTCAAAGTCAAACCAATTACAATTCCGACATGGGCAAATCGTATAACGCTCAACTTTTTTTGTATGTTTCGAAATTCAATTTTTTTTGTTGGATCAAGGACTTAAATATCTAGTGCACTCATATTTTATTTTATTTTTTTATAATCTTCTATTTTTCCAAATGTGTAGAACATAGAGCTTGGATTTTGTTGGAAAAACAAGGACAAACAACTGAGAGGGGGGGTGAATTAGTTGTCACAGAATAACTAAACTTTTTAAACTTAACTTAATCTCAGATCTGATGAATGAACAATAAACCATGAAGAATCAAAACATCAAAAGAACAAAGAACACCAAGATTTTTTATGTGGAAACCCTGTTATGGGAAAAACCACGGTGTATGTTAGTCCACAATATTATACCCTGTTAAAAGTATAATGAAAAATAATGGGAATGCACATGCATTCAAGCACACTACTCAAATAAAAAAGGGATCACTACCCAACAATACAAAGAAATATAGATTACATCTGCAGGGTATGAACTGAGAAAATATCTTCTACACAAGCCTAATTACAGTTCTAGTTAAGCACATAACACCTTCTTCACACTTCGCTGAAAATTCTTCTCACTTAGCTCTTCAATCGAGTGAATAGATCAATATTTGCACACTTTCTCTTCTCTGGCTTTTCTTCTATTCACACACTTTATCTACATGCACTAAATTCACTCAAACAACAACTCTTATATATCTACAACTTGGAATTACATCAACTTTGTCGGCCAAAAATATAAGACATAACTAAAATGTCGGCCCAAATATACAAATAAATTTTCAATGTGGATCAAACACCATTGGCTAATATTATGATGCGACCCAAAATAATATCATCGAGCACACCGAACATTCAAATTTAAATTTCCAAGGATCCGCAACATGTTACAACCATCATGTCGGCCAAGAACATGAAAACCTGAACACACATGAGAAAAATATTTGACCATGAGCATTCCAATCAACACGGATGTAAAACAAAGATAGAGAATGATCTAGAAGCATCCATAAGCAACAAGAACTAATAGAGAAGCATCCAAAGCAACAAAAAATACCAAAATTGCATAAACTTCAATCAAGAACACTGACAAAACCCACATAAACATTGTCAGAACATGACTATCCATAACATGATAAAAGAATCACGCAGACCTCTAAAAATTAAGGTACATGAACTAGATACTCTCAACAATAAACCCTTTAGTCCACAACACATGATCTTCAATGTACAGAACAAAGCACCTTCATGACTTACACTGCTCCACTGGCAACTTGCAACTTTGCAACTCTTTCCTTAACAATTTTCTCAATATCCTTGACATATACAACCTTCAATACAATAGTGCTAATAGTGTTGACATTAATGACAACCACATATCAGCATCACAACCACAATATCCAACAATATCTCCCTTTGGCATTGATGGCAACACATGATGTGAAAAACACAATCAACACAACTACACTTACTCCCCCTTAGATTCCGACTCTTCTTCCTTAACCTCTTCTACATGATCTTCTCCCCACAGGACTCTTCACTCCAGATAAGTGAAATTTTTTCACATGACTCTTCTCCCCCTTTGACATCAATGGAAAATATAAGCATTATCTTCCCACATGCAAGATCTAAACCACATATCTACACATCTGACTAATCCCCCTGAGTAGCAGCCACAGAAACATCAATCTAGATTAGAAAATATCTATGAAGCACATGGATTGATGCAAGAAAATGCATCTCTAGTTCTTATCATGAGGGGTAATCACCCCTAGCATCCCTCTGAGATAATAAAAAGTATCCTTTGGCAATGACTTAGTGAAAATGTCTACAACCTGCTCTTTGGTAGGAACACAATCCAATCTGACTTCTTTCTCATTCACTTTCATAGATTTGAAACTTTTGAAGTTCTCTAATGCTTCACATTTTTATCTTAAGAAAGAAACCCATATAATTCTAGAGAAATCATCAATAAGTAGCATAAAGTACCTTTCTCCATGAATAATTATGACTTTGGAGGGATTGCATAGATCAGTGTGTACGAGCTCTAGTAATCCATTTGAATGATGTTGTTTGCTCTAAAAAGAAACTCTGGTCTGTTTTCCCATCTAACACTCCTTGCAAATTGTGTTAGCATGCTTTAATAGCTTAGGTAGATCCCTTACTGCTTGAGTGGAACTTACTTTGACAATGTTATCAAAATTCACATGACACAACCTCCTATGCCATAACCAACTTTCATTTACTCGAGCAATTAAAAAACTCTCACTAGCAATATTCAGGTGAAAAATATTACCTTCTATCTTTTTATCTAAAGCAATTATATTTCCAGAACTTCCAAGTATCATGCATCTTCCATCTTTGAACTGAAGATCATAACCCTTGTCCACCATTTGTCCAACACTCAATAGGTTGTGCTTCAAGCCTTCAACATAAAGGACATTATCGGTGTTATGCTTACCACCAAGACAAATAGATCCTTTGCCATGAATCACACCAACATTGTTATCTCCAAATCTTATAACCCCACCATCATACTTCTCCAGACTTACAAATTTTCTTTTGTCTCCAGTCACATGATGCGAGCATCTGCTATCAATAACCCACTCATCCTTTTCTTCAATTTGGGTTGCAAGAGCTTTCTCAACTTTACCAGATTTAGTAGACATCATACCATTTTCCTTGATAGAAATGAACACCCATTCATCCTCATTTCCATTATTTTTATCAAACTCTTGATCAATCACTCCTTCAGCATAGTAACATTTCTTTTGAAATCTAGATTTGTTAGGCTTAGTCCTAGGAAATCTTTCAGGACACCTTGATGCAAAATGACCTATCTTACTACAAGAGAAACATTTAATAGGAAACCTTTCTTTATACTTACCTTGTCCTCTGCCTTCTTTCTTCACAATTAGTGCTTCCAACTCTTCTAATTCTCTTTCTTCATCTTCAAGTTGTTTCATTTCTTCCTCATACTTGAATGAATTTCTGGAACATTCTCCTAGATCATATCTTTTCTTGTTTCTTCTAGATACAGTAGCTTTAAATGCAATTTCAGTCTTAGGAACAAATTCACCAAATTCACTCAACTCAAAGGCAACAAGTTTACCAATCAGTGTATCCCTTGTCACATTTGTTACTGATCTGAATTCTTGAATAGCATGAGCCTTTGCTTTGTAGGAGGAAGGCAATGATCTGAGCACTTTAGCTACAATTTTGTCCTCTTCTAGGGTACCACCGACACATCTAATACCCATCACAATTTAATTTAATCTATGCATAAAAGAAGAGATATTTTCATCTTCACCCATCTTCAAATTTTCATACTTGCCTTTCAAACTCTATATCTTAGCCATCTTCACATGTGCATCTCCTTCATACAAAGTTTCCAACTTCATCCAAATCTCATGAGTTGTCTTCAGATTTATCACATTTTTCATTTTTGAATCTCTCAGTGTACTTAGTAAAGCTTCAATAACCCTAACATTATTCTTAGCCTCTTTAATCTCATCAACAGTGGAAGGACCATTCTAAGGAATAACATATGGATTCTTTGTAATCTTCTAGTAGGGTTAACCAATACACCTCAAATGACACTCCATCTTGACTTTCCACAATGAGTAATTTGTTCCATCAAATCTAGGGATGTCCTTGTATGATGCCATCTCAAATCACCTCAAGCTTTTAAACTTCTTCAAAGGAACCTGATTTGATACCAATTGTTGGCTAAACAAGGATAGACAACTAATATGGGGAGTGAATTAGTTGTCACAAAATAATTAAAATTTTCAAACTTAACTTAATCTTAGATCTAATGAATGAACAATAAACCATGAACAATCAACACATCAGAAGCATAGAGAATACCAAGATTTTTTACATGGAAACCCTATTACGGGAAAACCACGGTGGATGTTAGTCCACAATATTATACCCTACTAAAAGTATAATGAAAAATAATGGGAATGCACATGCATTCAGGTACACTACCTAGAGCTCACTGCTCAAATACAAAAGGGATCACTTCCAAACAATACAAAGCAATACGGATTACATCCATAGGGTATGAACTAAGAAAATAGCTTCTACACAAGCCTAATTATAGTTCTAGTTAAGCACAAAAGACCTTCACACTTTGCTCAAACTTCTTCTCACTTAGCTCTTCAATCAAATGAATAGATCAATATTCACACACTTTCTCTTCTCTAGCTTTTATTTCATTCACACACTTTCTAGGAGCTACATGCACTAACTTCACTCAAACAACCACTCTTATATATTCCCAACCTAGAATTACGTCAACAACTTTGTTAGCCAAAAATATAAGACATAATTACAATGTCAGCCCAAATATACAAATAAATTTTCAATGTGGATCAAACACCTTCAGCTAATATTATAATGCAACCCAAAATAATATCCTCGAGCATGCCAAACATTAAAATTTAAATCTCCAAGGATCCACAACACATTACAACCATCATGTAGGCCAAGAACATGAAAACCTGAACACACATGAGAAAAATCTTTGACCACGAGCACTTTAATCAACACGGATGTACAAAAAGATAGAGAATGATCTAGAAGCATTTGCAAGCAATGAGAACTAACAAAGAATCATCTGTAATAACATAAATTACCAAAAACTCATAAAATTCAATAAGGAACACTGATAGAACCCACAAAAACACTGTTAGAACACGATTGTCCATAACATGATCAAATCTTCATGTGGACCTCTGAAAATTTTGGTAGATGAACTAGATACTCTCAATAATAAACCATTTAGTCCAAAACAACTAATATTCAATGTACAGAACAAAGCACCTTCATGACTTACATTGCTCCACTGGCAACCTGCAACTCTACAACTCTTTCCTTAATAATTTTCTCAATATCCTCAACATATACAACCTTCAATACAATAGTTCTAATAGTGTTGACATCAATGACAACCACATATCAGCAACATAACCACAACATCTAACTGATTTTTGGTGAAAAACCTATGTTTAATAAAACTAGAAAAACAAATACATAATAAAACCAAAACATACTAAAATTATATTTTTTGGATAGCTCATTTCGAGGACTACCATCATCCAGTTCAGTCTATGAAGTCTCCTCCATTTTCATCCTCAACTCAAGCTTTGAAGCACAAAAATCTAGACTTTTTTGGTTCCTGAGGGTGAGAAGGTGGGAAAAGGGGGGTTCTTGCGAACCAGGGTTCATTCGAACCCCCTTTCAAAAAAAAAATTCTTTGTGTTTTTTGATAGGAATGGTGGGACCTTGCATTTAATATGTTCGCTCAAACCATGGTTCATTCAAACCCTCTTTTGGTTCACTTGAACCAAAGGGTTCATTCGAACCCCAAAAAATATTTTTTTTTGCATGGGGTCATTTTTTGCAACTTTTCCTTCCTCACTTGAATTGTAAACCACTTTTGTGGGTTTACCCTACTTTGGATTGCAATAAAAAATTGGAATTTATGTTATTTCAATTTTGCATATAATTTACACTATTGGAAGAAATTTTTTTATTGTTATGTCATGGCATCATGATTATTCACTTAAGGTGAAAACATTGAAAATTTTACTGTGAAGAACATCAGGGTTGTTACAATATGCACTTTCACTAATGCAAGAATTAGAAACCCTAGATGCCAATTAACTAATGCAAAACCTTAGAATGCAATGTTAATGCAAGCTAGATCTATGATTATGATGCACTCCAAATTAGAATTAAGATGTTCTAAATGCAAGTTTACCAAAATGAAACAACAAAAATAGGGGGCTCTACCTTTGAGGAGATAGGGTTCCTCCTTCACATTCTTGTTTCACTCAAGGAAACCCTAGAGATCTCAATCCAAGGATGGAATGGGGGAAAGAGATCTACTAAAGGTTGTCCTAGGGTATGATTAATTACTAAAGAAGGGTTCACCACCAAGCTATGGATTGGAAAGACTAGTAGCATGCAAGATCTAATTATGAAACTCAATATTATGCAAAGCTTCAATAAATGACCTAAAAATGAATGTAAATCAGAACAATGAATAGGGAAATCAGAGAAGTAAACCTGGGAAACTAAATATGCTCAAAAAAAGTTTTGAAACTCTAAAAATGTAGACTTTAGGGCACATTGGGACTCATATACCAAGCTGGGCATATCAGTCATAGACTAGGGTTTCTAGATTGTAACAGGAATCTGGCAATGTTGACTAAGGATCTTCCAAAATATGAAAAATTTCTTGTATTGGGACTCATATGCCACTTGTGGTGTATTAGTTTCATTCTATATTTTTAGAAAGTTAAAGTCTAGATCTTCTCTCTAATCCGTGCTCTTCCTTCTTGAATTGATTTTCGGATATGAACCTATAAGAAGACCTGCAAAATAGAATATAGTGTTGATTTTCTTATAGGGGGTTTTCCTTGGTCAAACCCCTAGTTCGATAGTTAAACCTTGATAGAAATAATGGATCTTGAATATAAATGTGAAAATAAACCCTAACCTTAAGTGTATCTAAGATTAGGAAGTCTAAGACACAATGCAACCCTACCCTAATGTGCTGGAATAAGATGCATGAATGAAGTATGAAGATGATGACTCACTTTGGGAGATCTTTAATCACCCTAATAAGCCACAATAATGCATGTTCCTTCCTTTAGGATAAAATTAGAATGACAATGGAGGATGTAATCATTTCAAAAACAAGTTATTAGGTTTGGCTTGATGGCTAGTTGCATCACCCCAACCTAGAATCCATCATGATTCACCATAGGCAACCATAATCAATCCTTAACAATGATAGATTTTGAATGAAAGTGAGCTTGAAGACTTGCAAAAATCACTATAATGCTACTCCAAGACTTCAACTTTGCTTGCTACTTGCTCTTGAATGCTCTTGTGAAAGAATTCTTGAGTGCTTATGAATGCTTAGATCTTGAATTGTTTTCTCTATATGAAAATAATGACTTGAAAGCTTTTTATATAGGAACTTCATCTAATTTACCATTATTTAGATCTCAAAGGCTAACATCAACCAAAATTTTGAATTAAAAACTTGAACTTCCCACTCAAACCCTAATAAAGGGCCATACATGACTCATATGCCACTTGTGGCATATGGATCCCACCTAGGGGAACTCATTTTCCCAAGGTGGCATATGAGTCCCACCCTAGTTTCTCAGGGTGGGCCAATAATGGGTTGTTAGAAAATTTAAATCTTTTATTGATTTTGTCAGGATTTTAGTTGAAATAAGCCCTGAGATCCGAAATAAAGGGTCTTAGGGGCCTATTAATGATGTCTTAAAGGGGTCATGAATGCAAGGGTGCCAAAATAGGTCCAAATTAGGTAAGAAATTATACCATATCCAAGAAGGGAGTATAATTTCTACTACCACGAGATAAGAATAGTAATAAAAAATGAGTTGATAATGGATGTGATACTCCCAAGGTGCTTGGGGGTACAACAAAAAGAGCAATGTTACCTACAAGGCTTGATAATGTCAAAGAGAAAGAGAGTTGTGAGATAATGTTGTAAAATAGCTTGAGAGAGTTATATGACAGTGTTTAGTAAAACTTGATTATTGTGTGAGACAAGAGAGAGAGAGATAGAGAGTTTCCCAAAATGAAAGATTGGTTTCAAAATGAGAAGAGGTAGGAAGAGGAAGACGCTAATTACAAACTATTTGAAAGAATCTTAAGTTGTTTTCACGAACTTGGAAAGGTGACCAGTGGAAAAATTCTCAAAAATATCCTTCAATTGATAAATTTCATGGGATGCTAGGGCTATGTGTGGATATTCACACTAGGTGTTAGTGTTCAGGAAATTTACACTAAAAAATGATAGAAGAAAAGAGAAACATAGGGCTAACATAAAGGTGCCATAAAAAAGTGACCACTTGAAAGAAGGCCTGAGCACCTTTAAAAGGAAGAAGGCTAATTATGTAGGAGTAAATCAGAATATCTTCAAAGTTGAATACCTTGATTTGATATTACATTCACATATATAGAAAAGAGGAAGTAGAGTAGTTGAGGAGTGAAGTGGGTGAATAGGTATAGTTAAGTAACTATATGCAACTGATTTGTATGCAGCCAATTACAATGTAATATGCCAATATTCCCCAACTTATTATATTATTCCTAAAACCATAAAAGCATCTTGCCTAGGGACCCCCCTTAAGGCTTACAAAACAAAACTTGCTAACAACAAAATATGTATACATTGTTTAGAATATTTTCCTTTTGAAGAAACAAATCCTAAGTTCTAGGTGGAACTCCTCCAAAAGCTCTGAGTTGAATTCCTGAGTTCTTCCTCCCATGAACTTTCTGAATTATAGACTGTAATTATTGGACAACCACCCTCCAAGTTGTCTCCTCGACCTTCATAAAGGTATAACCCTTGGTCCATACCATAACTACTAGACAACTACCATTGGCAAGTTGTCTCCCCGACCCTCATAAATGTGTAATCCTTAGTCACAGTCTCGTAAACTATCTGGGAAACAATCCATATTGAGCTCTTCACCAAATCCCTTACTTGTCTCCAAAAACCAAACTTCACAATACATGTATCTTCAAATCTATTCGCAATAACAAAGAAAAGAAAATAAAGCAAAAAACACTTCTCATACAAAGCATCATCTCAAAGCGAGAAGCTAACTTGAGATGATGAAAATTCCTCCATCCTCTGGTGCCACTAGCCTCCAATATGATGGCTCAAAATATGAACTCATGAGGCTTCATTCTTGATCTTAGAGAAAATCTAGCATTCAAGTAATGCATCAAACAAAAAATAACTTCTTCTACTTTGAGTACTTTATCAACTAGTATCTTCCTTTCAAAATACTTATCATATTTTCTTACATCAACCCCACTCACATCAATCTATAGAAATGGCAATCACATAAACCTGATTAACTCCTTTGTTAGGTACATACCTATTCATCTTGAACGAACCGATAACAAAAGGACCAGATTCAATAGATAATGCAGCCTTACAAATCATCTTCCTAACACCTATTGATTGAGGAGTATAACCTTTTCATTCTAGTAGTTAATCTTTCTCGAAAGTAAAACATATTACCTAGTTGTCAGTCTTCACTTCATTACTTATGCCACATCAAGCCCTTCTAACAGCAAGCCGTTCAAGTAACTTGTATTGCGAAGACTCGGATTGTCCAATCACATATAAACACCTATTGTTCACCTTCTCCAAGAACATTCTGTGATGATCTGATGATCTCCAACATTAATAAAGAGTGAGAAACAAGTAAAACACTACCTACTGGTAGGAAGCCATCTTTACCACTGTTGTTTTCTTCTCGTGGCAAATATCACACCTGTCTAATGTTGTTTCAATCCTTGTTTTGAGAGTCCAAACTGTAGTGAGAGAATAGTTGTCTTCTATGTGCTACAATACTAGTATTCCTTGAGATGTTGCCTTATGGAATTTCTATCACCATTTTTGGTGCAAATAGGTCAAAGAATGGAGGAATTTGCAACTGAGAAACAAGTGAAAAAGAACTTTTATTTAATATTCTATGCCCAACAGATTACCTCAGAATCCTATTCTTTCATTCTTCAAAATGATCGGCCTCTTCACAAGCACAACTTTTAGTGGCATTCACACAGCCTACATCAACCCGATGATTCCCCCAGGTAATGAGCAGCATAGAGGGCGACAGAATTTCAGGAGAAATTATTTGCCATAACAACTCACTCCTTCCACAGATCTATTCCTAGCACGGTTTGCACAAGCTATCGATCTCTGCACCCATTGCAGACCCAAACGCAATCACACCATGCCTCCAAACGTCTTTATTCCCTCTTCATTTATACATTGCCACAAATTAGCCCCATATGGACTCTTTCACGCTTTTTCAACAGCGATTAATGAAAGCTTGCAGCAATATAAAAAATTTGGAGAAGAGACTATCCTGCCATCAATCCCGCATTTTGCAGAGGCGAAGTTTCTACACCATCCCTCTTCTTTCTCCAGGATTCAAATGCAATTGGACTCGATCTGCAAATCCTACACTTCTTGGATCTTCTACATCGGCGCTTATCAACCTCTTGGCAATATATCCTACATATATCATTTCTTTGATTTCTTGAGACATATATCGTACATCCAATTTTCACATGATCAAGACATACACAAGATTAAATAAGAACATGATAATATTTTATTTATATTACTTGCTATATGTTCAAATATAAGGTACCCTTAGTTGGTGTACATATTTCACATCTCTTAGTGTACGGGAACCAGAGGGAGGGTGTTCTACATGCTATTTTCAAAATGTTAAGGGAAGAAACCTTCTGACAATAGGATAAATTATCACTAATTGTGAAGAGACTTTTAAGACAGTGATGAAGGATTCTCCAATAAGAATAGGACTGTATATATTAAGGACAACTTCCTAAGGCTTCAGAATTTTAATAACTTATTCTCAGTTTTTTTTTTTTTTTATGACCCTCCCTTACAACTATGATCTTGATCTTTACAGGCACCGTCTTATTTTTATTCTTTTTCAGTATCTCTAGATATTGATGAAACATTATGACAGGTGGCTCATTTTTTTATTTTATCACTATGCTTTTGGTTTCCCAGGATTCAAATATTTCACTTGGACAATGTTCAAGTTGTTACAATTGAATCTTATTTTGGAACGTTTGGTAATGGAATTGTTGTACAATTAAATAGATATGTCCATAATAGCAGAACAATTCAGAACACAAATCCAGATTGTATACTCTTAAGACCCAAATTGTCTTCAACTTTATGAAGAAGCATTTCAAATGGGTTGCTTTAGAATACTTTCGATAAATTGTTCGAGATGTGGGTTGCCATAAATGGAGTTGCATGCTTGCACCATACAATGCTCTGCGTGATTGCTATTTTCCTGATACAATTCTTTACTGCCTAGCGAAATTTGCGTCCCGTGGTCCGCCAGAAATTCTCTAAATATGTTTCGATATTCCTGAAAAAATAAAAGACAATGAAGGCTCCCAGGACAAGTTGCAACCATACCTTTTGCTATTTTCTCGAAATTTGTCTCGTTAATCTGAAATTTTGGGCCCCCCATATTTCTTCTGCTGTTTGTAATACCTGCTAAATAAACAGGCATAAACGAGGCCCTGTACCATCTTTCAAACATCTCGTCTTCTTCGCTCAAAAAATAATCTACACATTTATCCACTCGAAGAACAAGACTTTGCAGTCGAGAAGCCCGTTTTTTTATTTCTAGCATGCAGATTCTCGCGTAGGTCGAATAAAGATTCTTGAGTTCTCTGGCACTGTCCATTTTATTCACTTCTAACTCGCACCGTCTGCAGACACAGGTGAAACCAAAGATTGAGCAAGATTCGTGTCGAGAAGGAAAGGGCACCAAAACATTGAAATACGGGATGGTGATTTCCTGGCCCGCATCAATGGGCTTTGTTGCATGCATCCTCAGTATATCGCCCACATTAATTTTTGCTGCATTCGGCGTGCATGAATGATTTGCGAAAGATGGGAGGAGCCACACACCATAGTACATTCTGCTTCGAATATTGTCGAAAAGGGCTGGTTCTTTGCAATTTTCTTTCATTGCGACTGGAGATGAATCGTCGAATGCAATAAGCTGTAAGATGCGAAGGATCCGCTGGTCCTTCGCCGTTTCAGATAGCTCATTAAAATTGTGACACAGCCTAGCCCAATAGTCCTCGTACCCTTCGGCAGTCTCGGAAACGAAATCCGACATTTTGGGAATGTATTGTGACAGATCTTTCATGCAGTGAGAAAGAAAAATCTGGCGCGTCTTTTCTCCACATGAATTCAAAGCGTCTTTCACAATTTGAAGCAGCGGATTAGGATTCAAGGCAGGCTCATGAGAGACGGCCAAAGCCTTACTCATCAATACTACCTGCCCTCGCTGGATATTCTCGGTCGCAAACAGACCCCTGCCGCAGTTGCTGGTCATCCTGATCTCCACTGGCCCAATGAGATCGCCATTTGGTCTCAATATACTGGGGCTGTCTCTCAGCGGTCCTACGATAGCTTCGCTTATGTCGAAACTATTGGCGCCGTATGTAAGATAGATGCTTGTTAAGAGCTCTTTCATCCGGGGGTTTAGAGCAGATGAATGCTCAAGGAAGCGAAATGCCTCCTTATAATATCCCACAGATAACAGCGACTTAATTTTAATCGCATATCCACTGCTGTCAGTGGGGTTCAGTTCCAAGTTTCTTTCTACATACTGTAAATATTTTTCAGAAGTCACATCTGCCACACCAGACCCGCTGTCTTGCGAAGCTTGTTGAGACATGCCTACAAAATAGTGACAAGTTACATGGGCTTTATATACTAATCGAAACAGTTTTTCTAGAGGAGAAAAGATCGAATTAAATCCTTAACCAGAACCGTCAAATTCATTAGTCTTGAATTTAGGAAATGTTAATTCATTTGAGCAGATATATATCTTTCTAGTAAAAAGAACCATGAACATTTGAATACCGTCATATTATGAAAAAAGATTTCCAATCTTGAACCAGAAAGAAATTTTTATACAGTTGAAACCAAAATAATACGGAGAACTGTAGGCAACGTACCTTAAAATAATGTGGAGAACTGTAGCAAAACCTTAGATTAGAAACCCTGCTATTATTTTCGCTTTAATGAAACAAATTCAAGAAAGATAGCTGGAGCACAGACGGATTCGCATATCTGTTAAAGATTAGCCTAAATAAATGCACTCCTTGCGATCCAGTAATAAATAATAGCTGCAGTATGAATAGTAAAAATCAACATCAGATATTTCAAGTCCGGATGACTGATAAATATTTATCACGTTAAACAACAAAATTCGTAACCATTAAACTTTCGAAATCATTAACGCTTAGCTTAAGAACAGAATCATATAACGTTAATTAACAATCGAGCACTCCAACAGTGGCAAAACAGAATCATATAACGTTAACTAACAATCGAGCACTCCAACGGCATACTCGTGAATTAACCGCCCTTTGCCGTCAAACAATATTTCGGTCGATATTATTTTTCCGACCTCTTACATACGACAAGTTATACGATTCCTACGATTTTGAATTTTGTTTCCCTAAGCGTGGGAATAGTTTCTGTCTCATTTTTATATATTTTTACTTTATGTTTCGATATTCATTTTATTTTTACATAATTTAAATATTTAATTTTATATTTGTTTTATTAAAAAAATAAAATTAATATATATTTTTAATTCCAACATTTATCTATCTTTGTTTTGGGTATTTTTTAAGTGGGGGAATGATTTGTATGGCACAAATCTAACTCAATTTTAAAATTTTAAAAAATTAAGTTTTGGGTCTTGTCGTTTCCATTAGCAATTGATAATTGATTTGGTATATTTTATGGTACAATGTGCTATGTCTTGGTATATAAATACATTATTTTGATCAGTTTAACATATCCTAAACAAGTACACTTGGAGCATTCCTAGGAATATTTGGATTTGGGGAATTAAAAAGAATCAACACTTGCATTAGAATTCACATCTAGACCATTGCATGCTTGCTTAGTGTTTGCCAACATTTTTCCAAGGCCATAAAGCTTGTCATTCAAGGGGTGAATTTAGGAGAACTTGACTCTCATAATTTGACAACATTTCCATTGTATTTTCAATACCAATAGTATTTACGCACCAGAAAGCACCACAATTTGGGGCAACATTATTTTTAGTAGTCCACAATTTGCATGTTTAAAGTTGAGCATCATTGGTAAAATTCTAATGGAAAGCCAAATTTGTGGCACTCAAGATCAAACTCATAATGTATGGGATCAATCCACGAAATTCTTAGAGCAATTGAATTCAAATTTCACTTATCTTCTTCCAACTCTTACAAAAAAATGTGATTTTAAATTATAGTTCAAAAGTTATGGTCAAAATAGCAAAAACCTATATATTAGCCCTTATAATAAGCTTTTCTACATATCATGTTTGTTATATGCCTTGCTGAAAATCTAAATTAATTATCTTATTCATAAATTTAATTTTAGTAAAGGAATCCACTTGTTTCTTTATATTTTGGGTGACCTTGTCTACTCCTACCTTCATTTTTATTCCCTTATCAAGGTTTAGATTCACAACCCTAAGTTTTAATCTTAGGGTTGTACCTTCATTCCTCATGCCCTTCCATTGATTAATTAAGATCAAGTTTAGATTTACATTATTTGATCTTTTATCAACAAAATCACCTTTTGTATGCTTCAATCGCACATCTTTTATCAAGTATTCTCATAACTCATTGTCCTTAACCTCTATCCATGCATATTTTATCCATGATGCTTCCATCTTTGATACTCTTATGTAAATTTTATCTCATGGATCAAAGTTTTTCCTCTATGGATGTTTCTCATCATGTGTATGATCTTCCCTCCTTCATAGATTTCGTTTTGTTTATCCTTCTATCATATATGTAATTTTTCTCCTTGTCAAATCTTTCTATATCTAGTGATGTGGTTGTGCATAAGAATTATGACATGTTGCATTTAAGTACCACATATGATGCATCTAGTGACCTCCCTTCAAGTGATGTTGACATAAATAGTAGTTTCATCCCATCTTCACCTATGTGTTCCCTATGTGTGCCTCTCTTTCTCATACTAAAAATGGAGTCTCCTTGACACTTATCAAAATACTGACAAAAACCCACCTTTTCTTTATCTTTTAAGGGATTAAATATAGGCATTTAAAAATTATGCTTTGTGAGTATGTAAAATGAATTATAAGCTTTCCAAAAAGTATAATTATGAATATTTTTAATTTTATTATTAGTATTTATATTTTATTTCTTATGAATATAGCTTTTTTACTAAACATCAAGGTATTTTTTTTTATTAGATAAGTAGGGGAAGGGCCCTGGCCTGTTACAAAATGAAAAAAAATCCTAACAGTTCATCAAAATAGAGTCAAATAGCTCAGCAAAACATACTAACAAAACACAACGAACTAGAGAGAAACAACCAATCAGAACAAACAACACATAACTGTTCAAGGAGCAACAAATGAACCAAGTAAATCCTCTGAGGGTGAGTTAAACGAGAATGTGACCTTCTTAGAAGGATGTTTCTTCTTTCTATGAACCATAGTCCAATGAGAATCAAAAACTAAAACTAAGAAATTTTGATCAGAAGGGGAAGACTCCCCTCCAAAGTAGCAAACTAGAGGAATAACTGAAACAACAGGTACAACATCTGAAACCAAGCCTAAATTTGTAGGACTTACTGCAACATTTTCCAATACATTGGCCTCAGAAGAGGCAGGACAAATAGCATTAGGGACAACCAAATCCAAAGACCACAAAACAGTATCCACAAAAGGAACAACACCCACCACAACTAAATCAAGTGGAGCAGAAACTAGCATTTGAGGAGCAACATCCATCACATCACTCATATTAAGCCTCGCAGAAGTGGAAGCAGGCCTAGATTCATCAGAAGAAGAAGAAGCAGAGTCAGCCATAAGGCGAACTATTAAGTATTCACGGAGTGAATTCTTCCACCATGTAGAAGAAGAAACAGGGTAGGAGCTTTTAGAGCATTCACGAGCCAAGTGGCCAATAGAAAACTAGTGTCTGCAGCAAAAAGGAAGACCATCATAATCCACAAGTTGAGACCAAGACCAACCATTAATCTGTAGCACAACCTTTCTAGGTAAAGCCTTCAATAGATCAACCTCTACCAGAATCCTAGTGAAGGAAGTATGAGTGAAATTTTTAGAAGCCCTATCCACTTTCAACAATCTACCAATAGCATTACCAATGCCTTCATAGGCAAAGGAACACCAGAACTGTAAGGGAAGATAGGGAAATCTTACCCAAAAAAACATCACATCTAAAGGTTCTTTCAAAGGGTTAAAAGAAAAAAACCAAGGTCTCAAGGAAAGGGGATGAGAATCCCACATCCACAAACCATGAGCTAAAACAACTTGTCTATCTTCAAGAGAATTAAAACACACCACAATAAAACCCCTTGTAGAAGGGTAAATCTCCATCGTGCCATCCACCAAAGGAGACTAGTGATTGGAAATCCAAAGGTGCAAGTCAGAAAGAGAAGGCCACAAGCGACAAAATCTACAAATAAGAGCATTTTTGGAATAGAAATCTATATTATCATAAACTTCCTTACCAAGAGAAACAATAGGAGCAACCACAACACAACGCATAGGTTGCACAACACCCTCCTGAGGTCTCTTAGACTTCACAATATCAACATAAGAAATTTTCCCCTCCTGAGGTCTCTTAGACTTCACAATATCAACATAAGAAATTTTCCCCTCCCGAGAGGATGGGGACAACCCATAAATAGTAGCTCCAGTAGCCTCCTCAACCCTAGGATGAGAAGAAAACACAACATCATTAGGGACCCCAGGAGAAAGCCCCACATGAGATGATGGGGACATCCTAGAAACACCCACAGAAACCCCAAAAACTGCTTCAACCTCTGAAGGTGAGGAACATGTAGCACCCACAATATATACAGAGAGGTCAACAATGAGCTCATAGTAAGGCGAAGATAGGGGTGGTGTCACACTAGGGGAGGGTAGGGGCGAGGCCACAAATCTGAGCTTTCCATCGAGATGGGAGTTGTTTAGGGTTCCACCAGGGCAGGAGATAGAGTGGAAATTTTGGTTTCTGCCATGGCAAGAGGGAATGGAATGGCTGGGAGGAGAAATGATCGTAGAGCCATTCAAAAACTCGTCTGGGAAGGAAACCTTGGAGAGGACAGGAGCAGACCTATTGGTTTCATGTGCATAAGTGTTAAATTTTTATATAATTACTTATATGTATAAATTTATATAAAAAATTTACTTATATAACCATTCAACATACAAATAATAAAATATATTAACTATAAATATAATAATATATAAATAAACTTGTATACTATATAATAATTTATATGAATATTTGTAAATTTTGCTACATCAATAAAATATAAATCTTACATATCCAGTACATACACACACACACACACACACACACACACACATACACATACACATACAAATACACATACACATACACATATATATACATAAATATATATACATATACATACACACACACACACATATATATAATATAATATAAATAAATATATTATATTTATATTGTATTTTTTATATACATTATATTATATATCATAAATAAATTATTGCATAAACATATATTTTTAATTATAAATTAATTATTAATGATAAAAATATAATAAATTATATTTATATGATATAATATGTTTAATATATTTAATATATTATATTTCTTATATGTATTATATTAGATTACATATCATAAGTAAATTACTATGAAACACTCCCCATTATAGTTGATTATTTCTCTTGTCTCTCCTTCTTCTTATGCAATCTTTTCCCTCATATTTTGTAGTAAACTTATGCAAGTACCTGCAAATAGTAAGCAAGAAAGTTGGAGATAATGGTTGTTAAGTTGAAAATGGGAGAGGAAGGTTGCTTTTATAGACAACCATTCGAATGGACGACCGAGATCGATCTTCTAGAAAGATTCCAAGATCGACGGATGAGAATTGATGCAACCAGAATATTCCATTCATGGAAGAGCTATGATGCCAATAACTATGACAGAAATGAAGGCTATGACAGGGATTAATGATAGGGAATCTTTGACCAGAAGAGGTGCACAAATAATTTATTTTAAATTTTTTATTTGAAAATGGAGGAAAAGGACAAGTGGCAAATAAATAATTTATTCAAATTATTTATTTGGAGAAAATGAAAAAAGAGATTTAATTAAATTAATTAATTTAATTAAATGGGGAGAAGGAAATTAGTCATGGATAATTGATTTGAATCATTTATTCAAAAGGGAAGAATGACACATAATTAAATAATTTTGACAATTATTTAATTATAGAAGAGTAAAAGGTCAAATAATAATTATTATCTGACTATAGACAGATAATGAAAGATAAATAATTAAATAAATAATTATTTATTTAATTATCAAAGAAAGGGGATATTAGCAATGCAATTAAATGATTTTAATTAATTAGCAAAAAATAGAGATTAGAAGGTGAATTAATTAAATAATAAAAAACTATTTAATTAATAGAGGAATGCAATCAGTCATAATTGAATAATTATTCAATTATCAGAGGATGACAACTGGGTATGTACAGGATCATCATGGAAAAAATAGGCCCTTAAGTGGCAAAAAATTCAAAAAAATCAGAGTTAGGCAACTTGACGTAAAAATTTGAATAAGTTATCTATATTATTTCAGAGATATGTAACGATAGAATCTCTAGAAAATTGAATGTAGTTTCTAAACTACTAGGTTTGTTTTAAAAATAAAAATCTATTTGGTGAAAATTTGAAATTTCAATGCAGAGTAGTACTTCAAGGAAAAAATAAGAAGTAGGTGTCTATATGACACCCTAACCACAATAAAATGATAATATTTTTTATAAGATTTTAGATATAAGTAGAGGACTCATGTCTTGATGTGATGCATATTTTTTTGCTATTTTTTTCTAAGTAAATAATTAATTATGAATTTTTTATTACAACTTTTAAAAAATATAGAAACTTGTATGTCTAACCACCTTAACTTGGTCAAAAATTCATGAAATTCAATTTTTAATTTTAATCCTATAGTATGTGAAGCATAGAATGTGACGCATGTTTTGGATTAAAAAAAAATTGATAACATTTGAAATCTATAGATGTTTTCCAATCAGCCTATCAATCAGGACTTTAGTCGTAATTCAAATAGATATTGAATAATAATTACTTATTAAATTCAAAGTAAAGCATAATTTTATATTGGTGGAAAGCTGAGAATCTCCTTTAAAAACCCTTTTCGTTTCATCAATTTTGGGTTAAAAAAAGTCATCAACCACATACCCATCATATTGCCACTTTTTGGCCCATCATGATCATGCACATACCCAACCAAGAAAAATGATGCTCACAGACTTAGGACATTTTTTAGTGTCTACAGCAAGAGCTGATAAGATTCAATGGCTAAGATTAAAAGTCAATTGTGTGATGTGTATGGCTAAGATTAAAAGTTTATTTTAGTGCCTATGACACACATTAAGTGGGTTATGACATGAGGTTAAAATTAGGATGTCAAGGAATAAGTGGGATTCTTTTATTTATTTTGGAGAAAAAGATGCCTCTGACGCACAATGAAGTGAGGTTAAAAATAGGATGTGAGTGAGAATCTCATAATTTAAATAATAAAATTATTTAAACTATTTGTGCATGTGAAGAGTTGTAGTCAAGTGACACATGTTGCAATGTGGTAATACGTGATGGATTAATTCAAATATTTAATTTGAATTATTTTGAGACATGTGAAGGGGAATTATTTAAATAAATGAAAGGGGAATAAGTGGGATTCTTTATTTAATTAATTAATTGGAAAGGTGATTAAGTGGGATAAATGGGATAAGGTAATGACCTAGGGTAAAATATTGCAAAATGTTTTACAAGGTCATGTATGACTAGGTAATGTTATGACATGGACAATTTTGGGTGTCTATAGTTGGTTTGAGGGTGGGTAAAGGATAAGTTTAGGCTCATGAGAGTAATTCAAGGGATATCTAATGTGTATAACCTCATAACACTTATCCTTATTTTCATAATTTCTTAGTGAAGGGGAGTCTAATGTCATTCCATCATCTTCATCTAAGGAATTCCCATCACTATTGTCAATTTTGTCATTTTCTTGCACCATGTTATCCTCCCTAGGAGGAGAGTTTTTAGGAGAACTACAAACTAGATGTTCATGAAATTCAAAGGTTGGTTCTTCTAAAATGACTTCATCACAAGTAGGGGAGTCATCTATGGTTGGACTTTCTTGCTTATCAATGATGGTATCCTCTTGTTCAATGATGTTTTCCTTAGGGTAAGAGAGACAAATAGGACTCTCATAACTCTCATTAGTTTGATCTTCTAACACCAAAATATCTTCATCACAATTAGGAGAGGTATTAGGAGAAGTCAAAATTTGATTGTCATGATTTTCCATTGTGTTCTCTTTTACTAAAGCATTCTCATAGGGGGGAGATGAACATTTTCTTAGTATGCTTGGAAAGGTAAGGCACTAACATTGTTTGACCAAAAATGAAAAGTACTTCTAGCCATCTTATGCAAAGCTTCAAGAATGTAAACAATGTATATCCAAAGATGAAAAGTACTTTTATCCAATTTATGCAAAGCTTTAAGAATGCAAATAATGTGTATCTCAAAATGAAAAGCATTTTTATCAAACTTATTGAAAGCTTCATGAATGTAAACATTAGGAATGCAAAAGTGAAAAGTACTTTTATCCATATTATGCAAGGTTTCAAAAATGTGAACATTTTCAGATCTGATGATTTTTGCTACTGAAATGATTTAGGAAGAATTCAAAAATGACTACAGTAAATGGATGTTTTTGACCTAGATGCATAAAAAATAAGTTTTGAAACTTTCCAGAATGATACTATAGGTTACCATCAAGCCTAGGAAGTACAAAAAATCACTAGAAATCTCAAAAAAGTTGGTTTTTGTAGGCCTCCAAGGACTCATTCTCCTAGCTAGGTGTATGAGTCACACTTAGGGTTTTTGACAAGTTCAAATAGTGAAAAATAGAAAAACACAAAATTCCTAGAAATCAGGAGCAAAGAATTGTATAGGGACTAAATCACCTAAATGGGTGAATGAGTCCTGATCAGGGTTTTTAAACTTCAATCAAAAAATTATGAGTTGATGTTAGGGTGTCTAAGTTGTATGTTGACTTGATTGTTTGCAATTATAGATTTTTATTGAAATTGAATGATTTCAGATGCTAAAATGCAACCTATATGCATCTTTCACTAATACAATGTTTAAAAGCCCTAAATGTAAATTAACTAATGCACCTATCTAATGCAAATTTAATGAAAACTAGATCTAGGACTCATAATGCTCTCCAAATTAGAAGTGTTCAAAGGTTGGGTTCACCAAAATGAATCATAGGAATTATGGTTCCACCTTTTGGGAGATGGAACTAAGGGGGGCCTATTTCACTATCAGTTCATTAAAGGGAACCCTAGAGATCCCTCAACTAAGATGACTCAATTGATGGAAGGAATACTAAGATGTTTCCTTAGGTGTTATTAAAGGGGGTTCACCACTAAGAAAATTATTAGAAAGAAGTAAATGGAAGTAATACGTAAATCTAACTATGTGACCTAGAAAATTATGAACATGAAATCATATGAATAAAAGGGTATGTGCAGGATCATGATGGGCCAAAAAGTGGCAATATGATGGGTATGTGGCTGATGAATTTTTCTTCCCCCAAAATTGATGAAACGAAAAGGGTTTTTAAAGGAGACTCAAATTTCCACCAATATAAATTTTTTTTAATTTGAATTTAATAAGTAATTATTATTCATTTTCTATTTGAATTACGACTAAAGTCCTGATTGATAGGCTGATTGAAAAACATCTATAGCTTTCAAACCGTATCACATTTTTAGAATCACAAAAATTTGTCACATTCTATGCTTCACACACTATAGGATTAAAAAAAGAAAAATTGAATTTCATGAATTTTTGACCAAGTTAAGGTGGTTAGACATACGAGTTTTTTTTTTTAAGTTTTAATAAAAAAATTATAACTAATTATTTACTTGGGAAAAAATTACAAAAAAATATGCATCACATCAGGACATAATTCCTCTACTTATATCTAAAATATTATAAAAAATTATTATCATTTTATTATGGTTAGGGTGGTCAGACAAACACCTACTTCTTATTTTTTCCCTAAAATTTAAGTGCTACTGCATTGAAATTTCAATTTTTCACCAAATAGATTTTTTTGTTTTTAAATAGACCTATTAGTTTAGAAACTACATTCAATTTTCCACAGATTCTATTCTTACATATTTTTGAAATAATATAGATAACTTATTCAAATTTTTATGTCAAGTTGCCAACTCTGATTTTTCTGAATTTTTTGCCACTTAAGGGCCTATATTTTCCATGATGATCCTGCACATACCCAAAAGACAATGAAATAGAAAGGTACCTAGAAGAATGATGTCAAAACAAGCTCTAAAACCCTAAAAATTTTCTTTTTGATGTGCACTGGGACTCATATGCCAGACAAGGCGATTCAGTCCCATTCTAGGTTCTTTGGGAAGGATCTGGAATCTCTCAGTGACTATTTTGGATCTATAAAAGACTAGAAAAAGGTAGTATTGGGACTCATACACCCAAAATGTTGCAAAGTATCCCATTTCTTCGCAAACTATCCTAGGAGTATAATTTTGAGCTAAAACTTTGTGAGCCTCTAAAGATGGATTAAATAAGCACTTTCCCACTACTTTCATTTAAATAGGTTGAATATATTGCTCTAGATCTGAATTTTCATGATCCTTGACAACTTTTTATGACAACTTTTACAAATTTTGCTATTTTGCAATTTTGGCACTTTTGAAGGCTTCAAATCCTCTTTTATCTTCAACCTATAAATCTACAACATACAAAAAGAAATAAAAAGTGTTGTTTTGTTAGGGAATGGGGATTTTCCTTGGTTAAACCATGTTTTGGTAATCAAAACTTAATGATAAATGAAGCATGAATGAAATTAAACATGAGACATAAGATGAAATAATAGAACCTTGTTTCAAACCTTGTAGATCTGCAAGCAAGCATGAAGTGGCCTAAATGGATGTAGATCTTGATCATGATTCTTGATGAAAGATAATTTTTTTGAATACTTGAATTGATATTGAACAATACATCACAACATTAGATCAAAACCACATTCATGATATATCAAGCCTTTAACATGATAATGGATCTTGATTGCTACAATAATCTTCTACAAATCAGCCCTTGAATGCCTTCTTGAATACTCTTGAATACTCTATAATACTCTTGTGAAGTCTTAGGATGCTTGAATCAAAATATCTATGTGAAATAATGATGTGAAACCTTAATTATATAGGCACTACATCTAATTTACTATTTATTAGATCCTAAATGTTGACATTCATAAAATTTGAATTGAAAATGTTGATTTGCTACTCAAAACCCTAAAAAGGGGCCAAATGGGACTCATACGCTCAAGGTGGCATATGGGTCCCACCTAGGGGGACTCATACACCCAAGGTGCAATATGGGTCCCACCCTAGCTTTTCGGGTTTCAAGGAAATGTCAAGGGATTAGAATATTAAGTGTATCTACTGAATATGTTAAGATTTTAATTGAAATAGGTTTGGAGATGCATAATAAAGGGTCTTCAGGGCCTATTAATGATGGTTTGAAGGTCATAAATGCAAGAGGTCCCAAAACTTAGTGTGAAGATGTAAAATATGCATTTTACAACACTAAATTAAGGAAAAATTAGGTCTATTTAGTTAAAAAGGGCCCTAAACCTAATGTGAATATGTAAAACACATTACAACACTAGATCAAGGAAAAATTAGGTTCAATTTAATATTAATTACTCCAAAATTAAGTATGAAAAGGGGATACTTTTTTCCTACATTACAATTTAGATAATATCTTTTGGTCCACATTTCTTCTTAAATGTGAGTTATGTCCTATGGTTTGAAAGGAGAGTATGTATACACATGTTTTATCTTATTCCAAAGTTTTAAGAATGGATGTTCATCTGGTAGAAACTTTGAAATGACAAAAGGGTCACTGTGCTAGTTAATTAACCAAGTTGATGCTTTTGATTGATGTGGCAGAGGCTTGTAGCATGTGATCTCTGGAGGTAGTATATAGATGATTGTTGGGACCAAATAAGTCTCTATTGGGAACTGCATCATGTGTTCTATCTTCTAGTGTAGTGTGTGGGCTATTGGACCTACTCTATTTGCACATTCAGACATGTTTGGTTAAGGAGTGTTTGTGCAGTTGACTTGCAAATATTATGTGTGTTTTGGGATGACATGTGAATGTAATTGTAAATATAATTCACATTTTCCTAATAAGTTGTAGTTGTGGGAATGCTATGTAATTAGATCTTAAATGTAAATATGAGAGTAATGTAATGTGATTTGCATTCCAATTGTTGTGTTCCATTATTAAAATATCATATGTTGTATGAGAGACTTTCTAAAGGTTGGTCATAGCAAGTGCAAGCTATGTTATCAATCTTGAAGGTCCGTAAATAATATTTATGTAATCTATTAGAATTGGTGTCTTTCCTACTGAGTTGGTGCTCAAATCTGTATATTGTGGATTGGTGTCTTTGGTAAGTTGGTTCCTACTTCATGATTGTAAGAGATTCATTATTTTGTGAGTCTTTATTTGGACTGTAGATCAAAGAAGCTATTCTCACTATGGTTTCTCCCATCTTGGGTTTCCATATATATCTGGTGTTCTCATGTTTAGATGTCTATTTATGTTCATCCTTTGAATAGTTATTTTATTGATAGAGTAATATCTGGAAGTTCTACTAATGATAATTTAGATTTGAAATTGAATTTTTACATATATTAATTCACCCCCATCTCAATATATTGTGTTCCCTTCAATATGATGTAAATAGAAATGAGTACCTGTTTCATTTTAAAACATATACCTATTTTAAAATGGGTACTATTTTCTATTTAAATGTGTACCTATTTTAAAATGGGTACTATTTTCTATTTAAATGTGTACCTATTTTTAAATGGGTACTATTTTCTATTTAAAATGTGTACCTATTTTAAAATGGGTACTATTTATATATAAAATGTGTACCTATTTTTAAAAAAAAATGGCTACCCATTCAATATAGATAGGATTTTAGGTTAAAAATCATGTTCCTAAATGGTTACCCATTTTTTATGAAATAAAATTACTAATTCATATCAATATTTTTCCTACCCATGAAACTTCCACTGAAAGCGAACTCATTATCTTTATTTTACTCATTTTTAAGGTTTTAATATAAAGGTAACATGACTCTTAATTAAATGAGGATCCTAAGTATTTCATCCATATTTTTGTGTATAAATTTATCTACTAGGTTTGTCATTGTTTAGACTTAAATAAGTTGTGCTACTCATGGAAATATTTCTTTTTTATTTTGATTCTACTATCACTATCATCATCATTTTGATTTTGAGATGGATTTTGATGAGAGGGTTCTCCAACATGATATGGATTTTGGATGGGTGGATGTCTTAGAAGAAAAATATTCTCTTTATTGACAAGCCATATTAATATTTTATTTTGATTATACAAGAAAAATAGGTTTTGAAGGGACTCGAAACCCTTTACAACTTAAGATACAAAATTTTGCTTAAAAGAAACTATAGTAATACACCAGCAACATACCAAAACCCAAAATAACAAAAGAAAAAGGGTGATGCACGGGAGATAAAACAGTAAACTAACAGCAACACCCAACAACATCAAAATAGTAAAATATAAGGAAATAAACTGAGACCTCACAGGAAATAGACAGTAGTCAAAAAGAGAGTCGAACACTATTTCATACTGCTTAAGGTGTTGGCCACCTCAAGCTCTTGACTCCTATGCATTTCAATCATGTCCAGCAACTCTTTCTTCTCAGCTTCAAAGGACTTTTTCCATTTAGTAGACCCTCTAACAACAGGGCCTTTACCATCATCTTTTGCACCTTTTTTACCTTTTCCTTTTGCCGAATTCTCTTTCTCCATTAACTCAGAAAAATACACTTGGTCCTTCCTAAGCTCACTAATCTTTCAGAACAAGACTTCCAAAGAGTTCGCACTATTCTTCACTAAAATATGACATGCATGGAGAAGATTCTTTATGTCCAAATTCGTATCCAATATCTTGCCTTCTAAACCAACCAATCATTCTTCACACAGAGATTTGAAGTCATGGAAGGAACCCTCAAGATCCACAATTCTGTCGATTAGAATGTCCAACATTGAGCCTTTCAGAAAATTCTTCAATTTCTCCTTCGAACCCCTTATTTTTTTATTAACCTGATTAAACTCCTAAAGAGTCCACTTAGCTAACTTAAAAATTCCAATGGCCCCAGCCCTAGCCATTTTTAGCAACTCAAACATTGAGGTAGAATCATCATCGAGATAAGAAAAGTCCTAAGAAAGGGGATTTACCTTTAGAGGCTTTGGCTTAGCACTCTTCTTCTCAGCATCCTCCTCATCTTGACCCTTATTCTCTTCTTCTAGCTCCACATTGGGTGAGTTATGAATCAGGGAGTCACTAATTTCCACCACCTTTTCACGAGAAGCCTTTTCCTCACATACCATCTTGGAATCCTTTGCTGAAACTTTCGAGGCTTGGTTCTTCAATTTGGAAATGTGTTTGGATGCCCTCCTCAGCTTATCCTTGGCCTCTATGCCCTAGAAATTCTCCTACAAAACCTCCTCATTACCTCCACCTTCGGCTTCTCCCTGAACAACAACCAAATCCACATTCCTGGGAGAGGACTCATTTGAGCCCACCTCTATATCCTCACTATTAGAAAGAACAAGGTGCTTGGCTACCCAATTGCTTTTAAGGCTGCCCATCTTCCTCTTTTCCAAGGAGGTAATCACAGGGGACGAGGAAACATCATCTTCCTCTTCACACCACTCCTCTTCATCTGCAATGTTCGTATTTGAGCTAGATGAACCAAAAACTTTGCTTGAAATCTTCTCCTTACCCTTAATAGTAGGGGCAGGGAGAAGATCTTGAACGAGCTCAATGATTAAAAGAATGAGACCTTCATGGAGGATGGGAGACCTCCTATTTTTTCAATGAGCATAAAAAAAAACCTCCATGGAAGATAATAGAAGAAATAGAAATGAGATAAACAAACCATGCCTAAAATGGTTTAAAAGCGTGAAATGGTGACCTAAGATAGCAATAAACCTACCTTCCAGAATCACATAGTGCACTATCACCTCTGTAACATTTTCCCAAATCTTCTTAAGGTACTTGCGCTCATAACCCCAAATTTCCATCGTAACCAATTTTTTTCGCTTGTCATCTTTGAAGAATTGGGCCATCGCTTCCTCATTGCTAATTTTATCCTTGTAAAACTTACAACCAACCATCAACATCCCAATCATAGTAGCAATCAGCTCCTCATTTATATCCACTTCCAAACCCTTTATCTAAAGCTTGTGATTATGTTAGCATGAAAAAAATTTCATCAAGGCATTAGGGTCATGCCTATGCAACCTTTCTAAAAAAGGTGTGAAATTTCCATGACGGAAGATCTTCCATAGCTTATTTTTCTTCCTTAGGCCTACACAAGAGTGTGTCTCTATTCTTCTTTTGTCACCACCCATCTATTCAAACACTAGAAGAAGAAAAACCTTATGATAATCACTCAACTAAATGCTAGTAATCCAAACAAAAGCCAAAAATCATGTGAGTCAAGAAATGGTACTGGAGATTAAATTTCCCCACCACATCAACTCAGCCCACACCATCATTTCTCATTAAGCTCCTAGATTTCTTGGGAAGGATAGAGCCCTCCTCCCATGCACGATACTCATTTAACCTGATAGCCTCATTGGAAAAAAAAAATTCCAATGAGTTTCCTTCTCAAAAAATGTGAGAGATGCGGGTCTCTTCACAAGATCTTAACATGATTATAATGTCGTTAATTACCTATTCCACATTCCAGCTAGGCTGATGAGTGCCACATAGATAATTGATGATATTTAAATAATCACCTTCAACTCATATTTTGGAGTATTCTCTGTCCACGACATATTTAATGCTTGTAAATGTAGCCTTTTCCTCAGCACAGTGATTTGTTCGATTTCCCAACAAGAGTGCCACTGTGCCTAAGAGTATGCCATCTTCATTCCTCAAACCATATTAAGATTTTGTTGATGCATAGTTATTGATGACATAAAAATAAACCTACCTTTTTTTAAGTTTGAATTTATTTTAAAAAAATTATTTTGAATGTAGGATTTGATTTCAAATGATTGGATTAGTATTATTTTGATACAAATAGGAAGGAAAATTGATATAACAAAAACCTACATTAATCAAGTGGGAATGTTTAGCTTGTGAGATCACAAATATACAAAAGGGTATGAGGTTAGTAGCTTCCTAAGTATAACCACTTAGAATTGCATCACAAGTTACAAATTTTAATGGATTTTCTATAATAAGATAGTACAAGATTCAACTATGGTTGTTCTTGATATAGCTAAAAATACATGTGTCCCAAATTTGTTAATTTAAGAGAGTATTGTCTATGCTATGTGAGGATGATGTGAAATTCCCTCCCAGTTCCCTCCATACCCTTTAACTAGATATTCAACAAAAAAATACTATTCTAATTCAATGGAGTGGTTTAAAATTCCTATGTATTTGTGTGATTAAACTACCTCCCTCATAATGTTGTTAAAATATGTTGTCACTTAGTTAATAATTGAAGTTCCAAACTCAAATTTTTATATGGTGTTAGAACAAAATGTTTTTCCAGTTTTTGGTTATAAAATGTAGGTCACTAAACCCTTAAAAAATATAAAATAAATATTCATAGTCACTTTTCATCTTCATGATTGCATGAAGTGCAAGAACATAGCATACACAAACTACTAGTGAAAAGATCGCTTTTTGTATCCTTAATATTATACTAATGTGAAAGACAAGATCATCCACTAAAAAAAATGAAGACACACATATAAGGAAAGTAACTGACTTAAAAATATGAATAAATTTTAATTCTCTTAAAATTAAAACTACAAATAAATGTGGGAAGTCAAGTCTTTAGCAAGTGAACCTACAAAATCAAAAGGTTAGTAGTTTAAAATCTCTTGGTATTAGACTTGTGATAGATACACAAATAAGGTTAAAATATCATAAAATTATGATATTTAAACCATAAAAATCAATGGTTAATGTGCCAATTTCAATAAAATATTAATAAATAAAAAACATAGAGCATAAATGGTAGACTACAAATGTAGGAATTTCCAATTAGATGAAAATTTCTTAGATTAGTTACAAACATCAATCAAAACATAAAAAATGACATAGATGCCATAGATTTGGTTGATACATTAAAGATTGGATGCAAGAATGGGGACTAATTTTAAACATTGACCTATAGAAAATTATTAGAAAAATATAGGCTTTTATGATTTAGTAAAAATATATGCGAATATGCATCAAAATGACTTGGTGCGAAAGGAAGGTGAAGCAAGCTGAATAGGAAGAATGGAGCCTTGAAGGTGAAGGTTTGGCAGAAGTTATGCAGGTGGAGGCGTAAGCTATGGGGAGCTTGCTTTACAACTAGGGTGTGGTGACAACACCCATGGAGGGCAAGGAGAATATTGCACAAATGGCAGTAGGAAATGTTAATATAGAAATATCGGAAGAGATTGTCAACATCCAAATTCCTGACCATTTCCTATACTCAAAGATAGAAAGGCTTAAAAAACTTGCAATCATCGCCAAATTTATTGGTATTTGGCTAATAATGGACTGCATTAAGAGTTGGGTTTCTCATACTTGGGTGGTTATGAGCCCTGAAATCAATTTTTTGGCCTATCCAGTTTTTCTTCCAATCAACACATGATAGAGATAAGGTTCTAAAGGGGGCCATGGTTTATAGGGAATATTAGCCTCTACGCAAGGGAATGGCCTCCCAGTTTTGACCCTTATTTTGAACCTATCAAGGAGGCGCCTATATGGATTAGGATGCATAAGTTCCCACTGGAGCAAGCTTAGAATAGAGGATGTCTTTAGGCTTATTGAGAATTCCTTGGGAGATTACTTGTAGAGCGTGACTCCTTAACGAGACAACATTCCTACCCCATATGCCTGGGTATGTGGAATTGGATCATTGTAGACCCCTACTGTACACGATCGGTTTGTCCTCAATTTTGGGTGAGAGGCTCCAAAAACATGATTATGAATGCTTTCCCATTAAATGATTTGGTTGTGGGGTGATTGGGTATATGTCAAGTTTTGTGTAAAGAGGACAAAGGTAGTAGAAATGGGGCTAGGATTCAGGTCCATCTCAATCCACCTTTATGTACAGAGGGAAAAAATAAGGCTTCTCCAAATGAGAGTGGAGGATATGTCAAGCATAATGAGAATGTGGGCCAACTAATACCAAATGCACTTAAAATTGTTTCTAGAATCCTTGGCGAGGCTCTTGATGGGATAGGTTAGACAAAGGACCAGAGGGTTCTCCTTTCTATGGAGGAAGTGGTAAGTAATGGGAAACATGCACGACACACGTAGAGCAATAAGGAGGAATGGGTGGCATATGTAATTTCTAGTTATCTTAGGCTAATGAATGGAAAGGTAGGTACCGATGCCATGTTAGGGTCCCATGATAGCAAGGTTAAAGACCATGCTTTTTGTGGTGATGAGGAATCAAATAAAGAGAATGACTGGTCTATTACCACTAGAAGAGCCAAAAAAATTGGATGGAATAATTGCATCCCAATGGATGTTGAGTGTGTCATTAATAGGGGCAGGAAGGTACAGACCTCAAAGGTGAAACTCAAGGCACTAGAGGAGATTGAGAATGGAACATAGACTTTGATGAGGTAGTTAGTGTCCAATGGAGGTGAGCACCTCCCTGATCCCAAGAAGTTATGAAGGTTCTCAGTTGGAATACCCATGGCCTTAATGGCCCAAAGAAGTGTTGTTTAATCAAACGACTAATTGAGATTGAATGCCCTAACGTTCTACTACTTTAGGAAACTAATGTGGAGAGGGATAGTTTTATCAACTATATCCCGAGATTTTGGAGAAAGAGTGAGGGTGTGGTAGGAAGTTTGGTGCAGGCACACTTGAAGTTCCATTTTTAGTTTAATTTTGTAATTTTGGGTTTTTTAGGTGATTAATGGGTTTAAAGGGTTCATAAGGTCATTTATGACCATTTTCAATGTATTTAATCCATTTTTGGTGAGTTATGAGGCGTGGGTTTAAAAGTTGACAAAATTGCTCAAAATTATCAAAGTTGCTAAAAATGGCCATGCAACTTTTGGGCAAGTGGCATAAAATCAAGGAAACATTAAAACCAATTGGGAAATTTTTGTAACTATTGGAAAATGCATGTATAAGATGTGCATGGTCGAATGCAAGAAGGAGTTGAGTTTTGGTGTTTTGATGAATACAAGCAAGCTTTTATAGTGCTTTTTTTGAGTTGTAGCATTTTATGTCATCTTGTACAAGTTGTACGGACTATTTATGGGTATGAAAGTTATTAAACAGTATGGGGATGTTAATCTAGCTTATTTTTGTTTTTATGGCATTGAGTTTCGTTGCATAGTTTAAAAGTTATGGTATTTTTACTAAAACTATTTTTTTATGTGATTTTCCAATGTTGCTGTCATTTTTTGTCCTCTAGTATGCCCTGTAAGGCCAAGATCTTGGGTTGAAATCAATTGGAATGTGTAGTCTTGTGAATCTACTTTATTTTTTTCTTTTTAGCACTCGATTTCATTGAGATAAGAAAGTTGTAGCATTTTTTGTAAAAACTTTCAAAAACCCTGCCTAAGGTTTCTAGTCGACTTGTTTTGATCATAGCTTGAAATTTGTATAGTGAAAAATCATGAAATTTTGTCAAATTTGTTTTTTTTATATATATTTAATTTTCCCAAAGTTTTAGATCCCTATCTTTTGGTTTGATATGTTTCTTTTTTAGAAGATCTATTCTTGATTGTGTGACAGGACAACCATAAAGGGTAGCAAAAGGTAAATTTGCTTGCAAATCTCAGAAGAATGGATTCATGGGTATTGTAGAATGTTATTGAGTGTGTATGAAGTTATTACAGACCTGTTCAAAGATTTGGTGACCATTGGTGACAAGTTTGTAATCCTTTCTTGAGTTGGTTGAATGTTCATGTTGAAACATGCTTTGGGGCAGCAACCACAGATTGGTAGATTGTGATTGCTTCAAGATCTAAAACTTGTTGTTAGTCATTGGTAATGGTTTGGAAGTGTAGTGGGAGGTCTTATAGGTCTATACAAGTTTTTTTGGAGCATTCTTGAAAGTATAAATGAGTCTTATTGTGACTGTCCCAAGAGGTCCAATTACATAGTCATAAGGAAAGGTGGATGTCCAAGCAAGTTTGGGTCTACGCATGAGTCTATGAATTGAATACTTAATGGAAACACCTTTATAATGTTGGAAAGAAGCCTCCAAGTCAGTTTTGAGGAGTTGAAACATAACATTATGGTTTTCCTTTGTTCATTGGAGTCATTCTTGAAGTTTGCACATAGGAGCAACAGTGAGGAACATGCAAGATCACTTTGTCATTTGGGTTTGTTTTCATGAAGAATATCTTTCCTCTGCATTGATACACCTAGTGTTTTGGAAATAGTTTGGAATAGAAACATGATTACTAGTGTTGAATTGGAAATCAAATATTTTTCTATTTCTACCTGATGCATGATGGTTAGGTATAATGAATAAGTTCTAGTTTCCAATGTTCATAGGCCTAATTCACCTGCCAACAGAATGGAGCTTTGGGATTACTTAAGAAATTTCATATCATTGTATGGGATCAATAAATGGCTTGTAGGGTGGATTTAAATGAGATTTTGTCTCTAGAGGAGAAGCAGGGAGATAAGGCCTTTATCTCTCAAGAGTCTTTGGCTTTTAGAAGCTGTGAAGATTTGGCCCTAACTGATATTAATCCCAAGGTCAAATGGTTTACCTAGTCCAATCAAAGAATTGGGGATAATAATATTAGTATTTTCCTTGATAGGTTATTGGTCACTTTTGATTGGTTATTCATTTTGGACTATTTTTTTTCTAAAACTCATCACTTTAGTAGCTTTGACCATTGGCCTATTGCCCTCTCGGTGAAAAAATTTGTAAAGCCTAGAGGTGTTCCTTTAAAGATGGAGGCTTTTGGTACAAATTCTTGGGATTCGAACAATTATTGGAGGTTTGGTGGAAGGTTGAGTATAAAGGATGCAAAAGATTCATTCTATATAATAAGCTTAAAGAGGTTAGCAAGCAGGTTATACTATGGAATAAAAATTGTTTTGGTGATCTATTTAAAATCAGGGAGAAGGTGGAGCTAGATTTGCTTAGAATTGAATATGATATTGTTGACAAAGTCCTCTCCACTGAACTTTGGGCTAGGGAAGCAAGTATGCTAGAGGATTACAATAGGTTGCTACATATGGAAGAAATATTTTGGCATCAAAAGTCAAGAGTTAAGTGTCTAAGGGAAGATGACAAGAATACTATCTTTTTTTTCATATATCCAACAAGATTAGAAGACAAAGAGACAATATTTTGAAAATTCAAACTCTTGTTGGGAGAAATTTGGAAGATATTGAGGCAATCTAATTGGAAGGAAAGAACTTTTTTAAAACCCTATTTAGTGCTCCTCAAGAATTGGATGTCGAGGCCCAAGGGGATATGTTGAGTAATATCTCATGCTTTGGTTCAAAAGCAAAAAATGAGGCACTCCTTTCCCCTTTTACTAAAGATGAAATCAGGAAGGATTTCTTATTTATGGGTACCAAGAAGGCCCCTGGTCTGATATGGTTTCTAGATTGATTTTTTTCAAATATTTTGGCATCTAGTGAGTGATGATGTATGGTCATTAGTTGAGGAGAGTAGGTTGCATAGATTGGTCTACAAGCATTGGAATACTAATTATTTTTCACTCATCCCCAAGGCTAAATCCCTATCTTCTTTTGATCAATTCAGGCCCATTGCTCTATGTAATGTGATTTCCAAAGTGATGGCCAAGGCAATGGCTTCTACGCTTAAGGTGTGTTTGGAAAGCTTCATTTCAAGTGAGCAAAGTGGCTTTTTGAAAGATAGAAAAATCTTAGATGGTATTGTGATAGCCCATGAAGTTGTCCATTCTATCCAAAGCATGAGGAAGGAAGGTATGACAATCAAGCTTGATATGAACAAGGCCTATGATAGAATTTCATGGGAATTTATTTTGAGTATTAAAAGGAAAATTTGTTTTAGTGAGTCTTGGTTCAAGTGGGTATAGAGCTGCATTTCATCCACTTCATATGTTGTCCTCATAAATGGTGTACCATCTGATTCTTTCAGTGCTTATAGGGGGCTTCATTAGGGTCACCCATTGTCCCCTTTTCTTTTTCTCATCTTGGTTCAGGCCTTTAGTAGAAGCTTTCACAAGGAGGTGAGCATTGGTAATCTTAAAGGATTGGAAGTATCACAAGGTTCAAACAATATCACACATTTGTATTTTGTTGATGACATGCTTCTTTTTAGTGTGGCCATGACTAGGGAAGCTCGTGTTCTCAAGAATATTTTAGTGCAATATGAGAGGGATGGTGTTCAAAAAGTGAATGAGTCTAAGTTGCGTATTTTTCTCTTGAAATCACCTTGCATGGAGAGGTTGGAGATTCGAAGTATTTTGGGTTTTGAAGTTGATTAGCTACCCAGTAAATATCTAGGAGTGCCTTTGGTCCACAAGAATCCTTTTGTTGATGATTGGATCAATGTATTAAGTATGGTTAATAGTATGCTCGATTCATTGAAGGGAGGTGGCTTTCCATGGTGAATAGAATTTGTAGCTTAGGAAAAAATTCAATTTAGCATTATAAAGCATAAAAAAACTAAACCATAGATAAATAATGAAGAACAATGGAAGAAAGTAGCAAAAAAACCAAGAAAAATAACACCAAATCTTCATGCCCTCCATGAATCACCTTCATTGCACCTTCATTTTTCTGCAATATTATGTTTGCCCTCATATTTTTTATGAGAAACTATTGGCCTATGACAAGCACTAAGCAAATATTGAAGGATTCTAACCTAAAATTGCAAATGGACTCAAAAATTGCAAGTATGAAGCAAGCCTAAAGTCTGAAGTATAAACTAGTCAAGCATGAAGTCAAGAGCATGAACTATGTCAAATGAGGCTAAAACTGCCTCTTTATAGAAAAGCCAATTTTAGATGAATGGCCAAGATTGAAAGTTGACAAATGCCCTAAGATCAAAGGCTGAAATGAAATGTGACAACCAAAAATTAGGGTTAGGGCCACATTAGGGTAGAATTTGAAATGAAGGGCTGAGATTTTATTTTAGAAAAATCAAATCAATGGACAAAAATGCATGTGACAAGAGAAAATATTGGGCACAAAAAAAGAAAAAGCTGGAGAATCAAATAATAATTTAAAATTATTTGATTTAAAGACTGAGTTGACCTTTTGAATTAAAAATTAATTTAATTCAAAAGTGGTGGGGTCATGTGATAGTAAATATGTTTTTTTAATTATTTACCTAGAGAGAAAAAGGAAAGTGGACAATTTTAAATAAATGTCTTTATTTAAAATTAGAAAAAGCTAGAGTGGACAATAATTAAATAAATTATAGGATTTTATTTAATTATAAGAGGACATAAGAAATTAATTACGTAAATAAATAAATAAATAAATTTTATTTATTTAAATAAGCAGGAAGGAATAGTTGGAAAATAATAATTAAATAAATTTAGGAATTTATTTAATTATAGAGGGACATAAGAAATTAGTGATGTATTTAAATAAAATAAATATAATTTATTTATTTAAATAGTCAAGAAGAATAAAAGACATGAATTAATTAAATAATTGAGAATTATTTAATCAATAGTCGAATTTGGAGCATAGGACATAATTAAATATTTTAATTATGTTAAGAAGAAATGAGAAGAAAATAAAGCTTGCAGGCCTAGGTCAATTTTATGTGTCTACATTTTTCCCCTCTTTGTCATAATCCAATTTATCGCATTATGACAAAGAAAACAAGTCAAAAACATGCCCAATGAAGGTACGAAGTATCTATGCCCCCTCAGGAAAGTATGCAAATTTTGGCCTAAGGTTAGAAAATTTTGGAAAGTGTCCTGATAAGTCAATTTGATGTCTAGAAAAACCATGGCGCAGTCGGTTTTGAATTTCAACGTGTTTAAGGCAGTCAACGGGGTAGTCAAAGGTGGTCAAATGAGCCTCCAGTTATAACCCCTTAAAGAAAATCATAAAATTCACTCTATAAATAGGCTTTAGGGTATGTGCAGGATCATGATGGGCCAAAAAGTGGTGATATGATGGGTATGTGTAGGGTATGTGGCTGACGAATTTTTTTTTACCCAAAATTGATGAAATGAAAAGGGTTTTTAAAGGAGACTCTCAGCTTTCCACCAATTTAAATTATGCTTTACTTTGAATTTAATAAATAATTATTATTCATTTTCTATTTGAATTACAACTAAATTCCTGATTGATGGGCTAATTGAAAAACATCCATAGCTTTCAAACAGTGTCACATTTTTTCAATCTGAAACATGCGTCACATTCTATGTTTTGCATACTATAGGATTAAAATAAAATAAAAATTCATGAAGTTTTGACCAAGTTAAGGTGGTCAGACATACAAGTTTTTATATTTTTTAAAATTTGTAATAAAAAATTCATAATTAATTATTTACTTGGACAAAAATTATGAAAAAATATGTATCACATCAGGACATGAGTCCTCTACATATATCTAAAATATTATAAAAAAATATTATCATTTTATTGTGGTTAGGGTGGTCCGACAGACACCTACCTTTTTTTTCCCTAAAATTTAAGTACTACTGCATTGAAATTTCAAATTTTCACCAAATATTTTTTTTTTAAATATACCTAATAGTTTATAAACTACATTTAATTTGCTATAGATTCTATTCTTACATATTTTTGAAATAATATAGATAACTTATTCAAGTTTTTATGTCAAGTTTCCTAACTCTGATTTTTCTGAATTTTTTGCCACTTAAGGGCCTGTTGTTTTCATGATGATCCTACACATACCCTTCATTTGGGTGAAAAGTTAATTAATTTTCACATTTACCTTTTTAAAATTCAAAGCTCAGAGATAGAGGAGATTGCACAAAGATGGTGATTCCAGTGACCGAGCATAACGAATTTCAAGTGCAGACCTTCTGACAACCAGAGGATGCAGAGCCACCGGTATGTACCCTATTCCCGCTTTGTGATTTTCTCATTTTTCATGCATTTTTGGGCATTAAAGTTAGGACAACATATGCATCATGATGCATCTACATTCATGAAAGACGCAATTGTTTTCGCATCGCACACATTTCATGTGCTGCAATGCAAATGCAAGGGTCATGTTAGGTCTAGGTTTAAAATGACGCATTCACAGGCTGGTGAGACGCAATCACTATATCGCACTCACAATCGCCAAATTGAAGCACGGTTTAGTGTTTTACAATGACACAACTGATGAAGGGAGCAACACAAGTACTTTAGAGTGGCGCATTTGTCAATTCAAATGACACAAGTGATGTAGCACTATGCAAACGCTAGATGAAACAACACATTCGAGTTGGCGTGACACATGTGAAAGTCAAAATGATGAAATTAACTTTGACTAGGGTTGACTCAATTTAGGCTCAATTTTTGTGTACTTTTGATTAGATAGATGATAATGATGATGTTCAATGATGTTCTAACTCTCGTTTCTGCATGTGCAGAAATGATTACCACCTATCTATACCCATGAGTTCATGCCAGCAACATATGCATTTATAGATCAGTTACGAGATAGGGAGCATAGGTTACTAATGCAGTTAGGACTGTACTATGTTACCTATATGCCCATTATCCGAGAAAATAGGGGACATCACTTGTAGAAAGGTGGCACTCAGAGACCTACTCATTTCACATGCCAACAGGAGAGGCTATTGTGACTCTCGAGGATGTTAAATACAGGATTCTTCACATTTCGATCAGAGGAGAGTGAGTGGTCTACAATCCACGATAGGGAATTCAAGCTTTGACAGAGTTTTATGAGCCTAGTGATGTCGTGCAGCTAGGCATCGACATATATGAGATCAGGTGGGATTTTATGGCTGAGCACTACGCACGATAGGATGTGATGCTATGTACCTTGATTATCGATGTGTTGATTCATGATTGTTGCGGTCATGTTTTTCCTATCGGATGGGAATATTTGTTCATTAGAATGAGGCAGGATAGGACCGTGTTTACATGGGGACCATGTTTACTTGGGATACTATACATCAATTGCACAAGGTGGCCTATAGGGAGGTGAGCAGTATTAGTTGTAGGACTACATTATTGATGATATGGGCCTGGGATCATATTCCCATCTTTTGACCACTAGTTGAGAGACTGTAGCTTGTTGAGGGTATGCCTTATGTTTACTTGTATGTGGGCACATTGTCGTAGACCAGAGTTAGAGACACATGATTCTGGTGCCATCACATTGACACATTGATGGGATTTGTATGGAGACCATACAAAGATTGTGCATAGTGGCCAGGAGAGGATGATCATAGTTAATTCTATCGGTAGTTTAGATACTTGATTGGATGGACGGTTCAATCACAGTTGATCATTGAGACGTACCTGCCCTAGCGGGTACTTCAACAGTTTGGGGAGTAGTAGGGTGTCCTAGTAGGCACCGCAAAGTATGTTAGGTCTTCATGGGAGATAGTGTAGGGGCTAGCCATATCAATGCCATTAGCGGAGTAGCAGGCGGATGGACTAGTTGCACAACAATGGGCCTAGAGCGAGGGTCCATCAGATCTAGGGACTATAGAAAATTATGATGTATGGTGGTAGACACATAGGCCACTTCCTTTGATAGATCCTAGTAGGCCAATGTCAGTTGATCGACAGTCAATGATACCACGGGTGTGCTAAGGAGGACGAGGAGGTAGGGATGGTGGCAGGGGGAGAGGTAGAGATGGAGGTAGAGGAGTTGGGGGAGGAGGGAATGATGGAGGGGAGAGAGGAGATGGAGGATGTGGTAGGAGGAGGTGAGGAGTAGATGATGGGCAAGGACAACTGAGGAGAGTGTGGCAACCAGTCGAGTGAGCTCCACTAGCACCGATCCGAGAGGAAGGCATGGAGGAGGGTAGGGAGGAGGCCAAGCAACCAGAGGGGGAGGTTAGATAGGAGGAGGGTAGGGTCGAGGTAGAGTAGCCAGAGGTCAGAGTAGAGGCAGAGCAGCCCAAGGGTCATCAACTAGAGGGAGAGGTGCCGAGGGAGGAGGATATATTCCTAGGTGATCAAGCATTGGATATCAATGGAGAGGAGGATGAGGAGATAGATATCAGTGAAAAGGATGAGATGGATGAGGTAGAGAGAAAGCTTCGAGAGTGGATGATAGATGGGGAGGAGGATGTAGCTAGGAGGCCACCACTGCAATGAGATGCAACAATGGATCAATGGCTAGTTGATATGCAGAGCAAATTAGATGAGGCCTCAACACATATCAGGACCATGGAGGTGGAGTTAGAGGTGATGAGGGTGTTGAGGGATCAAGTTGTGATTAGGTAGCAGGAGGCACATAGCTAGTTCTCATAGTTTGCTCAGTTATGTACTAGACTAGTGGGAGAGATAGCCAAGGTGAGTGGGAGCCAAGGATAGTTCATGATGCTTTATGAGAGGTCAGTGCTAATGGAGTAGCAGGATTTTGGTTTGAGTTGGTCTCAAATTGGGACAAGTAGTGGCATTAGCAGGAGCCACAATAGCCACAACCAGAGTAGTGTGAGTGGACCTACTTATCTAGGAAGTCTTCAAGGCACAGGTCTAGTCACAGTCATGGGTCTGTATCATTAGGACATAGGTTCAATCATAGTCAGCCACCTGTCACTAATCCATCAGCCTTATGGTCCCAACCTATCATGTCTTCACAGATACCATCAGAGCCAGTGAGAGAGCATTAGTCACCCCATTCTTCACCTTGAGGGGATGAGGAGAGCACTGTATAGGGCATTTTTTATTGTTATCTTGTCATTATATTGAGACATTTGATACATTGACCATTGAGCCTGCGAGCTCCATTTTTGGGATTCCTCGAGACTCTATCCTGTGACATGATTTTGAGATACATATATATGATTTAGTTTTGGCACAGACTATATGCTATGTGTTATGTTGTGATGCATTATGTTATTATTATGTTCATGTGGTGTGATGTATGTGATGATTCCTATGATGATGCATTTATATGTTATGTGATGGATGCATTTATGATGGTCATTTATGATGAGATTCCATTATGATACTACTTTATGTATGATGGTTATATGATGATGATGATAATGTTCTATATGTATGCATAGTATTTTGAATCTAATTGATTCCATGTTTATGATGATGGATGTATTGATTGAATGATTATGTATGTATGGATAATGTGGCATGTGATGTTTTATGTTATGATGTGAATGCATTAATGATATGGATGATGTATGAGAATGTTTAATGCACTTAGATGTTATGTAAATATAAATGAATTGATGCAAATGATGTATTTATGCTAAAGATTTAACTATAGATATGTGAATGGATTTATGTAAATGTTAAATGCAATGTCTATATGTGAGCATGTATGCAATTATCTTTTTGTATGTCATGAGATATCATCAGGAGGTTGAAGAAATGGAATGACCAGTCAGAAGGAGATGGATGTTAGTGTGGATAAAGAATCCTTCAATATATTGCCAAAGAACTAATAGGTGTTGCTCTAATCATCATTGGGAGGATTATTATAATGGTTGACAAACACCATGATATGACATAGATCAATGGTGTGCAAGGTCGTACCATCATGTAGAACAAGCAGTCACAGACAAAGATGATCAGGACTCATACTAGAAGCTTAGTTTCCCCAGTCTTTTTTTCACAACCAACCACAAACAAGAAAGACAAGTCATGAAACATCATTGATCCTCTAAATCCTGATGCCAAGACATCCTTGGGGAACTAGCAACATGACTATCCAAAAAGACAATACAAGACAATCATCATGATACGTCATTCCTCCTCTAAATCCTATTGTCACGACATCCTCAAGGAACTAGTAGCATGATGAAAAATTAATTGATGAATGCCAAGACAGTGTTTTCCAAGTGTATTCAAATGTCAAGTGTTTTATGTCGAGATGCCAGGTTTGACGAAGTCTAGATTTGTGTGACAGATGCTAGGGAATGTCAAATTCAAGAAAGACACATCCTGAATGATGTCGATGTTGAGTGGATCGATCCTCAAATGTCACGAGAATCTCTCAAAATTCCAAATGCTAGTGACGATGCTTCAAAAAGACATATCCTAAAGCATAAATAAATGACAAGAGTTGTTCTTTAGAAGGACACATCTGAAGAATAACCAAAAGTTGGCAAGTTGACTTATTATGACAATTTGACCGAAGTTGACTAGATGACTGAATTGATTGTATGCCAATGTTAATATGCCAATTTAGTTGAAACGTCTGTTAAATGATTGCCAAAGTTTGCTTAAGAGTTGTCTGATTTAGGATGGACAAAAACTCATTTGATTTGAAGATATCTGACATGTGTGAAAGTGAATGAACCTTAATGGACTAACCTAGTGCGGCCTCAGGGGCTCATCGATTGATGGCCTTTCCTATTTCATACACTCAGAGACCTCATAGTTCGACATGACCAATGACTTTGTCTTGTTGACCAAAGATTGAGTCATGATTTTATTTGGGAAAACCTAAAAGGACTAACCTAATGTCTTAGGGGCTCGAACATGAGTCTTTCCTACGTAGCAAATGCATAGAGACAATGTAGTTCGATAATGACAAAGACTAACTGGCATGACTAATGGACTTTGACTCTGTTTTTGGGATTTTTGAGTGTTATCTAGATGTTTTTGTGTTTGTCAAAGTTGTGATTTTTTTTGGATTTCTTCGTGACATTTTCTGATTTTTAGGATTTTTTTAGGACATTTTTCAATTTTTATAGATTTTTTTTAGGACTTTTTATGATTTTTATGTCTTGGATATGTGTAGGATCATCATGGGAAAAAAGGCCCTTAAGTGGTGAAAAATTCAAAAAAATCAGAGTTAGGCAACTTGACGGAAAAATTTGAATAAGTTGTCTATATTATTTCAAAAATATGTAAGAATACAATCTGTAGTAAATTGAATGTAGTTTCTAAACTACTAGGTTTATTTTAAAAAAAAATCTATTTGGTGAAAATTTGAAATTTCAATGCAGTAGCACTTAAATTTCAAAAAAAAGAAGTAGGTGTCTAACCACCCTAACCACAATAAAATGATTTTTATAATATTTTAGATATAAGTAGAGGACTCATATCCAATGTGATGCATATTTTTTGTAATTTTTTTCTAAGTAAATAATTAATTATGAATTTTTATTACAAAATTTAAAAAATATTAAAACTTGTATGTCTAACCACCTTAACTTGGTCAAAACTTCATGAAATGTTTTTTATAATCCTATGGTATGTGAAGCATAGAATGTGATGCATGTTTTAGATTCAAAAATGTGACACCATTTGAAAGCTATAGATTTTTTCAATCAACCTATCAATTAGGACTTTAATTGTAATTCAAATAGAAAATGAATAATAATTATTTATTAAATTCAAAGTAAAGCATAATTTATATTGGTGGAAATCTGAAAATCTCCTTTAAAAACCCTTTTCAATTTAGCAATTTTGGGTTAAAAAAAGTTGTCAACCACATACCTTACACATACCCATCATATTGCCACTTTTTGGTCCATCATGATCCTACACATACCCTCTTTTTTCAAGACTTTTTATGATTTTTTATGTCTTTTTTTAGGACTTTTTATGATTTTTATGTCTTCTTTTTAGGAATTTTTATGATTTTTATGGCTTTTTTTAGGACTTTTTATGATTTTTTATGGATTTGTTTTAGGAATTTTTATGATTTTGTCTATTTTCAGGACTTTTTGATTGACAGCACCATGTGCAATACCCACTGTAGTTAGGTGATAAATGATTGCCCCCAGTTAGGTCATGGACTAGCCAAGTTAAAATAGATGGAAAAGGACGTGCTCGAGGTGAGAGATGGACAGTATGCAAGACTTGATGTCAACCATTGTCAACCATGGAAAGAAGTGGCAGGATGTCATGACAAGTGTCGTGAGGGTGTCAAAAAATTGGGTATTTATTATGGAGAAAGGTAGATGGAGTGAAAGTAGATGGAGAAGCAAAGACTGACTACACATGGTGCCTATTTGCCAATTTTTCACCATGGTACTTATCCAAATCACCACTGAAGTGGTTTTCACTATTGGATGAATTATTTCTTTTTACTATTTTTTATTTTTTATTTTTGGTGTCACCAAGATGCATGTTTGCCAGGTTTTCATCAAGGTGACAATTTTTTTGTATTTTTCATTTTTTAATTTATTTTTGGTTTTCACAAGTTGTTTGATGCTATGTGTAGAATTTATGGAGATGTAGACTGATGATGGGTTTTATCAATTGTTCATCATCTGGAGTAGCTAGCTGGTAAGCCCCAGAACCGAATGTGATAGTGATGATGTAAGGTCCCAACCAATTGGGCTTGAACTTGCTAGGTTTCTCTCAGTCTAATTGATTCTTAGGATTCTGCATTAAGACCAAGTCACCAATGTCAAACTTTCAGACCATGACTCTCTTGTTATAACTACGACAAAGGCGATTATGATATGCCTGTAAATGATTCAAGGAATTTTGTCTTTGTTCTTTTAACATTTCCAACTTCTATAGTCGTGACTATCAATATTCTTCATCATCAATCAAGCCATTCATGGAGAATCTGAGAGAGGGAATTTTGACCTCGATGGGAAAAATGGCTTCAGCTCCAAAGACCAAGGTGAAAGCGGTGGATCCAGTAGGCATGCATATGCTTGTACAATAAGCCCACAAAGCAAGGTTAAGTTGTAAATGATAGTCATAGCCAATGTCATTGATGGTCTTCTTAAGAATTTTGATAATTTTTTTATTAGATGCATCAGCTTGATCGTTTCCTTGTGGGTAATATGGTGTGGAGAAATGGTGTTGAATTTGGAAGCATTCACAAAGCTCATGGACATCTTATTTTTTGAAAGGATGCCCGTTGTATGTGTTGATGGACTATGAAACAACATACTAGTAGATGATGTAGTTGAGGATGAATTTTGAAATCTACTTGCAAGTTATGTATGTAAGGGGGATGGCTTCAATCCACTTGGTGAATTACTCAGTGGTAGTGATAATGAATTTATGGCCATTGGAGGAAGTAGGATGGATTTTTCCCATGAAATCAAGTCCCCATTGTACAAAGAAGTGATGGGATGAAGTTATTGTTCTAGTGCATGAATCAAATCACTGTGTATTTGACTTTGGTGACAAGTTCATACAAACTCAAGTGCATCTTTTTATATAGTTAACCAATAATATCCAAGTCTCGTGATCTTCTTAGCTAAGGTTGGGCCACTCAAATGAGATCTACATATACCTTCATGTACCTCACGTAAGGTTGTTTGTGCTTTGTTAGTGTCAATACATCAAAGAAGGGTATTACCAAAGCTGTGACAGTATAAGGTGTCACTGATGATGGTGTAGTGAGTTGCTTTTCATATGTAGGATTTGTCTTGATTGTTGGAAAGGCTTTGGGGGAGTGTCTAGGACTGAGGGTAATCGTATATGTCTTGATACCATGATGAATTGGGACCAACAAGCTCACAAACCATTTTTTATTTGGGAATATCATAGGCAGGAACCAATAGCTACTCCACTAAGAACTCAAATTGTAACACATTGCTTGGAATGTCTAGGAGAGATCCAATTGTAGCCATTGCATCTATAGCCTTGTTTTGTGCCCTTGGAATTTTCTCAAAAGTGAGTATGTTGAAATACGACTGAAAGCTATCAATCATGTGTTTGTAGGGCGGCAACTTTTCACCTTTAGTGTCATATTCATCATTGACTTGGTTAATGACCAACTGAGAATCTCCAAAGACTAGAAGTGTTTTAACTTTCCATTTGATAGCCATCCAGAGTCCCGTGACAAGTGCCTCATATTCTACAATGTTGTTTGTACATGGGAAAGTGATTCAGAATGACTTAGGAATGGAGGCCCCTTGTGGTGTGATGAACAATATACCTACTCTTGAGCCATGATCAGTATGAGATCCCTCAAAATAGAGCTTCCAAGGTGATTTAGGCTTTGTATGAAAGATGGAATTGTCAAGGAAATCTGCTACAAAGGGATGATCGCCTTGTACGGGTGCATGTACAAGTTGATCAGCTATTACCTATCCTTCTATATCTTTTCATTCCACATACTGTATGTCATACTCACTTAGTATCATAACCCATTTTTCCAACCAACCTATTAACGCTGCCCTACTAAGAAGATACTTCAATGGATCAATATTTGCCACTAGTTGTGTCTTGTGATTCAACATGTAATGTCTTAACTTTTGGGTGGTGATGAAAATGCAAGACAGGCATGTTCAATGGGTGTGTAATTGAGTTCATATCCAACCAAGGTGTGACTAATGTAGTATATAGCTCTTTCCTTCTCATCATGATCATTTTGTGCAAGAAATAAACCTAGTGCTAAAGTGGTTGCACAGAAATATACAAAATCAGAGGCTTTCTTTCAATGGGTGGCATTAGGACAGGTGGTGTTAATAGATAGTTTTTGATCTGTTGGAAGGTTACTTCACACTTTCCATTCCACACAAATGGGATTCCCTTGTGCAACAGATATTGAAAAGGTTGGCATTCATCTTCTAGCTGTGCAATGAAGCGTCAGATAGACTATAGTTTTCCCTGCAATGTCCTTAGCTCATTGATTCCTTTTGGAAGAGGCATGTCTAATATTGCTTTCACTTTAGCGGGATCCACCTCAATGCCTCAGCAAGAAACTATGTACCCCAAAAAATTTCCTAAAGTCACACCAAAGACACACTTCTAAGGGTTCAAATGAACCTTGTATTCTTCTAGCCTTTTGAAAAAAAATTCTAGCATAGTAAGATGATCACTGCGTGTCAAAAACTCTTCCAAGAGATCATCCACATAGTCTTCCATTAGTGTTTGCATGAGGTCATGAAATATTGTTGTCATGGCTCATTGATACATGGCACTTGTATTCTTGAGGCCAAAAGGCATGACGTTCCAATAATAGGTACCCCAAGGATAGGTGAATGTTGTTTCATGCTAATCTTCAAGGGTGATCCAAATCTTATTGTAACCTGAGAAACCATCCATAAGGGATAACATTTCGTACCCTACTGTAAGATCCACAATGATGTCTATGTTTGGAAGTGGAAATTCATCTTTTGGGCATGCCTTGTTCATATTGCAGAAGTCTGTATAGATGCTTATTTGACCATTGGACTTAGTGATAGGTACAAGGTTTGAAATCTAGTCTACATAGTCTATTGATCCTATGAACCCCATGTCTAGTAACTTCTTGAGCTCAACTTTGACTAACAAGGCAATTTGGGAGTGCATCTTTCATAACTTTTGCTTGACTAGTTTACCTTTTGGCAGTAAGGGTAGATGATGCAAAAATAGTGCTAGATCCAATCTTGGCATATCGACATAGGACCATGCAAATTTAATCTCACGTTCTGCGAAGAACTTTTGGAATTCAGGTTTTTCTTCTTCTGTCAAAGATGCTACAAAGAGAACCTTTTTACAATCTTTTGGTGTGGTTATATTAACTTCTATGGTGTCCTCAATGAGCATTTCCAATTTTTCCTGTGTAATGGGAAGAAACTCCAATCCTCCATCCTTGGGCACCTCAGAGAGGTTTTCACCCTTAGATACATCCTTTATTTTTACTTTTGTATTGTTAGAAGGTTCCTTGCGGTTTTCACCAAAAGACATATCTTTTTTTGTTTTATTTTTATTTTTACGACTAGAGGATTGCATAGTCTCCACAAAGTATGCTACACAATCTAGGTCTATAGTGAATCCAGCCTTATGGTCCCTACTTGGTATGCCTTAATGGAGCCCCATGAATTCTGCAATAGCTTCATCATTCTAAAAAATGTCCATAGCGAGCGGGCCTTATTGATCCCAGCCAATGAGTTATGGGTAGACAAGGTAAATACCATCATCAGTGTTGGTGAATGGCGGGGATGATGCAGAAAGCATGCAGACTAATGTGAAAAGGGTAAAGATGGAATTTTCTTCCTCAAATTCCATTTTGTATTCTATCTAGTAGTCATCTTCACTTGATTCAAGAAAATCAAAATCATTGGAAAAATAGGGGATGAATGGATTAGAATCACAGTCAATAGTGTCGGATGGCTAGAAAGGTGAGTTAGAATGATGATCAATAGTGTCAAATGGAAAGATAGGCTAGTTAGGATGATGGTCAATGGGATCAGATGACCATTTAGGTTTTTCATCATTGCGAGGCCAAAAGAGTCTTACCCATTCTTCTCTTTTCAATGAGACTTTAGGAGGATCTTTAGGTAATTTTACTTTAAAAATTTGTTTGAATCTTACATCAAAAGAGAGCTCACCAACTTCTAGAAACATTTCATCAAGGCAATAGTCACTTAAAGATCTTTGAGAACCAAATTCCCACTCATGTGAGTCAGTTTCAGTAAAGGAATCTTTAGTTGTCTTGACACATTCAAAAGCATTCATGATCTCACCTAAAAGTACATTGATACGTGGATCGTCAGTTTCAAATGGCCCAAACCCTAACCCCATATACTTTGGTCCTATAGAAGGAATTATAGGTTCCCTTCTTCTCATCTTGTCCTTACCAGGGCCACTAGTTCTATCATAGCCTTTTTCCTTCATTATGTCATAGCCTTTTCCATATTGTTGATCTGGTAAGGGAGGTAGATCTTGTATATCATTGTAAATCCAGCCTGATATATCTTCAATTTCTTCTTTATTCAATTCCCCCCATTTTGTGAAATTCATTATCAGAGGAACTTTAAAAATATTTTTAGGCTCTAGCTTGAAGCAAGTTCAACTGTAAGCTTTTGGAGAATTGAGTATTTTAGTGATACAATAGACCATGTCCAATTTGTATTCTCCACAACCTTGGTCTTGGATCTTGATATTAGGATCGACCTTCAGGATGAAAGGATATGGTGTGGTGGAAGACGAAGGAGCGGATGTGGATGGTTTAGTGAGTGTGGACAGGTCAATGTATTTGGAGGAAGTGGATGTCAAAGTTTCATGGTTAATTGGAACCTGTTGTTCTGAAATACCTCTCAAATTGGTGCAATACTAGAAAGGATCAAGATCTCCAGGTATAGTAATTTCAATTCCATCAAAAGGAAACTTCAAGCATTGATAAGTGGATGGTACAACTTTTAAGGCATGGATCCAAGGTCAATCAAGTAAGATGTTTTATGGTGGATCAAGATCCAGGACCTGACATGTTGTATCCACAATGACTAGCCCCACATGAACAAGAAGTGTGATAATGCCCCTAGAGGAGCATTCCTCATCATCGTACACCTTTATGACAATGCTCTTGGTCGCATCCACACAAGCATCAGAGAAGCCTAGAGCTTTGACCAATTTTAGGGAGAATATATTCAATCCTGCTTCACCATCTACTAAGACTCATCTAACCTTATGTTTATGGATGAAGACTTTAATATGCAATGCATCATTGTGAGATGGCTTAGGTGAAGAATAGTCTTGGTCTGAAAAAGGTAATGTGATGGGGAGTAGTCAAGTATCCCACCATGGCTTCGAATTGGTTTGCATCAATGTTGTTAGGGACAGAAGACTCCTATAAGGTTTTATCAAGTATGGCTTTGTGTGCAGGTGAGATGCGCAACAGCTCGAGTACGGAGATTTCAGCAGGCATTTTTCCCAATTGGTCAATAAGATTAAATTTTCCTTTAGGTTGTGATTGTTTGGCAAAGGGACCAAGTATTGTGATCTCTGGTTGTCTAGCAAGAGGACCAACTATTGTGACTTTTCCTCGATGAGTGGTAACATTGCACTCTAGAGTGTTCTTAATGGTGATAGTATTGACATGTTTTTCGGTAGCTTGGAGGTGATTAATGATAGGTCCATCAGAATAGTCAAAGGCAGTGCACATGTAATTGGCTCGATTGTTATTATTCTTTGGACCTGACGTAGAGGGATTATTTGAACCATGATCTTGAAATGGATTTTTATGAATTGTATGGTTTGAATTTGAAGCAAATTGTTGTCCATCTAGTTCAATGGTACAATTGTTAATAAGATCCTGTACGAAATTTCTTAATTGCCTACAGGAGGAATTTTTATGCCCTTTTTCTCAATGATAATCAGAGAATGTGCTTTCATCCCACCAAGATGGCTTGAATTTTCCTGGGTCATATGGTTTAGGTTCCTACAATGTGATGATGTCGTTTTGGAGGAGCTTCTTAAGGACAACCTCAATTTGTTCACCCAAGGTGGTGTATGTTCGTCTTTTTGGAAATTGTCTAGTTTGACACAGTTTCCCTTGGTTTTGAATGTTTTGGATGGTGTTTACAATAGGCATTTGTGTTTTCAATGGTGCATTTTGTGGTTGAGCTCCTTTGAGCATGATTGTAGGACCTATCGTGTTTATTGCTTTAGCATCAACAATGCCATCATTGGTGATATGTTTTTTTTTGCACAGTATTTGTTTTTGTCAGTAGGTGGGTTTGGATTAGTGTTCTTGTTGCCATATTTGAGTTTTCCTTTAGCAATAAGGTATTTTTTGAGTTGGACTCCTTTTTTGATGAGGTCTGCGAAAGTGGTGCAACAATGCACTTGTAAATTGTATTTCAATGGGCCCACAAGGTTTTGGACAAACATGTTTACTTTTTCTTTTTCTTTTTTATCTTGACAGGGAATTGACTTTCCAAACCACACCATCTTTGTAAAAATGGGATGAATGTTTCACCTGTATCATCTTGAGTAAGCGTACATAAATTGGAAATGGTAAAATTGGTGTCAATGTTATAGGTGTAATTTTGTACAAATTTATCTCCAAATTCCTCCCATGACTTTATTCCTTTGGGAAAGGTAGAAAACCATTCAAGTGCAGGACCCACGAGACTTCTAGGGAATATTCTCATCAAATAGGTATGTTATATGCAACATCCACGCAATTGGTTGTAAATTCTCTTATGTACTCAAAGGGATTAGTTTTTCCTTAGTATTTGGTGAAGTTGGGTACCACATATCCAGGAGGGAACTGTGGCATGTATAAACTCATGTCAAATGGGTATGGACATAAGTCATATGATGTGTGGGTCTTTTGTGGGAAAATTGCATGTTCTCCATTTTTTTTTCCATGGTCGCAAGTTGAGTTGCGAGTGCATCAATTATAGGGTTGTTTGTAGCGTCACACATGTTGGTAATGGGTATTCCATGAGTTCCCACTTGTGATGATGTGTTTTGATTTGGGATGCCTTGTTGTGGAATTTATGATGTATTTTGGTTTGGAACTTGTTGGTATTGAGAATTTTGATTAGGAATATGTTGTTGTGTATGGATGTGTGATGCGTAGGTGGGAATGTGCACTCCAACAGTGTTAGTTTGTATTTGTGGAATATGTTTTCCTTGAATGTTTTGATACCCAAATGGAGTCATGTGTTTTTTGGTTACCTTGTCCAAATTGGTAAATTTAGCCACGTGGAATATTGGCATTTTGTCTTTGGGGAATATTGGTTTTGGTATTGATTTGTGATGAATTATTAACATTTGGTTGAGTTCCTGGAATGGTAATTCATCTTTTAGCTCTCCCAAAGGGATTCAATGAGTTTGTTCCCATAGCATTAGTTGAGGACCCAATTAAAATATTTGACGATGTCATTCCCATAGCACTAGATGAAGCTCCAAATAAAAGGTTTGATGAATTTTTCCCCATTGTGTTGGTTGAAGATCCAAAGGTAGCCGCAATAGTTTGTGAAGGGATTGTTGACATTTGTGGGATAGATTGTGATGTGGCTTGTGCTATAGTAGATGTTCCCACAATGGATGTTGTGTTGACCGTGTTAGAGGTATTTTGAGTGGAAGTCCCCATGGAAGTAGCATTGATGGTGTTTGTCGCATTTTGTGTGGTGGCACCAATGAAGGTATTATTTGCATTATGTTGTGGTTGATTGGTGTTGGAGTTATTGTTTACATTGTGATCGAGAGATGCTGCTCTTAAGGTTTTAATGTCAAACCCTCATAGAAATTTGGCCCCTTGGTCTAAAAGCATGGCTAGATATCTCTTTGAATCTTGCAAGATTAATTCCTCCACAAAGGAAGCCACATCAGGATTTTGAGTGACAACTTCTAAGTCTTCCATGAATACATGTCCATTTTCATCCCTATGTATAAATTGTTCAAAGTGATTGCATGAGGAAGATGCCATGTTCATGTCACTGAAAGGGTTGATGAAAGGTTCCCCCATGTCTGTGTTTAGGTTCATGTCATTAGAAAAGTTGTAGGGGTTGGTGTCTTGTCTAAAAGGCTCCATTTTTCTTTTTTTCCTTTGGAGCCTAGTCTCAACCATATAAGGATTTTCTCAAATGAGGGAGGATGATAATGACAACTAAATCTATGAATTAGGATGATATGACACTATGTTTTTGGATTTTTGAAATAAGGAATGCAATAATGACAATGTGATAATGAAAGACTAAAATGAAATGTATGAGACTATTCTTTTTGGATTTTTGGAATAAGGGATGCAATAATGATAATGTGATAATGAAAGACTAAAATGAAAGGAATGACACTAGTTTTTTTGGGTTTTTGGAATAAGGGATGCAAAATGAGGACTAGAATGAAGGATGGAAGACTAAAGTGTTTTAAGGTATGACAATGCAAATTCAAAGGTCTAAGGTGCAATCAATTTTGATGAACTTTTAGAAAATTTTTACTAACCACTCAAAGCTTGGTCAATGTCTCAATTTGGGTTATCAAGGGACTTTTTGGTAGGACTAAATGAAAGGAAAAGATGACAAAGTGAGGTTTCCTAACTAGAATTATGAGTTGGAAAGGTCTCACAAAAGGACAATGACTAAAGGAATTGATTTTGACTAAGTCCAATGATAACCTACTCTTGAAGGAAAAGATTTTATAAGGTATGGTAAGTTTTCCTATTCCAAAGTCTATAAAAATGATGACCTAAGGACTTGTTTATGTTGGAAATGATGATGGATCCTAAGGTGCAACTAATTTTTTTTGCAAAGGTGGACCTATGGAAAACTAAATGCAAACTAAAATGCAAGGATGAGTGATTTGAGCAATTCTTTTTCTGGTTTTGAACAGAGGTGACTGGAAAAAAATGTTTAGAATCAAATTGAAAATCTTTGGTCTCAAGTTTGGACAGTGATATTGATTTTTCTCAATGACAAGAAACTGTGTCGTTTTAGGTAGAAAATGTGTTTTAGGGAATCAAATGCACTTTAGTTTCAAAAAATTCATTGTTTCAGGTCACAGATGTGGTTCAGAAAATCAGTTGCATTGTTTTGGAGAGAAAATGAATTGTAACATGGCCAAATGCATTATTTAAGCTACCAAATGTGGTATAGAAGATTGATTGCGGTTCACAGAGTCTCAAATGCGGTTCAAAATTTTGAATGCATTGCACAGGGTAGAAAATGTGTTGCAGAGTGAATAAAAGTTTGGTTTCTTTGCAATTTTGGCAGATTTTTAGGATTGTTTCAATTTGAGTGTGTTTTTCCAAATCTGTGAAGCATTTTTATTTGTTCATTATTTTAGAAAACACTTGGAAAACACATGTTTTTTTCTTTGAATGCTCAAAACAAGCACAACCCTAGGTTTGGAAAGGACTATATTCATTGGATTCCACATGGGTTTCCCTAGCCACACTTATTCTTAGCAGGTGACTTAGAAGCTTGGTCACACTGGCTCCTCCTTACATTGCACTCACTTCTCTGGTCAACCAAGCTTCAAGCCCTCATAAATCTCCCATGACATGATCTTCACCTCTACTAAGAACTGGGAGAATGTGGGTGCCTTGGCAATGACCGTTGTTGCACCAATGAATAGAAAGGGTTTTTGGCAACTACACAAAAGGTTTTTAGTTTGAGCACCCTTGGAAAATGACCGTTGTTACACTAGAAAATAGAAATTCATTGTTTCAGGTCACAGATGTGGTCACATGAGGCAATATTAGCTCCGATAATGAGGAATCCCAGCCTACAGAGGTTATGCTCCATAGGTTTTATGGGGATTCACTTCTCTATGTGACACATCCTCACATTAGGAAGGAATAGTGGGAAAATAATAATTAAATAAATTTAGAAATTTACTTAATTATAGAGGGACATAAGAAATTAGTGACATATTTAAATAAAATAAATATAATTTATTTATTTAAATAATCAAGAAGAATAAAAGACATGAATTAATTAAATAATTGAGAATTATTTGATTAATAGTCGAATTTGGAGCATAGGACATAATTAAATATTTTAATTATGTTAAGAAGAAATGCGGAGAAAATAAAGCTTGTAGGCCTAGGTCAATTTTATGTGTCTACAGAATCACGCTCATCAAATCCTCCATCTCTGTTGTTCTGGTTTACCCCATGTCATTGTTTTAGATTCCAAACAGAGTTGTTAAGGTCATAGAAGTGAAAAGGGGTTTCCCGTGGAGAGGTTGTGAAGATAATTTAAAATACAACTTGTTCAAATGGGATGATGTTTGCAAACTCACCAATTGTGGGGGGTTGGGCTTGAGAAAGTGTAGAGATATGAATATAGCATAAGGTGTCAAGCTGGTTTGGAGAGTCTATGAGGAAAAATATAGATTGTGGAGCAAGTTATTGGAGGTTAAGTACCTACAAAATAATATTGATAACCTTTTCAATGTGGAGTGCTCTCTTTCTTTGGGGTCAATAATTTGGAATTTCCTTAGGCATTGCAAATGAATCATTGTACCTGGGGTTCGTTGGAGGCTTGGGGATAGTAGGAAAATAAAGTTTTTGAGGGATAGTTGGTCGGAGATTGTTGCTTTGGTAAATATCCCACCTTATAGGCCTTTGGTCTCCCACTTTGAGTATGTGGTGGAGGAAAGGGTGATGGATTACGTCGTAGGAACCCCCCCAAATAGGATCTAGGGAAATATTATTGCTCCTATGGCTTAACTTAGGAAAACATGCATTGAAATTAAGAATGAGATGGTCAAGTGGCCTATTTATGGATTGGGAAGGGATGACAAATTGGTCTGGGGTGACCTGGGAAATGGCCAAATTATAGTGAGGCTATCTTTCTTGATTAGTTTGGAAAGTATGAAAAGAAGGTGTGGGTGGAAAACAATCTATGGTATAAATACAATGTGCCTAAGATGAATGCCTTTTTTATGGATTTCCTATAGAAGGAGAGCTCTTACATGGGATAGGATGAGAACTTTAGGTACATTTGGGCCCTCAAAATGTGTTATGTGTGAATGTAATGAAGAAGATAATGACCACCCTTTTCTTCATTGGAGTTTTACTCGTCTCCTTTAGTATTTCTTCCTCTCTATATGGGGGTTAGCTTGGGTTCATCCAAAGAGTATTCCCAAAAATTTTGAGTATTGGAATCTTAAGGCATGTAGCCCTAGACTAAGACTTATCTAGGGTGTGGCTCCATCAATCATTTTTTGGAACATTTACCTTGAAAGGAATAGGAGAATCTTTCAGGGCAGTGGCAAGATAGTGGAAAGAGTGTGGGATATGGTGGAAAGTACGATTGGTGAAATTGGTGAGACTCACAAGACTTTGAAGGCACATGAAATGATTTGGGGGGATGTCTATCCATGTTTTCGATGGCTAGATCATATCCTAGTCATCCTTGTTATTTATCCTAGACCTACAATGTGGCTCTCTCCAAATGAGGGGTGGATAAATTTCAATTTTTATGGTACAACTAAAAGAAATCAATGCAAGGTAAGGAGCGGGGGGGATTTTTAAGGACAATCTTGGCCGACCTGTTTTCCTTTTTGTTGTGGATTTTGGTTCAAATTCAAACAAATTGGTAGAAGCTAGAGCTATGTTGTGTGGGATAATTATTTCCAAGGAGAAAGGTTGGAAGAAACTTTGGATTGAAGGAGACCCTAGCTTAATTATCAATTCCATGAGGAGCGATATTATATGGAATTGGAGATTGGAAAAAAAAATTCTTCATGCTAAGTGGGTGATTAGTGATTTCAAGGAATTTAATTTTACTCACATTAAAAGACAAGGGAGTCAAGTTGTTGACTCGGCAGAAAATGTTGGAGTTTTTCTACACAAAAATAAAGGTTCTTAATGTTGGCAACACAATGGCATACAACTAAGACGGGGGGGGGTGAATCGGCCTGTCATCTCAAATTTCAAAGTTATTCAACTTATTAACCTTATTCTTAGATCAAACATCATTAATCATGAAAGCATAAAAGAACAGCACATCAAAATCACACATAACACCAAGATTTTACATGGAAACCTTGTTAGGGGGAAAACAACGATGGAGGTCAATCCACAAGATTATACCTTGTTAAAAGTATAAGAAAATATGAATGGGGAATGCACATGCATTCAGGCACACTGCCTAGAGCTCACTACTCAAATACAAAATAGGCTTACTTCCCAAAGGAAGACACATTGTCTTACAGAAATGTTTTGATTAAATCCATTAGACTTTGACCTAAGAAAATAGCATCTTCTAATGCCTGGTTACAGTTTCAATTAAGCACAAAAACACTTCTTCACTCTTCCTCACTCTTTGCTCTGCCATCGAATGATCTAAACTTTATTTGCACATAGGACTCATACACTTCACACACACACACTTGTTCACTCTTCCACTCTTCCAAAATCATAAAACAATTTCTCTTATATATATGCAACAAGAAATTCCATCGCTATAGGTTGGCTCCAAAGAAATAATAAAATAATTACGAACAGTCGGCCCAAAACACATAAAGATTATTCATGTCAATCAACCAAGGTCGGCCTCAACATAATGAAGACCAAAAATAACATCCTCAAACATGAATCACTTCAATTAATTACTCCTCGAAGATCCACAACACACTTCAACACCTTGTTGGCCAAGAACATGAAAAACATGAACAGGCAAGAGAAAATATCAGATCATGAGCACGACAATCAATGTGGATGTGCAACACAGATAGAGAATGAAATAGAAACATCTAGAAGCATCTACAGCAACCAAACTAACTGAAATCGCATGATCTTCATTCTAGAACACAAAATGAAGTAAAAAAACAATTCCTAGGATACAAATCTTCGTGCAGATCTCTAAAAATCAACGTGGATAAACTAGATATACTCCACAAGAAACCCTTTAGTCCACAACCTCAAAACAACAATGACCTAAACACACCAATAGAAATAACTTCACTTCACCTTTGACAACCTGTAGCAGCTCTTATTACAATTTTCTCAATATCCTCAACATATACAACTTCTAATGCAACAATGCTAATAGTGTTGACATCAATGACAACCACATATCAGCAACATACAACATCCAACCATCAACACAACTACACTTACTCCTCCTTAGGTTCTGACTCTTCTTGTCAACTACTCTTCTCTCCCAAAAAGATTTTTCACATTGCTCTTCTCCCCCTTTGACATCAATGGAAAAAATCTCTTCTATGCAAGCTTTGAACCACATATATGAACACCTAAAGTTTTGAACATCTGACTACTCCCCCTAAGTAGTAGGAACCACAACATCAATCCAAATCAAAATATGATCATGAATGCACGGATTGATGCAAATCAATGCATCCTTAGTTCTAATTAGGAGGGGTAATCACCTCTAACTTCCCTCTAAGATACTCAAAAGTATCCTTATGCAATGGCTTGGTAAATATGTCTACAATCTACTCCTTAGTAGGAACATACTCCAATCTAACTTCTTTTTCACTCACTTTCTCTCTCAAAAAGTGAAACTTGATAGATATATGCTTTTCCTTGGAATGCAACACTGGATTCTTAGAAATGTTAATAGAACTTGAGTTATCATAGAATATAGTAATTGGCTCATCATACACAATTTTGATATCCTTCAACATTTGTTTCATCCACAACACTTGAGTACAATTATTAGCAACAACAATGTATTTTTCCTCTGCAGTAGACAAAGAAATGACATTCTTCTTTTTTCTTAGCCATGAAATCAACTTCTTTCCCAAGAAAAATGCTCCGCCACTAGTACTTTTCTTGTCATTCACATCTCCTACCCAATCAACATCAGTAAAGGAACTCAAAGTAAGATCATCATCTTTAGGATACCATAAACCAAAATGAATTGTCCCCTTCAAGTATTTGAAAATCCTCTTCACAGCAGTCACATGAGATTCTTTTGGATCAGCTTGAAATCTAGAAATAGTACATACAACATTCATGATATTAGGCCTAGTTTGAGTCAAATAAAGCAATCCACCAATCATTGATCTATATCTAGTCTGATTTTCCTTTAGAGAATCATCATTAGTTGTCAACTTGCATCTGATCACCATGGGTGTACCAACTGGCTTTGAATCTTCCATACCAAATTTCTTCAACAATTATTTCACATACTTGTACTAAGATATAAATATCCCTTTCTCTAATTGAGTAATTTGCAACCCCAAGAAGAATTTCATCTCTCTAATCATTGACATCTCAAATTCATTCTACATCTCAATAGAAAACTTCATACACAAGCTATCATCTCCTCCAAATATGATATCATCAACAAAAACTTCGATAATCAAATCTTTATCATCATTCTTGAAATACAGATTACTATCAGCAATACCTTTGTTAAATCCAAGCTTCACCAAGTGCTTATCCAATCTGGCATACCATGCTCTAGGGGCTTGTTTGAGTCCATACAATGCTTTCTTCAATCGACAAACCATATCTCCCTGATCAGTCAACTGAAATCCATCAGGTTGCTCAACATACACTTCTTCTTCCAATTCACCATTTAGAAAGGCAGACATGACATCCATTTGATAAAATTTGTAGTCTTTGTACGAAGCATAAGCAAGAAACAATCTCACAACTTCAATTCTAGCAACAGGGGCAAAGGTTTCTTCAAAATCAATACTTTCCATTTGTGAATATCCCTTACATACCAGTCTTGATTTGTTTCTAACCACTTCACCTTGTTCAATCAATTTGTTTCTAAAGACCCATTTAGTTCCAATTATGTTCTTATCCTTAGGTCTGGGAACAAGAATCCATGTATCATTCTTTTCAATTTTCTATAATTCCTCTTTCATTGCTTCAACCCAATGTTCATCTTTGCATGCTTCATTCACACTAGTAGGCTCAGTTTTTGAAATTAAACAATATTCTTTTGTAATTCTTCTCCTATTCTAGACACCTTTGTTCTTATGACATATGATATGATACTTTGAATGATTTAACCTTACATACCTCAGAGTCTTCTTAGAATGTTCTTCAACTTTAGGCTCTTCTGATCTCTCTTTTGTTCTTCCACCAATTTCTCCTTTCTCTTGATCTTCTTGATTCACCGGAATGATTTGCACTAGATTTGAGTTCTGACCTTGCTTTCCTTTTTTTTTACTATCATTTTGATCATCAGAATCATATCCATAGGTTCTAGATAATGCACCAAAGTCTTCATCAACCTTAACATTTTCACTTTCAACCATTTTCTTTAATCTTTTATTGTAACAATGGTAGGCCTTACTCTTAGTAGCATAACCCAAAAAGATTCCTTCGTCACTCCTAGCATCAAAATTTCCTATATCTTCCTCTCTTTTGATATAACACTTGCTTCCAAAGATCTTGAAATATCTAACTGTAGGTTTTTGACCAGTCCATAGCTCAAAAGGAGTCTTACTAGTATCACCTTTGATTTGTAATTGGTTAAGTGTGTACACAGTAGTACTCACAACTTCTCTATAGTAGATATGAGGTACATTTCCTTCCAATATCATGATTCTAGCAACATCTAGAACTGTTATGTTCTTCCTTTCCACAACTCCATTTTTTTGAGGGGTCCACATTGTAGATAATTGTCTCTTTATTCCATGCTCTTCACAAAAAGAACTAAACTCACTAGAAATGAATTCACCACCTCTATCTGATCTCAAACATTTAATATTCAGACCCGTCTCTATCTCAACCATAGCCTTAAAGATCTTAAACTTTTCTAGAGGTTCAGATTTCTCCCTTAAGAAAGTAGCCCACATCATCCTTGAATAGTCATCAATAAGCAACATGAAGTATTTGTATCCTTGTAAAATTCTAGTTCTAGTAGGACCACACAAATCAGTATGCACAAGATCCAACAATCCATTTAAATTTTGTTGTTTACTCTGAAATGAAATTCTTGTTTGCTTTCCTAACTGGCATTCTTTGCATATGGCATTAGTAGGTTTCATCAGCTTAGGAAGATCTCTCACAGCCTTAGTTGAACTTATCTTGACAATATTATTAAAGTTAACATGACACATTCTCCTATGCCACAACCAACTTTCATCAATTTGAGCAATCAAACAACTTTTACTAGTAGCACTCAAGTGGAAAATATTACCTTTTGTTTTTGTACCTGATGCAATCACATTTCCATAATTTCCTAATATTTTGCACTTACCATCCATGAACTGGAGATTGTATCCCTTATCAACCATTTGTCCAACACTTAAAAGATTATGCTTCAAACCTTCAACATACAAGTCATCATCGGTGTTATGCTTACCAAATCTAACAACACCACCATCATACTTTTCCAAATTCACAAACTTACTTTTATCTCCTGTCATATGATGAGAACAACCACTATCAATTACACATTCATCTTTCTCTTCAACTCGAGCAACTAGGGCTTTCTCCACATTTGTACAACTAGCAGATTTAGCAGACATGGGACTATTTTCCTTGATAGCAATAAACACAAATTCATCTTCACTTGCATTTTGTTTGTCTGATTCATCATCTATCACACCTTCATCAACATCATAGTAACACTTATTTTGGAATTTAGGCTTCTTATATCTTGGCTTGGAAACTCTCTCAGGACACCTTGATGCAAAATGACCTATCTTACTGCAAGAGAAACATTTAATAGGTAACTTTCCTTTATACTTACCTTTTCCTCTAGCTTCTCTTTTCACAATCAATGCTTCAAGTTCTTTAAGTTCTCTTTCTTCTTCATTGAGCTATCTCATTTCATCCTCATACTTGAATGTATTTCTAGATGAACTTTCACCCAGATCATATCTCTGTCTATCTCTTCCAGAAGTAGTAGCCTTAAATGTAGATTCAACCTTAGGAAGTGCATCACCGAATTCACTTAACTCAAAAGTAGTAAGCTTACCAATCAACATATCTCTGGTAACATTTGTCATAGTTTGGGGCTCTTCAGTAGCTCTAGCCTTAACTTTGTAAGAATCAGACAAGGATCTAAGCACTTTAGCAACAATCTTTGATTCATCTATTTGACCACCAACACATATGATACCACACACAAGTTCATTCACTCTTTGCATGAAATTAGTAACATTTTCATCATCACCTATTTTCAACTTTTCATATTTCCCTTTCAAACTTTGTAGCTTAGCAATCTTCACATTAGCACCACCTTCATATAAGGTCTCTAACTTTTTCCAGATCTCATAAGCAATCTTCAGATCCATCACATTTTTCATCTTAGTATCAATCAAACCACTCAACAATGCCTCCTTAGCCCTGATAATGTATTCAACATCCCTAATCTCAGTAGAAGTAGTAGGACCATTCTGTGGAACAACATATATTATTTTTGTAATGCTCCAGTAGGGTTCACCAATGCATCTCAGATGGAACTTCATTCGAGTCTTCCATAAAAAATAATTTGTTCTATCAAATCTAGGACTATCCTTCTTATAAGTTGCCATCCCAGATCACCTCAAGTTGTTAAAATTCTTCCAAGGAACCACAAGCTCTAATACCAATTGCTGGCAACACAAGGGTAGACAACTAAGAGGGGGGTGAATCAGTTGTCACCAAATTTCAAACTTATTGAACTTATTAACCTTATTCTTAGATATGATCATTAATCATGAAAGCATAAAATAAAAACACATCAGAATCAAACATAACACCAAGATTTTTATGTGGAAACCCTGTTAGGGGAAAAACCACAGTAGAGGTCAGTCCACAAGATTATACCCTATTAAAAGTATAAGAAAATATGAATGGGGAATGCACATGCATTTAGACACACTGCCTAGAGCTCACTGCTCAAATACAAAATAGGCTTACTACCCAAAGGAAGACACATTGTCTTATAGAAAGGTTATGATTAAATCCATCAGACTATGAACTGAGAAAATAGCATTTGCTAATGCCTAGTTACAGTTCCAGTTAAGCACATAACACTTCTTCACTCTTCTTCACTCTTCACTCTGCCTTCGAATGATCTAAAATTTATTCACACATAGGACTCATACACTTCACAAACACACACTTGTTTGCTCTTCCACTCTTCTAAAATGATAAAACAATTGCTCTTATATATTTGTAACAAGAAATTACATCACTATAGGCCGGCTCCAAAGAAATAATAAAATAATTACAAACAGTTGGCCCAAAACACAGATTATTCATGCAAATCAACCAAGTTCGGCCACAACATAGTGAAGAAAAAAAATAACATCCTCAAACATGAACCATTTCAATTAACTACTCCTCGAAGATCCACAACATGCTTCAACAACTTGTTGGCCAAGAACATGAAAAACATGAACACACAAGAGAAAATCTTGGATCATGAGCATGATGATCAATGCAGATGTGCAACATAGATAATGCATGAACTAGAAACATCCAAAAGCATCATGAAGCATCAGAGAGGCATCTGCAACAACTGAACTAATTAAAATCACATGATCTTCATTTGGAACACAAACTAAAGTAATAGAAAAAATCCTAAAACACAAATCTTCATAACTCAATCAAATATGCATGCAAATCTTTGAAACTCGGTGTGGATAAACTAGATATACTTCACAAGAAACCCTTTAGTCCAAAACCTCAGAAAAAAAATGACCTAAACACACCAACAAAAAGAACTTCACTTCACCTCTGACAACCTGTAGCACTTCTTATTACAATTTTCTCAATATCCTCGACATATATAGCTTCTAATGCAACAATGCTAATAGTGTTGACATCAATGACAACCACATATCAGTAGAACACCACAACATCCAATACTCAAGCTAAAAATTGGTGGAGTGAATATCCTAGTGAAGTGATCAGAATGTTGCAAGATGACATTAAATCCCATCCCCTTGACTAGTGACCTTTTTGGCAGGTGGGTATGGATAGTTTGTTCCTTTGGTGCTCTCTAGCTTTTCAGTCTATGAGTTTGAGATGATTTTTGTATATCCTTTCAGTCTATTATTTTTTGGTTGAACAACCTCTATTGTTTATTTATGGTTCTTGGACCTAAACCAAGTTTATATTAGAAAAAAATATTTAGTTAAAATATCAAGAATTAAACGAAAAAAATCCCTACAAAATATTGGTAAAAAAAAAATCACTTACAATAAATTGGTTACAAAAAATCCTACAATTCCACAATTAGGATAGATATCCTTGCAATATCCAATTTGATGTAAAAAATCCTACAAAATAATGTGAGTTACAAAGTCCTCATAATCCTAAAAAATGTAAACATTGTTAGTTGATCATAGGCAATGAATATTAATGTAGATGTCATGACACAAAGAATCAATGTTGATCTAGAAAAAAAATCCCAAAAGCAAGTAAAATGTATAAAGGTCACACAAAAATTACCTATAAAGAAAAATTTGGACTAAAATAAGTATCCCATTAAGCATGTGATTATGTAATTAAATAAAATGAACTATTTAATAAAAGGAAACATATAAATTTAAATCAAGCCTTCATATTTCTAACAATGTGCAAGGATCGAGTTGACAAATATTTAATGCAAGGGATTAATCTTGTCTTATGATATGGTACCATATCTCTTTGTTGTAATATTTCCTTGTTTCAAATTCTACATCCAAGTATGTTTCTAGTGTGCTTCATACTTCATATTCATGGAGGAATTCTACCTTTTTATTGATGCAAAGCAAGGTGGAGAAACACAATATCCAACTCAATTTGATCCAATTCACACAAGGAAACAAATTTCAAAACATAATACACTCAAGTTGTCCCTAGACAACACCAATGGGTTTCTAGCCTTCAAAATCAACAAATGGACTTATCTTTTGGAGAAGGTCGTACCAAGGCCAAAAAAACACCAATCTAGACTCTCAACAAACCCCAAACCAAAATCCCAAATAGTCTCAATAGAATTCTTTGTGCCAACATTGAGAAACAATAACCCAACCTTGCAAAAGGCTACTAGAATTAGCCCTCTTTTCCAAATGAAGTGTCTTCAAATCACTTTTTATACACAAAAAATCTTCTGAAAATCACTTAGTACATCTCAAAACTCCCAATTTCGCATACCATTCGTAGATTCAAGGATTTTACATCGCTATCCCAATAAACCCTCAATTTGCCATGTAAACACCTAGGGTTTTCATAAAAAAACTACTATAGGGCCCATAAAATGCAACCAATTTTTCCAATAGGTTTATTTGGTCTATACAGACATTTCCTACCTTCACAAACTCTTTCCCATCAATAATTCAACAAAACCATGCTTTGAACCACCATTTTCATAAGAAAAATGACATTGCCTAGCCCTAGGGCATCCTCCCATTACACAAAAATTGATTTTTCTTTCCAAATAAGGCATATAAACAACTATTCTACCATGGTACTATTCTTCCATGGTACTATTCCTTCCCACCAAGAAACAGCCATAACAGTAGGTCGAGGGCTTTAATGCATGATTAAAATTCCAAACAGTGCATTTGCTGCCCTAACACAATCAATTCCAAAAAAATGAAAAAATCTCTCTGAATAAGAAGTTTTAGATGGACTCCAAATAGGTTCAAATGAAAGGTATTTCATGTTTCTACACAATGCACAATAATTTAGAGCATCTAACACTTGTACAAGTCTGTACAGAGGGAACAAATTCAGGAAAAATAGGGAAATGTACAAAAATAAGCATTTCTATTGATTTTTGGAGTTTCAAAACTTTCAACAACCACTTTCTTCAAGCCATGGAGAGATTTTAAACATGTTTCAAACCAAATATCAACTTTCCAATTCCCATAACAAACATTTGGATTACTTAACTCATAAATTGCATTTTTTTTTGTCAATGTTGCTCTTGACAACATGTTACAACTTTTGCAATTTCCACCTAATTGACCTCCTAAGACACTAAACACCCAAAAAATACATATTATATGGTCTTTTGGACCTTATTTAACATAAATAAAACTTTAACACCCCCTAGAATCCACTACTAACACCTTGTTACACCTTCATTAGATCAAATATTGCACTAAGGGTGTAGGTGCTCTTGCGCCATTTATCATGGTCTTTGTCCCTATACTTTCCCTCTCATCTATGTCTCATGGTTGAGCTCAATTCTCTTCATGGTGGCTTGTGTATTAAAGCCTATGTTTGACTCCTTAATAATTTTCTTGGATCTCCAACATTTGTAACTATCCCCACTCTTTATGTTATATTTGAGTAGTGACATATTGTTACCAATCACTTGTAACTTATGGTAATATTTTGTCTATATGTGACTAGGAACTAAGTATTAGGTTCATGGTAATGGGATTTTGTGATGGATTCATAATTTCTAATGGTCCGAGGAAGTACATGTATGTAAGAGAAAATCTATTTATGTAGTTCAAAGGATGTTAGTTGTGGTTGTTTGACATGTCATGATATGATGATATGGAAAGAAAATATTTGTTAAATTATAGTGTGTTAATGTATAGATGGTCCATGGTATTTGTTCAGGAATTAGAAAATATACTATGTGAAGAGGAGGACCATGTGGTTCATTGGATCTTGATAGGGTCCTATGTTATGTAACAAAATAATCATATTTGAGGAGTTATTTTTATTGACACTCCATAATGTCATGGACCTAGTATGGTATAATAGCAACATAATATAAAATATATAGACATGGAATGGAAAATTTTACTTGGTGGTCACTTAATAACATGGAAAAAACTGATAATATGGGTACCTTGTGAGGATACTATCCTATCTAATATGGATTTTGTTTAATCATGTGTGGTGGTTATGGAAAATAATATGGAAATGTGGTTGATTACATTGTAGGGAACATACTCATTTTGTATTTATTAATGTAATAAATCCAACATAAGTACCAACCCTCAATTGGTTAACACTAATATTATTTATAAGAAATCAAATTTATCTAATTAGAATAATAATTGAAAGAATTAATAGAATGAAAGAATTTTATTTAATAAATAAACAAATAACAATGCTTTATTAAGATAAAAGAAGATATTTTTCATCTCCAACCCATGGATATTAAAGTAGCTTCATAGCCATAATACAATGTCACAATCAAGAAAAAGAGTAGATCAATGCTCTTTAACCATGAAAATTTTTAGAAGCATATACCTACCTTTAAGCCCCTTCACCACCTAAAGATTTGATCTCAAGAATTCTATATTTAGACAAGCATCAATGATAAAAATAATTTTTCTCATCAATATAACCAAGTAACATTTCTAAGCTAGATTTTTAAGTTTAACTCCAATTCCAAAAGTCATTGCAACCTTTAAGGAAAAACTCATGTGACCCTTAATTTAATATTTTTGTTCAAATTGGCATGTCTTTATTTGACACTAAACAAGTATATTAAATTTATTTCCAATTTTTAGATAGATAAATTCAAAGGAAAATATTTATATACCCAAAGTGTGGAGTCTCATTTTAATATGAACCATAATTTTATAAACATTAAATGTTTTATGCAAGATGTACTTGACACCTTTCACAATAGTTAAAAAGACTAATGAGAAAATAAATAATGGGTGAATAGGTATGAAATTAAATGATGAAACATCATATGTCTATATCTATTTAGTCTTGTGGGTCATGTGTGCTTATTCAATTAGGGTTTCAAGGTTTTTAAAGGCGATTTATCAAGAAAATAGAGGAAAAATTATATGAATTTAATTAATGATGGTAAATAGTAGTATAAAATACATAGAATTCATCCCCTTGTATAAAATTTTGAGATGTCAATGAATTTGATCAACTAGATAATAGATCATCGTCTAATATTCAAATTATTTAAATAGAATGACCTAACACTCTTGGAGGCCCTTTATAAAAAATAGGTGTTTTGAGAAATTAAGTAGTGGATTTATTTTTTATATGGTGAGATTATAAGGGATAAAGGGCATTAATTTCCATATAAATAATATCTCTAGGTAATTTATTGTAGGAGGGTTATCATAGGGAATAACTTTGATGAAAGCCAGTCATGGAAGGAAAACAAACAATAGAAAACTGCAAGAAACACCTTGAACCAAGAATGTATATTCTCATTCAATTAAATTGATCAGATTACATAATTCTACACCACACATTTCTAGGAAACAAAGACCCGGTCTACCAAGTTTCACAATGGCAGTAGTGATCAAATTGGTCATTAAATTCAATTATTTAGATTACAAACTACAACACCAAAGCAATCAAATTGGTTTTTCAATTCAATTGTTCAAATTACAAACTTTAGCACCAAACATTGCATTCTTCATTGGTTAAGTTGTTGAAATATTTCAAATCAAAGATTCCACATGTTTCCTACATCAGAATACACATTGGAAACCAAATTTGGATGATGGAAACAACAAATAATTGATTCAACTTGCAGTTGTAACCCCCCAAATTGCATGAGCTTCTAGTCATCCATTTGTTTTCAAAGTTTCAACACTAGCAAGTTTGGTAGTTTTCCTTCTAGGTGATAGTTATCCTCCAACCAACCATCCCCTATTCCATCTTTCCCTCCAACAAGGATCGACCTAAGTTACTTTTAAAACCAAAAAACCATTCCCCAACCACAAAGAAAGATCATTATTAAAAGTAAAAGGAATTAACAAAAAAACATAAATCAACACAATTCAAACAAAGAAACTAAAGGGTGACAAGTAAAATGCCCTTGCATCAGGCTCCCCCACTAGAAGGAATTCATGAGCTCTTTCTCATGAGGTTGATCATGGAAGAACCCATGTTGAAGATGTCAAAGGCAGACAACCATGAAGCATCCTCCACTGGAAAGCCTTTCCATTTTACCAAATATTGGAAATATTCCCTACCTCAAGTCTTCCATACCAACTTTGTGTCCAGGATGCTTTCAATTTCTAGTGGAGATGGTGTAGTATTGTGGTGCTCTTCCATAATTCAAAGTTTTATCTCTGCTATGTCGATATTTATGGGACCTTGATAATGAAACAAGTCTGCGATATTGAAGATGGGTGAAATTCCCATCCAGAGGGAAGGATGAGTTCATAATCATTCACTGAGAATTTTCGAAGGATCTTACAAGGACCAATCATTTTAATTTTTAGTTTGTTGTAGGTACCCATAGGAAATATGTCCCTTCAAAGATGAGCCATTACAAGATCTCCTTCCTAAAAGTGCACCTCTCTCCGTTTCTGATCAACATAATGTTTGTATTTTTTATTGCTTCCCTCAATGTTTCTTTCAACCTCCTCATGAAGGTCATGGATGGTCCTAGAAAATTCTTCAACATCTGCACTTCATTTCTCCATATCACCCAAATTTCAAAGATCAAACACACCCCAAGGATGCATTCCATATACAATGTAAAATGGGTTGAAACTCATACTTAGATTTGGAGAATCATTATATGAAGACTCTTCTTGTTCCAATGCCATATCCCAATTGTTGGGTGTCTCCAACAAGGCATTGTAGTAGATCACCAAGACTCTGATTGAAAACCTTAGTTTGGCCATCCATCTAGGGGTGATAGGCTAAACTAAAATTGAGGTGCGTACCCAATGTTTTCCAAATATTTTTCCAAAAATTCCCCACAAACTTGGTGTCATGATCGGATATGATACTTCTTGGAATACCATGCAACTATACCACTTCCTTGAAAAAAAAGTTAGCAATATTGGTAGAATCATTAGTTCTCTTACATGGGATAAAATGAACCATTTTAGAACACCTATCAACAACTACAAAAATGGAATCATTTCCCCTTTGGGGTATGAGGCAAACCCAAAACAAAATCCATACTTATAGAGTACCACGGTCTAGATGTTGTGCCATAGAAAAATGGCCCCTTGTCATTATCATGGTCTTTTAGGACTTTCCTCTTGATTTTTGGTCTATTTTTCTTTGATTCATTGATGTAATGTGGCTTGAACATTCACATTAGGTCCTTAAAATGCAAATAATGATGTCTTGTGAAGTTGTTGTGAAGTGTTAGAAAACATTTCTACACTTTTCTAGACTCTATTCAATACAATTCACCTAAAAAACACCTTTTTTTCATCATCAAGTTCTATTTTGAAGTGTTGTAAATTATTGTAACAATATTTCACACTTTTCTAGGCATAATTTCACTATTTACACATTTCTTATGACCTATTTGACCCCTTTATTCCCTTATAAGCCTTAATTAAGTGCATTCTTGAATGTAAACCTGACAAACAACATTAAATGTAACTTAATTCCCAACACCCACATTCAGGCCCTAGGTGGGACCCATTCACCATGGGTGGTGAATGAGTCCCCCTTGGCTCCAAATTCAAAATATTTTAAATTTTCTTTCGGGTTTTTATTCAAAATCACTTGATGTCAACCTGTGATGAGGTATCAATGGGATACTAAGACACTAGATTGTATAAGTATGTAATTTTCACCTCATTTTACATCTCCTAATTCATTCAAGAAAACTCCTACAATCATACATCACATCTAAGCATTCAAGCATATTAAAACATCAAATAATGCATTCATCAAGCATTTTGAGGCAACCATTGACATATCTTTAGAATTTCATCAACAAGGATTTGGTAAGTTGATAATATTTGCATGTTATTAGTTTATATTTCTCTTGCATTTCATTATTTCGTTAAGGGTTTGATTACCAAAGTGGGGTTTGACCAAGGAAAACCCCTATTTGCTAACCCACAACCATTTTTCCCCTTTATGCATGTGTTTTGTATGCAGAATTATCAAGCATTTAGGTGCTGAAAAGTGGAGAAGTCAACTAGATGTTTCAAGTCAACTACATATTTCAATCTTGGAGAAGACTTTCTATCCATTTCCTGTAGAATTGACTTCGACAACCAGACAAGCATACATTTCTAGATCTGGTGTTGCAGAGTTGCCTCCTAATTTCTCAAAATTTTGGGAGAGGACTGATTTTCCATCAATGGAAAATGAGTCCCACCTTAAGGTTGGAAATCTAGGTTTTGTCAGATTATGGATCCCAACACTCAAAAACCAGTTCTCGATAGTTTTTACCAAAAGTAGGACTGTTTTGCCATTAGTGGCGAATGAGTCCCATTGGTGATTTTCTGTGATTCTAGACAACATTCAAAACATTCCATATTCTTCATCATGCTTTAAGGTGCACTCTGATTCAACCTCCTTCTATTTTTTTATGCATTCATTCATTCATAGTTCATTGTTTGCATATCACATTGTGTTTTCAAACATTACATTCATCTTAGGTTTTGCATTCATAATTGCTCAATTTCATAGTTTAGTTGTATTCATATCATTCCATTTAGTCATAATTACATTACACATTTCCTAATTTGAGTGAACTAACTAGATTATTTGGCCCTTTCTTTCCCCTTTTAGGTGAAAAACCCTAGAAGTGCTAAAAAGTCCTAAAGAGCCAAAAAATCTATAGTTCATTTTGGTGAAACCGTATTTTGAACATATTATCTTTTTTATTTCAATTGAATCTTGCATTTTAGACTTCATTTTCATAAACATTCAATTAGGGTATTGTTTTGTTTTTGCATTCTAGGGTTTCTTACCTTGCATTAGTGAAAGACTCATTTAGATTTTATTTTTGCATTGCATATCATTGAAAAAACTAAAAATTTGCATATGCATCCTTCATTGGAATTTGAAAAGCATTTAAATCACATTAAAAATTTTGAAAAAAATAAAAAAAATCTAATAGGACTCATTCACCACCCTAGGCGAATCAACCCACCTGCACATTTCAGATTGCATTTTTAGACATTTTTTGGCATTTTCTTGCATTTTTGTTCTCTATTGTTATTTCTCTATTTTAGTTAGCAGAATTCTTGTTATTTACATTTTGTACTCCTAGATTACATTTCATTTACATTCACCTCATCCTTTGTGGTACCTGCATGAGTGTTTGGTGCCCCATTGATAATACTTTAGTGAGACAAAGTTCTATACTTTTGGCTTCCCACGATAGCACTTTTGTTGTGGACCCTGGGATCTCAAGAGCTCCTACTCCTAGTATGGACAATGGTGCATTAGGAATTGATCATATCAATTATATGCCTTCACCTTTCCATCACAGTCATACCTGCAATAGAAACCCTTCATCACTTGATTGAGAGTTATGATGGCTTACAAGTCATGAAAAGAATTGTTGAAATATACAATAAACATTATCCTAATACTTCCCAATCAATAAACATAGTGGCAAGACAAGGAGGACCTCACATTCCTCCCCATTCAACCATAGCATCCATACCAACTTATACCACTCCTTAGGCTACAACAACTATGCAACAGGCTAGTCATGTGGCTCCTTCCTTTGAAATTCCAACTAGCATTCCAAGTTCTTTTGTGGCATCCCATATTCCATCCTCCACCTTCACTCCTCTTAGTGTCCCCTTCACCTCTCCTAACATTACATACACCCCATCTCTGTTTTCCCTTCCACCTCATACTCCTTACACTGTTTCATCCATGCAACAACAACTCTCCACCATTAGCCAAAGCCAAAATGCTCCACCAACATACCATGTTCATAGTAGTCCATTATCCTTAGAAATCTTACGCACCCCGATGCCACAAGGAATTAAAATGCCTAGGTTTGAGAAATACAGGGGTAAAGGAGACCCTACTAGCCATGTCAATGCATATACAACCTTGTGTAGTGACTTTTTCCTCAATGATAAGTTGTTAGCCAAACTTTTTCCTAGGACCTTGAAGGACACTGCATTAGACTAGTTTTCAAACCTACCTAATCATTCCATCTGATCATTTAATGAACTTGTAGATGCTTTCATAAGTCATTTTCATGTCAACATGACTCCTAACAAAACAATGGTAGATTTAATGTGCTGTAAACAAAATACTGATGAAAAAGTCACTGACTTCATTTCTCGTTACCAGTCATTGTATGCTCAAATTGATGTTAAGATTCTTGATTCACATCTGTAAAAGATGATTATCGAGAATTTGCATACTCACCTTCAAGATAAGTTAACCATGATGAAATTCCTCTCGTTCATGCATTTATGCATGACCCTTTGTGATTATCACAACTTGGTTTCTAGTCATGATTCAAATTCCACTTCCAACCAAGCTAAGAAGTCTGAACAAAATAACCACAATAATGGATCAAACTTTAGAAAACCTAATCGAGGCTTTTTACAATTCATTTTTCCTTCTCTACAACCAACCCAACCTATTCCAAGTGAAGTGGCCACTCTTAAAATATTCATTCCCTATACCTATGGAGACCCGAAGAGACAATTTACTCCCCTACCTGATACCCTTCACAATATCATGAACCAATTGCTCCAACAAAAAATGCTCATGTTTCCTACCATTAAACCACTTGATACCACCAAGACCTTACCACACAATTTCAAACAAAATGCTTATTGCCATTTTCATTGCCAAAATGTCCATGACACTTAACAATGTAAGCATCTAAAACACTTAGTTCAAGACCTCATTGATTCGGGTTGTTTGTCCATTGCAGGTGTAAATGATCAAGGTAATAAGTTTTTTGTACCCCCTAACTAGAATTTCCAAATCTTTACCAAACCTATGCCTAAACACAACATTTCATTTGTCAAGGCTAGCAAACATTCAAATCCTCAAGTCTTGAACAATAATACAAATAATGAACAACCTGATATAACTCCAAATGCTACCCAAGTTAATCCTATGGATGAACTTGTGGGTACAATAGATGTTATCCCTTGTCAGGGCCCAACCAACAAAAATATTGATATCACTTTTTCTTCTAAAGATATACTTAAAATGCTTCCTGATGGTCCTCTTTACATAGTTGTCTGAATCTATGATAAGCCAACTAATGGGATATTAATAGATCTCGCCTTTGGAGAGAATGTGATCATAGAGGAATTTTTAGTATTAAATGAGCTATATCAAAATAACTATAATAAGCCAACTTCATGGATCAAAACACATACTGGTTTTGTGTGCCCTATGATTAGATCATCGTACTCCTCTTACAAGTAGGACCCAAAAATTTGGAGGTAACATTTTCTATTATTTCACAGTTAGACCAATTTCATTTGCAACTAGGTCATTCTTGGCTTCACACGATGAAAGTGGTCCCTTCTGTTGTTCATAAGTGTTTGAAATTTCCACATGGCAATGAAATATTTACCATAAACCATAGTGGATTTCATCCTTTATCTTCTAAAGGTAATTTTTCCTTAGAATATTTTTGGCCTGAGCCTATGGAACCCTTCACCCGTTGTAAATATTTCTTCTTCATAGCCTATCAAAAGTCCAAAGCCAAACACATAGCCGAATTGTCTCTTCCATCCCCATCCACTTCCACTCCTCCTATCCTAGATGAAACCATGCTTCAGCCTAATTCTGACATTGAACAAACCACACAACCTCATGAACAACCACCCATAAACACATCCCCTCCAACATTTAAATGACCAAGATAAAATGAAACAAATCTTGCCATTCCTCCTCGCATTAAAAAATTGTATAAAGCTAAAGAGAAAGTGATTGACCCATCATCTTTGGTTTCTTCCATTCTCCCCCCTCAAAAAGAAAAGGACCCTATGATGGAGCAACCCACTCTTACACCTCAGCAAGTTCAAAATAAAATTAAACAAAACTATGGTGCTAGGGAGCATAGGAGTTGTCGTCATCTCCTTGCTCATCAATCTCGAATGGAAGAAAACAACGAAACCCAACCTACACTTGTGATAGAAGCATTAGATGACCAACCCTTTCCCCCTGACCTGCTACAAGACAACACAGTCCAACCCTCACAACAAAATGAACCAATCCAACAACCACAACTTTTGATCCATCCTTCCTTGGAGATAACCCTTCATCCTCCTATTGTAATCAACCTTGATGACAATGAGGAAGAAGAGATTACAAAAATAGATGAAGAAGTGCATAACACTCTAAAATCATTATTTTCATCTACCATGAGCTTAAATGATAAATCTTCTCAGCCAAGTGATGAACCTGGCACATCTCCTAGTTCAGCCCTTGCAATTTTTCCTTTGGACAGTCAACCGTACTTGCAATACATTGAACATGATTGGGAGGTAGATGACCTGTTAGACGGTTGACTTGCATTTTTATTACTAGCCTTTTACACTTTCCTTTTCATTTTGATATGTTTTTTGTGCACATTTTTTTCCCCTTGTATTGTGCATTTAATATTCCCTCTCTTTGTACACTCCTTCTATTTGCACCTGTATTCTTCTCTATTTTGTTCATTGGTCTTTTTTTTTTTTTTTTTTTTTTTTTTCTTTGGGGATGGCGCAAAGTGTTGAGACATAATGTCTCTCCCATGTTGACCCAAAGGTTCATTTCTTTTCACTCTTGTTTTGTGTTTTCCCTTTAGGGATGACACAAAGCTTGATGAACCCTCTGTCTCTTCCATGTTATTGTCGGTCCCTTTTCTTTTCACTTTAACTCTTTTTTCTTGTTTTTTCCTTTTGGGGATGATGCAAGGCATTGGCTGAAATGTCTCCTTCATGTTGACCCAAAAGATTTTTTTCTTTCTCTTTTCATTTCTTTTCCTTGTGTTTCCTTTTTGGGGATGATGCAAAGCATTGAGACCGCAATGTATCTTCCATGCTGACTCAAAAATACTTCATTTTTCATTTTTTCTCTCTTTGTGTCATTCTTCCAGTTCTATGTGCTTTGGGGAATGATGACATTCTGAGCTCTTTCATAAAAAATTGCAGCAATGACATGACCCCAAATCCATAGATCCCTTATGTGTTTGGTGTGTTATTTTTTTGGGGGAAACTCCCTTTTCCTTTTTTTATTTTTGTTTACATGAAGTAGCCTACCTCGAAAACATATGACTTGGCATAGGGGCTTTCTAAGTTGACTCTCATGTCTTGTTTTATATTTACATTTTCTTTTCTTTGCTACTTTAAATTAATTGCTCCTAGACTAGTGTGTAGCAATTTCTTTAAAGTGGGGGGAAATACATTGGCATCATTTTATTTTCATTCTTAGTGCAGCCTTGTCACTTCATACAATGTGTTTATCACTTTATGGATGACATTGGGTATGATGTCCTTCATAAGTGTGATATTTCTTAGCATATTACATTCATCTTGGTGGCCTGATGTGACACACTGCATCCCCTAAGTTGTGAATCTACTATTCTTTGATTGGTCCTCTCTTGGAGACATTAGACATAATGTTCCCTAAGTGACAAACCTTGCATGAACTTAACAAGACTCCTTTGAACATCCTTTTACATTTTACACTTTTTGCATTTTATATTTTTACCACCTTACATAATGCAACTTGCATGCATGTGGTACCTTGCTCTTTGTTCATGAGTTCTAAGCATACAAAGCTTTGCTTATCTCATGAAGCACGAACCATCATTTTCCTTTGTGGCACCTTGTTAAAGTTATCAGGAGGTATAACTTTAGTATGGTTGAGCAGGAAGCCCATTCTTAAGCACGAATTTCCCCATAGCCAAATATGTGTTTGTGAGTGCATGCCAAGTAGCGTATGTACTTCATCTTTTTGGGTCTTCTCACTCGGCAGACCACCATGAGTTTTGTCGCCCTAGAGTGGGTACACATTTCATTTTTCAAACAATTAGCCTAGATCTAATCCACAACTAGTTGGACAAATGATCAAAGATTTCATTTCTTTTTCATCATCATGTGTGTTCCTTTGTTCTTATGTTCAGTTTTCCATGGGATCTTCATCCTGGGGGATAGATCATCCTTCTTGATCATTGTCATTCCATCTTGCTAACGTAAGTTCATTGAAACCCTCTCTCTCAATTTTCATGGCTACTTTAGTGTGAGTTTGATGCAAGTTCATCCTCTCACTAAAGTGGGGGCTAAATATGCCATAGAAAAATTTCCCCTTGTCATTTTCATGGTCTTTTAGGCCTTTCCTCTCAATTTTTGGTCTATTTTGCTTTGATTCATTGATGTAATGTGGCTTGAACATTCACATTAGGTCCTTAAAATTCAAATAATGACATATTTTAAAGGTGTTGTGAAGTGTTGTAAAACACTTCTACACTTTTCTAGACTCTATTCATTACAATTCACCTAAAAATAACCTTTTTATTTATCATCGGGTCCTATTTTGAATTGTTGTAAAGTCTTGTAACAAGATTTCACACTTTTATAGGCATAATTTCGCTATTTACACCTTTCTTATGACTTATATGACCCCTTGATGCCCTTATAAGCCTTAATTAAGTGCATTTTTGAATGTAGAACTGACAAACAACATTAAATATAACTTAATTCCTGACACCCACATTCAAGTCCTAGGTGGGACCCATTTTCCATGGGTGGCGAATGAGCCCCCCTTGGGTCCAAATACAAAATATTTCATAAAAAAAAAAAATTATTCAAAATCACTTGATGTCACCCTGTGATGAGGTATCAATGGGTTACTATGGCATAAGATTGTATAAGTATGATACTTTCATCTCATTTTACATGTCCTAATTCATTCAAGAAATCTCCTACAATCATACATCACATCCAAGCATTCAAGCATATTACAACATCAAATCAAGCATTCATCAAGCATTTTGAGGTAGCCATTGACATATCTTCAGAATTTCATCAACAAGGGTTTGGTAACTTGATAGCATTTGCATGTTATTATTTTATCTTTCTCTTGCATTTCATTATTTCATTAAGGGTTTGATTACCAAAGTGGGGTTTGACCAAGGAAAACCCCTATTTGCTAACGCACAAACATTTTTCCCCTTTGTGCATGTGTTTTGTATGTAGATTTATCAAGCATTTAGGTGTTGAAAAGTGGAGAAGAATTAAACTAGGTGTTTCAAGTCAACTACATCATATTTCAAGCTTGGAGAAGACTTTTTATCAATTTCTTGCATAATTGACTTCAGAAATCCGACAAGAAGACATTTCCAGATCTAGTGTTGCAGAGTTGTCTCCTGATTTCTCAAAATTTTAAGAGAGGACTCATTCACCATTAGTGGTGAATGAGTCCCACCTTAAGGCTAGAAATCTAGGTTTTGTTAGATTCTAGATCCTAACACTCAGAAACCAATTCTCGACAATTCTTACTAGAAGTGGGACTGATTCGCCATCAGTGGTGAATGAGTCCCACTGGTGATATTTTGTGATTCCAATCAACATTCAAAACATTCCAGATTCTTCAATAGACTTCTAGGTGCACTCTGATTGCATATCAAATTGTGTTTTCAAACAATGCATTCATCTTAGGCTTTGCATTCATAATTGCTCAATTTCATAGTTTAGTTGCATTCATATCATTCCATTTAGTCCTAATTATATTACACATTTCCTAATTTGAGTGAACTAGCTAGATTCTTTGGACCTTTCTTTCTCCTTTTAGTTGAAAAACCCTAGAAGTGCTAGAAATTCCTAGAGAGCCAAAAAATCTACTATTCAAATATAACTGGAAGTGGCTGATATAAACTAGCATTCTGTCTCCTCCCTTTTTCCAATTGAAAAGCTTTGCACGTCTCCACATACTTATTAATATCTTCCTACATCTTTGGCCAATAATAATGTGTGCTCAACTACAAATAATGTTTTTTCTTGCCCAAAGTGTCCTACTAGGGTACCACAATGTTTCTCCTTCAATATATTGTCCCTCATCTAACCTCTAGGGATGTACAATTTATTCCCTTTGAATAGCAAACCTTCCTGTAGTATGAATTTCATCCATGGATCTCTATCTCTGTTGACAAGACTATTGCAAGCTTCAAAAGCTTCCTTGAAATCTACATCATTAGCATACAACTCCTTCAAACTATCAAATCCCACACTGTTACCCTGAATTTCATGAAATGATAAGCTTCTCCTACTTAGTGCATCATCAACCTTATTTTTTTGTCTACTCTTCTATTTCAACACAATTAAAAATTTGAAGATACTCTAACCATTTATCATGCCTTTGGTTCTACTTATGTTGGATATTTGTAAATTTCAATTCATGATTATTTTTATAGACAATGAACTCCTTAGGAAGAAAATAATGCCTCCACTTCTTCAATGATTGAACCAATGCATAAAACTCAAGATCATAGGTTGAATATTTATTTCTAGCATTATTTATTTTTTCACTAAAATAAGCCACAGGTTTTCCTTCTTGACTAAGAACATTCCCTATTTCCAATCCACTAGCATCACATTCAACTTGGAATATTTATTGAAATTGGGTAAAGTAAGAATAGGTTGTTCACTTACCCTTTGTGTTAGAAATTGAAAACTTCTTTTAGCCTCTTATGTCCATCCAAATTGATTTTTTTTCCCCTTAATTATCTCAAGAATTGGAGCAACTACATGACTAAAATTCTTAATGAACTTCTTGTAAAAACTAGCAAGGTCATGAAAAATTCTTACCTCCATTGCACTCTTAGGTGCTGGCCAATCAATGATGGCTTGAACCTTCTCATTATCCATCTTCAATCCATCCTTGGACACCAAAAAGCCTAAATAAACCAATTCAATTTACATAAACACACACTTCTTAAGGTTAATCTACAACTTTTTCTCATGTAACCTTGTCATAATCATTCCCAAATGCTCCAAGTGATCCTCTTTTGACCTGATAAACACCAAAATGTCATCAAGATATACAATAACAAACTTCCCAAGAAACAGTTTCAAGACCTCATTCATAAGCCTCATAAAAGTACTAGGGGCATTAGAAAGCCCAAAAGGCATAACCAACCATTCATAAATCCCATCATTAGTTTTAAATGTTGTTTTCCATCCAACCCTAGGTGTAATTCTAATCTGATGGTAACCACTTTTTAGATCTATCTTAGAAAAATACATTGATCCACTGAAACAATATATTAAATCTTCAATTCTAGGAATAGGAAATCTATATCTAATAGTTATCTTATTGATTGCTCTAGAATCAGTGCACATTCTCCATTAACCTCCTTTTCTGGCACTAGAACTATAGGAACAACACAAGGGATAAGACTCTCTCTTATCAATCCTTTCTTGAGTAATTCCTCAACTTGCTTTTGAATCTCCTCATTCTCTTTAGGAATCAACCTATAGGCAGCCTTGTTTGGAAGGCTAGCCCCTAAAATCAAATCCATATGGTGATTAATGATCCTCATGGGTGAAAAATAATTAGGAAGATACATTGCTACAATATCCATATGTTCATTCAAAATATCTTACACTTCATTAGGAAAACCATCTAATCTTGTAGAGGTAAACACAATAGAAAATTTAGAAACCAAAGCAACTCCTACTTCTTCTTTCTTCATCTCATCTAAAAAATATTTTCCACTTACCAACATTACCTTGATGTTGCTTCCACTACTATTGTCCTCTTCTCATTCTCACAAAGGCAAGAGGGTATGCTTGAACCCATTCTTCTCAATAGTGTAGGTATTATCTCTCCCATTATGCATTGATTTCCTATCAAACTACCAAGGTCAACCAAGAAACACATGACACACATCCATGGAATGATATCAAAAACAATATTATCTTTATAACTACCAATTTGGAATTCAACCATAGCCTGTTCATTAACTAGAAATTGATACCCATTTTTGTAACCAAGAAAATCTATATGGTGTGGGACATTTGGTTCTTTCAAGCCCCAATTTCTCTACCATTTCAGTAGACACTATGTTATCTATACTTTCACTATTTATAATCAACTTACAACATTTAACTTTTGCCTTACATTTTGTTTTGAACAAGTCTCACCTTTGTATTGTTTCTTGATTCTCCTTGGGTGGATTCAACAACACCCTTTTGAGCAGAAATAATTCTCTCAATTCAGGTTCTTCTTGATGATGTGTTGGTTATCCAAAACTCTCTAGATCCACATGTACAATCTGATTAGTTCTTTCATTTCTTGAATAGCCTCCTTGTGAAGATTTGGACACTCCTAACTATTGTGACCAACAAATTTATTTCATTTGAAACATTTCCTAGTGTAATGTAGAAAATAGGGTACCCCACCTTATAGGAGATGGAGCACAAGGGGGGATATGATGATCCTATTGCACAACCATTACACTCAAGGAAATATTAGAGATCTCAATCCAAGAATGCAAGGGGGAAAGAGATCTGCAATAGGGAAGTCCTAGGATATGTTCAATTGCTAAAGAGTGGTTCACCACCAAGCTAGGGCTTGGAAAGACTAATGATATGCAAGAACTAATGAATAAACCTAATGATATGCAAAGCTTCATTAATTGACGTAGAAATGGATGCAAAATAGAATAAAAAGCTAAGAAATGAGAAGTGTGCACCTCGAAATCTATAGAGGCTTGAATAAAATGTTGAAGTGATGGAAATACTGAATTTAATGCTTGCTAGGGATCATACACTAGTTCGGGCGATTTAGTCCCAGATTAGGGTTTCTGGGAAAGAACAAATATATGTCTAGAACTCTTGAAAACTACAAATTTGAGTGTACTAGGACTCATATGTAAAAATTTCCATATCATTCTAGTTTGAATTTTCCAAAGAATTAGGACCTAAATCTACTCTTCAATCTCTACTTAATCTTCTCAACCTAGTTTCTAGATTTGAATTGTCAAATTTTGCACTGTAAAAGCCTTCCAATAATCTCCTAGATAAGGTGACAATTGTGAACACTTTGGACACTTTGATAACTTTCTCCAAACTTGTTGTTCAATATGTCTTCACCCTAGATCTACAAATCAAACACTAAAGAGAGGGCAAAAAATTGTTTTCTTAGTGGAAAGGGGTTTGCCTTAGTCAAACCCCATTTTGGTAATCAAACCTTGTAATGAAATCAAATGAAATGAAGGAATGGTGAATGAACAACATGCAATGTTACAACTCACCAAAACCTAGCAATAAAGTGTTATAAACATGTATGAGATGGCTCCAATGGATGTAGACATTGATCCTTACTTGAATGATATAGATCTTGAATTGAACACTTTCTTGAATCATGAAACCCTACATCACAATTGTTAGCTCAAAAGAAACATAATGCATGAAGACTTTGACATGATGCTTGATGCTTGAATGATGTTCTAAAACACTTGATAAACAACCCTTGAATGCTCTTGAATGCTCTTTCAAGTGCTCTTGTTCACAATTTTTCTATAGGAATTCTTCATCAACTTGCTAGCTGAAAAATAAGTGAAATAACCTTGTATTTATACTTTTTTATGCAAAATTTCCCAAAATTACAATAGTACAAGCCAACATCAAATCTAGGAAGATAAAATCCCACCAAAATTTTGAATTTAATTTAATTTTGGGCCACACGAGACTCATACGCCAAAAGTGGCATATGAGTCCCATTAGGCTAAACTATTGGACACATTTTTCAAAACTACTTAGATTCACATGAAATCCAGATTGGGGCTCTAAAACTTATGTGGGACCCACATGTACAAGGTGGAATATGATTCCAAGATCACTAAATCTAGGCCACACAACCTAAAAAGACATGAATTATGATTGGATCCTAGTTTATGTTGAGATTATTCTCAGAAAGATGCATTAATTAAGGCTTATGGATACAAAATAAGGCCAAATAAGGCATAGAGAAGCCCAATTTATTAATGAAGCCCTAGATTAGTGTGAAAGTATTAGGACACACTTTACAACACCTAAAATACGGCATAATTAATTCCATTTGTTTTACAAGGGCTCAAGACCTAATGTGAATATGTTAAACACATTACAACACTAAATCAAGGCCACATTTAAGCTCAATTTAACAAGGAGGGCCCAGAAAAATGTAAAAATGCTAGGGAGTACATTTTCCATCATTACATCTAGCCCCCACTTTAGTGAGAGGAGGAACTTGCTTCAAAGTCACACTAAATTAGAAAAACTTGCATCAAGATGGGCTCAAATGTACCAATGTCGGTATGATAGGATGACAATGATCAAGAGGGATGATCAAGCCCCTAGGATCAAGATCCTATGGGAAAACAACATAAGAAGAAAGGAACACACATGGAAATGATATAAGAGCATCGAAAAGGCACAAGCATACACTTTCAAAGACATAAAGAAAAGAAAAGAAAAAAGAGGAGGATCAAGCTTCGACCGTTTGTCTTGCATTTTGTGAATTAAATCTAAGTTTTTTGTACAAAGAATGCACACTCACTCTGAGGAAGAAAAACTCTAGGCTATTCACTAGGTGAGTATCCAAAAAGATGAGACACATACACATGTGGTTGATATGCACTCACACACGCAAGCAAGTAGCTATGGGAAAGTCATGCCTCAGTTTGACTTCCTATCCAACCAAATCAAAGTTATACCTCCTGATAACTTTGATAAGGCGCCACATAATAATGAACTTCGAGCTTCATGAGGCAAGAAAAAATTTGTATTCTTGAGACTCATGAAAAAACAAGATGGCACTACAGGCATAGAAATTGTATTATGCAAGGTGGCCATATAACTGAAATTGTAAATGAAAAATAATTTAAGGAACGTTCAAAGGAGTCTTGCTTAGTTCATGTAAGGTCTTAACTTAGGGAACATTATACCTAATGTCTCCAAGAGAGGACCAATAAAAGAATATAAGATTCACAACTTAGGAGATGTAGTGTGTCACATCAAGCCACTAAGAGGAATATAATATGCTAAGAGAGATCATTCTCCTAAAGGACATCACACCCAGTGTCACCAAAAAGCGAAAGACACATCACATGAAGTAAAAAAACTACACCATGAAACATGAAAGGAAAAGGAATAATGCCAATGTATGCCCCTAATTTAAATAAACTTGTAAACACCATGCTATGAGAAATTACTTATGGTAGCAAATGATAAATGCTAGCAATAAAGAAGAAATGAGAGCCTATTTGGAAAACCCTATGCCAAGTCATATGTTTCTAAATAAAGCTACATCATGAAAAGGGGTTTCCCCAAAAGTGAAACTAGGTACAAATAGATGAATGCCACAAAGAGAGAGAGAGAGATACATCAAATAGAATAGTATGGGGGATCACATTATGCACATGCAATCACACAAAATAAACATGAAAAATTAATAATGCAAAAGACTAGAAGATTACATGTGAGTAAACCTATGAGCAATTCATCTGCATCCCAATCATGTTCATCATATATAGAAGGCATAAAACTAGCCAAAGGGACAAAAAAATGTGTTGAACTAGGGGTATCACCAAGTTCAATACTTTTCTTGGGAGAATTATTGTTTAAGCTCATAGAAGAGGAAAATAATGTATTTAATTAATTATCCAATTCCTCATAAATTTTAGCAACCCCATAATTGTCATCTAAGTTAATCACAATAGGATGTTGAATGATAATTTCTAAAGAAGGATTTAGCTCTTATTGTGGTTGTGGTATAAAATCTTTTTGTTTTAGCGAAGGGGGAGACTCATCGTGTATGGCTTCAATCAAGTTTGGATTTTTATTTTATGTTTCTTCATTTAAACTTCAAGCAAGAGGGTGACGTCTATTCCTACATTCTCTAGAATGTCTATTACTTTTAGTACGACTTTCAAGTTGAGATTATGTATAAGTCGGTTGATCAACCATAGGTTTCTTTTCTTCCCTAAAGGGAGGAATAGAAGGAACCATGGAAGGTTGTTCAACCACTTTCTCTTTAGCTTTATAAACTTGTTTTATCTTAGGAGGAATAACGGGATTGTTTTCATTATCTCTTTGTCTTTTGAAGGAGATGGGAAAAGGTTGTCTCAGGTTGGTCTTGGTTGTTTGGAATTTATTTAGGCTCAATCATGGTTTTGTCAAGGATGGTAGGCTCAGTCATGGGTTGAGGCATGTTTTGAAGGGATAGTTTTGCTATTAATTTTTCCTTAAACTTTTGGTAGGATTTGAAAAAGAAGTCTTCTCGAGGTTTGATAGGTTCCATAGGCTCGGGCCAAAAGAAATCTAATGAAAATTTTCCATGGAAATAAAAAGGATTAAAGCCACTATGATGCATAATGAAAGTTTCATTATCAAAGGGAAACTTTAAGCATTTATGCATGAATGAAAGGATGGCTTCCATGGAGCATAGCCATGGGTAACCAAGCTTCACACAAAATTGATCCAACATTGATATGATGGAGAATGAGACATCTAATGTTTTCAGTCCTATTTGTAAAGGTAAGGTGGTTGATCTAATTGTAGGGCAAGTGAAACCATTATGCATCTTTATCCATGCTTTCAATTTATTGTATGTTTCTTGATAGAGCTCATGCACAAATAAGAATTCCTCAATCATCACATTCTCTCCACAAATGGGATCAATTAATATCCCATTAGTGGGCTTATCATAGATTCAGTCAACTATGTAAAGAGGACCATGAGGTGCATGTTTAAGTATATCTTTAGAGAAGATGGAAATTTCAAGAGGCTTTTTAGTTCGGCCTTATGAGGTTGATTTTTGATCAATACAATCAAACCTTTTTCAATATTATTCATAGGACCTTGTTCAATGGTATCCATAGGACTTTGTTGAATTGTATCTATGTTCTCATCATCCATGCCAGCATTCATCACACCATTCTTCGTAGTTTCACTAGCTTTAAAAAATGAAACATTATATTTTGGAATGGATTTGGTAAAGATTTGTAAATTTTGATTGGGATGGGCAATGGAATTATTTTCTTGATTATTAACACATGCATCTGAAAGATGACCGAAATCAATAAGGTCTTGCACAAGATGTTTAAGATGCTTACAGTGTTCTGTATCATTTGTTTTTCTAAAATTTGTGACATTGTGTTATGGAGGGTATCGAGTATGGGAGTGAATTTCCTTTTTGGGTCCCCATAGTTGAAGGGTATCATTGATTTTATGACAACTACTTGGGTATCAACATGTTGAGTTGTTTTTTGAGGGGGATTTAGTTGAAGGAAACCTTTGTTCTATTTTCTAAAGGGTTGATAATTATTTTGGTTTGTGGATTCAAATTTCTCGAGATGACTAGAGGTGGGTTTTGTTTCATGACTGCTAACCAAATTTTGATAATCATGAATGGTAGCAAAAAAGTGCATGAAGGATGGAAACTTATCATGACATAAGTTTATCATGTATCCTACTTTGCAATTTCTCAATGAACAACCTTTAAAGGTGAGGTTCAAGAAACTTTACATCTATTTGGGAGTAAACCGATTGATAGCATGAAATAAAGTTAGTAATATTTTCCTCTTCTTTTTTCTTACATCTCATCAAATCAGCTAAGGTCATCTTAGGAGTCATATGCACTTGGAAATGGTTTATAAATGCCTCAAAAATTTCATTGAATGATCCAATTGAGTTATTTAGTAATAAGGAGAACCATTCTAAGGAAATACCCTTCAAAAGTCTAGGGAAAAGCTTAGCCAAGAGCTTGTCCTCAAGAATAAAGTCACTACATAAGGCCATATAAGCAAAAACAAGGTTAGAAGGATCTCCTTTCCCCCCATATTTCTCAAATCTAGGAACCTCTATACCTTATGGCCTTAGTTTTCTCAATATATCCAAGGAAAAATGATTTCTTTTGACATAATATGTAGGTGGACCATTTTGATTTTGGTTTATGGTTGAAACTTTCTTTTGAAGGGATGAAACGGTTTGAAAAAGTTGGTTTATGAGAGGTTAATTGTTTGCATGTTGAGGTGGAGGTGAATAAGGTGGAGGTGTGTATGCATTCGATGGACAAGTGAATGGAATGCTTATAGGAGGTAAAGTGTTAGGAGATATGACATGTGATGCCACAAAGGTACTAGGGATACTAGCATAAATACCCAAGGAAGAAATCACATTACTATTAGGTTGCATTGTTGTTGTAACTTGAGGGTTGGTATAGGTAGGAATAGAGGAAATTGTTATGGGAGGAGGAATTTTAGTTCCTCCTTAACTTGTAACATTGTTCGTAGGTAAAAGACAACTAGTGGTTGAGGTAAGATGTTTTTCAAAAATCTGAACTATGTTACACACAAGATCAACTCCTTCATCACTTTCAATCATGTGATCTATGTTATCTATGGTAGGGATGAAACAAGTTGAAATTTTTTCAGTACTTATTTGATTTTGTAGGCTTGGTAAATCTTCATGAATTTGGATTATGTTTTCTATAAAAATGCTAGCAACCATTGTTTCAACATGTGTCACACTACTTGAAGCTAAAGAGTTGTTAGGGGTATTGTCCATACCTAGTGAGCTAGTGTCAACACTAGTAGTGCAAGAGCTAGATAACCCAAGATCCATGATGATTGTGCTATTATGGGATGACATGATTCTTGAACTTCATCTCACCATACTATTAGCAATAGGACACCAAGTAGAAAAGCTCATACAAGGGAAAATCAAGGTAATACAATATGCAATGAAATGAACGTAACAAAAATTCTACAAACTAAAATAGAAACTAACAGCAACCAATTGAAACACAAAAACAAAGAATTTGATGTTTGAAAATGTAGTCTAAAATATGAAATGGGATGAAATCTCCAAGAGGGGCATATGAGTCCCAAACAGGGTTTTTTAGGGTTGTAAATGTTGAATAACAGTCACTACAAAATACCCAAAAATCAGGCAAAACCTCTTGTACTAGGAATAAATTTTGCATAAACTTCACAAAATTTTGACTGAAATTTATACTTTCTAGTTTGGATAATATCTAAGGGTAAGTGCACAAAGATGGTTCCCAAAAAGGTGGCTTAAGTGGCCACTTTTTTTTCTTCTAAAATCAAGAAATATTGACCTTGGATGTGAAATTGAGGATAGTTACACTCAAAATTTTGAGATGGAACAAAAAAAAGGATTCAAGTGCTTTGATTCTACTTTCTAAACTACTAATTTATTTTGAAAATGGTTGAGATTAATGGGTTCAAATGAGGTACGTACACAAATTGGTGTTGTTTTTGTTAGAAAAACATAACATAGCAGCTCTTGTACAACCCTAGCATGGTGAAATTTCTTTTAGTATTTTTAAAATCCCTACGGTTAGAAGTTAGCTAATAGTATTTACATCGTTGGATAGCTAAGAGAGAACCTAACATTACCCAGATGTTTTATTTTTTTGATATTGAATGACATGTAATCCTGATGGTGAGCATGAACCCTATTATGTGAAATATTGTAGAATTTTCAAAAACACATCTATGGTCATTGGGAATGCCCTCCAAGCCTTTGGGTTGGTATTCCAAGGATAATACCAATCCCAAGGTTTGGGGATTCCCAAAGCAAGATATAATGCACTTGCATTATATCTTAGTTTTCACATGGTTTTTGTGTTTGTGGGGAACATGTCTAGCAAGACACAACATGAGCGCGGTATAACACACTTGCATTATGTCTTTCTTTATGTTAAATGCTACTCTATTGAATGTATGTTTATATATTTGTATGTTTTGTATGTACATGTATGCTTGTATTCCATGTATGTATGTATGTATGTATGTATGCAAGCATGTATCAAAGCATGTATATTGTATGTATGCCTATATGTATGTAAGATTGTATCTACATATGTACATGTATGCTTATATGTATGTATTTATGTATGTATGTAGGAGGGATAATTTTAAGAGAGAGAGAAAGAGATCTGGAGATTATAAGTAGTGTGGGAGGGGGAGAGGGAGGGAGAGAGGGAGAGAG
>VDFB02281492.1:317782669-317805420 GCA_007258455.2 Sequoia sempervirens | reverse complement strand
TTTTTTCCTTTAGTCATCTCATCAATCTTAGCAGAACTAATCATAAAATTTTCCTTAAACTCATTTGCAATAGCAAGCTCATCTCTAAGAATAACTATCTATCTCTCAAGCTCTTGTTCATTGTTTCTGGATTGTTGTAGTTCAATCTCCAAGTGAATGAATCCACTATTAGCTTTGTTGTATTCTTGAGACATTTTTTTCAAGGACTGGGCCAGATTATCCTCATTCTTCTTTCTTTCTTCAATCTCTTTAGTTAACTTCATCACCATAGATTCCATCTCAAGCTTTAGAGCAACATTGTCCTTAGCAAGCTTTTCACACTCTTCTATTATTTCTTTTAGGGTTTGATTTAGATGAACATCTTTCGGGCCTTTTCTTTCTTTTTGCTTCAATTGACCACATAGTTCCTTCCTCTTTTCCCTTGAATCATTTATTTTATCCTTTAGTGATTGAATGAATTTTTTGGTAGCCACTAGATTTGCTTTTAATTCCACGACCTTTGCTTTAGATTGATCAAGATCATCAAGTTCCACCATAAGCTATTGTTGAAGACCTCCAGTGTCGATTTTAATCCAAGATTCACCTCAAGCTGTTAAACTTCAAAAGAGGAACCAACTCTGATACCAATTGTTGGACACTAGGAACACTGAGAAGGGGGTGAATCAGTGTTCCACAATATTTAGAATTTCAAACCAATCCTTAAACTAACAACAATAATAATTAAACTTTAATAGCATCCACATCATATAAACGGAAGGAAACATGCAAACACATTAAAGAACACCATAACACCAATATTTTTACGTGGAAACCCTGTTAGGGGAAAAACCACGATGGATATTAATCCACAATTTATACTCTGTTAAAAGTGTGAACAAAAGGTAATGCACTTACATTCAAGCACACTACCTAGAGCTCACTGCTCAAAATGGGAAAGGCTCACTACCTTACAAAATATTTGAGAATACAAAAAAAAGGTTGAACTAAGAAAATAGCATCTCAAAATACCTGGATTTAGTTCCAATGAAGCTCAATTAAAATGATCTTTAGTCATTTTGATTGACTCGGTTTTCATGCTCTACTCTACTCTATTTTCTTCCCTTCTAAAACCCTTCTAATACTCACACACACATCTACTCTCCTTTACACACATTTACATACTTTCACGCTTCTGCACCCATTCAAAATGAATTACCGATCTCATATATATATATCTGTGAACAAGGATTTCATTACTATATGTTGGCTTCAAGCAAAATATAATATTCTTCCACATGTCGACTGAAATCACCAATTAGAATTAATGCGTACCCAAAAAAGTTGGCTAGACTATAGTAGGGACCCAAATCAAAATTCCCAACACAAGAAATATTAAAACAACTACTCCTTATACATCCACAACACACTATATACTCTAGGTCATTCATAATGAGAAAATAAGCAATAAATCATTCTATCAAATCTCCAAACTCGTACACTGATCAATGCAACATTAGAAAACTTACCAATAAGGTATCATACAGGCTTAGCAAGATTTCTTGGGGATCTACAATAGAAAATAATGATTCGATGAAGTATACTGACCAACTTACCAACTGGATACTCTGTTCATCATGCTCTATGCCAATAGTATTTTGCTTTCTACTTTCCTTGCCAGTATGAGTTACTTTTGAACTACAGACCATAGTAATGACTCCAATTGCCATCAATGACAACACTAGAAGCCATAATTGATCTCCCAAGCCATATTCCAACATGACCAACATCTATAAAGGCATGAAACTTGTCAATGACTTTGTCAAATCGGTTTAATATATGAATCAACTCACACCAAGACTAAGTTGATAGAAGCTTGGTGTTGCAAATCTAATGTTGACTATTTCAGATGTAAAGGAAATCATGCCAAATCTATAGGTGAATATGAATATTTGGTGCCACCTTTGAATCCTTATTCTTATAGATGTCCATTTTGAGATTCAAACCAAATTCTATCATGTGGATTTGAATCGGTCTCTACTTGTTGTCATTTAACTAGGTCAATATGTTATTGTTTAAGCTAAGTATGTGCTCACATGTTCACCACCTTTTAGCTAGGATATATGTGTTGATGTACATGCTTTTTGCTATCAAAAACTATGTCTAAAATGTAGGCTGAGTAGTTACCAGATTGTTGTATAAATAGTGGTCTTGATCACTTGTTTAGGATGCATTATTCCTTGAGCAAGTTTTTGCCTCATTTATGTCTACAATATTATGTCAAAAAATGTGAGTGAGAGATTTGAGCATTAGAGAGAGTTTTTTATTATTATTATTGAGAGAAGTATTTTCCAACTTTTAAGATAGTGGATATTGAGACTTTGTTGAAGGATCCATATTAGGCTAGTTGTTGTTTTAGAAGTATTGGATTTGTAGCCAGTCGAATTGGGAAAGCTTATCACATTCATGAGGATAATCTTCCTTCTTTGCATTAGTTTTGACATATTTATTCTTGTTTTTTTTTAATTCTATTATGGTTACATGCATTTAGAGAAAAGTAATGTTTTCTTTGAAAGAAAAGTGGAAACTATTTACTCTATTTGTGTAATATTTGTAATTACTCCATGATAGGAGAGATTGTTTGTCATAGGTATTGTTATTATACTAGATATGATCAAACATAGACAACTCAAGGAACACTCATAGCTAGATATTTAATTATGCTAGATAGCTAGTAGGTTACTCTTATGATTGTTATCTAGTGATGGGAGGGAACTAGTACTTTGCTTAATGAGTTGTATTACCTTAGGTTATGTTAAAGAGATAGGTTATCCCAGGGAGTAGCTTGGTCATGGAGATGAATTTCCTAAGCATAGATATAATGGCCTTAAGTCAAAATGAGCTTGCTATAGTGTAAGTGAATTGTAGACCTTCACTTAAAGTACTGAGTGAGAATACTTTCTCCAAAGTAGTGTGATTGCTCAAGGCTCCACTATCAGTTCACTGTGTCCATTTAAATGCATGAGGGTTACCTAGCATAGGTTATATATCCTAGTGATGTAGGGCACAACACTATGCTCAGAGTGATATGTCATATGGAGTTACCCAACAAATACCCTCGTCGAAGGGTAGGGCCATCTATCATTGATAGATGTGCGGGGGACCACATATGAGTCTGTGGTTGGTAGAAAAGAACTTAAGTGATGCTTCTCCTCCTTAGTAGGTGACATAATATCAAGGTTTTGAAAGCCGGATTCCTGGAGCATCTATATCTTATGCTCCAAAGCTCAATGGAGTTGTATTTGTAACAATGTAATTCTTGGAATATTGTAATTTGTGAAATTATTATATTGGAATAAAATCCTTATTGAATATTGTATGACATATTTTTTCAATATGATATCTATGTTTTGGGAAGATTTGTATAATTACTGGGTGATCCCACAATACTAGTTTACAATTTTTGGCCAAACTGGACACTGAAATATTTTTTTCTAACTAAATCTTCACTTTTGGGCACCTATAGCAGCTAAACTGTGAGGAATTTGAAGATGATGCAAACTAGTGATTTGTGACATTTTTGTAGATTTTAATGTATTTGTTTTCAAAATTCGAATAATATTGCACTTATTTTCCATCTCCTTTGAAAACTAGTTTTCAAGAACAACATTTTTAAGGAGGGATGCTCACCGTATAACGCATAAATTTTTTTCCACGAGGGATAAAATTCTATTTTTTTCAAATTTAGATTTGTAACTACGATATCTAGTGCTTCCAATTGGTTTGATAGTGTTTTATTGAATATTTTTTCCTTATTCAAGTTTTGAAGTCAAAACCACCATACTGGACATGGGCAGATCGTGATAACGTCAAATTTTTTTGTTGATCAAGGACTTAAATATTCAAGTGCTAGCCATATTTTTCTATTTTTCTTTTATAATCTTCTATTTTTCCACATGTTAACACAGCTTGATTTTGCTAAAAACAAGGACAAACAACTGAGAGAGGGGCTAATCAGTTGTCATAGATTATTAAACTTTTTAAACTTAACTTAATCTCAGATCTTCTAAATGAACAATGAACCATAAACAATCAACACATCAAAAGCACAAAGAACATGAAGAATTTTACATGGAAACCCTATTAGGGGAAAATCCACAGTGTATGTTAGTCCATAATATTATAGCACTGCTAAAAGTATAATGAAAATAAATGGGAATGCACATGATTCAAGTACACTACTCAAATAAAAGGGATCACTACCCAAATACAAAAAATATATAGATTACATTCTCTGTGGTATGAACTCGAGAAAATAGCTTCACACAAGCCCGACATACTTAGTTGGGCTACTATTAACACCTTCTTCACACTTCGCTCAAACTTCTTCTTTTCTAGACTCTATTCATTACAATTCACCTAAAAAACACCTTTTTTTCATCATCAAGTTCTATTTTGAAGTGTTGTAAATTCTTGTAACAATATTTCACACTTTTCTAGGCATAATTTCACTATTTACACCTTTCTTATGACCTATTTGACCCCTTTATGCCCTTATAAGCCTTAATTAAGTGCATTCTTGAATGTAAACCTGACAAACAACATTAAATATAACTTAATTCCCAACACCCATTTTTAGGTCCTAGGTGGAACCAATTCACCATGGGTGGTGAATGAGTCCCCCTTGGCTCCAATTCAAAATATTTTAAATTTTCTTTCGGGTTTTTATTCAAAATCACTTGATGTCAACCTGTGATGAGGTATCAATGGGATACTAAGACACTAGATTGTATAAGTATGTAATTTTCACCTCATTTTACATCTCCTAATTCATTCAAGAAAACTCCTACAATCATACATCACATCTAAGCATTCAAGCATATTAAAACATCAAATAATGCATTCATCAAGCATTTTGAGGCAACCATTGACATATCTTTAGAATTTCATCAACAAGGATTTGGTAAGTTGATAATATTTGCATGTTATTAGTTTATATTTCTCTTGCATTTCATTATTTCGTTAAGGGTTTGATTACCAAAGTGGGGTTTGACCAAGGAAAACCCCTATTTGCTAACCCACAACCATTTTTCCCCTTTATGCATGTGTTTTGTATGCAGAATTATCAAGCATTTAGGTGCTGAAAAGTGGAGAAGTCAACTAGATGTTTCAAGTCAACTACATATTTCAATCTTGGAGAAGACTTTCTATCCATTTCCTGTAGAATTGACTTCGACAACCAGACAAGCATACATTTCTAGATCTGGTGTTGCAGAGTTGCCTCCTAATTTCTCAAAATTTTGGGAGAGGACTGATTTTCCATCAATGGAAAATGAGTCCCACCTTAAGGTTGGAAATCTAGGTTTTGTCAGATTATGGATCCCAACACTCAAAAACCAGTTCTCGATAGTTTTTACCAAAAGTAGGACTGTTTTGCCATTAGTGGCGAATGAGTCCCATTGGTGATTTTCTGTGATTCTAGACAACATTCAAAACATTCCATATTCTTCATCATGCTTTAAGGTGCACTCTGATTCAACCTCCTTCTATTTTTTTATGCATTCATTCATTCATAGTTCATTGTTTGCATATCACATTGTGTTTTCAAACATTACATTCATCTTAGGTTTTGCATTCATAATTGCTCAATTTCATAGTTTAGTTGTATTCATATCATTCCATTTAGTCATAATTACATTACACATTTCCTAATTTGAGTGAACTAACTAGATTATTTGGCCCTTTCTTTCCCCTTTTAGGTGAAAAACCCTAGAAGTGCTAAAAAGTCCTAAAGAGCCAAAAAATCTATAGTTCATTTTGGTGAAACCGTATTTTGAACATATTATCTTTTTTATTTCAATTGAATCTTGCATTTTAGACTTCATTTTCATAAACATTCAATTAGGGTATTGTTTTGTTTTTGCATTCTAGGGTTTCTTACCTTGCATTAGTGAAAGACTCATTTAGATTTTATTTTTGCATTGCATATCATTGAAAAAACTAAAAATTTGCATATGCATCCTTCATTGGAATTTGAAAAGCATTTAAATCACATTAAAAATTTTGAAAAAAATAAAAAAAATCTAATAGGACTCATTCACCACCCTAGGCGAATCAACCCACCTGCACATTTCAGATTGCATTTTTAGACATTTTTTGGCATTTTCTTGCATTTTTGTTCTCTATTGTTATTTCTCTATTTTAGTTAGCAGAATTCTTGTTATTTACATTTTGTACTCCTAGATTACATTTCATTTACATTCACCTCATCCTTTGTGGTACCTGCATGAGTGTTTGGTGCCCCATTGATAATACTTTAGTGAGACAAAGTTCTATACTTTTGGCTTCCCACGATAGCACTTTTGTTGTGGACCCTGGGATCTCAAGAGCTCCTACTCCTAGTATGGACAATGGTGCATTAGGAATTGATCATATCAATTATATGCCTTCACCTTTCCATCACAGTCATACCTGCAATAGAAACCCTTCATCACTTGATTGAGAGTTATGATGGCTTACAAGTCATGAAAAGAATTGTTGAAATATACAATAAACATTATCCTAATACTTCCCAATCAATAAACATAGTGGCAAGACAAGGAGGACCTCACATTCCTCCCCATTCAACCATAGCATCCATACCAACTTATACCACTCCTTAGGCTACAACAACTATGCAACAGGCTAGTCATGTGGCTCCTTCCTTTGAAATTCCAACTAGCATTCCAAGTTCTTTTGTGGCATCCCATATTCCATCCTCCACCTTCACTCCTCTTAGTGTCCCCTTCACCTCTCCTAACATTACATACACCCCATCTCTGTTTTCCCTTCCACCTCATACTCCTTACACTGTTTCATCCATGCAACAACAACTCTCCACCATTAGCCAAAGCCAAAATGCTCCACCAACATACCATGTTCATAGTAGTCCATTATCCTTAGAAATCTTACGCACCCCGATGCCACAAGGAATTAAAATGCCTAGGTTTGAGAAATACAGGGGTAAAGGAGACCCTACTAGCCATGTCAATGCATATACAACCTTGTGTAGTGACTTTTTCCTCAATGATAAGTTGTTAGCCAAACTTTTTCCTAGGACCTTGAAGGACACTGCATTAGACTAGTTTTCAAACCTACCTAATCATTCCATCTGATCATTTAATGAACTTGTAGATGCTTTCATAAGTCATTTTCATGTCAACATGACTCCTAACAAAACAATGGTAGATTTAATGTGCTGTAAACAAAATACTGATGAAAAAGTCACTGACTTCATTTCTCGTTACCAGTCATTGTATGCTCAAATTGATGTTAAGATTCTTGATTCACATCTGTAAAAGATGATTATCGAGAATTTGCATACTCACCTTCAAGATAAGTTAACCATGATGAAATTCCTCTCGTTCATGCATTTATGCATGACCCTTTGTGATTATCACAACTTGGTTTCTAGTCATGATTCAAATTCCACTTCCAACCAAGCTAAGAAGTCTGAACAAAATAACCACAATAATGGATCAAACTTTAGAAAACCTAATCGAGGCTTTTTACAATTCATTTTTCCTTCTCTACAACCAACCCAACCTATTCCAAGTGAAGTGGCCACTCTTAAAATATTCATTCCCTATACCTATGGAGACCCGAAGAGACAATTTACTCCCCTACCTGATACCCTTCACAATATCATGAACCAATTGCTCCAACAAAAAATGCTCATGTTTCCTACCATTAAACCACTTGATACCACCAAGACCTTACCACACAATTTCAAACAAAATGCTTATTGCCATTTTCATTGCCAAAATGTCCATGACACTTAACAATGTAAGCATCTAAAACACTTAGTTCAAGACCTCATTGATTCGGGTTGTTTGTCCATTGCAGGTGTAAATGATCAAGGTAATAAGTTTTTTGTACCCCCTAACTAGAATTTCCAAATCTTTACCAAACCTATGCCTAAACACAACATTTCATTTGTCAAGGCTAGCAAACATTCAAATCCTCAAGTCTTGAACAATAATACAAATAATGAACAACCTGATATAACTCCAAATGCTACCCAAGTTAATCCTATGGATGAACTTGTGGGTACAATAGATGTTATCCCTTGTCAGGGCCCAACCAACAAAAATATTGATATCACTTTTTCTTCTAAAGATATACTTAAAATGCTTCCTGATGGTCCTCTTTACATAGTTGTCTGAATCTATGATAAGCCAACTAATGGGATATTAATAGATCTCGCCTTTGGAGAGAATGTGATCATAGAGGAATTTTTAGTATTAAATGAGCTATATCAAAATAACTATAATAAGCCAACTTCATGGATCAAAACACATACTGGTTTTGTGTGCCCTATGATTAGATCATCGTACTCCTCTTACAAGTAGGACCCAAAAATTTGGAGGTAACATTTTCTATTATTTCACAGTTAGACCAATTTCATTTGCAACTAGGTCATTCTTGGCTTCACACGATGAAAGTGGTCCCTTCTGTTGTTCATAAGTGTTTGAAATTTCCACATGGCAATGAAATATTTACCATAAACCATAGTGGATTTCATCCTTTATCTTCTAAAGGTAATTTTTCCTTAGAATATTTTTGGCCTGAGCCTATGGAACCCTTCACCCGTTGTAAATATTTCTTCTTCATAGCCTATCAAAAGTCCAAAGCCAAACACATAGCCGAATTGTCTCTTCCATCCCCATCCACTTCCACTCCTCCTATCCTAGATGAAACCATGCTTCAGCCTAATTCTGACATTGAACAAACCACACAACCTCATGAACAACCACCCATAAACACATCCCCTCCAACATTTAAATGACCAAGATAAAATGAAACAAATCTTGCCATTCCTCCTCGCATTAAAAAATTGTATAAAGCTAAAGAGAAAGTGATTGACCCATCATCTTTGGTTTCTTCCATTCTCCCCCCTCAAAAAGAAAAGGACCCTATGATGGAGCAACCCACTCTTACACCTCAGCAAGTTCAAAATAAAATTAAACAAAACTATGGTGCTAGGGAGCATAGGAGTTGTCGTCATCTCCTTGCTCATCAATCTCGAATGGAAGAAAACAACGAAACCCAACCTACACTTGTGATAGAAGCATTAGATGACCAACCCTTTCCCCCTGACCTGCTACAAGACAACACAGTCCAACCCTCACAACAAAATGAACCAATCCAACAACCACAACTTTTGATCCATCCTTCCTTGGAGATAACCCTTCATCCTCCTATTGTAATCAACCTTGATGACAATGAGGAAGAAGAGATTACAAAAATAGATGAAGAAGTGCATAACACTCTAAAATCATTATTTTCATCTACCATGAGCTTAAATGATAAATCTTCTCAGCCAAGTGATGAACCTGGCACATCTCCTAGTTCAGCCCTTGCAATTTTTCCTTTGGACAGTCAACCGTACTTGCAATACATTGAACATGATTGGGAGGTAGATGACCTGTTAGACGGTTGACTTGCATTTTTATTACTAGCCTTTTACACTTTCCTTTTCATTTTGATATGTTTTTTGTGCACATTTTTTTCCCCTTGTATTGTGCATTTAATATTCCCTCTCTTTGTACACTCCTTCTATTTGCACCTGTATTCTTCTCTATTTTGTTCATTGGTCTTTTTTTTTTTTTTTTGTGTTTCCTTTGGGGATGGCAAGTGTTGAGACCGCAATGTTCTCCCATGTTGACCCTGGTCTTTTCTTTTTTTCACTTTGTTTTATGTTTTCCTTTAGGGATGACACAAAGCATTGAGACACCCTCTGCTCTTCCATGTTGACCCAATCGGTCCCTTTTTCTTTTCACTTTTAACTCTTTTTTCTTGTGTTTTTCCTTTTGGGATGATGCAAGGCATTGAGACTGAAATGTCTCCTTCATGTTGACCCAAAAGATTTTTTTTTCTTTTCTCTTTTCATTTTCTTTTCACTTGTGTTTTCCTTTTGGGGATGATGCAAAGCATTGAGACCGCAATGTATCTTCCATGCTGACTCAAAAAATACTTCATTTTTCATTTTTTTCTCTCTTTGTGTCATTCTTCCAGTTCTATGTGCTTTGGGGAATGATGACAATTCTGAGCTCTTTCATAAAAATATTGCAGCAATGAACATGACCCCAAATCCATAGATCCCTTATGTGTTTGGTGTGTTATTTTTTTGGGGGAAACTCCCTTTTCCTTTTTTTATTTTTGTTTACATGAAGTAGCCTACCTCGAAAACATATGACTTGGCATAGGGGCTTTCTAAGTTGACTCTCATGTCTTGTTTTATATTTACATTTTCTTTTCTTTGCTACTTTAAATTAATTGCTCCTAGACTAGTGTGTAGCAATTTCTTTAAAGTGGGGGGAAATACATTGGCATCATTTTATTTTCATTCTTAGTGCAGCCTTGTCACTTCATACAATGTGTTTATCACTTTATGGATGACATTGGGTATGATGTCCTTCATAAGTGTGATATTTCTTAGCATATTACATTCATCTTGGTGGCCTGATGTGACACACTGCATCCCCTAAGTTGTGAATCTACTATTCTTTGATTGGTCCTCTCTTGGAGACATTAGACATAATGTTCCCTAAGTGACAAACCTTGCATGAACTTAACAAGACTCCTTTGAACATCCTTTTACATTTTACACTTTTTGCATTTTATATTTTTACCACCTTACATAATGCAACTTGCATGCATGTGGTACCTTGCTCTTTGTTCATGAGTTCTAAGCATACAAAGCTTTGCTTATCTCATGAAGCACGAACCATCATTTTCCTTTGTGGCACCTTGTTAAAGTTATCAGGAGGTATAACTTTAGTATGGTTGAGCAGGAAGCCCATTCTTAAGCACGAATTTCCCCATAGCCAAATATGTGTTTGTGAGTGCATGCCAAGTAGCGTATGTACTTCATCTTTTTGGGTCTTCTCACTCGGCAGACCACCATGAGTTTTGTCGCCCTAGAGTGGGTACACATTTCATTTTTCAAACAATTAGCCTAGATCTAATCCACAACTAGTTGGACAAATGATCAAAGATTTCATTTCTTTTTCATCATCATGTGTGTTCCTTTGTTCTTATGTTCAGTTTTCCATGGGATCTTCATCCTGGGGGATAGATCATCCTTCTTGATCATTGTCATTCCATCTTGCTAACGTAAGTTCATTGAAACCCTCTCTCTCAATTTTCATGGCTACTTTAGTGTGAGTTTGATGCAAGTTCATCCTCTCACTAAAGTGGGGGCTAAATATGCCATAGAAAAATTTCCCCTTGTCATTTTCATGGTCTTTTAGGCCTTTCCTCTCAATTTTTGGTCTATTTTGCTTTGATTCATTGATGTAATGTGGCTTGAACATTCACATTAGGTCCTTAAAATTCAAATAATGACATATTTTAAAGGTGTTGTGAAGTGTTGTAAAACACTTCTACACTTTTCTAGACTCTATTCATTACAATTCACCTAAAAATAACCTTTTTATTTATCATCGGGTCCTATTTTGAATTGTTGTAAAGTCTTGTAACAAGATTTCACACTTTTATAGGCATAATTTCGCTATTTACACCTTTCTTATGACTTATATGACCCCTTGATGCCCTTATAAGCCTTAATTAAGTGCATTTTTGAATGTAGAACTGACAAACAACATTAAATATAACTTAATTCCTGACACCCACATTCAAGTCCTAGGTGGGACCCATTTTCCATGGGTGGCGAATGAGCCCCCCTTGGGTCCAAATACAAAATATTTCATAAAAAAAAAAAATTATTCAAAATCACTTGATGTCACCCTGTGATGAGGTATCAATGGGTTACTATGGCATAAGATTGTATAAGTATGATACTTTCATCTCATTTTACATGTCCTAATTCATTCAAGAAATCTCCTACAATCATACATCACATCCAAGCATTCAAGCATATTACAACATCAAATCAAGCATTCATCAAGCATTTTGAGGTAGCCATTGACATATCTTCAGAATTTCATCAACAAGGGTTTGGTAACTTGATAGCATTTGCATGTTATTATTTTATCTTTCTCTTGCATTTCATTATTTCATTAAGGGTTTGATTACCAAAGTGGGGTTTGACCAAGGAAAACCCCTATTTGCTAACGCACAAACATTTTTCCCCTTTGTGCATGTGTTTTGTATGTAGATTTATCAAGCATTTAGGTGTTGAAAAGTGGAGAAGAATTAAACTAGGTGTTTCAAGTCAACTACATCATATTTCAAGCTTGGAGAAGACTTTTTATCAATTTCTTGCATAATTGACTTCAGAAATCCGACAAGAAGACATTTCCAGATCTAGTGTTGCAGAGTTGTCTCCTGATTTCTCAAAATTTTAAGAGAGGACTCATTCACCATTAGTGGTGAATGAGTCCCACCTTAAGGCTAGAAATCTAGGTTTTGTTAGATTCTAGATCCTAACACTCAGAAACCAATTCTCGACAATTCTTACTAGAAGTGGGACTGATTCGCCATCAGTGGTGAATGAGTCCCACTGGTGATATTTTGTGATTCCAATCAACATTCAAAACATTCCAGATTCTTCAATAGACTTCTAGGTGCACTCTGATTGCATATCAAATTGTGTTTTCAAACAATGCATTCATCTTAGGCTTTGCATTCATAATTGCTCAATTTCATAGTTTAGTTGCATTCATATCATTCCATTTAGTCCTAATTATATTACACATTTCCTAATTTGAGTGAACTAGCTAGATTCTTTGGACCTTTCTTTCTCCTTTTAGTTGAAAAACCCTAGAAGTGCTAGAAATTCCTAGAGAGCCAAAAAATCTACTATTCAAATATAACTGGAAGTGGCTGATATAAACTAGCATTCTGTCTCCTCCCTTTTTCCAATTGAAAAGCTTTGCACGTCTCCACATACTTATTAATATCTTCCTACATCTTTGGCCAATAATAATGTGTGCTCAACTACAAATAATGTTTTTTCTTGCCCAAAGTGTCCTACTAGGGTACCACAATGTTTCTCCTTCAATATATTGTCCCTCATCTAACCTCTAGGGATGTACAATTTATTCCCTTTGAATAGCAAACCTTCCTGTAGTATGAATTTCATCCATGGATCTCTATCTCTGTTGACAAGACTATTGCAAGCTTCAAAAGCTTCCTTGAAATCTACATCATTAGCATACAACTCCTTCAAACTATCAAATCCCACACTGTTACCCTGAATTTCATGAAATGATAAGCTTCTCCTACTTAGTGCATCATCAACCTTATTTTTTTGTCTACTCTTCTATTTCAACACAATTAAAAATTTGAAGATACTCTAACCATTTATCATGCCTTTGGTTCTACTTATGTTGGATATTTGTAAATTTCAATTCATGATTATTTTTATAGACAATGAACTCCTTAGGAAGAAAATAATGCCTCCACTTCTTCAATGATTGAACCAATGCATAAAACTCAAGATCATAGGTTGAATATTTATTTCTAGCATTATTTATTTTTTCACTAAAATAAGCCACAGGTTTTCCTTCTTGACTAAGAACATTCCCTATTTCCAATCCACTAGCATCACATTCAACTTGGAATATTTATTGAAATTGGGTAAAGTAAGAATAGGTTGTTCACTTACCCTTTGTGTTAGAAATTGAAAACTTCTTTTAGCCTCTTATGTCCATCCAAATTGATTTTTTTTCCCCTTAATTATCTCAAGAATTGGAGCAACTACATGACTAAAATTCTTAATGAACTTCTTGTAAAAACTAGCAAGGTCATGAAAAATTCTTACCTCCATTGCACTCTTAGGTGCTGGCCAATCAATGATGGCTTGAACCTTCTCATTATCCATCTTCAATCCATCCTTGGACACCAAAAAGCCTAAATAAACCAATTCAATTTACATAAACACACACTTCTTAAGGTTAATCTACAACTTTTTCTCATGTAACCTTGTCATAATCATTCCCAAATGCTCCAAGTGATCCTCTTTTGACCTGATAAACACCAAAATGTCATCAAGATATACAATAACAAACTTCCCAAGAAACAGTTTCAAGACCTCATTCATAAGCCTCATAAAAGTACTAGGGGCATTAGAAAGCCCAAAAGGCATAACCAACCATTCATAAATCCCATCATTAGTTTTAAATGTTGTTTTCCATCCAACCCTAGGTGTAATTCTAATCTGATGGTAACCACTTTTTAGATCTATCTTAGAAAAATACATTGATCCACTGAAACAATATATTAAATCTTCAATTCTAGGAATAGGAAATCTATATCTAATAGTTATCTTATTGATTGCTCTAGAATCAGTGCACATTCTCCATTAACCTCCTTTTCTGGCACTAGAACTATAGGAACAACACAAGGGATAAGACTCTCTCTTATCAATCCTTTCTTGAGTAATTCCTCAACTTGCTTTTGAATCTCCTCATTCTCTTTAGGAATCAACCTATAGGCAGCCTTGTTTGGAAGGCTAGCCCCTAAAATCAAATCCATATGGTGATTAATGATCCTCATGGGTGAAAAATAATTAGGAAGATACATTGCTACAATATCCATATGTTCATTCAAAATATCTTACACTTCATTAGGAAAACCATCTAATCTTGTAGAGGTAAACACAATAGAAAATTTAGAAACCAAAGCAACTCCTACTTCTTCTTTCTTCATCTCATCTAAAAAATATTTTCCACTTACCAACATTACCTTGATGTTGCTTCCACTACTATTGTCCTCTTCTCATTCTCACAAAGGCAAGAGGGTATGCTTGAACCCATTCTTCTCAATAGTGTAGGTATTATCTCTCCCATTATGCATTGATTTCCTATCAAACTACCAAGGTCAACCAAGAAACACATGACACACATCCATGGAATGATATCAAAAACAATATTATCTTTATAACTACCAATTTGGAATTCAACCATAGCCTGTTCATTAACTAGAAATTGATACCCATTTTTGTAACCAAGAAAATCTATATGGTGTGGGACATTTGGTTCTTTCAAGCCCCAATTTCTCTACCATTTCAGTAGACACTATGTTATCTATACTTTCACTATTTATAATCAACTTACAACATTTAACTTTTGCCTTACATTTTGTTTTGAACAAGTCTCACCTTTGTATTGTTTCTTGATTCTCCTTGGGTGGATTCAACAACACCCTTTTGAGCAGAAATAATTCTCTCAATTCAGGTTCTTCTTGATGATGTGTTGGTTATCCAAAACTCTCTAGATCCACATGTACAATCTGATTAGTTCTTTCATTTCTTGAATAGCCTCCTTGTGAAGATTTGGACACTCCTAACTATTGTGACCAACAAATTTATTTCATTTGAAACATTTCCTAGTGTAATGTAGAAAATAGGGTACCCCACCTTATAGGAGATGGAGCACAAGGGGGGATATGATGATCCTATTGCACAACCATTACACTCAAGGAAATATTAGAGATCTCAATCCAAGAATGCAAGGGGGAAAGAGATCTGCAATAGGGAAGTCCTAGGATATGTTCAATTGCTAAAGAGTGGTTCACCACCAAGCTAGGGCTTGGAAAGACTAATGATATGCAAGAACTAATGAATAAACCTAATGATATGCAAAGCTTCATTAATTGACGTAGAAATGGATGCAAAATAGAATAAAAAGCTAAGAAATGAGAAGTGTGCACCTCGAAATCTATAGAGGCTTGAATAAAATGTTGAAGTGATGGAAATACTGAATTTAATGCTTGCTAGGGATCATACACTAGTTCGGGCGATTTAGTCCCAGATTAGGGTTTCTGGGAAAGAACAAATATATGTCTAGAACTCTTGAAAACTACAAATTTGAGTGTACTAGGACTCATATGTAAAAATTTCCATATCATTCTAGTTTGAATTTTCCAAAGAATTAGGACCTAAATCTACTCTTCAATCTCTACTTAATCTTCTCAACCTAGTTTCTAGATTTGAATTGTCAAATTTTGCACTGTAAAAGCCTTCCAATAATCTCCTAGATAAGGTGACAATTGTGAACACTTTGGACACTTTGATAACTTTCTCCAAACTTGTTGTTCAATATGTCTTCACCCTAGATCTACAAATCAAACACTAAAGAGAGGGCAAAAAATTGTTTTCTTAGTGGAAAGGGGTTTGCCTTAGTCAAACCCCATTTTGGTAATCAAACCTTGTAATGAAATCAAATGAAATGAAGGAATGGTGAATGAACAACATGCAATGTTACAACTCACCAAAACCTAGCAATAAAGTGTTATAAACATGTATGAGATGGCTCCAATGGATGTAGACATTGATCCTTACTTGAATGATATAGATCTTGAATTGAACACTTTCTTGAATCATGAAACCCTACATCACAATTGTTAGCTCAAAAGAAACATAATGCATGAAGACTTTGACATGATGCTTGATGCTTGAATGATGTTCTAAAACACTTGATAAACAACCCTTGAATGCTCTTGAATGCTCTTTCAAGTGCTCTTGTTCACAATTTTTCTATAGGAATTCTTCATCAACTTGCTAGCTGAAAAATAAGTGAAATAACCTTGTATTTATACTTTTTTATGCAAAATTTCCCAAAATTACAATAGTACAAGCCAACATCAAATCTAGGAAGATAAAATCCCACCAAAATTTTGAATTTAATTTAATTTTGGGCCACACGAGACTCATACGCCAAAAGTGGCATATGAGTCCCATTAGGCTAAACTATTGGACACATTTTTCAAAACTACTTAGATTCACATGAAATCCAGATTGGGGCTCTAAAACTTATGTGGGACCCACATGTACAAGGTGGAATATGATTCCAAGATCACTAAATCTAGGCCACACAACCTAAAAAGACATGAATTATGATTGGATCCTAGTTTATGTTGAGATTATTCTCAGAAAGATGCATTAATTAAGGCTTATGGATACAAAATAAGGCCAAATAAGGCATAGAGAAGCCCAATTTATTAATGAAGCCCTAGATTAGTGTGAAAGTATTAGGACACACTTTACAACACCTAAAATACGGCATAATTAATTCCATTTGTTTTACAAGGGCTCAAGACCTAATGTGAATATGTTAAACACATTACAACACTAAATCAAGGCCACATTTAAGCTCAATTTAACAAGGAGGGCCCAGAAAAATGTAAAAATGCTAGGGAGTACATTTTCCATCATTACATCTAGCCCCCACTTTAGTGAGAGGAGGAACTTGCTTCAAAGTCACACTAAATTAGAAAAACTTGCATCAAGATGGGCTCAAATGTACCAATGTCGGTATGATAGGATGACAATGATCAAGAGGGATGATCAAGCCCCTAGGATCAAGATCCTATGGGAAAACAACATAAGAAGAAAGGAACACACATGGAAATGATATAAGAGCATCGAAAAGGCACAAGCATACACTTTCAAAGACATAAAGAAAAGAAAAGAAAAAAGAGGAGGATCAAGCTTCGACCGTTTGTCTTGCATTTTGTGAATTAAATCTAAGTTTTTTGTACAAAGAATGCACACTCACTCTGAGGAAGAAAAACTCTAGGCTATTCACTAGGTGAGTATCCAAAAAGATGAGACACATACACATGTGGTTGATATGCACTCACACACGCAAGCAAGTAGCTATGGGAAAGTCATGCCTCAGTTTGACTTCCTATCCAACCAAATCAAAGTTATACCTCCTGATAACTTTGATAAGGCGCCACATAATAATGAACTTCGAGCTTCATGAGGCAAGAAAAAATTTGTATTCTTGAGACTCATGAAAAAACAAGATGGCACTACAGGCATAGAAATTGTATTATGCAAGGTGGCCATATAACTGAAATTGTAAATGAAAAATAATTTAAGGAACGTTCAAAGGAGTCTTGCTTAGTTCATGTAAGGTCTTAACTTAGGGAACATTATACCTAATGTCTCCAAGAGAGGACCAATAAAAGAATATAAGATTCACAACTTAGGAGATGTAGTGTGTCACATCAAGCCACTAAGAGGAATATAATATGCTAAGAGAGATCATTCTCCTAAAGGACATCACACCCAGTGTCACCAAAAAGCGAAAGACACATCACATGAAGTAAAAAAACTACACCATGAAACATGAAAGGAAAAGGAATAATGCCAATGTATGCCCCTAATTTAAATAAACTTGTAAACACCATGCTATGAGAAATTACTTATGGTAGCAAATGATAAATGCTAGCAATAAAGAAGAAATGAGAGCCTATTTGGAAAACCCTATGCCAAGTCATATGTTTCTAAATAAAGCTACATCATGAAAAGGGGTTTCCCCAAAAGTGAAACTAGGTACAAATAGATGAATGCCACAAAGAGAGAGAGAGAGATACATCAAATAGAATAGTATGGGGGATCACATTATGCACATGCAATCACACAAAATAAACATGAAAAATTAATAATGCAAAAGACTAGAAGATTACATGTGAGTAAACCTATGAGCAATTCATCTGCATCCCAATCATGTTCATCATATATAGAAGGCATAAAACTAGCCAAAGGGACAAAAAAATGTGTTGAACTAGGGGTATCACCAAGTTCAATACTTTTCTTGGGAGAATTATTGTTTAAGCTCATAGAAGAGGAAAATAATGTATTTAATTAATTATCCAATTCCTCATAAATTTTAGCAACCCCATAATTGTCATCTAAGTTAATCACAATAGGATGTTGAATGATAATTTCTAAAGAAGGATTTAGCTCTTATTGTGGTTGTGGTATAAAATCTTTTTGTTTTAGCGAAGGGGGAGACTCATCGTGTATGGCTTCAATCAAGTTTGGATTTTTATTTTATGTTTCTTCATTTAAACTTCAAGCAAGAGGGTGACGTCTATTCCTACATTCTCTAGAATGTCTATTACTTTTAGTACGACTTTCAAGTTGAGATTATGTATAAGTCGGTTGATCAACCATAGGTTTCTTTTCTTCCCTAAAGGGAGGAATAGAAGGAACCATGGAAGGTTGTTCAACCACTTTCTCTTTAGCTTTATAAACTTGTTTTATCTTAGGAGGAATAACGGGATTGTTTTCATTATCTCTTTGTCTTTTGAAGGAGATGGGAAAAGGTTGTCTCAGGTTGGTCTTGGTTGTTTGGAATTTATTTAGGCTCAATCATGGTTTTGTCAAGGATGGTAGGCTCAGTCATGGGTTGAGGCATGTTTTGAAGGGATAGTTTTGCTATTAATTTTTCCTTAAACTTTTGGTAGGATTTGAAAAAGAAGTCTTCTCGAGGTTTGATAGGTTCCATAGGCTCGGGCCAAAAGAAATCTAATGAAAATTTTCCATGGAAATAAAAAGGATTAAAGCCACTATGATGCATAATGAAAGTTTCATTATCAAAGGGAAACTTTAAGCATTTATGCATGAATGAAAGGATGGCTTCCATGGAGCATAGCCATGGGTAACCAAGCTTCACACAAAATTGATCCAACATTGATATGATGGAGAATGAGACATCTAATGTTTTCAGTCCTATTTGTAAAGGTAAGGTGGTTGATCTAATTGTAGGGCAAGTGAAACCATTATGCATCTTTATCCATGCTTTCAATTTATTGTATGTTTCTTGATAGAGCTCATGCACAAATAAGAATTCCTCAATCATCACATTCTCTCCACAAATGGGATCAATTAATATCCCATTAGTGGGCTTATCATAGATTCAGTCAACTATGTAAAGAGGACCATGAGGTGCATGTTTAAGTATATCTTTAGAGAAGATGGAAATTTCAAGAGGCTTTTTAGTTCGGCCTTATGAGGTTGATTTTTGATCAATACAATCAAACCTTTTTCAATATTATTCATAGGACCTTGTTCAATGGTATCCATAGGACTTTGTTGAATTGTATCTATGTTCTCATCATCCATGCCAGCATTCATCACACCATTCTTCGTAGTTTCACTAGCTTTAAAAAATGAAACATTATATTTTGGAATGGATTTGGTAAAGATTTGTAAATTTTGATTGGGATGGGCAATGGAATTATTTTCTTGATTATTAACACATGCATCTGAAAGATGACCGAAATCAATAAGGTCTTGCACAAGATGTTTAAGATGCTTACAGTGTTCTGTATCATTTGTTTTTCTAAAATTTGTGACATTGTGTTATGGAGGGTATCGAGTATGGGAGTGAATTTCCTTTTTGGGTCCCCATAGTTGAAGGGTATCATTGATTTTATGACAACTACTTGGGTATCAACATGTTGAGTTGTTTTTTGAGGGGGATTTAGTTGAAGGAAACCTTTGTTCTATTTTCTAAAGGGTTGATAATTATTTTGGTTTGTGGATTCAAATTTCTCGAGATGACTAGAGGTGGGTTTTGTTTCATGACTGCTAACCAAATTTTGATAATCATGAATGGTAGCAAAAAAGTGCATGAAGGATGGAAACTTATCATGACATAAGTTTATCATGTATCCTACTTTGCAATTTCTCAATGAACAACCTTTAAAGGTGAGGTTCAAGAAACTTTACATCTATTTGGGAGTAAACCGATTGATAGCATGAAATAAAGTTAGTAATATTTTCCTCTTCTTTTTTCTTACATCTCATCAAATCAGCTAAGGTCATCTTAGGAGTCATATGCACTTGGAAATGGTTTATAAATGCCTCAAAAATTTCATTGAATGATCCAATTGAGTTATTTAGTAATAAGGAGAACCATTCTAAGGAAATACCCTTCAAAAGTCTAGGGAAAAGCTTAGCCAAGAGCTTGTCCTCAAGAATAAAGTCACTACATAAGGCCATATAAGCAAAAACAAGGTTAGAAGGATCTCCTTTCCCCCCATATTTCTCAAATCTAGGAACCTCTATACCTTATGGCCTTAGTTTTCTCAATATATCCAAGGAAAAATGATTTCTTTTGACATAATATGTAGGTGGACCATTTTGATTTTGGTTTATGGTTGAAACTTTCTTTTGAAGGGATGAAACGGTTTGAAAAAGTTGGTTTATGAGAGGTTAATTGTTTGCATGTTGAGGTGGAGGTGAATAAGGTGGAGGTGTGTATGCATTCGATGGACAAGTGAATGGAATGCTTATAGGAGGTAAAGTGTTAGGAGATATGACATGTGATGCCACAAAGGTACTAGGGATACTAGCATAAATACCCAAGGAAGAAATCACATTACTATTAGGTTGCATTGTTGTTGTAACTTGAGGGTTGGTATAGGTAGGAATAGAGGAAATTGTTATGGGAGGAGGAATTTTAGTTCCTCCTTAACTTGTAACATTGTTCGTAGGTAAAAGACAACTAGTGGTTGAGGTAAGATGTTTTTCAAAAATCTGAACTATGTTACACACAAGATCAACTCCTTCATCACTTTCAATCATGTGATCTATGTTATCTATGGTAGGGATGAAACAAGTTGAAATTTTTTCAGTACTTATTTGATTTTGTAGGCTTGGTAAATCTTCATGAATTTGGATTATGTTTTCTATAAAAATGCTAGCAACCATTGTTTCAACATGTGTCACACTACTTGAAGCTAAAGAGTTGTTAGGGGTATTGTCCATACCTAGTGAGCTAGTGTCAACACTAGTAGTGCAAGAGCTAGATAACCCAAGATCCATGATGATTGTGCTATTATGGGATGACATGATTCTTGAACTTCATCTCACCATACTATTAGCAATAGGACACCAAGTAGAAAAGCTCATACAAGGGAAAATCAAGGTAATACAATATGCAATGAAATGAACGTAACAAAAATTCTACAAACTAAAATAGAAACTAACAGCAACCAATTGAAACACAAAAACAAAGAATTTGATGTTTGAAAATGTAGTCTAAAATATGAAATGGGATGAAATCTCCAAGAGGGGCATATGAGTCCCAAACAGGGTTTTTTAGGGTTGTAAATGTTGAATAACAGTCACTACAAAATACCCAAAAATCAGGCAAAACCTCTTGTACTAGGAATAAATTTTGCATAAACTTCACAAAATTTTGACTGAAATTTATACTTTCTAGTTTGGATAATATCTAAGGGTAAGTGCACAAAGATGGTTCCCAAAAAGGTGGCTTAAGTGGCCACTTTTTTTTCTTCTAAAATTAGGAAATATTGACCTTAGATGTGAAATTGAGAATAGTTACACTCAAAATTTTGAGATGGAGCAAAAAAAAGGATTGAAGTGCTTCGATTCTACTTTCTAAACTACTAATTTATTTTGAAAATGGTTGAGATTAACGGGTTCAAATGAGGTACATACACAAATTGGTGTTGTTTTTGTGAGAAAAACATAACATAGCAACTCTTGTACAACCCTAGCATGGTGAAATTTCTTTTAATATTTTTAAAATCACTATAGTTAGAAGTTAGCTAATAGTATGTAGTTGATGCATGATTTTTCTGATAATTTTTTAATGAATATTTTATTTTTTAATTTTCAAAGTGGACACTTCCTAAAATAAATTTTGGTCATGCTACCCCTACAAATTTTGGAAACTAATTGATTTTTAAAAAAAAATTGTAGAATGGTTCTAGTTTTCTAAAAACGTAATTTATTTGAAATTTTGATGAATAGTTAATTTATAACAAAAAAAACACTAAACACTGCTTTTTGGAAAAAAACAAACATACAAACAAAAGAAATTATGGATGAAAGGCTTAACATTGTCAGAAAGTGAAAAAATTTACATCATTGGATAGCTAAGAGAGAACCTAACATTACCCAGATGTTTGTTTTGTTTGATATTGAACGACATGCAATCCTGACGGTGAGCATGAACCCTATTATGTGAAATATTGTAGAATTTGAAAAAACACATCTATGG
>VDFB02281492.1:317752914-317779729 GCA_007258455.2 Sequoia sempervirens | reverse complement strand
GAGTGAGTGAGTGAGAAAGAGGGAGTGGAGGGAGGGAGAGGGGGAGAGAGAGATAGAGAGAGAGAGAGAGGGAGGGAGGGAGTGGGAGAGAGATAGAGGGTAGAGGATAGAGGGTATAAGGGTTAAGGGTAGAGCATCTACCAAAAAAAGCAAACCATCAAGGGTACTTCTGACCCTAAACACAACTTGAGAAGATCAATTGGAAATTCACCAAAAATTCATTTCAACTCTCAACAAAAACCTTTAATTTTCACCTCATTACTATAAAGCATCAAATCATAAAACATGACTCCAAACCTTTATCAAACTCAAAAAAATCTCAACCATCATCATTCTAACAGGAACAAAAAAAAAACCTCATTAGGAAATTTTGAATCCATCCATTCCTTCAACATGCACCAATTTACTATTCAAAGCAACTTTCTCCACAAGGAAAAATGACAACAAACCAACCATTCATGCTTCTAATCTTTTACCATACTTCCAAGACACTATAATCATCATGCTTTAGATTCAAATTGTAGACACGAGAATTATCCTGATTGATATCACATACCTGATTCTGGTTCACTAACTTCGATTCATCCTTAATCATCCCTCTACTAACCATTTTAATTCAATAATATTTATCTAATTAAAATTCATCATATTTCCTCTTTTAATTAAATAAATCAATCTTTATTTAGTTAAATCATATTTCACCTTTTAATTAAATAAATCAACTTTATTTAATTAAATCAACATTCTTCTTTTAATTAAATATATCATTCTATTTGATTAAATCATATATATATTTTTTTTATTCAAGGGGTAAACGCTTTTGACCGGAGCTATGAATCAGATGCAACCATTCAACAATACCACCCCAACGGGGTTTGAACCTTGGTGGCAAGAACAATGCCACCTTTAAACCATCAAACCATTCCAATACTAACAATTAAATCATATTCTTCTCTTTAATTAAATAAATCAATTTTATTTGATTAACTCCTAATGTTCTTCATTTAATTGAATAAATCAAACTTTATTTAATTAAATTCATAATGCATCAATTTCCTCCCATTTGATTTAAATAAATCCAAAAATCTAAGTCAAATGTCAAATCAGCTAATCTCCACCTAATTTAATTAAATCCTAATTAACTCTAACTCTAATCTTCCAAATCCTCTAGATTGTGCAACTTGCACAATAAATCAATTTTTTTGATTTATTAATTCATCTATTTCCATTGAAAAATGACATCTCTTTGGAATATTCCATAAATTTCAAATCTCCCTCCTAAAAGGACTTGTCCATCCAACAAAACATTTAAAGTTCTTACATGTCTCTTACACAAGTCAACTCGGCATTAACTCTTCTTTCACCCCCCACTAAACATGTCACTTCTTCAAATTCAAATTTCAAATGCATGCACATTGATCAAAATGTGATCAACCACCTTCCATTAGCATCTTGACAAGTGGAACAATGCCATTGGTCCATCTTTAATCCCACATTCATCATATTCTTCAATCCTCCATCCTTATTTATTATAAATAGAGGCCTCCTCTATTGCATTTCATCATCCACAATCCATGTAAGATTACCATGCTCATTTGGATCCACAATCTTATGCGTTTTCATCTATTTTCATCCACATTTCATCTTTCATAGCTAGGTTATGGAGGATTTTCTCCAAGGAATCACCAAATCTACATCAATTCATCACAAAGCTTACAAGGGATTGGGAAAGGGCCAATTTCCACATCAAATTGGCACCAATTCCCCCATGGGATTGAGGGTTTGCATGCTTCACTAGGATTTAATTGCTTTTCTTGTTTTGTTCTATATTTCTTTCCTATTTTGAGCATTGAAGATTAATTTCATGGGGAATCTTAGTTCTAACTTGCATATGGATCTAACATTGTGTTTGTTTGCTATGTTTGTGTAGGTCTAGGATTAGGGTTCAAATTTTGGCGCTAGAAGGAGGGAAGATCTCAAGATATTAACACATTTTTTGACAAAATTATGTGGTTTTTTGTTTTTTTTTGCATCTATAGGAAACTATGCTGCTATTAGTCCAGCAGCACCATACAACGATGCTAATCAGTCCAGCGATGCCATACAACAATGCTAACTAGTCTAGTGGTGCCATACAGTGACGCTGAAAACTTTAAACTCTGCCACTATGTGTTCCCACCTAGAAATTCAAATTTTTAAACTGTGACACTTGACCATTTCTCCTGTTGACCAAACGCCAAACTCCAAACCGCATCGCTTGCCAAAACAACACCATAGTTGTGCCCTATGTTCCTACTGTAAAGCACTGTTGTTAGTCCTAGTGGTTCCATATAGTGTTGTTGACCTCTTGAAACTACGACGCATATGTGGGTTGCACCACTGGGGTGGGGTAAAAAGTTGATTTCAAGTTATTTCGACATTGCTTTTTTTCTTTTGATCATTTTGAGCTATTGACATATTTTTTTCCTCTATTTTTCTTGGATTAATTAGTTTTTGTAGGTGGAGGAAAGGAAGGAGCAAGGAAGAGTTTGAAGTATAACATCATTTATCCATTATATCAAGTGTCTTTAAACACTTTTGGAAGAAATTATAATTTCAAGTCTAAGGACATTACCCCTTCAAGCTTTTTTAGGACTCACTAATTTTATTTGGGCTCTAAAGAGAACAAGACAGAGGGTTTAGAAAAGAAATTTAGGAAAACTTACTATATTTTGTTTAAGGCTAACAATTGAACAATCAAATCTCACAATTCCTTTGGTGCTTTAAAAAGAATCAAATTCTTGCTTTGAAGGATTTAAAATGAACAAGTGTTTTTTATGTTTTGTAATCGCATACCCAAAGTAATATCATCTAAAAGATGTATGTGTTTCTCTTGCGCCTCATGGTGATCTTGAGAATCAAAAGGCTTTTTGTGATATTAAGTTGTGTAAGTGATTTCCTCCACACTTCATTTGGGTTCTTAAAATTGGACAAAACTTACGAGTGTGAGTGGAACATATTGTGTGTGTTCTCTCTTTGTTTCTCAACAAAGATTGATCAAACTACGGATGTGTTTTCTCACTTTTTTGTTATCTTAGAGGGCCTGCCTTGTGGGAAAAAGTAATCACCCAAGGGAACGACCCAACTGGGAACACGCTAAAGCCAAGCAACTTCCAACCAGTATATAAGTTTGGGTACTTGAGGAAAGGAAAGTATCATGAGGATTGTTCTGACAAGAACGGAAGCAATGGTCTCTCACTGCATGGATGGTCCCCCATGAATAGAATACCCCTACTAGAACCTTTGTTTAGAAAGGCCAAAATCCTTAATCTATTTGTTGGTGCAAGAACGGTCGTTCTAAAGTTGCCCCACATTTTTATGGCTCTTAGTAGAGATGAAAAGTATGCCATGGGAGTTTCATGGGTATTGATGCATGGCTAACCTGATAAGTGTGTGTCGTGGAGGGGAGCCAATGTGTTCAAGCATCTAATCATCCACCAAGAGTAGGCATAGCTAGAGAAATCCAAGTGGGAACCCAAAAAATATTGTCTTTCATCCATAGGATTGTGCATGTCTTGGAAACAAAACCTTTGCTTGATCAAAAACATTGGAAAAACAAACATTCAACATGAGCATCAAATTTCAAACCCTCTAGGAAGAGAAAATACCTTTGATAAAATTCAAGTGTTATTGCTTTCCCTAGGGATTCTATCCTTAGAGGCATCTAAGTACTTGGGTTTATATCTAAATTTTCTCTCACTAAATTCAACATTAGGAAACTATCACCTCAATTCTCTTGATTTCCACATAATGGACCTTGTAGGATGAAAAGAAATTGAAACATAGACATTCAATTTGAAACTTAATCAAGAGAGTGTTTATGGTAAAATAAATTCATTAATCAAAATTAAATCAATTGAATACCACACATGTTCTTGTTTATCTTTTGTCTTATGGTATTTTGAGAAAACATTGATCTTTTGGTTTGAAGTACTCTTAGGAAAAAGCATGTTCATCAAAACCTTGGTCTTGTAAACAAGTTCTTCTCAAGTTCATTTAGGATCAAAACAACCAATCATTTCATCAATCTCAAACATCTATCAAATCCCATCTCACAAACAACTTTTGAACCATAGGAAAAATCATTCATACTAGAATTTTGGTAAAATCCTTCAAATCAACATCAAAATCACCGTATTTGGCTAAGTGTGTGTGGATGAATCCTCCCTCATACATCTAGTTAAATTATCATCCTTGTGGAAAATTTTATTCCAAGATAACATCCAACATCTTGGGGTTTATAAGTCCATTATCCAAATCAAATCAAATCCAACCCAAATCAAAGAATTCGAAGAAACCTAAAGTATAGTATCCCTCCAAGGTTCCTAAAAGTTCAAAACCCACATCATTCACCCCTCTCATCCCTCATCTCATCATTGGTCCTAAACACCTTAGAGGTCAACACGATCAAAACACAAGAAAAAAATGGAATATAAACTTGCTCCATTCATCATGAGTGATCTAAATCAACCAAACTATCAAAGCCTTACAATGCCAATTGATTATTAAAACTCACATTTATACAATCCATACATGGGATCATTATCTCTTACAAACCTCAATGGCACAACAAATGTGAGTATGACCAATCTAAATTTTGGAACACCTTTCCCAATGGTAGATTTAAATCAAATTCCAAACCTACAAATCTATCAACCAAACAATCAATACATGAGTCTTCAACAAAACAACATTATCCCACCAAATCCATACATTCCAAATGTGAATATACCAAGTACAACTTTACCAAACATAACCATTTCAAATCCACACTTTGTAAACTTTGGGATAGATATGTTTGCAAATCATACAAAGGTTTTTCAAAGACCAAACAATATGTTAAAGAATCCATGTATTGATCCAAGTCAAGGTAACACCATGCAAAATCAAATTTACCTAAATCAAGGCAATGGGATTCCCAACCACAACGATGTTCAATTTCAACCTATAATGCCAAATATGAACATCATCCCAAATCAAAATATTGTCCAAAATAAATCACATCTCCAAAACCAATCACCACAAGGTCAATTTAAAATCTCACAAGATAACAAACAAAAATATACACCACTTGGGAAACCAATTGAATCGATCATGCAACAGTTGGTGTAGGAAAAACTCATCACAATTCCCACCTATGAAAATTACCAAGAGCCCTTAGTGAAATTTCCATGGTACAATGAAAATCACCTTTGCAATTTCCATAAAAAAAAGGGACACAAAACATCAGATTGTATTCAACTCAAAAATCTCATCCAAGACCTTATCGATCAAACAATAATAACTATTGGGGACAATGATCAAGATTCAATCACTAATGATAGAATTGACAATCTCCCCACCACAGTTGTTGAAAACAATGATCAAGATCTATCAACCAATGATCATGTTGAAAATTTATTTACATCATCTAATGAGTTAGAGGACATATCTCAAGAATTTATTCCAAAGCATGATCAACATCTTTCACCAAATTCTAGCAATGGTCATTTCCAAGACATGTTTGTAGATATTGAAGGAATCTTCAACTCAACATTTGATCCAAGTCCACTCAAAGATCAAGAGGATATTGAGCCATTTCCCATCCCTAATGAAGACATCCAAGAACCATTTGTAAGCAATCCATCCTTTGAAATTGACCCATGTCAAGAACTTGATCCAAAGCATGTCAAAAACAATTCCAAAATCATTTGAGATCAAGAATTTGTATCTCCAAGCTACTACAATGATATAATGGACACTCTCCAATATTTAGGAGATGTCATAAATGATAATCACATCCACATAGCACATACTCCTCCATCTACCCATGAGATGCTTTCTTTGGATGGACACGTAGATGATCTTCATTTAGAACATGATTCCTTTAAAACTGACACTATTACACAAAAAGAGTAGGTTATTAATTCCTACAGTCAAACTGAGTTGTCAACATCAGGATCATATATATCCCAAATTCAAATTAAGGACATCATGTATGAAGATATCTAGCATTATCCACTCAAAGAAATAGGTCGAAAAAAATAGGATATTTAGGAGTCAGTAGGGCAAAAAATTGAAATCACATCATCTGTAGTGGTCATTTATCAAAGAATTCTTACTGAACAAGACATATCAAAACAAGAAGAATCAAAGAACAAAGGTGCTACTACCACCATACTAGGGGCAACTATGTCTCAAGAAAACATCATCATAGGGAGCTCGAAGAATCCTTATGATGAAAATGATGCTAATACTACAACCATCCACGTCATGAATCTTCATCCACCCATCACCCCATCCATGAATTGGGACCAACATCAAAAGAAAGATTTGAGTCAAAACAAAAAGAATGTTATCAAAGCAAAAGAAACTGGGAAGCATAATGGACAAATCAAATACACATGCATACCAAAAAATACAAAGAAATATTATCCCTACCAAAATCCATCAGTCAAAGAAACTATGGGGAAAAATAAAAAGGGAAAACTATCCATCAAATATGTCCACAAAAGAAAAAGCAGGCTTTTCAAGCAACATACAAAGTATATCAAGCAGTTGGTCCTAATTCCATGAACACTTTTGTATCCACCCCTCGTTGCTCATCTTCCCAAGTTTGGAGAATCAAATATTCCAAGTTTTCAACCAACCATCTTTTATTCCTAAACACACTCCATCCATGACTCCACACATGATATCAAATTCTCACATTGACCATGTATTGGTAGCCACCCTTCATCATAAGGATTCAAAAGGCACTCTATTGTGATGTGTGCACAGAGACAAAGTTAACTCTGGTATTAGCAAAGTAGACTAGGAATCTCAAAAGTTGCATTCAAGTGCACGTATCTTAGCAAAGCAACTTCTTCAAGAAGGCTATCGATGGAACATCATGACATAAGCATCTACATCAACACCACCAAGTAGTTTAGCATGGGCTTAAAATATTTCAAAAAAATCCAAAAAAATTAAAAAATATAAAAAAATCCAAAAAAAATTAGAAAAAGGATTGAAAACAGTAAAGAAAAAAATTATCATCTAGTGAAAACCACTACGGTGGCACTTTGGGCAGGTAAAATGATGAAAACCTAGCAAATAGGTGTCATGTGTAGAATCAAGCATCTATGTGAGTTAGTTCAGGTGAAAGCATATCATCTCATCCATAATAAATCCAACATTCCATCCATCTCATCCATAATAAATCCATTTATCCATGAACCATTTATCCAATCCATTTTCATCCATCTCCATCCATCTTCTAAATTATCTTGACCTTGATGAAAGTTTGATGCACACTTTACACTTGCTTATGGTAAACATCTTGACATGGGTCATTTTCATTGATCCTATCCTACCCAACATTATCTAAGCCATGCAACATTATCCAAATGAGCATTCTTTATCCAAACACCTTCTCTTATCACAAGATAATCCATATCCCTCCATCCATACATCTATCCCAACATCCACCCATGGCTTTCCCTACATTGCTAGACACTGGGGGAAGATATTTACATCTTGCTTCGAAAATAAATCTTGATCTATATCCTCCAACTTATGTGGTGATACGAACATTGGAAAACATGAAATCAAATTGGTCAAAGCATTTGGGAGCCAAGAAATTCAAATCATTATCCCATGACATATTTGACAAGAAGATGTTCCTTATCAAGCATTATCTATCATCGAACATCAATCCAAATAATCAATATCAGTCGCATCTAATTTTCACTTTAGCGTCACATCAAATCATTCAAAATAATTTTTGTTCCAAAATCAAGCTTCAAATTCTTGATCAATAAAATCCAATCAATCCATCATCATCTTGAGATATCCCCTCCCAATCCTCATGTTGCTTAACACTATCCTTGAATTGTTGTGTATCCTCAACAATGTTATCATCATCAGTCCTGATCATCATAGAATCCAATCAATCCCTCATTATCTTGGGATATCCATCATAATTCTTGTGTTGCTTAACACTATCCTTGCATTGTTGTGTATCCTCAACAATGTTATCATCATCAATCCATTGATCTGATCAATTGACCTTAGCTTGGTTTTCAAAAAAATCCCAAAACAAAGCACTAATATCGTCACACATATCCATATCCAAATCATTAAAATCATGAGAAAAATCCAAAAACATCCAAAATCATATCAAAATCCAAAAACATTAAAAAAAAAAGAAAATCCAAAAACATCCAAAATCATATCAAAATCCAAAAGCATTCAAAAAAACAAGAAATCCAAAAACATCCAAAATCATATGAAAATCCAAAAACATTCAAAGAAACAAGAAAATCCAAAAACATCCAAAATCATATCAAAATCCAAAAACAATCAAAGAAACAAGAAAAATCCAAAAACATTCAAAAAAACAAGAAAATCCAAAATCATCCAAAATCATATCAAAATCCAAAAACATCCAAAATCATATCAAAATCCAAAAAAAATAAAAAATAAAACAAGAAAATCCAAAAACATCCAAAATCATATCAAAATCCAAAAACATTCAAAAAAACAAGAAAATCCAAAAACATCCAAATTATATCAAAACCTAAAAACATCCAAAATCATATCAAAATCTCAAAACATCAAAAAGTCAGAAAACATCAAAAACATGGAATCTGAACTACGCCATCTCTGAGCTTAAACATAGGCAAGGCTAATTTTGATCAACCCTCAAGACACAAAATCCAAAAACATTCATAGAATTTAATAAAACCCAAAAACAGCCTCAAAACATTTCAAAACATCAAAAAAATCCAAATATTTGAAAAAATCCATCCATCTCACTTTGCTTCACCCACAATAAACTTCCATCCATAATAAATTGATCGTCGCCTTCATCCTTTGGCAATACAAATAGAAACAACCACAACAATCAGCAAAAGAAAACTTCAAACGTAAAATCAAAATCGAAACAACAAACTTTTAAATACAAAATCGAACTCTTGATCATATGCAAACATGTCAATCGACCTTATATCAATAGCCTTTCAAAAAACCTATCAACTTGCCACCATCCACTAACATGTCCTAGGATGCATCCTTCCTACAATGGGCATTATCTATTGGAAAAACACTTTGGATACTTATCCTAAACAAAACAACTTGCCACCATCCACTAACATGTCCTAGGATGCATCCTTCCTATAATGGGCATTATCTTTGGCAATCACTTCAAATTCTTATCCTCAAAACAAATCCCTTTGGCTATAGGTATGAAGAACATTGGCTTGTTTGTGTACTTTATCTTTTATTTTGATTTATCTTATTGCACTCATTCCAATTACCTCTTGATGATGTCTAAACAAAATGATTTAGAGAGAAAGGAATGGGGCAATGATCATTGTCTTTTGTCTGTTGTGCTTGTTGGATATTATTGTAATATAACCTTGGTCATTCTTACTTTGTTTGGTTTATAGGGAGAGTGTTTTAGGTGTCTTGTTGACCACATAAGGAGGCTTTCCTTTCTATGTTTTGGTCTGAGATATTTGGAATGTCTAAACTACACTCTAAGCAGGTTTTCATATGTTAGGTGTGAACAGGAGTATTATTATCTAATTGTTGAGTCAAATTCCATCACACTAGGTGCAACACCATCCTGGTCTTCTATACCTTGATGCATCTTATCTATGTGTGTTATCAAACATAAGGTATGTAAGCCCTTTTAAAATCCCAATTCCTGATAAGTGAAGCACCATCCATCTCTCATCATCATCTCTAATAAAGTCTCACCAAATCATGGACTTGTTGGATCCTCTCTTTCACCATCTTATTCTTCCTATTATTCTATCTTTACTAACATTTCTATCCAAATTTGTGTGATATCTCAAAAATATACATGAGGCTACCCATGGTTGATGACTGTCTATACATCATCAAAATTGTCTACGTCAAATATCTGATCTTTCTAAAGAATTATCTTTCATCCTATGATCAATAGAACCACTCCCCTCACATTTTATCGTAATCTCAATCAGAAAATTAACATTTCCACTCAATCTCTCAAGGGGACAGTATACCAGCGCAATTCTGCTTATTGGGGCAGCAGTGGGGCATTTAAAAAAAAAATGACTTTTGATCATGGAAAGGTTATTCTTTGAACCAACGCAATAAGTGCATTGCTTCGAAGAGGGGAAAAATGTAGACATGAGAATTACTCTGATTGATATCACATACTTGATTTTGGTTCACTAACTTCGAATTCATCCTTAATCATCCCTTTACTAACCATTTTAATCGAATAATCTTTATCTCATTAAAATTCAGCATATTTCCTCTTTTAATTAAATATATCAATCTTTATTTAATTAATTCATATTTCACCTTTTAATTAAATAAATAAAATTTATTTAATTAAATATAACATTCTTCTTTTAATTAAATATATCATTCTATTTGATTAAATCATATTCTTCTCTTTAATTAAATAAATCAATTTTATTTCATTAACTCCTAATGTTCTTCATTTAATTGAATAAATCAAACTTTATTTAATTAAATTCCTAATGCATCAATTTCCTCTCATTTTATTTAAACAAATCCAAAAATCTAAGTCAAATGTCAAATCAACTAATCTCCACCCAAGCTAATTAAATCCTAATTAACTCTAACTCTAATCCTCCAAATCCTCTAGATTTTGCAACTTGCACAATAAATCAATTTATTTGATTTATTAACTCATCTATTTCCATTCAAAAATGGCATCTCTTTGGAATATTCAATCAATTTCAAATCTCCCTCCTAAAAGGACTTGTCCATCCAACAAAGCATTTAAATCTCTTACAGGTCTCTTACATGTATCTTACACAACTCAACTTGGCATTAACTCTTCTTTCATCCCCCCTAAACATGTCACTTCTTCAAATTCAAATTTCAAATGCATGCACATTGATCAAAATGTGCTCAACCTCCTTCCATTAGCATCTTGACAAGTGGCACAATGCCATTGGTCCATCCTTAATCCCACATTCATCCTATTCTTCAATCTTGCATCCTTATTTTTTATAAATACAGGCCTCCTCTACTGAATTTCATCATCCACAATCCATGTAAGATTACCATGCTCATTTGGATCCACAATCTTATGAATTTTCCTCTATTTTCATCCACGTTTCATCTTTCATATCTAGGTTATGGAGGATTTTCTCCAAGGAATCACCAAATCTACATCAAGTCATTTCAAAGCTTACAAGGGATTGGGAAAGGTCCAATTTCCACATCAAATTGGAACCAATTCCCCCATGGGATTAAGAGTGGTGTAGGAGCACCTAGGAAACACACCTAGGAAGCAGTCTAGTTTAAATTTTGCTTGGATTTATTTTTTTGAAGGTCATGTTGACCATTTAGTTAGCATTTGAGGGTTAAGAATAAGTGTGGATGTGTTGTGATCAGTGGAATTAGAAGTAGGAAGTATGGATGGGTTTTGAAGCTCATTCTTGGTTAGGTTGCTAACCTTGGAAAAAGTTAGAAAACACAGTGGAGTTTGGTAATGTTGGCTATTAGGTCATGAAGAAGTCCGACCAAAGAAGAAAACTAAATGTGGAGCCTTATTTAAGGTGAGTCTTGACCTGTAAACAAGGTTAGAAGGATTGGTGTTGAGGAAACATTTTTGTTAGTTGGAATAAAATAGTGTTCTTGAAGGTTATTTTGGATTTTTGCTTCATAATAGAGCCTTAAATGGATTGAAATAACTATTGTTCTATAATTAGAATGTAGTGTGGATAGAATACAAGCTTTGTGTGCCATTCATTTTCCTTTGTGAATCATTTTCATCTTTTGTTTGTAAATAGTTTTATTTCTTTCTTTTTCTGGCCTGTACCAGGCAGTCTTGAGAAAATGGAGTGCTAGAGCACTTTCCCACTGTACAAATTGTATGGCCCTTTGGGAATAGTGACTAGGCTCCATGAGTGTAAATATGGTAGGTTGTAGGGCTTGTGTGTGTGCAGGAGCAACTAGCAATGTCTTGCCCTAGGCGAGCCTAGGCAGAGTCCAGCTAGGAAAGACAAGGAGTGTAAGGCACCTAACTTGTAGGGGTGTTAATGTTTTGGAAATTTTCCTTTTTGAGAATTTAGATAAGGGTCTTGGCAAGGCCTAGTGGTCAGGAGGAGGCTCCATCAACTCATTTGGTGTGAGAAAACTCTAACAGTTTGGAAGCAACCTAAAAAAGGCTTATAAACCCTAGTTTTTGGTCATTTTTTGAGTAAGGGCAGTGTATGGACAGTAAAGGCTCCAAACCCCTAGAAATATTCAAGGTGTGGGAAAGGGTTACATGAATCCCAAGAAAATATTTGGGCTCATTTGGAGAATTTGGGCACAATCTCCATTTTTCTCAGGTTAGGAGGCCTAATTGGGGCTCTAGGGCTTGTAGCCTTTTCTAACCCTAGGAGAGGGTTTGGTGAGAGCGATGGAGAATAGGTGATTGGTGGATGATCAAGAACCCTAGAGGGAAGATCTTGAAGCAAATGGAAGACACCAAACACCCCTGCATCAAGTTAGTGAAGGTTGGATTTGTTGTTAGTCTTTAGGGAGATTAAGGGCTAAGGAGAGAATAGTAGAGAGAGCACCAAGATTGGCTTGGTTGTTTGCATGGTGATGGAAGTGGGGTTGGCTAGGAGAACCAGGGGCACCTAAATATGTGAAGGGGCCTATAGGTCAAGGAGGTGAAGAAGAACACCAAAAATTTCTTGCAAGCAAGACCTAGAGCAGGAATCTGAGATTGATTCCTCCAACCCCTCTCCCTATCAGATTGGTATCAGAGCAAGTTAAAAATTTGGGATAAAATCTTGCATGTTAGACCTTGAATCTAGTGTTTCTACCATCATGGTGACAAATGTTGAATTGGCTAAGATGGTTGAAGAACAAGAGGAAGAAAATAGGATAATGAGGGAAAGAATAGCCCAACTTGAGCAAGTAATGAGGAGTGCACAGTTAGAAGGAAGGATACCAAAGGAAGAAGAGGTTGTAGAGGAAGACAAGACCCTTTAACTTGACCTTGTTATGAAAGAAGAGCCTTTCTTGAAGGCATTGAAGGCCTTGAGTGGAAAAGCACTTGAAGGCATACCATTATTTAGTGGAAAAATGGAAGTTGATCTAGTCATGGACTGGATAGAGGGAATGGAAAACCATTTTGAATGTCATGGAGTCACTGAGGCACAAAAAGTAAAGGTGGAAAAATCAAGACTAAGAGGTTCTGCCTTGAAATGGTGGAAGTTCATTCAGACAAAGAGGGAAAAGGAAGGCAAGCAACCTATAACTACTTGGAAGGGTATGGTTGCCAAAGTAAAAGAAGCATACATGCCAGATGATTATGAGATTCAGTTGCACAAGAAGAGACAAAGTTTAAGGCAGAAAGACCAAGATGTGAATACCTACATAGAGGAGTTCCAAAAAATTTGTATGAGGTCTAATGTTTCAGAAGATGAAAGTCTCAAGGTGGCTAGGTATCTCAATGGCTTGAAATGGAACATTCAAGAGGAGATGGCTCTTCTAAGTCCCAAGACAGTACACCAATGCTATCAGCTGGCTATCAAGATTGAGGAAAGGAACAAGAGGAAGCAAGACCAGGCTTCTAAGGGTAGAGGAAAAGGTAGAGATCAAAGAGATCAAAGAGGGCAGCGAGGTGGCTACCAAGGTAGAGGCAATGACCAAAGAAACCAAGGAGAGTCTAAACTCATAGAGCATGGAGGAGAAACATCTTCTAAAGGAGGATATAATAGAGGTAGAGGACCTCAAGGTGGTTCAAGTAGAGAAAGAGGAGCAGGCAGGAGTAATACATACTTTGCAAACATGAAATGCTACCATTGTGGTTAAGTAGGTCATCCTACTTATAGGTGCCCGGAGAAAGAATCTTCTTCAAGTAATGAGAAGAGAGTGGCTTATGCACAAGAGGACACCATGAGTCCTAAGGCATCTGAGATCAGTCATATTGAATCTGAGGTAGGAGAGAATTTGATGTTCAGTACAGTTTTGATCAGACAACCGATCAAGGAAGAACCAAAACAGAGGAGAGCTCTATTTAGAGTAAGGTGCAAGATACTTGGTAAAGTATGCAAGGTCATAGTAGATTTAGGTTCAATAGATAATATAATCTCAGAGGAGGTAGCAATGAAACTAAAATTGGAGAAGGTACCCCACACTAACCCCTACAAGGTCACATGGCTAAACAAAGGGCAGAGTGTGTTAGTGAATGAGCAAGTAACGGTGGAATTTTCCATTGGAGGCTACAAGGAAAAGTTAGTTTGTGATGTTTTACCCATGGATGCATGCCATCTACTATTGGGTAGACCATGGCAGTACGACATAAGTGTCATATATGATAGGAAAGAGAACACCATCTCATTCAAGAAGGATGGGAAGACTTTAAAAAGTAGTCACTGTCAGAAGAAGGACAGTCAAAGACAACAAACATCATGTTGAGTAGTGGGAAGGAGTTCCTTAACAACCTACATCAAGGGAGTGCAGGATATGTGGTTATGTTACAACCTAAAGAAGAAGACAAGGCTGAAAAGATAGTCTTACCGAAAGCAGTCCAAAAGTTACTTGAGAAGTACAAGAGCATAGTTAGTGATGGGATACCTACAACTCTTCCACCAAAGAGAGCCATAAGTCGTCAAATTGACTTCATACTTGGAGCCTCATTGCCTAACAAAGCAGCTTATAAACTTACACCAGATCATAATCTAGAGGTAGATAGGCAAGTGCAAGAGTTGTTGGATCAAGGATTGATTCAAAAGAGCATCAGCCCATGTGCAGTACCGATTGGTTTTGGCAACCAAGAGGAGGTAAGTGGAGGGTTATGCACTGATTCTAGAGCAATAAATGGGATCACCATTGGGTATAGTTTCCCTATTCCTAGAATTGAGGACTTGATGGATTATCTTGGAGGAGCCCAGTACTTCACCAAGTTGGATCTCAAGAGCGGATACCATCAGATCAAAATCAAGGATGGAGATGAGTGGAAAATAGCCTTTAAGATAAATGATGGGTTGTATGAGTGGGGAGAGTTATGCCATTTGGCCTCTCTAATGCCCCTAGCACATTCATGAGGCTCATGAATGAAGTGCTTAAAGATTTTACAGGGATATTTGTGGTAGTGTATCTTGATGACATCCTCATATACAGAAAAACAGCAGAAGAGAATCTAAAACATGTGGAGTTGGTTCTTAGAAGGTTGCAAGAGGAGAAGTTGGCAATCAATCTAGAGAAGTGTGAGTTCTTTAAGCAAGAGCTCGTATATTTTGGCTTTGTAGTGTCCAAAGGATCATTGAAGATGGATCCAAGCAAGGTGGAAGCCATCCTCAATTGGCCTACTCCAACCATAGGGACAGAGGTAAGAAGCTTTCATGGATTGGCTCAATTTTATAGAAAATTCATAAGGAATTTTAGTGGTATATGTGCACCAGTCCTAGATACAATCAAGGTGGTTTAAAAACTAAGTTTGTGTGGACTTAATAAGTTGAGAAAGGGTTTGAGAAACTGAAAAAAGAAGTGGCAACTCAACCTATTCTCTTGTTACCTAGCTTTGACAAGTTGTTCACTGTTGAATGTGATGCAAGTGGAGTGGTAGTAGGAGGAGTGCTAAGTCAAGAGGGTAGGCCTATAGCCTTCTTTAGTGAGAAGCTCAAGGAAGCAAAGAAGAAGTATTCAACCTACCCAAGGAAATGGAGGCATTACCTTCTACCCAAGGAGTTTGTAGTCTTTACTGACAATCAGGCACTTAGCTTTATCAACACTCAAGAGAAGTTGAGTAATAGGAATTTGAAATGGATGGAATACATCCAAGCTTTTACCTTCACCATCAAGCACAAGAAGGGATAGCTAAACAAGGTAGCAGACACATTGAGTAGGAGATTGTTGACAATGCAAGAGATACAGATCAAGAGCATTGGCATAGAGAGTTTCAAGGATCTCTATGGGGAAGATGAAGACTTTTCAGAGGTCTATAAGGTATGTTCTAACTTTTAGAACCATTTACATAGCCAATACTCTGAATATACATTGAAAAGTGGGTTATTGTTTAAGGGAAATCAGTTATGTGTTCCAAGAGAGTCAATGAGGGAAAATCTGATTCAGGAAAAGCATAATGGCAGTCTTAGTGGGCATTTTGGCATCAACAAGACTTTAGAACTAGTGCAAAGATTCTATTACTGGCCTAAGTTGGCAAGAGATGTTAGAAAGTATGTGGAACAATGTGTTGTGTGTATGAAAGCTAAGGGAGGAGCTAGTAACTCTGGTCTATATCAACCCCTACCCATTCCTAACAGACCATGGGAGTGTGTGAGCATGGATTTTGTGGTAGCCCTTCCTAAGACCAAGACTGGTTTTGACAGTGTTTATGTAGTAGTGGACAGATTTAGCAAAATGAGTCATTTTATTCCCTGCAAGACTACTCATGATGCAAGTTACATAGCTCATCTCTTCTTCAAGGAAGTTGTAAGGATCCATGGACTACCTTTAAGTATTGTTTCTGAAAGAGATGTGAAGTTCATGAGTCACTTTTGGAAGACTCTATGGAGTAGATTAGGTACCAATTTATCATTTGGATCAGCTTACCATCCTTAGACCGATGGTCAAACAGAGGTGGTTAACAAGGTGCTAGGTAATCTTCTGAGGTTCCTAACTAAGGAGTATGGATAGACATGGGATATGGTTATCTCACAAGCTGAGTATGCTTACAATGATAGTGTGAACTAGACCACAAGGAAGAGTCCTTTTGAAGTTGTGCATGGGATGCACCCAAGAGGTATATGTGAGCTCAGAGATCTTGGAGCTATGGAACAAAGAAGTGGACTTGCAGAGGATTTTAGTCAGACCATGAAAGAGATTCAGGAGTAGGTGAAGAAGACAGTCACAGAGGCTACACAAAAGTTGAAGGAGAAGGTAGATTTGACAAGGAAGGATGTGCAATTTGTAGTAGGAGACTATGTCATGGTCCACCTTAACAAGTCAAGGTTGCAGAAGGGAATTTCAACCAAGTTGCAAATGAAAAGAGTAGGACCATGCAAGATATTAGCCAAGTATGGAAAGAATGCCTACAAGGTGGAGTTACCTACCGATCTTGGAATCTCACCAGTTTTCAACATAGCTGACTTGATCAAGTATAAGGGGACAGTACATGATGTGGATCAGAACAGTAAGGAGATCTTCAAGGACATCAGCAATGTAACCTTACCTAATCAAGACAAACCTCAGGCAGAGAAGATCTTGGAGTCAAGAGTGCAAAAGTCTACAAGGCACAAGGTGTACATGGAGCACCTCATCAAGTGGAAGAACAAGCATGAATCAAAAGCCACATGGGTACAAGAAGATTAGTTCAAGAAGTTTGGTATTGACCTTTCATTGATCTCTCCTTCCATTCCTTAGTGTTTGTGCAAGGAGGGGGAGAATGGTGCAGAAGCACCTAGGAAACACACCTAGGAAGCAATCTAGTTTAAATTTTGCTTGGATTTGTTATTTTGAAGGTCATGTTGACCATTTATTTAGTATTTGAGGGTTAAGAATAAGTGTGGATCTGTTGTGATCAGTGGAATTAGAAGTAGGAAGTATGGATGGGTTTTGAAGCTCATTCTTGGTTAGGTTGCTAACCTTGGAAAATGTTAGAAAACACAGTGGAGTTTGGTAACGTTGGCCATTAGGTCATGAAGAAGTCCGACCAAACAAGACAAATAAAGGTGGAGCCTTATTTAAGGTGAGTCTCAACCTATAAACAGGGTTAGAAGGATTGGTGTTGAGGAAACATTTTGTGAGTTGGAATAAAACAGTGTTCTTGAAGGTTATTTCAGATTTTTGCTTCATAACAGAGCCTTAAATGGATTGAAATAACTATTGTTCTATAATTAGAATGTAGTGTGGATAGAATACAAGCTTTTTGTGCCATTCATTTTCCTTTGTGAATCATTTTCATCTTTTGTTTGTAAATAGTTTGATTTCCTTCTTTTTCTAGCCTATACTAGGCAGTCTTGAGAAAATGGAGTGCTAGAGCACTTTCCCACTGTAAAAATTGTACGAACCTTTGGGAATAGTGACTAGAATCCATGAGTGTAAATATGGTAGGTTGTAGGGCTTGTGTGTGTGCAGGAGTAGCTAGCAATGTCTTGCCCTAGGCGAGCTAGGCAGAGTCTGGCTAGGGAAGACAAGGAGTGTAAGGCACCTAACTTGCAGGGGTGTTAAAGTTTTGAAAAATTTCCTTTTTGAGGATTCAGCTGATGGTCTTGGCAAGGCCTAGTGGTTAGGAGGAGGCTCCATCAACTCATTTGGTGTGAGAAAACTTTGACAGTTTGGAAGCAGCCTGGAAAAGGCTTATAAACCCTAGTTTTTGGCCATTTTTGAGTAAGGGCAGTGTACGGACAGTACGGGCTCCAAACCCCTGGAAATATTCAAGGTGTGGGCAAGGGCTACACGAATCCCAAGAAAATATTTGGGGTCATTTGGAGAATTTTGGCATAATCTCCATTTTTCGCGGGTTAGGAGGCCTAATTGGGGCTCTAGGGCTTGTAGCCTTTTCTAACCCTAGGAGAGGGTTTGGTGAGAGCGATGGAGAATTGGTGATTGGTGGATAATCAAGAACCCTAGAGGGATGATCTTGAAGCAAATGGAAGACACCACACACCCCTGCATCAAGTTAGTGAAGGTTGGAGTTGTTGTTAGTCTTTAGGGAGATTAAGGGCTAAGGAGAGAATAGCAGAGAGAGCACCAAGATTGGCTTGGTTGTTTGTATGGTGATGGAAGTGGGGTTGGCCAGGGCAACCAAGGGAACCTAAATATGTGAAGGGGCCTATAGGTCAAGGAGGTGAAGAAGAACACCAAAAAGGTCTTGCAAGCAAGACCTAGAGTAGGAATCTGAGATTGATTCCTCCAACCCTCTCCTATCAACATCATAGCAATGAAATAAAGATAATATATAGAGAGAGAGAGGGAGGTGGGTTGGGAATAGAGGTGAGGGTGGGAGGAGAGAGAGGGGAAGGGAGGGAGAGTTAAAAGAGGTATATGTGAGATAGAAATTAGGTAGAGAGAGGGAGAGGTAGGTCAAGAGATTGATGGGGGAGATTGAGAGTAGAGAGTCTCAAAGGAAAGAGGGAGGGAGAGGTAGAGTGGGATGGACATAGGGGAGATAGAGAGAGAGGGGGGTAGAGAGAGGTAGGTAGAGAGAGTGAGATGAGAGAGGGGGTAGGTATAGAGGGAGATGAGAGAGAGATGGAGAGAAGAGATAGAAAGAGGGGGAGGGAGAGAGAGACTTGAGATAGAGGGAGGGATAGAGATATAGGGAGAGAGAGTTGAGAGGGAGGAACCTTTGTAATCTAGGTTCTTGTTAATCTTTGCTTCCTCTACTTTTCTAAAAGAATCTCATTTCATCTTCCTACCTTTGGCCTCCTTGCCATCTATGCAATTCCTTAAGACATCCTAACCAAATTGGAGCTAGTGATGGAATGTTGACCTCTTTATACACACTTTGATCTAATTAAAAAAATCCTCATGATCAAATGGCCTTCAAAATTATTTAGCCATTCTATAGGAATATAAATTTTGGTAAATAAATTCAAGATGTCACTTAGTTATTGTAAAATCAAAGAATATTATTAAAAAATGGAAGAGGGAACCATTCTTCTAGCCCTTTAGGTGAGCCTTATCTAACTCAATTTCCATATCACCTCCAAAAATTCCAACCTACTAGGTACATACTTTAGCAATAACTGGGGTCCAAGAAGACACCCATGCACCCTGATTACTATGAATTCAATTTGAAGATATTGATATCATCAATTATCTTGTATGCCCAATTCAGGTATTCTATCCTTTTGCAATCTATATTCTTAAACCCCCAAGTTTGAGAGTACTTTCTTAACAAAGTTATTTCCAAAAATCACATCATTTGGTGCATTACAATGTATATCCCATACATGGTTCCAAAATTGGACTAAAGGAGGATTGCCCTTATTATCTTCCATGTGGAATTTTGAGGCCTTATCCTAACTTGTCCTTCCACCATGCCTGAACATGTGGCATAGGAGAGAGTACCACTTGAAATTTATTACTTTGTTATTCTTCTTTACCTCTATTAGCTACATGTGGATGCAAATTTTAATGAACATGTCAAATTCAAATTCAATATTTACCATAGGGTTCTAAATGTCAACAACCATGTACATGAGCTCCTGGGTATTGATATCCTAGTCTGGGAATCCCCCCTAAAACTAGGATAGCACATGGTGTGTCTTGATGAAGTAGCCTTTAAATGTATCCAAGATCAAGGGATCCTCTTCATTGGTGGGGACTCTAGCTGACCTTCTATCAAAACCTTTCAATATATGCCTCAGAAGAAAATTTACCACATAGTTGTGTAGTGTAGGAAAAAGTATCCCTTTTTCACACTTAATTTGAGAATAAATAATTTTAATAATAAAATGAGTTTAATTATGGCTTAATTTAGCGTTACATAATATGTATTTTACATATTCACATTGAGTTTAGGGCATTTTAATTATAGTGGACTTAATTGTGCCTTATTTTTGGTGTTGTAAGCTGTATCTTTAAACTTTCACATTAATTGAGGGATTTATTATTTAATTGAGGTTAATTTTCCATAATTTGACCCTTTAATTCAAATCTAATACTAATTAATTATAATTTTTGAGGGATAAAGTTACCTGACATTCATAAATGCCATAACATAATGTTTAACATTGAGCAATGTGTGTCCTAGGCAAGTGAACTTAGACCCATTCGCCATAGGGAAAATGGGTCCTCACTTAGGAATAGGACCTATATTCAAATTATGTTTTTGGTGGTATTTTACTGATTTTAAATCCACAATTCAATGTCATCTTGTGATATTTGAATTTTAGGAATTAATGTTAAGATATTTATAAATAAGAGGTCATTTCACTATGTTTCACCTAGGAATTTTGATGAGTGCATCCTTATAGCTCAAAGTTTATGATCAAGATTATTGTCAAGTGTATTTAAGGGAAGATTTCTTTATCATTTGTTGCAGCAATCAATACGCAAAAATTATGTCAAAATTATGTGGAGTCATGCATGTTTTTGGAGCTAAAATGTTGATGTAGGTTTCAAGACTCAATCAAGCATTAAAAGTATCATTTCAAGCAAAGATTTAAATTCAAGATCCACATCCATTGAATCCATTTCATGGAAGTTGTAGATCTATAATTTAAGGTTCAAACAAAGGTTTGGTGAGTTGTTACATAGAGTTGTTCATTCACCATTCCTTCATGTTTCATTGTTTCATTTCAAGGTTTAATTACCAAAATAAGGTCTGACCAAGGCAAACCCCCATTTACTTAATAAACAACATTTTTCTCTCTTTGATGTGTGATTGTATATTTTAAGTGAAAGATCCTTTGAAGGGAAAAATTGAAGAAAGTTGCAAAGTTATCAAAGTTGTAAGAAAAATTGTTTTATTACAAAAATTCTTCTACATGATTTATTTTTGGGTCTCTAACAATGATAATTGAGAATTTGGGAGTGTGAACACAATAGAAGAGAACCAAGAAAGGATTTTTCCAGAGCCCTAGCCATGACCCATTCTCTATAGGGAAAATGAGTCCTTAGTAAGCTTCAAAAAGTTACTTTTGGTGAAAGGTGCACATTGTTCTCCCCTTTCTAGATCTGCATTTTGATTGATATTTGTGTTAGTTTTGAGTACTATCATTTATTTTTCATCTTGTAGCTTTTTAGATGGTTTTAGTCTTTCTCCCTAAAGTGATATTTGACTCATACCCCTATCCTTGTATAAAGGAGAATTTTTTTGATTCATACCTTGATTTGACTCACCTTTTGGTTGACAGTCAATTCATTGTTTGGATCTCATGAAATATTGGAGAATATGGTCTATCTCTTACAATATTTGGTTCACCCTACATTTAAGGACCCAATTTTTCACCATTTAAAGTTGTTCATATCTTGTTGGTTATTTTTCTTGAATAAGTCAAAAATATATGACCATATTGGTTGTTGATTTCAGGACAAAGATCTTAAAAATTGAAGCTTTGGCAATTTAAATTAGTTCTTCCCCATTAGTTTTCCTAACAATCCTGACATTTTCATCATAGTGGTTTGTAATTTACTAAACCAAGTACACATCCATGAATATATTAGGGACAAATAACTTCCCTAAGTCATACTTCCAAAAATTAGAAATGATGACCTTGGAATCCCTTTTCTCATACTAATGCATAAATAAGCTCCGCCAAGTTAGAGGAAGCTCGACATCTCTAGATTATCTTACATTTTAAATTAGACTAGCTATTGTTCCAATTTCATGCACATAGATAGATTTTCTTGTAGATCCAAGTAGTTGTGCAATAAGGTATTCATCAAAGGGTCTCTTTTAGGTAGAGGGTTGGTCTCTTGATCAACTCATGGTTACAATTTAGGTCTAAACCAAGGATTTTTATCTATAGATCTAATATTTTGATGTTTTTAAATAGTAAAAAAGGTATACCATCTCTAATTAAACCATTGAACTAAATTTTTGATGAATTTTATAAACAATGAGTCACTTGTTTTTTTCTTTCTAAAAAATATAAGTTGATAAAAAAGCTTGAAATTTTATTCTCCAAGCTCGATGAATGTAAAGTGAACTAATTTCTAGGTTAAATTGTATCATTTATAGTCCAAACCTTGGTGACAATCAAGTATCAATCCATCATGTCATCCATTACTTTAAGTTCACACGAGCTAGGCACCTCTAGCTAGCTGTTAGCTCCAATATTGAATGAGTCATTGATCTTTTAATGAAAGGACAAGATTTGATGATCAAGGATGAACTGATTAGTTTGAAAATATTTGAGGTGCATTGATAGATCTTCAATCAATAAAGTTAGTCCAAGTAGGATTACTTCACATGTCATCAAGAGAGACTTTAAGAAAACGTCATTCAGAAATTTGTTAACATCATGAATTTCTATAGAATCCTCATGATATTGTGTCATGTTTCTTCATTCTATTACTTAGAATCTTAGCCTTTGATAGGAAAATGTCAAAATCATTGAGAACACACCATGTCTCCCTTTTCCACAATTTTGTGGCTCACATTTAGGTCATCTTGAATCATCTAGTGGACTTGTATAATCCTTTTAAAAGCATGATTTTTTTCCCCTTTTCACGATTCCATAGACCATTATTTATCCTTCACAAAGCTACCCATAGACTCACAAAACTATGTTGAAAGGACACCACTTGGATTACACCTGCAATTCCATGACTACCATTTCCTTTAGTAAACATACCCCTCATAGATTGGCATAAATCCCTAAAATGAAGAAAAGTGTCAATTCTTTTGTAGTACCTTTGACCATTATTTTCTTAATAAAATATTTCATGTGGAAACACAAAAAACCATAACAAGATATGGGAACCATATATTAAGCATGGGCTTACTAAAGTATTTTAATTAAGCATATGTGGAATCCTTTTCTTAATTGAGCACTAGGAGATAGATAAAAAGGGCCAGTAAAATGAAATTATAAAGGATTTAATGAGATGACTAAAGGCATTGAGAATTGGGGGAGCAAGTCAATGATACATTAGAAATAGAGTGCAATATGGAGAAAACTACATAGTGTTTATAGGGTTTTTGGTGTTTGGTTCGGTGAAGCCCAAATCTTCTACTTATAATGACAGTTTCTCTCACACTCAAAACAAATGTCTTTTTTGTAACTAACTTTTTTTTGGCATGCATTTTCTAATTTAGAAGTTAACCGTTTTGGTGGATTTTTCCATTTGGAGATGAGACTAAATTATAAAAGCTGCTAGTCTTTGAATATTATTTATTGTATTGAGATTGTATTGAGAATCAATAAAAGAGATTCCCCTGTTGAAAGTGGATGTAGTCTATAAGACAAACCACTATAAAAATCTTGTGTTCTTGTTTGTGTGTATTATTGTTCATTCATTTTATTTTTTGCAATCTTTTTCTTTTGTTTATTTTGTTGTCATTAAATTCAACAATAGGTATAAGAGATTTGGTGAAAAATTTGTTTTGGAAATCATGAAGAATTTCCAGGAAAATGGACGTAGTAGCTTTGGATGATTAGGATCGAGCTCTCATGTCTTGGTCATGTGGCTCTGCAGAGAGTTTTGATGAAGTGGGAGTTATTCATATAGATGATGATGAAGATTTATGGACTTCTTAGAAGAAGCTTTTGGATCAGCTAGATGAAGTTGATTCTATTATTGAGGAGTTTCTTGGTATGTTGGAACTTGGCAACGATATGGAGTAGATGAAAGAAATAAAAAGTGTTTTGTCTCAATTTGGAGAAGTGGAAGAGATAGAAGAAATAGAGAGAGATGATTTATTGATGAAGATTGTAGAGGTAGAGACCAACTGGAATGCATTAATTGTAGGTAGATCAAAAGTTGCAGCTAAAGGTAGTGAGGTAAAATCAGATTTTAATGTGAGATTTGATAAGGTTGAGAGTGATGTTACAGAAAGTAATGAGAAGGTAAAAAAAAATCTTATTAATGATTTTCATGTTTAGTTGGATAATTTAGTGAATTCAAATGAGATAGTTTAGGAAGAATTTTCTAGTGATGATTGCTATGTAGAGAAGGATTTGTACTGGTGGTGTACAGAAAGGGCTTTGGATCAGGGCCATGGTGGAGGTCTAGATTTGATTCTATTTGTGACAAAGGAAATGGAAAGTTTAAAATCCATGGAGGTTATTAAATTTAACGTGCTTTGGAGGAGACTCATCCGAAGCATTCTTGAACAAAATTTGGCAAAGCTAAAATATTTGTTGGGGTTGATGTAAATTCCTTCAATGGGGGATATATCTGAGTAGCTATCTCAACCAATATCTAGTCTTCAAGTGGGATATTGTTGGGTTCGGTGAAGCCCAAATATTCTAATTATAATGGTAGTTTTTTGTAGACATACGTAAATTAGCATCAGCCCACATTCATCCATTCACGGTAAATCAAGTTCATTAAATCCATTTATCAAATAAATCAAGTCTATTTAATTCCATCTCTAAGGATCATCCATTTAAATTGAATTAATTAACTTTATTTAATTTAAGCCTATCATTTCCTAATTTGACTAAATAAATCAATTTTAATCACATCCTAACATTCCATCTTTTATAAATCATCTCCTAAGTTCATCTCCTTCAAATTGATAAACCTTTATCTCACATCATCCTTTTAATTAAATAAACCAAACTTTATTTAATTAAATCTCAAGTTCATATTCCTCCTTTTTTATTTAAATCCAAGTATCTAAGTCAAATGGGTCAAACACTAATCATCATCTAAGTTACCCATACCATGCATTAATTTAATCTAATCAAATTATATCACATCCTCTTAGCTTTCCTATAATTTGCAATAAATAAATCAATTTATTGAATTATTAATTTCCATTTCCTCAACAAGGCATCTTTGGAGTAGTCATTCCTCAAGTTTGAATTTGAAAACAATGTAATTTGTCCCTTCCAACATGGCAATAACTCCCTCTTAAATGTCCCCCACTTGGCATTTAAGTCCCCCTTTCCTCCCTCCAACAGTTTCTAAATTTAAAAGGCCAACTAATCCCATTTAAATGGCACATTGGACCTCAAAACTTGCACATCCTCCATCCACTCACATTTGGACAAGTGGCTCCTTCCTCTTGGTTGAATCTTTGTCCCACATTCACCCATTTTGCATATTTCTCCATCCTATCATTCTATAAATTGGAGGTCTCATTCCTCATTTGAGCACACACAATCTTCATGCAAAGTTACTCTCTTCATATTGAGAGCTAATTTTTCCCATTATCATTTGCATCATCGATTTTTCAAGGGTTGGGAAAGGGTCACTTTTCACAACAAAGTGACACCAATCCAATATGGGATAGATATACTTCATGTTTTTCTTTATATGCTTTTAGTTATCTTGTTATTGGATTGCATTTTAAAACATGTTGGATTATCTCATATGGATGTTGAATATTTGCTTTGTTGCTAATGATGTGTATTTAAGTAATTTTAGCTAATGTAGAATTTGACGTCGCTTAGGAGGAAGCAATTACATTCTAGGTTTTAATGATGTATCATGTATTTTGGAAAATTGTTAGTTTGGTTTTATTGTGCGACTCATTGGAAATACTTTGTTGATCTGTTGTCTTGTCTTTCACTTTTTTCTTTGTTTTCTTCATACTAAATCCATTGTATCCCTGCATTAAATTGCTGCTACAGATTTGACAGAGCACCCATTTGAAAATTTTGTCGTAGCCTTGTCTATTGAACTCAAAGCCAGAGCGCCTGTCCCATCACACCCCATGTAATCTATAACTAACACCCATTTTCCCTAGTTTACGAAGCCACAACACCTATTTAGCGGAATAAGTAGGTGGGGAGTAAAGCGAGCAGCTTTGTTTTGTGTTTATTATGGATGATTTTTGTAAAACTTAGATACGAGAAGAAACAAAAAATTGAGGCTTTTTGAGGACTTAAACATGTGAATTCTGTGTGAAAATAAAATGATTTATTTCATGTCAATTTGTTCCTAACATCAAGCTATTTTCTTGGAACATGTCAATTTTGTTGTATATCGTGCCCCTTTCATCTTAATTGTTTGATTGTTGAAGATTCACAATTAGTTGATGTTAAAATCAAATTTCTCACAATTAGAAAGTTAGATTTGTATGATCTTCACATATGTGGAACATTCATGAGGTGGCTTTCCTTTTAATATCCTTGATTTAAAATATATGGTCTCTAACTTCTGTACGCATAATTGATACATCACTATCAGATCTAGCTTTTCCCATCAACACTATCAAAGG
>VDFB02281492.1:317652352-317752814 GCA_007258455.2 Sequoia sempervirens | reverse complement strand
ATGGTTACAAAAGAAAACAAATCAACAGAGTAATCTACCAAGCCAAAGCGAGGCTCACCCTCCAACCATCAACTCCCCGCCCCCCTTCCGTTCCCTTAGCCACCCTCCCCTATGTCGAGGGTGTCTCGCAAAAAATTTCCAAAATCCTCCTCAAAAAAGGCATCAATTGCACTTTCAAGCCCATCTTCACTGTTAGAAATCACATTCCTTCCCCAAAAGACCCCCAAGATCATTTCCTCAAACCCGGTGTCTATAAAGTGTCATGTTCCTGTGGTATCCCCTACATTGGAGAAACAGGACGATCCATCAACACAAGAATCAAAGAACATTGTGCTGACATAAGACATGAACGCATCTCCAAATCCGCTCTAGCTGAACACTCCTCCAAGACAAAGCATCACATCGCCTTAGAAGACACCAAAATCTTGTTCAATGAAGATAACTTCTTCAAGAGAAAACTCAAAGAGGCCATTGAAATTAACAATCACCCCTCCAACCTTAATCGGGATGGAGGTTGGGCTTTGAGTCACTCTTGGAAACCCCTTCTCAATAACCTAAATGCCCTCTCTCCTGATCTTTCATAATCCTTTTTGTCGTCTTGCTTAGCGACCCCTGCCGCGTCAGCCCCTTTCTCATTTTTTGCCCCTTCCTTGGCTCATTCAAGTTTTCTGGTCTTCTCTCCCTCCTCCTCTTCCCTATCTTGGTTGTCCTCTCCTTTCTCAGCCCTGTTCCTCCCCCTTTTCTTCCCTTCCTTGTTTTTCCTTGCCCTTATCCTTCTCTTAGTTTCATTTTTCTCCTATTAATCTCTTTTTCTCGTTTCCTTTTTCTTGTTTATTGTGGGTTTTCTTTTTACTTATTTAATTTATCTTGTTTATTATTTTTAATTTATATAATATTTATATTTCATTATATTTAATCTATATATTACTTTTATCCATATTATACTTAATTTATAATGTTTTTTATTTAATAATTTACTTCTATTTAATAATTATTTATGCATTGTTTAATTTTTAATGTTTATTATAATTGGATAACATTCTTACATATTTAATTTATAATGTTTATTACATTTCACTTTATATTAGACAATAGTATATTAAATATTATAATTTTATTAATATTATATTTTTCTCCCATTGTTCGCTTAGTCTTGTTTCCTTTTTTTAATTTATAATGTTTATTTTTTAATTTATATAATATTTATATTTTTATTATATTTAATTTATAAGGTTCATTATATTTAATAATTTATATCTATTTAATAATTATTTATATATTGTTTAATTTATAATGTTTTGCATATTTAATTTATATTATACAATAGTATATTTTTATTATATTTAATTTATAGTGTTTATTATAATTAATAATTTATATCCATTTAATAATTGTTTATATAATGTTTAATTTATAATGTTTATATTTGCTTAACATCATTTATATATTTAATTTACAATGTTTTATTTATATTTTACAATTTATAGTGTATAGTGTTTATTTATTATTTTGTAATAGCTTAGCGTTTTCTATCCCTTGCTTGTTTTGTTATTTTTTCGGCTCTTCTTTAGGGTTGTTTTTATGTTTCTTTCTTTTTGTTTATTTCCTTATTCGAATGCCTTTCTTTCCTTCTATTATTTGACTTATTTTATTATTGTTTGATTCATTTGTTAGATTTCTTGACTTTAATTTTCTTTTTGGGTATTGTTTATCGGCTCTTGTTTTCTTGTTTTGGATGTTCCAATTGTTCCCGTCGTGTTCTTTATCTTATTGTGTCCTTTCAATCTCTTTTTCTAATTGTTGCCTCCTATTAAATTTCTCTCTATGTTTTTTCACTTATTGTTTTTCCTTATTCTTTTCTTTAACTTTAGGGTTCTTATGTCCTTTGTTAAATTAATTAATTTTCTGTTTTGCAATTTCTCCAATTATATTTCTTTCTCCTCCCTTTGACTTTCTTATCTTTTTGGATTGAGTGCCTCTCATCCTCCCCTCACCACCTCTTCCCCTATTTATATCCAAGTCTGCTATCTATTCTTCACTTCTCTCTATCTGCTAATCATCCTGATGATGGATCATGGAGTATGATCCGAAACGTTGATGAAAAAAAACAACACACAGTTTTATCCAGAAATCTTGACTACTTATCATAATGGACTGTGGAAACATAATGTTATTGATTAATATAGTTTAATTTTATTGTCTTGATAAATTTTAAAGATACTTATTAAGGATACTTAATAAAACATATCAAAAGACAACTAGAAAAAAAATTCTAATAAAAAAATAAAAAATAACTAAAGGACATATAAAGAGGCATTAAACTTTATGCAGCATCTCAATCATCTTGTAGATTTTTCTTTTCATTAACTAATTTCACAATCAATCAAGAATTTCATAAATTAATTTACCATCTTCCAATAGTTATGATAGAATTTTTTGATTTAATTTCCAATATTTTTAATAATATAGCACTAATAATTGTGACTTTTAAAGTTGTTAGTGTTCATCATGAGTACTCATAATTGAATGGAATGTATTTCTAGATCTGAAAAGCAACAAATCATGTGATGTCGTATTAGTAGACTTAGGGTTAGGTTAGGGTTTAATTAGAGTAAGGTTTAGGATTAGGGTTCAATTAGAGTAAGGGTTAGTGTTAAGGTTAAGGTTCAATTTGAGTCACAATTCAATTAGGGTTTAGGATTAGGGTTATGGTATAATTAGGGTCTAATTATGATTAGGGTATAACTACAATTAGGGTTTAATTACAGTTGGGGTTAGGATTAGAGTTCATTTAGGGTTAGATTTAGAGTTAGGGTTAGGGTTCAATTAGGGCGAGGGTTAATGTTAGGGATAGGACACTTGGGTTAGGGTTAGGGTTCAATTAGGGTTAGGATTTTATTAGTGATAGAATACTTGGGTTAGGGTTTAATGAAGATTAGAATTAGGGCTCAATCAAGGTTATACGATAAATATTTGGTTAGGATTCTAGGATAAAGCTTGGGGTTATTGTTAGATTATAGTTAGGGCTTAATTAGTATTAGGGTTAAGATTAGTGTTGGTGTTAAATTAGGGTTAGGGTACAATTAAGTTTATGATTGAATTAGGATTTAATTAAGGTTAGGGTTCAATTAGGGTTTATATATGCTTTTGGTTTAATTTGGGTTAGGGTCAAATTAGGGTTCAATTAGTTTTACAGTTAGGATTACTATTGGGGTTAGTGTTAGTGTTAGTATTAAATTAGTGTTAAGTTTTAATTAGGGTTACACTTCAATTATGGTTAGGGATAAAGTTCACTTAGAGTTTAATTAGTGTTCCATTAGGGTTTGGGTTAGAATTAGGGCTCAATTAGGGTCAAGGTTAGTATTATGGTTAAAGTTAGTATTAGTGATAGGTTAGGATTAAGATTAAGGTTGAACTAGGGTTAGGGTTAGGTTTATTAGGATTATGGTTAATGTTAAGTTAGAGTAAAGGTTCAACTACAACTAGCTTTGAAGTAGGGTTAGGGTTCATTATGTAGTACAATTAGAAGGAGGGTTTCCATTAGAAATAGGGTTCATGTAAGAATTAGAATTATGGTTAGGGTTAGAATTGCAATTAGGGTTATACTTAGGGCTACGATTAGAATTAGGATAGCATTTAGGGTTAGAATTCAATTAGGGTTATGGTTAGGGTTAGGATTGGGATTAGGGTTGTGGTTAGAGATAAAATTAGGATTAAGGTTAGGGTTAGGGTTAGAAATAGAGTTAGGATTAGGGTTTGGGTTCATGTTAGCGATAAAAATAGAATTGGGATTAGGGTTTTGGTTTGTGTTCATAATAGGGTTCGGGTTAGGGTTAGGGTTAAGATTAGAGATAGTGTAAGGATTAGGGTTAGGGTTAGGGTTAAAGATAAAATTAGAATTAGGGTTATAATTAGGGTTAGAAATAGAATTAGGATTATTGTTGTAATTAGTGTTAGGGTTAGGGTTAGGGTTAGAGATATAATTAGGATTAGGGTTGGGTTAGCATTAGGATTAAGGTTAGGGTTAGGGTTAGGGTTAGAGATAGAGTCAAGATTAGGGTTAGGGTAAGGGATAAAATTAGGATTAGTGTTAGGGTTTGAGTAAGGATTAGGGTTAGGGTTAGAGATAGGGCCAGTATAAGTGTTAAGATTAGAGATCGAATTAGGATTAGGGTTAGGTTTAGGGTTAGAGATAGGATTAGGACTAGGGTTAGGGTTTGTGTTATGATTAGGGTTAGGGTTGAAGTTTATGTTATGATTGGGTTTAGCGTTAGGGTTTTGGTTAGAGATAGAGTGAAGATTAGGGTTAGGTTCCAATTAGAGATAGAATTAGGATTAGGATTGAGGTTTGTGTGAGGGGAGCAATGTCTTTCAAAGTTAGGGCTAGAGTCCAATTAGAGTTAGGGTTATGGCACAATTAGGGTTAGGGTTCAAATAGATTTAAGATGGTTTAATTAGGGTTAGGGTTATGATGGATCCAACATTAAATTAATTAGGGTTAGGGTTAGGATTGGGATTAGGGTTATGGTTAGAGATATACTTAGGATTAGGGTTGGGTTAGTATTAGGATTAGGGTTAGGGTTAGGGTTAGGGTTAGGGTTAGGGATAAAATTAGGATTAGGGTTAGGGTTTGCGTAAGGATCAGGGTTAGGGTTAGAGATAGGGTTAGGGTTTTTGTTAGAGATAAATAAAATTAGGATTAGTGTTATAGTTTATTTTAGGATTAGGTTTAGGATTAGAGACAGTGTAAGAATTAGGGTTAGGGTTATGGTTAAAGATATCTAATTAGGATTAGGGTTACAATTAGGGTTAGAAATAGAATTGGGATTAGTGTTGTAGTGAGTGTTAGGATTAGGGTTAGGGTTCGAGATAGAATTAGGATTAGGATTGAGGTTTGTGTGAGGCGAGCAATGTCTTTCAAAGTTAGGGCTAGAATTCAATTAGAGTTAGGGTTATGGCGCAATTAGGGTTACAGTTCAAATAGATTTAAGATGGTTTAATTAGGGCTAGGGTTATGATGGATCCAACATTAAATTAATTAGGGTTAGGGTTAGGATTGGGATTAGATTTATGGTTAGAGATATAATTAGGATTAGGGTTGGGTTAGCATTAGGATTAGGGTTAGAGTTAGGGTTAGAGATAAAGTCAAGATTAGGGTTAGGGTTAGGGTTCTAGGGATTAAATTAGGATTAAGGTTAGGGTTTGAGTAAGGATTAGGGTTAGGGTTAGATATAGGGTTACAATTAGGGTTAAGATTAGAGATAGAATTAGGATTAGAGTTAGGGTTAGGGTTAGAGATAGGGTTAGGATTAGGGTTTTTGTTAGAGATAGTAGGATTAGTGTTAGGGTTTGTGTTAGGATTAGGTTTAGGGTTAGAGATAGTGTAAGAATTAGGGTTAGGGTTATGGTTAAAGATATCTAATTAGGATTAGGGTTATAAATAGAATTAGGATTAATGTTGTAGTTAGTGTTAGGATTAGGATTAGGGTTAGGGTTAGGGTTAGAGATATAATTAGGATTAGGTAACCCTTTTTATATATGGTAACCCAACCCCAACCCTACCAGTCATCTTAAACATAATCCTAAAACTAGCCTTATTCATAATGATAACACTAATGTTAATTGTAATCATAACCCTAACCCTTACCACAATATATAACCTGTATATAAAATACAACGTAACCCTAAATCATAATGCTAATCACAATTCTAACTCTAACCCTAACTATAACCCTAACCCTAGCCATAATCATAAACCTAAATACTAAACCCTAATCCTAAATGGTTAACCCTAAATCTAATTCTAACCGTGACCATGATATAAACTTTAACCCTAATGCTAACCCTAACTGTGATATAAATTGTAACCCTAAATTTCAACCCTAATTATATTAATTTATTCAATGTATAACACTAAACTTTAACACTAAACCCTAATGCTAACTATAACCCTAATCATAAGTCTAAACCCTAACTCTCACCATAATCATAATCGTAAACCAAATCCTAACCCTAATGCTAATCTTAACCTTAATTCTAACCTTGACCCTAACCCTAAATCAAACCATAGCCTTGACCAAATATAAATCCTTACCCTACCACCAATTATAATTTCAATCCAAACCTTAATAGTAATTCCAACCTTATGGTTAACACTAACCAAAGCCTTATTCCTAACCGGATTCCTGTTATAATTATAATCCAAACCCTAACCTTAACCATATTTCTACCCCTAACCCTAGCATAATTCTCACACTAACTATGACCATAAAGCCAACCTTAATGCTAAACCCTAACCCTAATCATAATAATAAATATAAAGAAAACCCTAACCCTAATGCTAACCTTAACCCTAATCATAATAATAAATATAAAGAAAACCCTAACCCTAATGCTAACCCTAACCATGATATAAACCTTAATCCTAAATGCTAACTCTAATCGTAACCCTAAATATATTAATTTATTCAATGTGTCACGCGACTGCTACTAGCTTATCTATCTTAATATATTAATCTATATATTATACGCCGAGAGATTTCATTTTGGAGGCATATTTTTAAATTTAAAAAAGCAAAAAAGAAAAGAAAAAATACGCCTCCAAAATGAAATCTCTCGGCGTATAATATATAGATTAATATATTAAGATAGATAAACTAGTAATAACCACTTATACTTATCAAATCCATTTATCCTCGTAATCTTCTAAATCTATTAAATCAATAAATAAATTTAAATAAAGATTAATTCAGAAATATCTAAAATAATAAATAAATATTTTAAAATATAATATCTAAATTAATTGAAATAAATCATTTATCCAAAATTATTTAATAAAATAATGTTTTAAATCATTTAATAAAAAATAGAAAGTGTCATAAATTAAAACATTAATTAATTAGTTAAAAGAAGTATCAAAACTTCAAACTAAAAAATCCCTTAATAAATTAAATTCAAAATAATTAACTTAAAAATAAACACTTTAAATCAATCAATTAATTACGCCGAGGCGGCGTGTCCTTATATGAACTTTCCTTCAATGGTTGAAACGTAGGGAAACGGCATGGTTGACACCGAAATCATTGTCGGCCGCTGATTAAACACTCGCTATGGGTTTTCGCTCACGACCTTGCATCGTCTTCGCTTGATCTGGAGATCGAACCCTCAGGAGGCGTTGTATGCGACGAAACATTGGGGGATTGTTATGATGGGGAGAAGAGCGAGTGGATGATGAAGTCAAATCTGCAGGGGAGGCTTCTGAGATGGGTGCGTTATTATATCAGTTATGGAGCGTTTGCCGCAAATTGCATTCCGTGTAGGGCTCGAAGCGGGAGGTCATATTACACTCGCAACTGCCACAGGGCCAGTGGCCCCGTTAACCCTTATCACAGGGGCTGCTCTGCAATCACCAGATGCAGGCGCTACACCAACTAAGCAGAAAAAATCTTCTGTAGCATAGTTTACATATCAACGCAAAAAAAAACCAAACGAAAAGCCGGCAAAAATCGTAGCAGAGTATCATTAATTCACATAAATTCAGATTTGGCTAGTAGATTACACTTGAATGCAAAAATGTGCTCATGCATACCTCTGTAACGGTTGATTATACCTGCCTCCCTTGACACAATCTGTAATTAATATCAATAACAGAGAATGTACCGTAAATACTATTTATGGCAGTAATAGAACTTAATTTCATGGCTCTTTGACACTTCAAATTTGCATCTCCCAAGTACAGTAATGTCGTTGGCCTAGACGCACTTTCACATGTTGTCTGGCTGGGGAAACCCAAGAATTTGGATGCTGGATGATTCGAACCCGAGACCGGGAGAGTATCAAAACGCTCAGAGCTGGGGCCTGCAGGCTCACGGTACGTGCAAAGAATAAACATAAATGAGATCACGCCCTAATCAAATCGTGCATGACATCATATCGTGTTTAAACCAGGATAGCTTGCGTGCATTTCACGGATATAGTGGGACCCATTCCTGGAATTTTCTATAATATTACCCAGAAAATGACGCTACTTTTTAACCATTCACCTCAGTGGGAACGCGTATGACTTTAGTACGGGCTTCACAATGTCAGTAGCGGCGGGCAAAGCAGGGAAAAACGGCGAAAAGCAACCCGAAAAACGGCAAAAAAACAGCCGAAAAATGATGAAAAATGATGGGCGGCTGAGATTCCTTTCGGTATCAACTAGGGTTTCTCATTTCTTTTCAACCATCCATGGCAAAAATGAGCTTCGAAAGTTTTCTTCTACTCTACACTAGATATCCATGAATCAAATTCATTTCCTAATATCTTGTCCATTCGGATTTTTCAAGATATTTTTTCTTAACGGCAATGTAGGAAAAATTGATGGTTTTAACAATCTACGGCTCCCATTTACCACACTGTCAACCAAGCCCTCTAGGTGCTTATAAACCGTTGATTGAAAAATTGAGCTCTGAAAGCTGAAATAGGGACACGCCACAGGGGAACCATCCCACGCATGGGATTTCTGCGGAGCTGAACTCATGTCAAAATACAAATCATACTATGAGACCCGATTCATTTAATGGTGGAAAACCAGGAGAAGAAACTCCATACCGAGTAAAGAAGACAACATGATCGCAGAACAGATGGAAAAACAGATGTATGGAATGAATGGGTTTGGAAATGTGAAATAGTGAATGGTAGGGGAAACTAGCTTGATGGAGCAGTTTTGAATGATCGCCTGATTGTTCCGGTAGAGGTGCTGTCACATTTGGCTCTATTGCTGGCTTCGCTGCCTCTACCCTTGTCTATCTTCCAAATGGCTCTGCTTCATCGCCCAGATTTGGAACTGTTCGCTCGGAACTATTCGCTCGCAACTGCCTCCACCCCTGCTACTATTTAATAATCATTCAAGACTACTAGCTGTGCCACTGGCTAAACAAATACACTCCCATAGAAATGACAGAAATTTAGAACTTGCTACATGTTAACCTCTACTGAAGGAGGTGGGCAGAGGCAAAGAAAAATACAAAACTTTAATTGCATTGCCTGAATGAAAACAATTACAATTGCCTCTATTTATAGAGGTCTTTGGAGAGATCTTTGGAGAGATCTGGAAGATCTAGAAACTACTTCACATGGAGCTAGGAAATTGCACATGTTTTTGGTGGTCGGTGAATGACAGCAAAGAAATGGTCGGTAGAAGATGGTAGAAGCTTCTGCCTTTAATGTTTTCGGTGGTAGAAATTAATATCCGCCAACAGTCCCCCCTAATTTCTACCACTAATTACATCATTGTCTTTCATCATATGAGCTTTATAGCTCATACAAACACAAACACTATTTCATTTTATCTGCCGCTTTTCACTACTTTCTTAGCTCTGCGGAGCTGGGCGAGACTTATAGACTTTGACTGAAATCTGTTGTTTTCTTTTCTTAGATCGTATCTAACCTCCGATCCGTACACTTCCTTGATGCCAAGTTGATGATGTTTCAAACTGTTGATGCCCACCTTATTCAGCAAAAGCTCTTAAAACCTTCCATCTGTCACAAATGGTGACAGGATCTCCTCTTAACATAGCTCTTGACATCTGTCACAAATGGTGACATGATCAACTCTGAAACTTAGCTCTTGACGTCTGTCACAAATGGTGACAGGATTACCTCCAAAATCTTACCTGATGTCTATCACAAATGGCAACAGGATCCCCCAAACGATCTCCTTGTCTTCTCAATCTGCCATAGTCCACACAGCCTTCAATCTGACTAGCGGTGGATTCAAATCGGGTTACAAAGCATAACTGATCTCCTTAGACTTCCGTTCTCTGCCACTGCAAATTCGGCATTCGGCGATCTTTCTTCACACTGTTACAAACCTTCACTTGGCGGCCAGGATAATATGTAGCGGTCTTTGGCGTCTTCTTCACATGACTTCCTTGAAAATCTTCAGATACACCTTTGTCTTTTCTGCAAGTTCTTCTTTTGCGTGTCCTCCCACTTGTCTCATGGCTCATTCGTGGCAGCAACTCCACTTTCTTCCATGATCCGCAGTTCTCAGATCTCCCACAGTTTACAATCTTCTTTATTCTATGAACAAACAGAGCAGTGATTTCAAACAAATACCTGAGATCTTGAAAACAGCGACCCCCTTTTGTTCCAAGCAAATGATGCAATCTGCGATCATCAAGCTTTGACTGCTAACTCCATCAGTGCTGCAGAAACAAATAGCGACCACAATCTCCTCCTGATTTCAACAGCATGATAAGTCCTTCATTTAATAGCCCTCTTGCAGCGATTTCTTTTTCCTTTAGCAACATAGCATCAGAAACGGTGACCTCCAGCTTGCCCTCGATTCAGTCATTCATATTGGCTTCTTTGACTGGCAGCATTTCTTCTTCTATGATTTCATTGACTGCAATCAATCCCTCGGATCTCTCTGGGCTCTATACTTGACCAGATTCTTTTGGCTCTCCAGGCTCTTACCATCGGCTCTTATACCACTTGAAGGAGGTGGGCAGAGGCAAAGAAAAATACAAAACTTTAATTGCATTGCCTAAATGCAAACGATTACAATTGCCTCTATTTATAGAGGTCTTTGGAGAGATCTGGAAGATCTAGAAACTACTTCACATGGAGCTAGGAAATTGCACATGTTTTTGGTGGTCGGTGAATGACAGCGAAGAAATGGTCGGCAGAAGAAATAGTAGAAGCTTCTGCCTTTAATGTTTTCGGTGGTAGAAATTAATATCCGCCAACATCTACAAAATACACTTATACGCTTGTATGACAAGTGCGGAAGTTTAGTTAATGCCTGCAATCATCTTTTCTAATTTTGCACTAGATTATAACCTTTTTCCTTGGAATATGATTACTTTAGGGGATTGACTCAAGGTATAAATTTTCCATGTATAAATTTTATTCGACATTTAGAAAGACAAAACTTTAGCTCTTTTTTTTTGGAGCTTCTGTCAAGGTATTCATTTCTCTATGCATAATAAGTCAATGATTTAGTCTAACGTTCTCTCTTCCTTTTACCCCCTCTATCTCTTCCTCTCTCTCCATTAAATCCCTAAATTAATTAATATCTTCATGATTCAAAGGTTTTCTTCAATTCTGTTTAGATCATTTGAAGTTATCACTTCTCCATTGACCTACCAATTAACCTCATGTACTGCACAAATGTATGCAAAAACATAGAACAAAAATTCCCTTAATTGAACTTTCACACCTATCATTTTTTTTTTGAATAAATATGTTCTTTCCGTGTTTTTGAGGTAGCTATGTTTAGCGCCAGTGAGTACTGTGCCACCAAATCTGGTTGAGTGATGTTTGTATTCATTTCGATTGAATCTCGCTTTCTATTCCTCAGACTTCCAGGCGTTTTGTTTCATTGTTGCATGTGCTCAATATAATCGGTGAAAAATATAGTTGGGTAAAGGGTTTCATATTTTGAGAAACCTTAGAAGTTGGACTTCAATCCGTTCACCGCTTTTCACGTTCCACTGATTTTCCACCACTCGGGAGTATCAAAATTACAATCAAATGTTCGTTGAGGACATATCTTAGGTAACACAACTCGCAGCTATATACCTCTCATTAATAATTGATTTTCTATATAATTTAAATTATTAAATATATTATAAAAATAATATTTTATTATAAAATTAATATTTATTAAAATATCATATATTAAGTATTTATATATGTATTTTAATTATGTATTTATTTTATATATAAAATTATATTACAATTATGTTTATTATATATATATTATATAAATTGCTAAATATTCCATGCTACGTACGCGCGGAAGCACGTGGAATAGCTGTCAATCGTGATAGTGATCGGGAGAAAAATCATAAGAAATAAGAAACAAAGCCGTTACAATTGGAGCGGTCGATTGTTAGCCAACCCTAAACATTCCTGAATTGTGAGTCGACAAAAGTGGAGAACGTTTCTGTGTTCAAATTGTTATTAATTTAATGCGCAAATAGTTAATTGTGTGCTACTCCTGGCAATGTCTGGTTCGCTTTCGTCATATCAAGACTACATATAGCTTGTAAAGGTAGGACGCTTCCACTCATCTCTAATATTTTACTTTCAGCTATTAAAGATCTATTACTGGTTTAAAATTGAATATTTCACTATAAACATTAAGATATTCAAATTTAGATTGTTGTTTTTAATGCAAATATTTTTATCTGCGTTGAGGAATTAACAGTGCTCAGAATTTGGACTGATGCGTATTGTAACCATATCTCAAACTAGCTTGAATCGTCAGTTTCTGCCTTCCTGAACCTTGATCTTAAGCGAAGCATTAATGGTTTCACATTTCAGAAAACTTTGCTCATCAATGTTCAAACTTTTAAAAGTTCATACTGTAAGGATAGGTGTCCTTATTAAAAGTTTAACTCGAAAGCAACAGACTCAGCCATTAAATTTATTTTTCAACAGATAAAAGTATCACTATGGTATTCGGACCGTGTTTTCTACGGTCGAATCAAAACAGCAATAATAATTTCAGAGTTTCTAATCTAGGGTTTCACCTTTATCGTTCTTCCTCTAGACACATTCTTTTGATTCATACTCAATTCAAACCTAATATATTATTACCATTTTAATTTTTCAATTCTTTGCAAGATCGGATCAATTTTCCACAGTGGTAGGCAAGTCCCATACACCTGAAGCTATCTGAACATGTGAACAGGTAAATTTAAGCAGAAGCGGCCACCACTTCTGAGAGATGCTCTCATTTTACACAATAACGACTGCATTCATTGTCGGCGCTCAATCCGTGTACACAACAACTGGCATGCAATATTATTAGTGAATAAAGCAAAAAAGCAAAAACAAAAGGAAACAAGAAGGTATGTCTCAAAAAGTATCACAGGCTAGTGAGGGAGATCGGCAATCTGGAGAAAATATAGAGCCCCGATATTATGAGACACTTGTTCGCATTCTTGGTGCGGATGATGATATAGATGTGATGCTTGATTCCTTCAGGAATTTTGATTTGCAACGTTTAACTTCACTCCACAACAAAGCTCGCTTGTATCTCACGCATCCTCAAGTCGGAAAGATTTTAAACATGCATGATAAACATGAAGAAGAATACCAGGGCAGTCATGAAGCCACAGAAAGCGCAGATGAACTTGTTCCGGTAAGTCTCAAGGATTTGAAAATACGGGAGCAGAATGAAGAAGAATACCAGGGAAGTCATGAAGCCACAGAGAGTGCAGATGAACTTGTTCCAGTAAGCCTCAAGGATTTGAAAACAGGGCAGCAGAATGAAGGTGTGGTGCTGTTTGGCGAGCTCTGTGTTGAGGCTTTCAAATTTGGGAGAATCTACACTCTGCTCAAGGAGGTAGGGAGTGGGAATGCAGTGGCTCTTTCCATTGTTTCTCCAGATCCCTCGTCTATTCATCAAACTTTCGCAAGATGCAATTATCTTCGAGGCCGAAAAATCGCAGTCAAGGAACCCCTGCTTGTGCAAGGTGAGGGCGGCATCTCATTCATCAATGTAGAGAATCCCTTGTCTATCGAAACAGTAGAGAGCCTACCTGCTTCAGCAGATGTCAATGTTACAGTCGGTGAAGAAAAATTTAAGAGATGGAAGGAATGTGCAGAGAGCTCATAATGCAGCAGATGATTGGAAGAAATGTGTGCGATATACTACTAAATGTTTAGTGTGTCTCTCCCAAGGAATGCCAGAAAATTGTTCAATCATTAATATAATGCATTTTCTCAGATGGGGGGCGTATTTGAAACTTGGTCGATACCAGAAAGCACTGGCAGATGCTGAGAAATGCTACGAACTCAACAATTCAGAAGTTAGGCCAATACTTGCATCGCTTTTATCTGTAGGAAGATATAAGAAGGCATTTGAGATGCTTGAGAATTCATGTGCTCTGTTCCCAGAACAGAAGGATCAGATTACTGAGGTATATCGGGCATGTGGGTCCATGTATTTTGAGATTAGCGAAGCAATCTTACAACCGAGTTTACGCATCCCGAATGTCTTGAAACCCGATGCCGATTTTATTGGGCCCGTGGAGATCAAAATGACAAGCAATGGCTGCGGCAGGGGTTTGTTTGCCTCGGAGGATATTGAGGAAGGTCAGGTATTATTACTCAGCAAGTGTTTGGCTGTCTCTCACACGCCTATGAAAGATCACAATGCACTGCTCCAGATTGTGAAGGATGCTCTGGCATTGTGCGGAGAAACGACTCGCCAGATTTTTCTTTCTCATGGCATCAAGGGGTTGTCGCTCTTTATTCCAAAAATGTCGGACTTCGTTTCCATGACTGGCCTAGGGTACCCACTATACTGGGCTACACTTAGAGAAAAATATTATAAGCTGAGCGAGAAACAGAAGAACCGCGAAATCCTTCGCATCTTAGAACGCATTTCCTTGGACGATGCTTGTCCAGCCTCGATGCAAGACAATTGCAAGGAATCAGTCATCTTTAACGATGTTCCAGCGCGGCTGTATTATGGGGTGTGGCTGCTTCCTTCCTTCATCAACCATTCCTGCACCCCCAACGCAGCCAGAATCAATGTGGGTGATATTCAAAGGATACATGCAACACACAAAATTGAAAAGGGGCGAGAAATCACCATCCCCTATTTTAATGTTTTGGTCCCGTACCCTTCACGGCAGAAGTCTTCCACAGCCTTTGGTTTCAGTTGTGTCTGTAAACGATGCAAGGTAGAAATGAATATAATGAATGGTCACGATAAATTTAAGAATCTTTATGCAGCCTACTCGAGAGCCATCGTGTCCAAGATCCAAAACCGGGCTACTCAATTGCAGAGGCTTGTTACCCAAGTGGAAAACTGTGCAAATGTTTGGCGGGATGAGCAGAATATGTTCGGGGAATATGCTGATATGCTAGAAAGTTGGCACCGGGCCTCGTTTACTCCTGCGTATTTTGCAGCTGTTGCAGTCAGAGCAAGGAAACTTAGAAAGGAGGCGGTGATGGAGGAACTCAATGAGATTGATGACCGGCTTTTATGTGATGCAGTGAATGGCATGATCAAGACTTGTCCAGGGAGCCTTCTTCATTCAATTTTCATGCAAAAATGTATTTGCTTGTGGAGGGATCGGGCAGAAAAGTATGCGCGTTGGGAATTGTTGGACCGCAAAGACTTTTATAACCTTTGTGCGAGTGACACAGAGAAACAAATGGTGAAGGCGTGCACTATGGTTTACGGAAACCTCCAGGAACATGTGGAGCCACTTGTTTCCAGAAAATTACTGGAGCCTCCACTCTGAAATCTTTTCTTCTGAATCTTCGAGACAATCATTTTCTACTTTTATTTCTATATTTGCTCACCGTACTACCTACCTTTGGTTGAGGGGATTTGCATTGGGAATTGTAATTATTTTGTTGCTGAATTATTTAGAATTAGGTTTTGAAGAACCGATGAGAGAGCTAAATTTAAATAACATTTCAATTCTTATTAAAAGAAATATATATATATATATATATATATATATATATATATATATATATATTTGTGTATGTCAAATTATGTTTTGAATGTAGTTTTAATTGGTTTCTAATAAGTGTTCGTTTATATTATATTTTGGTAAATAAATAGTATTTATTAATTATGAATGATTATAAATGGATAATTCTAATTATATAAACATTTGATTTCATTTATTATTATTATTAATTTTAATTTATTATTTATTATATTTTTATAACATTTAATCTAAATAATTTATTTTTCATTAATGAAGTTTACATTGATTTATGAGTTTTTTTATTTTTCATTTTTAATTTTTTTGTATTTTAATAAAATCTTATTTTATTATTTCAATAACTCTCTTACTCTTTATTCTTCATGAAAAATTTAGCATAAAATAAAATTCAAATTTTTGTTTAATCATGATGATGACATAAAAATGGTAAAAATAGTTATATTCTCTCTAATATAGCCCACACCCTTATCATTTTAGAAATATGATTCTTTATATTATTGAAAATTCGGTCAATGTCTAACTAGCCCTTTGAATTCACATTTGATGATATTTATTAATTAATTGAAAATTATAATTTCGTTACATTAAAAATAATAACTAATCAAAAAATACAATCCAATGAAAATTCAAAATGTTAGATAGACAACATGTGAAATTCATATATTAATTCCTATAATGGATTTAAAATCAATATTGTCTTAATGAAAATAAATGATGATTAATTTTGAGGTTTGTTTGATTCTCCCAACTATCTATAATATATTTTAATGTCAACTACTAGTTTAGGACTAGATGCCTACTCTACAACATGAATAAATTTCAATGTACAAATTTCTTCCTATCTTGAGTGTTTCTATACATGTTGAAAAATTTGTAAGAAAAATTATAGAATGTTGAAGTCAATAATTTAAAAGATGTTTCAATGCTATGCATTTTAGTTGCATTTACATATGTACTTAGCTTGAATTCTAATTTTCCTACTCTTGAAATTCAAATATTAATCTAAGTAATAATATTTTCTTAAGATTGTGCATCCAACCATTGTTACAGATGATGAAATAAGATTCTAATATAATTATTATCCATCTAACTTAAAATTTGTTACATACTTTCACATTGCAATGATAGTATCTTTTGTTAAAAAAATTTACTAAATAGCAACAAGTGTACTATGTTAATGTAATTTTCTATGGAATTATCCATTGATATGATCTTTTTTCCATCTTTATTATTTATCTCTATAATAATAGTAATTTTATAATTTCTTATCTAGGATTTCACTTATTTCTCTTTTAATCTATCTTTACTTTTTCTTTTTCAAAATAAATTTGGAGATTTTTATTTGACAACATCAAAGATCTCTAAACATGAAAATGCAAAAAATTCAATAGAAGAAGAAACAACCATGTTCTAATTGTTCATCTCATTGATAAGTAGAAATTATTTCTATAGTGTGTGAACTTATGATATATCAATATTCAATTGCATAGTTTTAGAATCAAACTTGTTGAACTAGTTTTCATGAGTAATAGTTCATACGAACCCATCTCCCATGAGAATTAATTCTCCACTTAACACTCATTACATCTAGGTGATGCTTCACCCCTATGAGTATAAACTCATAGATGTCTTATAGTCTATATAATATTAGGAAAAAAAAAAAAAAAATCTCCACATATGCTTATTGAATATTATGAAATTAATTTATTAAAATCTAAATTTTAATGGTATAATATTTTTTCCCATCATGATCACTCCTATTATTATCTTGAAACACTACTCAAGATATATGTGCCACACTACTTTCACTTTAAAATAAAGGACTTAGTGGTGTGAGTCATTATACAAACAAATTGCACAACATATTATTTAATTGACATGTATAGATTGTATACATGACACAAATCCAATGCTCAAAAGTAGGCTTCAACATGTGTAAAATCAAATGAAAAAATGAAATTATTTATATTTTGTATATCAAGAATCAATGGAAGACAATATTATCTTGTTTTAACTTTTATTAATTATTCTTAATTTTCCTAAATAAAATTTAAATATATGAAGTTCTATAGACATACAAAATTACTAAAAGTAAGTATAATTGTAGTATATGTCTCCTTCCTATTTGTATTTAAATTAAAAAATTATCTATAAGTTACATTAATAGTTTTTTAGGTTTTTAATAAACAATCAAAATAAGTTGAGTTAATAAATTTCTTTCAATAGATCATCTTTTAATTCTAATTTTTTAATTTTATTAATCTATTCTATACAAGATCAAATTTCATATTTAAAATTTATTTGATCATGAAAAATTTACTCTAACATTTTTCTAGAATTATGAGCTCACCCAATGTTTTATTGATGCTACTAAACATAAAATTATCTAACTTTCATATAACAATGTATAATCCTTCAACATACTACTTTTATAATTTGCTTACACCACCTAATCAAAATTTATTTGAATAACAAAATATACCACTAAAAGGATCATTCTCAATGAGGCTAAATGTGCTTTTATTATTATTTGTTTTTGTCACTTGTGTAATAAAAATATTAAGACCCCCTTTGACTCACAAGATTCAATGCTATACTTAGACCCTTTAAATCTTTCTCTATACTTTTAGTTTACATTAATAAGTCTCACTAATATTCAAATGAATATTTTGTACTCATGAATTCCCTTCATGAAATTCAAGTTCACATTCATAACTTTGTTATTTATGGGTAGATTGATTTAATATTCGATGTTCATATCTGACTTTAGACTTAATTGGTTTCTTAAATATCTTCATGTAAATCTTGAAAATCTATAAATAAATTTCTTCTAAATTATAAATTTATTTATAGATTTTCAAGATTTACATGAAGATATTTACACGGAGAGGTGTACTATAATGACATCCATCAAAAATAAAAATTCAAAGTAAGGAAAAATTCTTTAGTTTGAATTTGATGTTCAAATGACATGGAGCTAGCATAACTACATTTATAGTATGTAGACGTTTTTTCAAGAAGATTTAAAGCAGATTTAAAAACAGTTTTAAATCAATTTGATATCTTATTCACTCTAAAATACTTATTTTTTATATCATAATCAATTTTATAATAATTTCATTTTTATTATTATTAATACTAAAATTTAATATTAATAATTATAATTAATTTAATTATAGTAAATATTATAGTAAATTAGTATTTATATAACATTATTATTTACATAAAATATGTTGATCCTTCTGGAGGCACTTATTTTCATCACTTTTTCTCATTGCAATAGTATTTCATCATTCATATTATAATTATAAAGATTTTTTTTATTTTATAATATATAATTATACATTAAAGTAATGTTGCTATTTTAGATTTTAAAATCAATTTAATTTTTTTTTAAAAAAATTAAAATTAAGTACTTAATGTCATTTAATATTTCTTTAAGTTTTTTGAGTGGAAATTTATTTATAGTAGTAACACAAATATATATTTTTTTAATTATAAGAAATTTCAATGCATTTATTTGTAATTTTTTTTGTTTATTTTTCAATAGTTTTTAGGTTTATTTGCTTTGTTTTTAAAGCAGTTTTAAATCTATTTTATTCACAACTTTCTTTCGATGTTCTTATCTTTGAATTCATGAAGACCTCTATTAAAAGAGGTTGTTGAATCATAACCGTTTTAAAACTTCGTGGTTGCAGGGTTGGTTTTCTTCTCCTAAAGTTGGATTTCTTGTAGGTTTGACTTTACATTTTTGGATTCACTTGAATTTAGCTATCACAAATTTGGCTTTAGTCCTGTTGAAACCAATTGATTGTTATAATCTATTGTTGCAGTAAAACAAAACAAAGATTGGCTTTAGTCCTGTTGAAACCAATTGATTGTTATAATCTATTGTTGCAGTAAAACAAAACAAAGATTCAAGGAGTCGTAAGGTTTATTACTTTTTATTTGTGGTTGTTTTATTATTGAGTGGGATGGAAAGTCTCCCAAGTTGAATTTGTTGGACTTGGTAGGGCTCATTTGGTTCGGAACTTAGCAATGTTACATTTTCTTAATACACGCTAGAATCAAAACTAGAGTTTGGTTACCTTAACTTGTATCTTTGTGAAGAAAATACATAAATTTAATATTTGATATTATCTTAATTGACAATTGTATCACATTTGTTTAAAGAAGAAATTGGGCATATGTATTGACAATCAAATTATAATTAAATTCAGTCAATTCAAATTTTACGGGGAACTCATAAGACAACTAAACATGTTTGTGTTTAACCTCTAATGTGCTATTGAGTCTTTACTATTGTTTTGAATAAGTTGATGAAAATAGACGCCTCTAGAAAAGATAATTCTCAACTTATTTTTTATATATATTAATATTTAATATATATATATACTAGTTTAGTACACTTTACTCTTTAATTAAACTTTTCAACTGTAGTAGAAAATAATGTCACATCTTTTAATTTTAAATGGCTAATAAATATATAGTTAAATTTATTATTGATATATTTGAAATGATTGCTTGGTAAACATGTCAATCATACGTATTACCAGCCAAAGAATTATTGTTTCTTGCTTGTTTTTTTTTTGGTAAAACGAGATTATAAGTTTCTCCATGAATTCTGTCCTCCTAAGTCCTAGAAAAATCACATTTAATCTGTCTGTTTTTAACTTTTGCTTCAGATCTCAAAAAGTTATGTATACGTGGCTGCCATTCTTGAGCGCTTCTCGTCGGTCGTCGACGATCTAGATGAGGATTAATTAATAAACTGATATTATCTAATGAATATAGAACGCTTTATAGGAAACTCCAAATCCTCGCTTTACACGCCAGGTAACAATTACCCCAAGGTCATTTCAGACACTTAAATCAAACGGCCAAATATTCCATGCCACGTAGGCGTATAAACACGTGGAATAACTGTCAATCATGATAGTGACCGGGAGTTAACATCGAGAAACACCGTATCACCGAGAATTTGTTCGTCTATTAGGGGAGAGGGCCCAATAGTCGTGGGGGGGCTAATAGTGGCGCACTCAATCGGAAATATAATACCCAATAGTCGTTTATATAATGTCCAATAGTTGTGATTTGACTACCCACAATTAAACAAAATGTATGCTTTTGATCTAAAAAACAACCAATCATGTGATACCACATCAGCGCTCAACTACTCATGATGTAATGCACGAATTGGTCTCACTATTTTTTTGGGCCTTTTTGGACACCTTGATAAAAACGCAAGCTGATGTGGCATCATATTTGATGATGTGGCCCTGAAACCTTAGTTATAAGCAGAGAACTTGCCAAGTAAGCTGCTGTAAAAAATTGAAAGTGATTTGAAATTTCGACGTAGGATAATTAGAAGCGCGAAGTTAGGGTGCATGACTACTGGGCCTTCTCCCCTAACACTGAATATTCATTACGAACTGTTAATAACGAAAAAGAGCCGTTTATCGATAGACAATTGGAGCGGTCGCTTGTTAACCAACCCAAACATTTCTGTTTAGCCGCTCCAACTGATGAAATAAGAGTCCACAAAAGTGGAGAAAGTTTCTGATATGACTGAAGAATATTTTATGTGTTCAATTGGTTATTAATTTGATGCGAAAATTGTTAATTGTGTGCTACTCCTGGCAATTTCTAGTTCGTTTTCGTCATATCAAGACTATATATCGCTTGTAAAGGTAGGAAGCTTCCAGTCATCTCTAATATTTTACTTTCAACTGTTAAATATCTATTATTGGTTTAAAATCGAGTATTTCATTATAAACATTAAGATATTTACATGTAGATTGTTGTTTTCATTGCAAATATTTTTTATCTGCATTGAGGAATTAACACTACTGACAATTAGGACAAAGTTTTAGTGATGTGTATAGTAGCCTCCTTTTTTATCTCAAACTGACTTGAATTGTCAGTTTCTGACTTCTTAAACCTGGATCGTCAGCTAAACATTAATGGTTTCACATTTCATTATGTCCGAAAACTTTACTAATCAATGTTGGAATGCAGTCTTCTAAACTGATAGATATAAATATTAGTAAGCTTAACTTAAAAATCTGACGTTGATCATTACAAGTTCACACTGGAAGGATAGGTGCCCTGTTCAAAAGTTTAACAAAAAAGCAACAGACTGGGCTATTAAATCTAATTTACAACAGCTTGAAGTATCACAATGGTATTCGGGCCGTGTTTCCTGCAGTCGAGTCAAAACAGTAATAACGATTTCAGAGTTTCTAATCTAGGGTTTCACCTCTATGGTTATTCTTCTAGACACATTCTTTTGATTCATACTCAATTCAAACTTAATTTATTATTACCTTTTCCATTTTAAAAATTTATTATAGCCCTCACCCTTACGTTCTAGAAACATGATTCTTTATATTATTGGAAATTTAGTCAATGCCTAAATTCAGTAAATATGATTCAATAAGCACAAGGAGGAGGACAATCAGTAGCCATGCCTCAAGAAGCGTCAAGGCCACCATTCTGTTTTTTCGAGGGTAACGTCAGGCGGAACCACCATATTTTGACAGGCTTCTTGGCATCATTGGAGTAGGTGATGCGATACCAAACACCTTCTTCTCCGTTGCCATTAAAAGCTTCGATAAGAAGTTTTTAACTTCAATCCATGACACAGCCTGAGCTTGCAATAATTTTGCACTTGCATGAATCGCTTCGAACAAGATACGAACTGCAGCATAAAGGAACAGAGTTTTTAACTGACCTTGTTCCGGTGAACCTCAAGGATTTGAAAATTGGGCGGCGGAACGAGTGTGTTGTGTTATATGGGAAACTCTGTGTTGAGCCTTTCCAGTTTGGGAGACTCTTTACTGTGCTGGAGGATGTTGAGACTAAGATGGTAGTGGTTTTTTCTATAGTTTGTCTAGATCCCGAATCCAGTAATTAGCATTTTGCAACAAATTTTTATCCATGAAATAAGGGGAAGGGGCCCATAGTGGGTAGGGGTCCAATTTGGTAGGTATAGAAGTAGCCCTGAGTGGGCCCCATAATAGGTAGGCTTAATATCCAAAAAACTTACACTTAATATCCAATTGCAAAACACTTTTATCCATAAAGTACACAAATTGACAAATCATGTGATGCTACATCAGCGCACCAATAATGCATGACTTAGTGACCCACTATCAGTCTCACCTTTTTTTTGGGCCTTTTTGGATACCTTGACAAAAAGCATGCTGATGTGGCATCATAATTGATGATGTGGCCTTGAAACCAATTTTTATAAGTAGGGAAGTTGCCAAATAAGTTGTACAAATTTGGGAGTGATTTGAAATTTTCACATAAGACTTTGAGTAGCTCAAAGTTAGGGTGGCCCACTATAGGCCTCTCTCCCTTAGTAAAGTTGTTGTCAAGGAGCCCATTCTTGTCCAAGCTGAAAGCGGTATTGTATTCATTGGGGTCGACAGTCTGAATTCTATTGAATAGGTAAGGGAAAGGAAAGTTCCAACTTCTACGGATGCAAACAATATAGTTGGTAAAGAAAAATTTAAGGGCTAGATGGATTGTGCAAATGACACTTATGATGCAAAAGAATGGGAGAAATGTATTCAAAATTGTACTAAATGTGAGATAAGCTATTTGAAGGGACTGTGTGTGGATGGCCTCTCACTCCTTTACTTGTACTATAACAAATATCACAACGAAATACAACGTGGGCGATATGCCCAAGTGCTACAAGATGTGGATAAATATTGTAAGTTGGACCCTTCCAACAACTATGGATTCAAGAATAAAATTCAAGCATTGTTGGCTTTCGATAGATACAAAGATGCTTATCGATTACTCAAAAATCTTCAAGATAAGGATGGCCAAGATTTCGCTTCCACCTATTACAAATGGGGCACATTCTATTTTGACATGGGAAAAGCCATTACAGGAGAAGCAAGGCCTGCTACACCCAATACTTTTAAACCACATGGAGATTTCTTTGGGCTATTGGAGATCAGAATGACAAACAATGGTTGCAGCAGGGGTTTGTTTGCCATGGAGAATATCAAGGCATGATAGGTGGTGTTGATTAGCAAGGATTTCATTGTGTTTGACAAGGAAATGGACCATCCCACCAAGAATGGGTTGCTTCAAAATGTGAAAGAAGCATTGAGATCATGCAGAGACAACAAATCTAAACTCTTTCTTTCTCTTACCTGCTGCATCCCTCAGCAATTGGCACACTTCCTTCCCCAAATGTCAATATTAGGTAACAAGAAATCATCTTTAGGAAAAGCTTTATTTAGATCTCTAAAATCCATGCATACTCTGATTCCACCAATTAGTTTGTTGATAGGAACAAGATTCAATATCCATTTTGTATAGTCTATGGGGTGAATGAAAGCAACATCCAAAGGTTTTTTCAATTCAAACTTCACTAGGAGTGCAATCTATGGGTGCATTTTCCTCAATTTCTACTTGATTGGTTTAGCATTTGGGATCAGTGGTAAATGATGTAGAACAAGTTCAGGGTCCAACCTAGGCATATTAGCATATGACAACGTAAAATTAATTTGTCTCTCTAAAAAGAATGTAGTGAACTCCAACTTTTCTTCAGTGGTCAAAGATGCTGCAAGTTGAATGATTTTAGGATTGTCCTTTGTCCCAAAATCGACCTCTTTTCATTCTTCGACAAGCAATGGCGATCTCTCTTAGTCAATGGGGAGACTATCCAACCCTCCATCCTTAGGCGCCTCAGAGAGGTTTTCACCTTCGGATATATCCTTTATTTTTACTTTTTCTTGGTCTAAAGGTGCCTTTGGGTTTTCCCTTGAAGATCTATTCTTTTTATTTTTAATTTTCTCATATTTGCGACTAGAGGTAAGAGAAGACTCTCCAAAGCATGCTACATTGTCAAGCTCTATGATGAAACCAAATTTATGATCCCCACTTGGCATTCCTTCTTGAAGTCCCATGAACTCAACAATTGCTTCATCGTTCTCGAATGTGTCTAAACTTGGTGGTCCTTGTTCATCCCAATCTATTATTTGTGGGTAAACGAGGGGTAAGCCATCATCAATATCATCAAGGGTCAAGGTAGATATGGTGAAAACAAAGGCATTGTTTGGACCATATAAGAATTGCAACTTGAGGGTGACAATACAAGGTGATAATGTAAGATGGGTATGAGACTACGCTATATTTTTAAGATTTTTTTGGGCAATATAAGGATACCAAATGCTAATGCACCTAAGACCAAGATTTGGGTTCCAAGGATGATATTGAATCTATGACCAAAGGATATGATATGCAATGAAGCTAAATGAGATCATAACCAAAGTTATGATATGAGACTAAGACTAAGGGATGTCGAATGAGACTAAATATATCCACCTTTGAGATGTAAGAAAAGGATGCTAAACAAGCTATAATAGCTCAAGGTAACAAACCAAATTATCAAGACCTTAAAAGGAAAAATGTTAAAAGGATGATGATTTGACAAAGTGAGTCTAAGCTTGACATAAGTTTGAGACATAACTTGGATGATGATGATTGATAGATAAAGGACGAGGCCAAAGAAAACCTAGATAAGTGACCATGGACTTCTCAAAGGTATGGCAACCTTCCTAGTCTAAAATTTGAAAGGTGCATATGGGTAAGAATGACCTAGGACCAACTAAGCAATACAAGAATGACAATGTAATCTAACTAGGAAATGTAAGGCAACCTAGGTGAATGCAATGAAATGGAATAATTGGACTGAGCAAGTCTATGATTAGAAAGCATGGGGTAGATGCACAAAGTTGAGTCCACAAAATGTGGAAGTTTTGGCCTTAGCCAAAATCCTGAAATCGGGCTCAACAAAATGAGATCCTATTTTTTAATAAATGGGATCTTGTTTAGTTTTGAGGTCTCAAACCGAGAATCTAAACAAGATCCCATTTTTTTAAAATTGAGATCTCTTTTAGTATTAGTATCCTGAATCAACCTTCGGAAAATATGATCTCGCTTTTTACAAACAGGATCCCAATTTGTAAAAATGGGATCCCAATTTGTAGAAACGAGATCCTGTTTGGTAGTGGCATTTATTTAAAAATAAATAAAATGAAGCATCATTTTTACTCTGTGCATTTGGGATCCCAGTTCAAGCATGCCAATAGTGACCTCTAGGTAAGCAACTGACCCCTTTTTTTTACATTTTTCACATTTTTTTGGTTTTTTTGTATTGAATATAGTTTTAGTCAAAAATACATAGAGCATGAAGCATTACTGCTATATATCAAAATACAGTATCACCTGGAGTCTAAAAATTACATTTGAGTAGATATAAACATCATATGTAGTTTATTTGAGTACCATCATTCCACCCTCAGCTGCAAAGAAGATCTCTATAATACATATACCATATAATCATATGCTACAAGGATAATCTATATATCACATAAACCATACAACCATATACCATATAGCCATTTGCTACAATGAAAAATGGCTTACCATCAGCCCTATATATCATATAACCTACCAAGCATATTGTTGTATCCACCCCTGGAAAAATGTCTCAAGAACACAAAAACCATGCATCTGTATCATATTAGGTAGTTGATTCCTTCGTTGTCCACTAGATTTTTTATGCCTAATAGTGCCTCAGTTGCCTCTATCTCCTCCTTTGTGAAGTCCTCTGGCCTCAACATGGGTGGGGGGTTCTCCAACTGTGCCTCATTTGCCTTCTTATCATTAAATTCCTTTTGAAAGATCTCTAGATCTTGGAGAAAAATATCATTACTTGGTTGCCCAGTTTGCCAAGTATGCCTAACTCTGACCTCCCACATGCTTATCTGTATAATACCATCCTCCAATAGTTTGAGGAAATTGAACTTTGAGGCTTTCACTATCAAAGTGACCTGCAAAGCAATTTTATGAGTGGTGAGTCTTCGTGAAGAATCAGTAAGTGCCCTCAAAACCCCATTAAACCTTTCATCATTCCTTGATTTCCAAATGTGCCAAAGAATTTTTGTAGATAGACAAGACCAAAATAAAATTTTCTCTTTTCTGAATTTGTTACTTTTGAATAATATAGTTCTATCCACTTTGAGAGTGCCATTGTTATTCCATACATTTAGTTTATTACAAAAAAAAATCCATACTTCTTTTGCATAAATACAATCAAAGAAAATATGAGTTATTGATTCAGGGGCCCTATACAACCTGCAAATTTCAATATTAGTAGCATTACTTTTGTATGGTAGCCTATGGAGAATCAAGAGCCACCTGAAATAGGCCTTTTTTGGCTCCATTATTTTGGACCAATTATTAGAGAAAGTTTTAGACCATTCAATGAACTATCTAGTTTTATGTTCCACCTTTTATTTAAGTACTCATATAATTTCTTGCTGCTTGGAAAGAGTATTATAAATAGTTTTTGCATTGAGATCCACAATGTTGGAGTTGTTAGTCCATTGAAATTCTTTGAACTACTTAGGATTATTTTTGATGGTGACTGACCATTCCAGGCCATTGTAGGCTTCTCTTACCATTGTATACATTCTCCATTGAGTATCAAGTATATGAAATTCATATTTTAGTTGGCTCCATTGTTTTAACTTACCATCATTTAATATGTTAGCAAAGTATTTTATACCCTTGCTATTCCAAGCCTTGGCAGAGCACCCTTGCATGAGAGCCGGAGGCTTATCCTTATTATTGAGATTCCACCAAATAGATCTTTGTGTAAAAACCACATTTCCCTCTAGGGACTGAGAATTACATATACACCCTTTGACTACTTCCCATGCTTTCCAAATGCTTCTGAACACCACTGAGCCTTCTAGGATTATAGGATGAAAACAACTAAGGAGGTCACTGAGGGGGATGTCTTTCCAACTTTTTCCATGTTTTGGGGAAGCCCTTTGAATATTACTTCTGACAAGAATTTTCCATGGCTCATTCCCTTCCATGGCCTTGAAGATCTACTTGGTAGCTAATGCAATGCCCTGGATCTTTAGGTCCTTTAACCCAAGCCCACCCTCTAATTTTCTTACATAGCACCAGCTCCAATTAACTACATGCCTCTTTTTACTACCTTTATCATCTAACCAAAGGAAACCATGGATTCTTTTTTGGATCTCCTCCACCTTGTAGCTGCTAAAGAGCCACATTGAGGCAAAGTACAAGCTATGGGAGGAGAGGATCTTTTTGAAAATTTGCACTCTTCCTGCCAAAGTAAGGTAGTTCTTATTCCAATTTTCCATTTTTTTCTCTATCTTGTTCTTGATCTAGATCCACATATCTTTTAGATTTGGGAATACTGCGAATGGTATGCCTATGTACCTTACCTTCTTGTGAGGTCCCTCCCACTAAATTATTTTTTTTCTCTAATCTGGAGGCCTATCTTTCCAACCTAAAAAGATTGAATTTTTGAGAGATATTTTTGCACCTGAGGCATTACAAAAGATGTTTAGCTTGCTCATCATGTTAGAGACATTATCTTCTTCCAATAGGGGCAATAAGGTTGTGTCATCTACAAAATGTACATTGAACATTTCATCATTTTTTGGCAATGCTATGCCTCTAACCTTTGGAGAGAGCATGTTTGTCTTGAGAACATAGTATAGGGCATCCGAGGAAATTACAAAAAGTGCAAGGGCAAGTGGAAAGCCTTTCCTAATCGACCTTTCAAGGGCGAATTCCTCTCTAAGGGACCCATTTACATCTACTTGAGCCATTACATCCTTAAACAAGGTGACCACCATATTGCAAAAGTTTTGTGGAAATCCAAATGCCTCAAGAGTGAGCCTGATGAAGGACCATTCTACCCTATCATATGCCTTTTCAAAATCCAATAAAATAATAGCAACCTCCTATTTGGTGTTTTTAGCCCATTCTAGAGCTTCCCAACTAGTTATGAGGTTTTCCAAAATGTGTTTTCCCTTAATGAAGCCTATTTGGGTTGTATTGATGAGTTTGGGCAGCACCTTGGTCAATCTTTTTGCCAAGATTTTGGTAAGAATCTTGTAAGTGACGTTCAACAATGTTATGGGTCTCTAGTTTTTTAGTTGGGTCTTATCACCATCCTTTGGGAGTAGTTTGATAATTCCTTTATTGATGTCACTCCCCAGGGATCCCATCTTTAAGGCCTCCTTGTATATTGCAAAGAGGTCATCCACAATCCAATCTTTAAATGCCTTATAGAATTCTACTAGGAGACCATCAACTCCTACAGATTTATCATTCTACACAGACTCAATAACCTTTTTTATTTCCTCTTTGGATACCTCATGACCCAAAATTTCCAACTCTTTCCCCTCAATTTTCTTTGGAATGACATCACCAATTAGTTTCCTTGCATTGGCCCTACCACTCTCACCATTATCAGATGAGAAAAGGTTCTTAAAGAAATGATAAAATTGATTTTTGATTAAATCCTGGTCACTAGTTGCAGTTTCTCCTATCTAAACCTGCTCTATATGTTCTTTAAGGTTCTTCTCTCTCAACAGTTTGAAGAAGAATCTAGATCCTTTATCACCATTTTCCAACTAATTAATTCTAGATCTGACCTTCAGCCGCTCGATTATTTTGTTGTAAAGCCTCCTCAGGGAGTCCTTGGCCAAGACCCTCTTGTTGTTTAGATCCTCATTCATGGGATCATCCTTTTGAAGCCTGGCTTCAGCCTGCAACAAATTTTCTTGTAAAATACCTTCCACCCTCCTGCTATCCAAGGCTTTCTTCTTTCCAATGATCTGAAACAATGTGTTCCACTCTTTGACATTCATGTTCCACCTTTCTATGGTACTTTTGTTCTTATATAGGCCATTATTAAGCAATCTTAGTGTCCTAATTCATTATCTTTTAGTAGATTAATGTTTAGGAGAAATCCCCCACCCTTTCTCTTCACATCTCTAAGACCCTTATTGAGAAGGATATTTATTTTTATCGGGTGGTGGTCCAAGAGGGTGGAAGGGTGGACCTCCACTTTATACCCATCCCTAAGAGGTTCAAGGAGGAATAAATATTTCTTTATGTAGAACCTATCCAATCTACAATAAATTATTTTGGTTCCCTTATGAGCATTACACCAGGTGTACCAAAATTTGGAGAAGTCCTTTTTCTATCCTTCTAGTGGATCTATAAAGATGAGTTTATCTTTCATTTTTGACTAGAATTACTTTTCATTGCCTTTCCATTCCATATCAATCTCTCCTAGTTTATCTTCTTGGTTTTCAATCATATTGAAGTCCCCAGTGAGGATCCAGGGGAGGCTATCCAGCTCACTTAACTATTTGTAGACATTGATTCTCTCACCATACTCATTTGGACCATATATAGATCAAATGCCAAAAGAGAGGTCACCTTTATTCAGAATAACTCAAGAAACCCTATTATAGGGGGAGACCCCTTTCTTGCATACATGTTGTCCCCATTCCTTGGAGAGGATGATTTCATCCCCCCTGCCCTTCTCATGATGGGTGGAAAAGCAGATTGAGTCCCTCCAGATGAACTTGAGATTAGTTTCCAATAAGAACCCAGTTTCTTTGACTTCCTAAAGAAAAATCACATCTTTCTCTTTGCATCTGCTGAGGAATCTCCTTACAATTTTCTTTCTGTCGGGAGACTCTAGTCCCCTTACATTCCAAGAGATGTAGTTAAGGGTCATTAGGGATTAGATTTGGATCTTGCTCTTTGTCAGTCCTAAAGCTTTCAAAGCATTTGGGAACCTTCTGGTCAACTTCCATTCTTTTGGGTATTGGACTTCCTATGAATGCACTAATTTTTTTTCTTTTTTGTTTGGCAAGGAGTTTAAGGTTACCTTTCCCCTTTCGGATTAATGTCTCAGTTCCTTTCCTTGGCCTCCCCATTGACCTAAGCACAAAATTTCTATCTTTCCCTCTCCTTCAAGGGCACCCTTAGAGGCCTACTCTTTATGGACCCCTGAAGGCTCAGTGGCCACAAAGTGTCAATTTGGATCAACATCATTGGTCAAGATTTTATCTTTGTTGCTATCCTGGAATGAAAGAGAAAAATTATCTACTTGATCTATACCCTTGCTAGGGAGGTCAACCTCACAACAACTTACACCAATCACTTCACCATTGGTACACTACTTACAATCCCCAATGTGGAGCTCTTTTGGGCCATCTCCCACCATAGACTAGTTTGCAACTAGTACATTAATGATGTCAGGCTAGTTGCAAGTAGGGATCAGGTTGGTCTTTAGAGCATTGACAAGGTCTTTCACTTTTCTAGATATAGCCTCTAAGATTTCTGGTATTCTTTTTTTCTTAGGATCCTCCTTGAAAATCCTGAAGTCTTTCAAGTAGTATGTCTCATTACTAGGGAAAGGGTCCCTTCCCTCCCCCCATTGGGTCTACTTCTTAATTTATCCAGTGCCACTTTTTGGGCATTCTTCCTCTCCTTCTTGCCAGGTGTGATTGAATTGGAGTTTCCCTTGAAATTTTTACCAATTTCCTTATTTGGGTTTGTTTCATTACTATCCCAATTTTGAGAAGCACCCTTTTTGTCCCCATGCAGGGAAATTGGCAGTTGAGCTTCATCATTACATGCCTTATGACTCCCCTTCTCTTGAATTCCATCCACTAAGGGCTTAATAGATTTCATAGAACCAAGGTTTACTTTCTGATTTTCCATATCCATACCCTCAAAACTGCTCTCCATTTCAAAATCTATATCATGGCATGGAGATTAAGGGGATTCATCGCTTTCCCATGAGCCATCCACTGAATCTCCAGACCATGGATTAGATAAGTCTTTTGGAATTTCAACCACACCATTAGGAATGAAATTATCATGCATTGGGTTTCCCTCTTTCCGAGTAGCACTTTCAAAACCAGAACCCCCAGAGGTTTTTTTTCCAGTGACATTATTATTTTTCAAGGGGCCACTCATGGTGGGGGTTGATTAGATCAAGATTTTTTGCATCACCATTTGATGTGTTAGGTTTGTAGCTTCATTTCTTACCATATTTTTTTCCTTATCTTTGGATTGAATCTTTTGATTTTTTAATATTTTTCCAATCATAGGACAATTCCTCCTTGTGTTCCCTTCTCTCCTATAGAGATAATAGGCATTTAAGCCACCCAAAATTTGAAGACCACACAATGTGTCTCCATTTTCAAGTTTTAGGAGTAAGGAATCTGGTAAATCCACCCTTAGAAGGATGGAGACTAGAACCATAACATTTGCATGAGGTAGTGTGGAATTAGTGTTATCAACCTTTAAAACCTTTCCATATGGTTCGAGCAATAGAGGTACAAAATCCCATAACCTTGGTGTCACATTTTTTATGACCAACCACCTAGGGCTTGACATAGCCATAACTTCGTCATTTAGGGCCTTTGGTGACCATGCCACGACCTAGAAAATATTGTTTCCAATGTTCCAAAACTGTTTGTTTATGGTTTTACATTGCATCTCATGATTCCTAAGAAAAATCACATAAAGCCCCTTTTGTATCATTCTGCAATAAGAAAAATAAATCCCAAGCTTTTTTCCCCATACATTTCCTAGCCACTCGTCCATATATTTCTTCGCTTGGACCTTTTTTATATCCACAATGACCAATAAAACACAATGCTTTTCAATTTACAATCTTGTTCACACAAAGCATCTAAAAGCTTAACATTTGGAACAATGATGTCAATTTTATGGGGTCCAAGAGGGCACATACCTCTTCCATTTCCCCCATTCTCCTCGCACTCACCTTCTTGCATTAAGAATTCCATTCCAACAGGGAAGGTCACCTCTTTTCCAACCACTATGTCACATAAAGACTTTGGATGCAAATGAATCCCATCATCAGGGCCCAACTTATCCATGCCTCCATTGGGAGGGTTCGTATCCCCACTCATGCTTCTTGAGAATGGTCTCCTACTTCGCATGGGTGAGAGCAGGGAAACAACAATTCCACATTAACACCAATATACTTTTCCTTACACCACCACACAAGGGCTCGAGTGGAGGAGGACTGGGACTCCCCCACTCGCACGAGATGAAAGACCCTTCAAACCCTAACTTGCAAAGCCCTCATTCACCTAACATCCCTCCTCGTCCTTTTTTTTTGGGTTTTTAGATATAAATTTAGGTTTTTATTTATATTTTTTGAATTTGTAAATTGTGTTTCTTGCATTTCTATTACTTGTAATAAAAGAAACCCTCATTTGTAGAAATCAAATAGAAAACATGAAACGAAACCCTCACATGTTCAAATGAAACAAAAAAATCAACCTTAAATTGAGATCCAACATTGAAATCAACCTTAAATCGTAATCAAACAAAAAAAATTACCTTTCAAAACCAAAAAATTTTCTTTTGAAACCCTAAATTGAAATCAAACAAAAATATTTGCATTTGAAAACCAAGAAATTTGCAAGGTGTAATTCAAGCATTGCTTTACATGTTTTAAATTTGATTGCTTGAATTTGAAAATGAAAAATTTTCATTTTCATTGCTTTACATGTTTTAAATCTAATTACTTGAACATTTCAAAATGGAAAATAATCATTTGCATTGTCAATATGTTTTAAATTTGTATGCTTGAATATTTTAATTTATGGAAATTATATTTCATTTGCATATTAACAAACACTAGTCTCTAACATATTAGCATACATATAGTTTTCTATTGTAGTAATCCTTGAACCTCAGGTTTATGATTTGTGTTTAAAAAATTCACAAGGTTCACCTAAAATTTGATCAAATCAATCAATATGGAATCAAATCAATCAATATAGATTTTTGAAGATAAAATTTGAATTTGGACAAAAACCTTCCACCTTCTTAGCCAAAAATTGAACCATTTTGTCTATTGGCATATGCAAGGAATGTTTCAAAACCAAATCCAAATGGTAACATTATTGATCTAGAGTCAATCAAAAATTTACGAATGGTTTCCAATGACTTAAAATTAATCCATATCTACCATGAAACTGGAGTCCATTATTCTAAATAAATTCACAAGTTGAAGCTAAAAGAAAAATAATGAGAAAGAGTATGTGCAGGATCATGATGGGCCAAAAAGTGGCAATATTATGGGTATTTTGAGTGTATGTGGCTGATGAATTTTTTTAATTCAAAATTGATGAAACAGAAAGGGTTTTTAGAGGATATTCTCAACTTTCCACCAATATAAATTATGCTTTAATTTGAATTTAATAAATTATTATTATTTATTTTCTATTAGAATTACAACTAAAGTCATGATCGATAGGCTAAATGAAAAACATCTATAACTTTCAAACGGTATCACATTTTTTTAATCCGAAACATGCGTCACATTCTATGCTTCACATACTATAGGATTAAAAAAAAGAAAAATTAAATTTCATGAAGTTTTGACCAAGTTAAGGTGGTCAGACATTTGAGTTTTTATATTTTTTAAAAGTTGTAATAAAAATATCATAATTAATTATTTAGTTGGAAAAAAATTACAAAAAGATATGCATCACATCTAGACATGAGTCTTCTACTTATATATAAAATATTATAAAAAAATATTATCATTTTATTATGGTTAGGGTGGTCAGACAGACATCTACTTCTTATTTTTTCCCTGAAATTTAAGTACTACTGCATTGAAATTTCAAATTTTCACCAAATAGATTTTATTTATTTTTAAATAAACCTAGTAGTTTACAAAATACATTCAATTTTGTATAGATTCTATTCTTACATATTTTTGAAATAATATAGATAACTTATTCAAATTTTTACGTCAAGTTACCTAATACTGATTTTTCTAAATTTTTTGCCACTTAAGGGCCTATTTTTTCCATGATGATCCTGCACATACCTGAAAGAAACCCTTTGGGAGAAGGGAGATAGAGGATTGGATTATCTTAGGCTTGATTGATTTCATCCAAGTGTTATCTTAAGCAGATATAAAAGTAAAAATTAAATTAAAAAATATAGAGAAAATAAAAAGATTTTAAATAAAAGTTATAATTTATATGTCCATGAGTGTGTGTAATAAATATTTAACATATCTAAAAAAAATATTTAATCTATTTGAAATGAATTGTCTTACACCTCTTCTTATGATTATGGTGAGGTTAATTCAATCACTTTCTTCCCCATAAAGAAATACCTTTCTCCTTCTATAGGTGATTTCCTTGATCTATATAAAGTCAATCCAACTATAGTCATAGGTTATCTTTCCACTCCTTTTATGCATATAATTCTAAGATGATTAGGGAAGGAATATATGGTTTGATTAAAATCATGGCAAGATATTATTTTTAGAGCCACTCCTATACTTCTCTCTGTCACGGCTTCTCATATCGTGGAAATCATGGCAACTTGGAAAGTCGACTTCCTAAGAAAATAATAGATATTAAGAAGTGGTTTTTCAGAGATTCCAGATGCCATAAATTTTGACATTTAGGGATTGTAGAAAATAATTTTAAAGGATTTTCATGTGGGTTTGATCTCTAAAAAGGAGGCAACATCATTCCTGAGAAAGATGCCACTTGCAGGTCATGATATTTGCAAAAAATGGCTTGAAATTTTTGTTTTGAGCTCTTAGGAATTTTGTCAAACAGTTTGCTTGTAAACTATTTTATGCTGGTAAATGTTCTCTTGTTGTATTTTTGGTGTATATAATGATATCATGTGCATAAATGATTCTAATTGAAATATACCAATGAATGATATGTAGAGGAAGGATGCAATGCAATATATTTCTGATCATGAAGTGCAACTAATCAAATACATAGCTACATCAAGGTACATTTTTACAAACACTTAGTATGCATCCATACTCCAATAGTTTTTGCAATGATAAAGCTTAGTTCAGATTACAACCTAATAATGTTGATCACAAGCTTTGACGATGCAACTATGGCAGTGAGCTAATAAGTTCACTATTGCAGGCCTCAATAATAGAAATTACAATAATATTATTAATACAAGAGTAGACTCCGATGCAAGGTAACTACAATTATGGTATAGCTATAATAGAAATGCAATTACAATGTGCTTTGGGATGACATCAATACTCTAAAACTTTAAATGCAACTACATATGCAATATTTATACAATGAACTAAAGAACTTGAATGCTTGAAGATGACAGCAGTTGCAACACTTGAATAAGAGTCCAATATTTTTTTTCAAAAGAGCAAATACAAATACGTTTCATCCCAGGAAGACTTAGTTTCTCATGTTTTAGCTCCCAATGTCCACGTATTACCTTGAGCAAAGCTGGCACCCCTATGAACATCCACACTTCTTCTTCTTAATGTCACACATTAACACCTAGAAGTCAAACGACTTTCCTACAACCTATTGATAGTTGCATTCCAAATTACAAATATCATGACCTGCAAGTGATGTCTTTCTTAGGAAAGATGTCGCCTCCTTTCTAGAGATCAAACCCACTCGAAAATACTTCAAACTAATATACTACAATCCCTGAATGTCAGAAGTGGTGGTGACTGGAATCTCTGAAAAACCATGACTTCTTAATAGCTATTATTTTCTCAGGAAGTTGACTTTCCAAGTTTCCATGATTTCCATGATATGAGAAGCTGCGACAGAGAGAAGTATAGGAGCAACTCTAAAAATAATAACTTGCCACAATTTTAATCAAACCATATGTATGTTATCGACTTATATTCAAAACTTCATAATCGGCCAATGAAGGAAATAATATTTTCGACCATGTTTATTTACTTTTCCAAACATTTCTTCAAGGTTACTTTTGCCCCGCAAAATATAATTATTTTCTCCAATATTCAACCAAAAGATCACTTTTTCTTTTTTTCCAAATATTTTTGAAAGGTATCACTTTTTCCCCTTTTAAATATTACTCAGAAATAATTACTGAAAATATTCTGAATAATAAACTTTATTCTGAAAATGTAAAATATCAGCAGAATAATAAAATGCAATAATAAACCAGCTATTGCATGAATAGAATTTCATAAACAGGGTTGCAATAATACATCAGCTATTGCAAATCCTCAATATTTAGCTTTTCAAACAAGCTGGATACAATCGATAATCTCCAAATTTGGTCAAAGACCATTAAATTTGCAATGAAGCACCTGCAAAAACTTTGGATGGATTCCTCCACAATCTCTAGCTAGGGTTGATCTTTCACAACCAAAACCGGTACCCTAGAGTCTTCAAACCCTTGAGCAATGCAAGCCTCAACTCTTACCATGCGGGTATGGAAAACATAATCAACTCAAGACATCTTGAAAATGGCTTGCATTGAGCTCCTTATAAGGAATTCTCACCCAACTTCAAGAAGCTTCTAGAAATAATATTATTTTATTCCTTTAATTGACTGTATGATTTCTTATTTTATTTAGTCACTTTATTAAATAAATTAAATATAAAGTCATCCTTTTGATATTAATTTATTGGATTAACTTTATAAATAATTAATTTAATACCTCCACTTTATTTTAATTAAAATAGCCAATCAAGTTATCCTTATGAAATATCATTATTTTAGAGAACTTAACCAATTAAAATAATTAAATCAATATACCTTCAGTTTGGGTACATCACAAATTACCAATACTAATCTAGGATTCGATAACCAAATTTTAAGATCTAGCTCCAACAACTTGTCAAGACAAATTTTCATTTTCTCTAAATATACACATTTCTATAAATTCAAGGGTAGACCATAGAGACTATCCTAAATTTTTAAAAGTGGGCTAATTTATAGTTGTGTGCTTAATTCCTCAATCATAGAAGTTATCTAAGGAAATAGATAATCTATTCTTAAATTCAAAAACATTCATAAACTAATGTTCTTGCATATGTGATGAATCAAAAATGTTGACCTCCTTAAGCCATCCTATTACCCTAAACTCTAAACCGATGTCTTAAGGGGTCCTAATATGACATGTCTTAAGGGGATCAAAGAAGTTATCAAAGTTTGGTGAAGTTTCCCAAGGCAACCAAATTTAACAATAATATACATTCAATGTTTAGTTATTAAACTATAGCCTAGATCCTTCCCACCTTCCTCTTGTTAGGGGTGTTAAGGCCTCAAACATTTCATGATAGGCTTCCCATGGAAGGGGCAGATGAAGACTTCAAATGATAAGATCGTGCAAGATTATAATATGAATGATATTTCATGAGAGGTTGGTCAATTGAAAAAAGAGCTATCTCAATCAACTGTTCCACAAGAAAATGTTATTCTATGAAGAAAAAATGATTTTCTAAATGATTCAATGTCAATGCATAGTATAGGTATAATTCAAAGGCTCTATGCATATTTTATATTCCTTCATAAACACTACATTTTTCACTAACTTGTAAGTCCATTATTCCAAGGGCCACCCAAGCTTCAACATTTTCAGGTTCTAGCAAGTCCATTATTTGGAAGGAACTCATTTTGAAAGCCTTTTATATTTCAAAATGCTTGATTAACATTGTAGTTATATCATGAGTATCTCAACTAATAAGAGTTTTATAGAACATTTCAACCTTTTGATAACCCTTTAAAATATTAACTTATAGTAAACACATAGAGTTGAGAAAGATAGTGCTTCATGATTTACTGGGTATGTGCAAGATCATCATGGAAAAAATAGGCCCTTAAGTGGCAAAAAATTCAGAAAAATTAGTGTTAGGCAACTTGACGTAAAAAATTGAATAAGTTATCTATATTATTTCAAAATAATGTAAGAATAGAATCTGTAGAAAATTGAATGTAGTTTCTAAACTACTAGGTTTATTTAAAAATAAATAAAATCTATTTGGTGAAAATTTGAAATTTCAATGAGTACTTAAATTTCAGGGAAAAATAAGAAGTAGGTGTCAGACCACCCTAATCATAATAAAATGATAATATTTTTATAAGATTTAATATATAAGTAGATGACTCATGTCGGATGTGATGCATATTTTTTGTAATTTTTTCCAAGTAAATAATTAATTATGAATTTTTATTACAACTTTTAAAAATATAAAAATGTCCGACCACCTTAACTTGGTCAAAAATTCATGAAATTAATTTTATTATTTTTAATCCATATTATGTGAAGCATAGAATGTGATGCATGTTTCAGATTCAAAAAATGTGATATCGTTTGAAAGTTATAGATGTTTTCAATCACCTATCGAGGACTTTAGTTGTAATTCTAATAGAAAATGAATAATAATTATTTATTAAATTAAAAAGTATAATTTATATTGATGGAAATTTGAGAATCTCCTTTAAAAACCCTTTTCGTTTCATCAATTTTGGGTTAAAAAGTCGCCACATACCCTACAAATACCCATAATATTGCCACTTTTTGGCCCATCATGATCCTGCACATACCCTACTATGTATTTAGTATGACATTGATGTAAAAAAAAATAGCTAAAGCTAGAAGCACTCTCTTGAACTTCACCAAATATTATTCCCTTAAGTCATCAAATGTTTTGTCATAGGACCTTACTTCATAGATCCCCTTGGGACATTCTATTACCCTAAACCCTAAAGACATCATTTAAATTCCTAGGACCTTAATTCATAGATCCCCTAAAGCCATCCCATTACCCTAAACCCTAAACTCTAAACCCTAAACCCTAAAGCCATCATTTTTTCCTATGACCTTAATGAAATTTGGTTTCCTTGGGAAACTTCACCAAATTTTATTCCCTTAAGCCATGCCATTTTGTCCTAAGACCTTAATTCATAGTTCCCCTTAAGCCATCCTATGAGGACCCCTTAAGCCATCATAATTTCTCCTAATTTTTAATGTAATTTTTTATGAGATCTCACATCACATTAACAATTATTTGGTTTTTCATTTGTAACATACCTTAGACATAAATGAGCCTTACACATTTTTTCATGTGTATTCAATTAGGTCATTTATATTGAATGGTTTAAGGGGATTATTAAACATGTACCTCACATTTTGAAATTACAAATTTAATGTAGGTTCACTTATATCTAGATCATGGATCAATTCAATATTGATGATATCTGTAATCCACCTCCATGCCAAGATCCCTCCATATCCACCCCCTCCACCTCCACCTCCACCTCCACCTCCACTCACTACACCTCATAACCCCCACCTCCACCACATACATCAGATGGTCCTCGCTTGCGAGCATGGATCGATGTGAATGTTAGATCCATTCAAGATCAAATTAGCGCTATTCAAAATGAAGAATGTATTCCACCACCTTTGAGGCATTTTTCATCTATGATGTAAATTATTGTTGATGTCATTAGGTCCATCAATGTGGACTTATACGAGCATTAATGATGGCTAGAGGAGAGGAGACAATCCTATTCTAAAAGGAAAACATGAAGAAATGTAGTAGAGAGCCGCTTGACACTTTATTGAGACAATGATCTTAATGAATTTTATTGAATTTTACAATTCATACCAACAGTGATCAAATTTTTGTAAAGAATTTGGTTGGATGGATAATTTTAGTGTTGAATTTATGAATGTAATAGTATAATGAGCAGACAAAAAATTTAGTAAGAAATATTAAATAATCTATTAATTAATATCGTATTGAATTTTTAATTGGTGTTTTCTTTAATTCTAATTTTTAGAAGTACATATCTATGATGGCTTACATTCACACATTTTGAATTTTTTTCAAATTGTTTTGATATACTTAGTTTGTGATACTTAGAATTATTTTGATATACATAGTTTGTTTTGAATTTATTTGGCTTCAATATTGATGATAACATGATCATCAACATAAAAAACTACTATCAAAATGTTATCATAATTAATTTTTATATAGATATTTGAATCAGAACAACTCCTTACTTTATATATTTAACTTGTTGCATATATTTAAATATGGTTTAAAAGGGGATTTTAAGAAAATGGTTTAAGGGGATTAAACCCTAAACCCTAAAGCCATCATTTTTTCCAAGGACATTTAAGCCATATATCCCCTTAAAACTATACCTAGGACCCCTTAAAAGCCATCATATATTATTAATTACATCCTTGAAATGTACATTTTAAAAAATAATATATATTCAACTTCATGAAATTTTGTTGCCTTGGGAAACTTCACCAAATTTTACCCCCTTAATCCATAATTTTGTCCTAGGACCTTCATTCATAGATCCCCTTAAGCCATCCTATTACAACCCCTTAATCCATCATAATTTCTCCTAGTTTAATGTAATTTTTAATGATATTTCACATAACATTAACAATTATTTGTTTTTTCATTTGTAATATGCCTTAGACATAAATGAGTCTTAGGGATTTTTTAATTTGTATTCAATTAGGTCATTTATATTGAATGTTTTAAGGAGATTTTAAGAAAATGGTTTAAAGAGATTAAACCTTAAATCCTAAACCCTAAATTCTATAGTCATCATTTTTTTCTAGGACAATTAAGCCATAGATCACTTTAAAACTAGATACTTAGGACCCATTTTAAGCCACCATATGTTATTAATTAGGTCTCCTAAATGTAAATTTTAAAAAATAGTATATTCTTAACTTAATGAAATTTGGTTTCCTTGGGTAACTTCACCAAATTTTATCCCCTTAACCCATCAATAACTCCCAGGACCTTAATTCATAGATCCCCTTAAATAGATGTATTACGACCTCTTAAGCCATCCTAATTTCTCCTAATAAATTGATGTAATTTTTAATGAGATTTCACATCACATTAACAATTATCTATTTTTTCATTTACATGCCATAGACATAAATGAGCTTTTTGTGAATTTTTTAAGTTTATTTTTTAGTATGTACATGTATTAAAATTACATAGTTCTAGATCTTAAATTTTTAAATTTCTATGTATACATGGTAAAGTTGTATTATGTATGCATGCATTGTACATCCTATTTTTTATTTTAAACATGTATCTTAAATTTTGAAATTTGTATGTACATGCTCAAGTTGAATCAATGTATGTATGTTTATGTATATGTATGTATCCTATTTAAACAAATTTGCATGTAAGTTTAAAATTTAACTATTTCTTATAATTTTGTACTTATTTGTTAATTTTGTATAATTTAATGTAGGTTCACTTATATATATCATGGATCAATTCAATATTCATGATATCCTTAATCCACCTCATTAGCAACCTCCACCTTCACCCCCTCCACCTCATAACATCCCACCTCCACCACCTCTAGGATTCGATGAGGCTCGCTTGTGATCATGGATAAGTGACAATGTTGTATCCATTCAAAATCAAATCAATGTTATTCAAAATGAAGCATTGAGTCCACCAAATGTGAGGTGTTTTGCATCTACGATATAAAATGCTATTTATGCCATGAAGTCAATTGATGTGGACTTAGATAGGCATCGAGGATGGCAAGAGGATATGAGACAATTTTATTCAAATGGTCTCCCCTATAAAAAAATTTTGGACCTGAAAATAACAAAATCCCATCTTGCACCTTTTTTTGTCGACCCTGTCACTAACCTACCCATTCTTGCAAATAAACCTAAAATATCAATGAGGTGGTGCATACATCCACAAATGACTACACATTTTTGGAAGCGATGGTGCATGGTATTTGACCATCCACCACAAGCTAATTTAGAGGTCCCTTTATACTTTTTGAGGAAAATATATGCAAAGTTTGTTTTGGGGAAAAAGCCCTATTATTTTGATTTTAAATCATTTTAGGTTGTTGGTGGCAGCAAGCCACAACAAAGATTAGGGGCACAGGTTGATCCCCAATTCCCTGTGCATTCCCAACCTCTTGTAGGTCCTCCTACTCCTTCCATTCCTATATCTATGCATCGTCGTGTGATGGTGTCTGCATTAGGATCTTTGAGTACACTCGTAGGCAACCCTAATGAGCATACTTCTATGATGGTGGTTGGGGAGCCTAGAGACTGCGACATGATAAAGGATAATTCTATGGAGTTGGTCCTAGTACCACTCCATGAGTGTCAACACCCCATGTATGTACCAGTTTCCATCAGGTATGCTATGGACTTGATCAAGCTACACCTAGTTCAGGTGGACATGAGGATTTTGGTGGATAATCTGGTCACATCAATTCATATGTTGATTTTCTTACTGTAGAGCATCACCTTGTAGATCATGTGACACAGGTATAAATATGCATGTACATGTTGAATTTATAAGAATTTTTTAAGCACACATGTTTTTAATGAACATATATATCAAAAAAAATTACAATGTTTTAGCAATCAAATTATTTAGTGTAGATGACACTAGCCATAGGGGAATCATCAGCTTCTCGATTTTATATGTCGACACCAGTGCAAGTCGACAACCCTTATGGGGTATTTTTATTTCAATTTTTTAAATAATATGAATTTTTCTTTTAACTTGACTTTTTAATTTGTAATTCAATCATGGACATTTGTTTGAAATATTTATGTTGGTTTAATGGAGTCAATCGAATTCAACGTTGGTTCCACCTGAGGGGTTGTCGAGTGCTCATCCATTATCAAGTGTCTTGCATCAGGTGCAGGTACATGTATATTTTAAATTATTTAAAGTTACTATACTTACAATTTTGTATTTTAAATTCACTATATATCAAACGTGCATGTACTAGTAAATATTATAAGTGTTATGTCTATGTATGTAGGTTGACACGACAATGAGAATGGGGATCAGACACACATTTGATGTGGCGGCAACTCAGGAGACATCTGACTTTCAAGTTGTTTAAAAAAATTCTACACAATGTGTGCACACTTGAATATATATATTTTAACCTAATTCAAGTACAAATGTGCTTTAAATTTGACCTTAAGTAGGACTTTGTTAGTGCCACTTTCTGCCTTGATGTGTTCACACCACCTCAACCAAGACATGCAGAGCAGCCTCATATGGTAATTTAAATTTTTTATTATATTTAAAGTTAATTAAAAATTATACATTGTGAATAACTTCAATTATATTTAAAATTGAATATATATATATACATATATATGCTCATACATGTTAAATTCTTTTTATTTTATAGCATGGGACATGTCCTATAGCTGAGCATGTAAAGATAGGTGTTGGAACAAAGGATGCACAACAACCTCTTACACTACAATTTAAATATGATAAATTATAAATTAAATTGAATTAATCATTTTTAATCGTCTTACATCTAATTTCAACTTTCTTTCTCTTGTATGTAGATTGATTTAGAGCATGTACAGATAGGTCCATGTGCACCAAAGCATGCAAATTAGCCTCACATGATAATTTAATTTTATGATAAATTATAAATTAAATTGTCATTAAATAATTTTTAATCGTCTTACATCTAATTTCATCTTTCTTTCTCTTGTACAAAGTGATTTTGTAGTACCCCTCTGATTTGCTTATGTTTTTAGACAATGCTTTTACTTTGATAGATCATGATGCTATGTTGTTGTTATTTGATCACTGACATTGGGGCGATGATGGTTTTATATTGTGATGTAATGGTACACCTTATGGATGATTATTATTTATGACATGCTTTCTAGTTAGCATAGTTGTTTATTTGCATTGATATTGATATATGATCATCTGTAGTTAATTGATGTTCTAGTTTCATCAGTTTGATGTAACACTATATTGGTGAAGGGAACGAGATTGCATCACTCGCTTGCGAGCGCCCTGCAATTCCGTGATTTTCACTTCATGGTGTGATTGTTTATAATCTATATACATGTACGACATATGTTTTGATTATAGGATTGCAGGTATAGGACATCCAATCCACCTAGATTTATAGGTTTGAGCGTGTCCATTTCCCAATGGTATAGTTGATTGGGACATAGTAACAAGTTTTACTTGTCAAACCACAACCCTAGCCACAATGTGTTGTCAGTCCTTGTTCGGTACACTTTGTTGTTACGTTGTCCATGTTTTCCTTGTTGTTTATTTATTTTTTTATGCTAATTAATGTTTTTAATGATTTTTAGTGATATTTAGTTAATTTTAATTAATGTTGTTAAAAGCTTTGTATTTAATCTAATTAATTAAATTAAATTTATTTTGTAAAGTAATTTAATCCTTGTGATTAAATATATTTTATAAAGTAATTAAATTAATTAGATTAAATTTATTTAGAAATTAATTTGTGAAGTTTGAATTATAAAATGCATAAATATTGAAAGAGGAAATATCTAAGAGTTGGTTGAATTTTTTTTTTTTTTGACATGTGTGTTAGAAAATTTATTAAACACTCTTGTTGAAAATTTATTCTCGGAGAGAATTTTTGGCAATAATTGGAAGAGGTAAGAGGTTACTTCATGAGAATGGAAAATATATTTTGGGGAAGTTGTTAAAAAAATTGAAAAGGAAGTTCTCAAGAAGTTTCTGGGCTCTGGTTTTTGGTTTTCTTCTTTTGGAATAGTGAATTCTTGGAGGAAGCTTTGCCAAACTTGGAATCTATAGGTGAAGCTTTACATCAAACATCACTTCCTCAAGCTTCCGGATAAAGGTTTTTTTAATAATTATTATTGTTTTGTTATTCTCTTACAAATTAGAAAGATTGTCTGTACAAAAAGAACTTGTTTTTTGTAAAGAAGCTTTAATTTATTTTATAGATTGAAAAGTTTTCTGTGTTTGGAAAATTTGCTGTGTAAATTTTTAGTGATTTTGTAGAAAAGTTTATAGTGAAATTAGAGAGCCTCTGTAGAAAATTATTTTAAACAATAGAAAACCCCAGAGGAAAACAATAGAGAAATTTATAAGTCTCTGTAAGAATGGACTCAAAAATCTTCCTCTTAAAAAAGAATTGGGGAAAACCTTATTTATATTGGAAAGATCTTCTTGTAGAAGAATATCATTTAAATTTGTTTTCCCAATTAGTTTTATTTAACTAGGAAATAGAAAACCTTTGTAAAATTTTGTAAAAGAATTTGATAAAAAATTTCCCTTATAAACAATGGTATTTAATTTAGTTTTAGATATAATATATATATATATGCATGACTATGTTAAAAGTTCCTATAGAAATTATTTTAAAATTAATACAAAAAAAAAATCAGTATGAAGAAATCGTACGATGATTTTTTTTGGATCGTAGAGTTTTTATTTAAAGAAATAAAATTGAAAGAATATTGTGGGGCAGGCTGTGGTTGTCTCCATAGCTGCCGCTCCCAAAGGGAGGTAGACTATGGAGACAGTCTAGCACTATCCTCCACAGGCCCATTCCCATCTATGGGTGTCAGCACTGTATATAGGCCGACAGCGCAACCTATATAATTTTCGTCCATACTTTTAATATATTTCACTTTTCGATTTTTAATATTTGTTTTTAGATTTTTAAAATATAATATATATATTATGTATATATATATGTATATAAATATATATATTAATTTATATATTATATATATCTATATAGATGTGTGTATATATATATATTTAAATATATATTTGTTATTGTTTGAAAATTTGTAATTTATTTTTAAATAATTAAATTATATATATATATATATATATGTATTTTTCAATAGATGCATGCAAATGCATGAAATAGTTAATTTTTAAATGATATAATTTAAAAGAGGAAATTGATTTTAAAATAGTTGTAATTGGGAAATTGATTTGAATAATTAGATTTAATTTATTTATTATTTGTAAATGATATTGCTTTAAGTTAGATTAATTTAAGCAATGTATTATTGTTTTCAAAATTGGATTTAGAAAATCCTAATGGTAGATTCATATCTTGCTTGAATTTACCTATTTAAATTGTGATTTCTTCTATTTACTTTTTGGGGAAAATTGGATCACTGTACTTGTAAGTCTTCTAGATGTTATTTTATGAAGGGGGGTTGTTTGAATTGTAGTTCAACCCTTTATTTACCTTGAGTTTATCACCCAATTACTATGAACGGGGATGTGTTGTCTCTTGCTTTATGGTTGGATATTTATTATCGGTGTGCACTGTGTTTACCCTTGGGTTATGGATTAGTTCCTTGTGTTGTCAGTAGGGGAGTGACGCTCACTGGGAGCCGACACACAAAGTGGTGCTAGGGTAACCCATAGAAAATTATGTGTGACACTCCTCTTATGACAACAATATGTATTGTGCAATTGATGTACTTGATTCTTTTACTCTGGAAACAAAGTAACCATTATGTTATGTATTGTACTTGTGTAGTTAGTCTTCTCATGTGTTGCATGTGTCTATAGGTTGTTGGTTTTTCCTAGGAAGTCCTTTTACTATCTCCTAGCATGGGGGGTGGGCCTTCGGGTACCACTTGGTTGGGTGGAATGTGCACCTTACACTGTTGGGTTCCCATTTCATGTTCATGATGGCAGGATCTTCCAAATTGGAGAGCTCGTGTGTACCAGTTGTTCTGTACTATTCCTTATGTTGTTCTTTTGTATCAGATGGATACTTTTTCTATGTATTACTCCTCATTTGTATTTGAGGGGGAATCTTGTAACATTGTAATTGTAACATTAATGTATGAACTTCCTCATTTTAGAAATGAGCTTTGTAATTGTTTTATGGAATGAATGTAATCTTTAAATCATTCTTAATGTACTTTGTAACTTATGAGATGAATTAAATGCTTTGGATGTATGTTATTTATTTCATGAGTAATAATTATATGCTATGGTTAGTTTACTTTTGTATTTTGGGATTGGAATGTAAGCATTGTTGTGTACCTTAGAGTATGTATGCATTAAGTGTAGTTTACTTTACACGTTAATATTACACCTTTTAAAAAAAAAATTGTTACGTTTACGTTGTGTTTGCATTATCCATTAGGGTTACGTGGTGGGGCATTACAAATGGTATAAGAGCCCAAGTTCTAACACTGTGAACTCTAGTTTCACATGATCCTATTAGGATATCCTTGTTGTTTGTACTTTTTTGTGTGTATTTCTTTCTTTGTTTTCCTTCACTATACTAAGTGATTTATGTTTAAATAGGGAAACTAAGTTGACCCTAGAGGTAGATAAGAGACGTTCATCTTCTCTCCTTCTATTCTTCCTATTATAGATGACTAAATAGTTGATAATTATGTTAGAAATCAATATGGGATGCTCCATTTTAAGTATGTTAGTATGTATTTATGACATGGAGTGGTGTGAAGGTTTAACCACTCTCTTCTATAAAAGATAAATGCTTTTCTATTCTGAATAATGAATTATGGATTTGCATTGGGTGTATTACAAGAAAATCTAATGATGAGTTATGGATATATGTGATGATATGAATCACATGAATTATGGAAGTAAATAAGCTTATGGAATTGTGTATGTAATTATATTCCCCCTGAAAATGTGAGAAACCAATAACTGTGTATTGGTTGAGTGTTGTGAATACCCTATACTTGCTTTGGGTGCCATGGGATGGTGATATTGTGTACCCATCCATGAGAAATATGTTGTATTTGGTGTGAGATTAACCATACCATTTTGTGTGTTTATAGGTTTGTTACCTGATTGAGGGCCAACCCACGTTTGGTTGAAAATCTATATATGTAAGAGTAGCCAAAAGATAGTTTCACAGATTCTTTTCTTTTGGTTCTCTAGTCCCTCAATCTGTGAAGGGGTAGTAGCAGCCACAAAGTTCCTTGGGCATAGTGTGCAGCGTGCGCATATTGTGACGCAAAGCAATCTTAGCTCAACCGATCTCGAGGAAACATACCCACTACTTTCCCTTATGATGGATCAGGGTACTTGATCCATATGTGCTAGCCTAATCCCCACAGTTTCGAGTTCAACAATAGCATTGATTTGTTAATTTATGCCTAGTTGTTCATAAGGATGTTGTGCTAGCATTAGCGAGTCTACCTCATCCGTATGAGAGGTGAAGCTTGAGTAGCCCCATATTGATTTACTTATATATGTATTGTATATACCATATCTGCACATGTTCCAACATGATGCAAGGGATATGATGTCACACCCCACTAATGTTCTGACATAGTGTTGGTGATGATGATATCCTACTTGTGTGATGAGTGTAATGGGGCCTCACAGACTTGTAGAGGAATACCCATGGTTGCTTTGATAGTGTTTGGGTTAGTTAGCATAAGGGTATGTCCTAGCCATGTATACCTTTGGCTACAGTGAGTACCTGTGTGTGCCTTCTCCATGAGGTATCGCTATGCGGGGTGTGTTCTACGTATGCCTACTTCCATAGATCCATAGACACATTTCCATGCAGCATACGACCAGTGCATTCCTTCTCCGACTGGTGTATCACCATGTCACGTGACGATGCGAGGCAGGGTGTTTCCGAGGAGTACACTCTATGACATGTGGATGGCGTGCTCACTCCGCACCACATGTGGGCTACTATTATAGCTGGATGATGTTTCCTCCTTCCTTGTTTGGTGGCTAGTATCTAGTCACACAATGTTGTATAGTGCAATTTTGAAGATTATGTAATTTATTTATAGTTATTGATGATTTTCTGTTGATTGTAAAGGATGACACCTTGTTTATATTTGATTTTGATGGTTTAGCCACACCTTGTTATCTTATTTACTCGTAGACCTCATGGTTACATTTGATTTAGTGTTGACATTGCGTGCATTTCTTGCTTTATTGCTGAAATTGAATCTTATTTGATGTTTATTTATGAATTTGGTGGCTAAACTAGTTTATCCTTATTGTTTTTGAGGTCGGTCATATGTCGTATTGTGAATCCTCTCCAAGGACATATGAGGTGGACTTGATGAGTGTATACGAGGAAGCAGATGCAAGGAACCTTGAGGATGGGGGTATGTGAGGCTGTTATACAGCTAGGACCCATTACCCACCTATGTGTGATGACTATCTCTTGGAGGTTAACCACCTATGTGTGATGACTATCTCTTGGAGGTTAACCACCTTATACAACAAGAGATAGGTCATTGTGGTCTTTCTTGGATGGTCTCACCATGTATGTGTAGCCTAACACCATCAAGCCACTCAGTGTGAGGTATGGATTATGTGAGATGGATATTAGCTCTTGGCTCATGGATTATATATCATGGATTAGTATGCTACTTTTTGGTGTCCAGATGGACCCTTGTGTAGCCTTGTGTTGTGATTTTTGGTGATGTGAGTTTGTGTGTATGTGAAGAATGTATGTTATTCATGGGTATAGTACTTAGATTCTTGAGATTTTTTTCCTTTCCCTTCTATTGTTCTCGCCTAATATTTGAGACTTGTTCTACGGTGTTGTTGTGTAGGATGATGCCTAGAGTTCATGGTCTTGATAGGGGTCATTGTAGAGGTTAGGGAAGTGATCGTGGGGTTAGTTGTCAGAACACTCCTTTTTTGAGTTCCCATGAGGATGATCATGAGGTACACCTGGACCCTCAGTTATGTCCCTTTCTTGAGGAAACTCTTAAACGGCTTGACCCAAGATAGGAGAGAAACCAACAGATGGTTAGGGGAAGAGAAAGGTTCCCTAGGAGAAGAGGTGTTTCAGCTGTAGCAGGACATATGATGAACCTCTTTAGGGAACATTCTCTTACCTTTCATGGTCTTATTGGTGGTTTGGAGGATGAGACTTGGATGATTGGTGTTCAGATTGGTGGTCATCTTTCATCTAGGAGAATCCATAGTTGGTTGTGAGCCCAACTTAATCGACTTGACCTATCAAATCAGAGCACTCAAACCATAGTTAGTAGGGGTTAGTTCCAGCAAATTAGTGCACCCCATCAAGGCAAAGGAAATGGAAGAAATGTAGGATGTTTCTCTTGTGGCCAACAGGGCCACATAGCTAGACAATGTCCTTAGAGAAGCACACCTGAATTTAGTCAGAGAGCGGCAATCACAGTGCCAATAGGGGATGATGTGGGCAGGTTACACATAGCAACTGTAGTAGTTGATGATCGTCAAGTAGAGCATCAGGGCATAGATATGGAGACTATAGGTAGAAGACAAGTAGATGGCTTTGGAGCCCATGGTCATCTCATAGCACAATAGACTCACCCTCAAGGGTCAAGATATTGAGTAGGTTAGGGTCCAGCAAGATCTGAGAGATGATATTTCGGCTTCTTGAGAGGATGCGACTAGAATGAGGGAGCTTTATCCCTATTTATTCACAGGCTTCTAGGAGTAAGCCTGATCATAGGGGGGAGGATGTAGTACCCCTCCGATTTTCTTATGTTTTCAGACAATTCCTTTACTTTGATAGATCATGATGCTATGTTGTTGTTATTTGATTGCTGACATTGGGGTGATGATTGTTTTATATTGTGATGTAATGGTACACCTTATGGATGATTATTTTTTATGACATGCTTTCTAATTAGCATAGTTGTTTATTTTTGTTGATATTGATATATGATCATCTATATTTAATTGATGTTTTAGTTTTGTCAGTTTGATGTGACACTATATTGGTGAAGGGAACAAGATTGTATCACTCACTTGTGAGCGCCATGTGATTCCATGATTTTCTCTTCATATTGTGATTGTTTATAATCTATATACATGTACGACATATGTTTTGATTGTAGGATTGCAAGTACAAGACATAGGCTCCACCTGGATTTATAGGTTTGAGTGTGTCCATTGCCCAACAGTATAGTTGATTGGGAGATAGTAATAGGTTTTCCTTGTCAAACCACAACCATAGCCACAGTGTGGCACCAGTCCTTGTTCGGTACACTTTTTTGTTATGTTGTCCATGTTTTCCTTGTTGTTTATTTATTTTTTGCAAGGTATGTTTTGTGAGAAATTAATGCTAATTAATGTTTTTAATGATTTTTAGTGATATTTAGTTAATTTTAATTAATGTTTTTGATAAGGAGAAAAACAGGGTTTGAATGGACCCGAAACCATATACAACAAGTTTTGAAAGGACCCGAAACCATTAGGTTTTGAAGGGACCCAAAACCCAAACAAGGATGGTCAAGCTTTCTAAAGAGAAGTCAATAAAGCCCTACAGCAAAACAAAGACAAACCAGCAACCAAAACTATCCCAACACAGAAGCAAGATCTTACTTGGGTCTAGAACCCATTGGTTTTGATGGGACCAACAACCCAAAACAACCAGGTTTTGGCATGGACCTTAAACCCAAGAGAGAAGCCTACAACAACCAGGCCATAGCAAGCCAGTCACTCAAGTAGATTGGTCTCTCCAAACCATTGGTAGAGACAACTAAGTCAATTTTTTGCAGAAGTAGAGCCCCAAAAGTAGACAAAACCTTGCCCAGCAACAAACCCTCTCCCCCTCTATAGGAGAGGTCATCACATTGTTAGAAGCTTTGTATTTAATTTAATTAATTAAATTTAATTTATTTTGTAAAGTAATGTAATCCTTGTGATTAAATTTATTTTAAAAAGTAATTAAATTAATTAGATTAAATCTATTTAGAAATTAATTTATGAAGTTTGAATTATAAAATGCATAAATATTGAAAGAGGAAATATGTAAGAGTTGGTTGAAAGATATTTTATTTTTGACATGTGTGTTAGAAAATTTATTAAACACTCTTGTTGAAAATTTATTCTTAGAGAGAATTTTTGGCAATAACTGGAAGAGGTAAGAGGTTAGTTCATAGGAATGGAAAATATAGTTTGGAGAAGTTGTTAAAACAATTGAAAAGGAAGTTCTCTGCAAGGGTATGTGCAGGATCATGATGGGCCAAAAAGTGGCAATATGATGGGTATGTGTAGGGTATGTGGTTGATGACTTTTTTTTACCCAAAATTTATGAAACGAAAATAGTTTTTAAAGGATATTCTCAACTTTCCACCAATATAAATTATTCTCTACTTTGAATTTAATAAATAATTATTATTCATTTTCTATTTGAATTACGACTAAAGTCCCGATTGATAGGTTGATTGAAAAATATATATAGCTTCCAAACGATATCACAGTTTTTGAATTTGAAACATGTGTCACATTCCATGCTTCGCAAAATATAGGATTAAAAAAAGAAAAAATGAATTTCATAAAATTTTGACCAAGTTAATGTGGTCAGACACACGATTTTTAATATTTTTTAAGAGTTGTAATAAAAAAATCATAATTAATTATTTACTTGGAAAAAAATTACAAAAAAATATGCATCACATCGAGACATGAGTCCTCTACTTATATCTAAAATATTATAAAAAAATATTATCATTTTATTGTGGTTAGGGTTGTCAGACAGACACCTACTTATTTTTTCCCTGAAATTTAAATACTACTGCATTGAAATTTCAAATTTTCACCAAATATATTTTTTCTTTTAAAATAAACCAATAGTTTAGAAACTACATTCAATTTTCTATATATTCTATTCTTACATATTTTTGAAATAATATAGATAACTTATTCAATTTTTTACGTCAAGTTGCCAAACTCTGATTTTTTCTGAATTTTTTGCCACTTAAGGGCCTATTTTTTCCATGATGATCCTACACATCCCTGAAATTTTTTGGGCTCTGGTTTTTGGTTTTCTTCTTTTGGAATAGTGAATTCTTGGAGGAAGCTTTGGAAAACTTGGAATCTACAAGCGAAGCTTTACATCAAACATCACTTCCTCAAGCTTCTAGATAAAGGTTCTTTTAATTATTATTATTGTTTTGTTATTGTTCTACAAATTTGTATAGAAATTGTTTTTTGTGAAGAAGCTTTAATTTATTTTATCTAGATTTAAAAGCTTTATGTGTTTGGAAAATTTTCCATGTAAATTTTTAGTGATTCTGTAGAAAAGTTTATACTGAAATTAGAGAGCCTCTATAGAAAATTATTTTAAACAATAGAAAACCCCAGAGGAAAACAATAGAGAAATTTATAAGTCTTTGTAAGAATGGACTCAAAAATCTTCCTATTAAAATTTTTTTATGGAAAATCTTATTTATATTGGAAAGATCTTTGTATAGAAGAATATCATTTAAATTTTTTCTCCTAATTAGTTTTATTTAACTTGGAAATAGAAAACCTCTATAAAATTTTGTAAATATTTTTTGTAAAGGAATTTGATAAAAAAATTCCCTTCTAAACAATGGTATTTGATTTAGTTTTACATATATATATATATATGCCTGACTGTGTTAAAAGTTTCTGTAGAAATTATTTTAAAATTAATATAAAAAAAATCAGTATGAAGAAATCGTATGGTGATTTATTTTGGATCGTAGAGCTTTTATTTAAAAAAAAAATTGAAAGAATATTGTGGGGGAGGTTGTGGTTGTCCCCACAGCCACCGCCCCCAAAGGGAGGCAAACTATGGAGATAGTCCAACACTGTCCTCCACATGCCCCTACCCATCTATGGGTGTCGACACTGTATACAGGCCGGCATCGTAGCCTATATAATTTTTGTCCATACTTTTAATATATTTTGCTTTTCAATTTTTAATATTTGTTTTTAAATTTTTAAAATATAATATATATATATATGTATATAAATATATATTAATTTATATATTGTATATATGTATATATATATATATTTAAATATCTATTTGTTATTGTTTGGAAAATTATAATTTATTCTTAAATAATTAAATTTTATATATATATATATATTTGAATGTATTTTTAAATAGATGTATGCAAATGCTTCAAATAGTTAATTTTTAAATGATATAATTTAAAAGAGGAAATTGATTTTAAAATAGTTGTAATTGGGAAATTGATTTGAATAATTAGATTTAATTTCTTTATTATTTGTAAATGATATTGCTTTAAGTTAGATTAATTTAAATAATATATTATTGCTTTCAAAATTGGATTTAGAAAATCCTAATGGTAGATTCATATCTTGCTTGAATACCTATTTAAATTGTGATTTCTTCTATTTACTTTTTGGGGAAAATTGGATTACTGTACTTGTAAGTCTTCTAGATGTTATTTTATGAGGGGGGGGTTATTGTGAATTGTAGTTCAGCCCTTTGTTTACCTTGGGTAGTGCACTTGGTTATACTTCAGTTTATCACCCAGTTACTAAGAACGAGCATGTGTTGTCTCTTGCTTTATGGTTGGATATTTATTATTGGTATTTGTGCATTGTGCTTACCCTTGGGTTATGGATTAGTTCCTTGTGTTGTCAATAGGCGAGTGGCTTTCGCTGGGAGTCAGCACACAAAGTGGTGCTAGGGTAACCCATAGAAAATTACGTGTGACACTCCTTCTATGACAACCGTATGTATTGTGGAATTGATGTACTTGATTCTTTTACTATGGAAGCAAAGAAACCATTATGTTATGTATTCTACTTGTGTAGTTAGTCTTGTGTGTTGCCTGTGTCTATAGGTTGTTTTTTTTTCCTAGGAAGTCCTTTTTCTATCTCCTAGCATGGGGAGTGGGCCTTCAGGTACCACTTGGTTGGGTGGAACGTGCACCTTACACCGTTGGGTTCCCATTTCATGTTCATGATGGCAGGATCTTCAAAATTGGAGAGCTCACGTGTACCATTTGTTTTGTACTATTGCTTATGTTGTTCTTTTGTATCAAATGGATACTTTGTATATGTATTACTCTTCATTTTTATTCGAGGAATCTTGTAATATTGTAATTGTAACTTTAATGTATGAACTTCCTCATTTTAGAAATGAGCTTTGTAATTGCTTTATGGAATGAATGTAATCTTTAAATTATTCTTAATGTACTTTGTAACTTATGAGATTAATTAAATGCTTTGGATGTATGTTATTTATTTCATGAGTAATAATTTTATGTTATGGTTAGTTTACTTTTGTATATTGGGATTCAAATGTAAGCATTTTCGTGTACCTTAGAGGATGTATGTGTTAAGTGTAGTTTACGTTACACGTTAATATTACACCTTAAAAAAAAAAAATTGTTATGCTTCCATTCTGTTTGTGTTATCCTTTAGGGTTACGTGGTGGGGCATTACAGATTCAGATCATTTGGGTAGTTTGCATGGTATGAAGAGGTTTCTTGATTATAGAGACGATATGAGTTAGATTATTTCATGGGATGTATTTGATTATTTTATGAACTAAATATATTGTTTCTCATGGACTTAATATATTGTTTCATGGACTTTATTTCATGGGTTGTATTCTCATGGACTTAATATATTATTTCATTGACTTTCTTGATTTCAGTATTTTATGGTCTATTATTGTTAAATTTTAATTTACGCATGTGCATTTATGCATTTTATATGAAATTAATATGAAATTGATAGGACATATTTGTACTTTACAAAAGATTCATATTCAAGAGATTAATAGGACATTAATGTGAAATTAAATACAAATATTAATCTAAACTTGAAATTAATAGGATATTTAAATATTTGTACTTTACAAATTTAGTGATTCATTGCCAAGGCATTAACTTATCAAAGAAGTTCTAAAAGAAATACTTAAGGGGATCAAATACTTCAGAGTACATGTCTAATATTTAATTGCTACAATTGCTTAAGGGGATCAAAGAAGTTCTCAAAAAAATTCCTAAGGGGGTCAAATACTTCAAAGTACATGTCTCATATTTAATCAAAATTGATCTATAATTAAGTAGTAGAATTTCAGATGACTCATCATAACAATCACAAAATTTATACAAAAATAATGTTAATGTTAATATAATTTATGTCGTAATAGGATGTCTTAATGCGATAAAATACTTCAAATTACATGTCTCATATTTAATTAGAATTGATATAATTAACTTATAATTTAGGATGACTCATCATAACAATTAAAAAAATTATACAAAATAATGTTAATGTTAATATAATTTATGTCATAATAGGATGTCTTAAGGGGTCCTAATAGGACTTCTTAAGAGGATAAAATAATTCAAAGTACATGTCTCATGTTGGATCACAATTGATATAACTAAGTATTACACTTTAGGGTGACTCATCATAACAAATGATATAATTAAGTATAAATATTTAGGATATTTCCTTGTGAGATAAGGGGGATTTATTGCTCACGAGTCTCTTCGTTCTCAAGAGAATCCCAGGGAGCGAATTTCCCTTAACAACCTCAATACTAGCTAAATGAAGAAATTGAAAAGAAACTATACATAGACTAATTATCTCAAAAGACTACTTCAGAGTACAAGAGAGCAAGGCTTTCATATTTCTGCTTCCAAAGGAAGAGCTCTTAGCTAATGGGCTATAGTATGGAATCAGGATGCCAGTGCGGCGCGCTAGGGTCCAAAGGACACACTAACATCCCAAGCAACAAAGAACTCAAGACTTGAACAAAATGATTGAAACCTCACTATTTAACAAAAAAATTGAGGTTTGTTTAACAAAATAACTAAACAGAATTGGAAAACAAGATAAAATATGAGAGCTAAAGGAAGACTTACAAACAATAAAATGCTTGAATCCTTCCTCCAAACTCCACTTTGGAAACTTGCACACAGAATGAATGGGAAAAAATGTTGGGGCTATTTTGGGGCTTGCCACAATCAAACCCCCATTTTGGTGTTCCCATCTCCACAGATAGCCAGATGGATAGAGAGGAAACACAAATAGAAAAAAGGAAGTGGTGAAAACAATCCTCGCTTGAGGAGGAGAACCTACATAACCAAGTAGTAAATGAACAAAGAGATCTAATCTATTCACAAATAGATAAGAGCAAGAGAATGTTACCAACTGGCCTTGACCCCCTCTTGAACACACAGACACACTGTTGAATGCTTTCTAGAGAGCTTTGGCTGTTGGAGGGACCATAGTCCAAAAAATATTTTTTCTCATAGAAGTGCTATTTCCAAGAGTAGAAAAGGCTGAGATTGAAGTAAGCTTGAAAAGAGAGTTGATTGAATGAGAGAGAACTCCCAAAAATGTGAGAAAAAGAGAATTCTGTTGCATGGAAGGGTAGAAAGAGCCGTTACACCCAAAAATATGATTGCAAAGATGCGTGTTAAGAGCTAGGATTCGATATTCCCCATTTCAAACTCAGAAAACCACTAGGACACTAGTGCACTACACAAGCATCCAAAATGCTAGTTTTCAAGAAACGAGACAGTTGCAAACTGTTGTCACTTCATCATTGGACCTCATGGAGTTGGAATTGTAAAATTGCATCCCATGATACTTTTGTCATAAATGCATTTAGGCAAAATAAATTATAGGAAAAGTGCTTAAAATGTGAAATTTCCCCTAGGTGCAATTTTGCGACATTACATTTGCCCCCACTTTAGTGGGCTCGATTTTGAAAAAAATCGGCCACACTAAACTAGAAAAGAAAAAGTGAACCCAAAATTTAAAATTTAATGATTCGTGTGCAAAAAAAAATACTGCAAAGGCTGTAGAGGTCTAGCCGACAGGTGTTGAAGATGCCCCTAGCAATCGAACTCAACAAAAAAAACAATGTTTGTGTGAAAAATTGCACAAAATGTTTTTCTACAAAACTCAAAATTTTACGTTAGCTCAAAAATCGAAAGAAGCTACCAAGGCGAGAAGAATGATCAAGAAATATTTTGATGGTTTGGAAGAAAAATATGCTAAAGGGGTGACTATATGTCCCGTCTTGAGTTTTCCCCAACTAGGTGGGTTAAAATTAGGAGAAACTAGGGAGCTACAAACTCCAGGGAAAATGGGCCTCGTTGGGCCTATATATACCTAGGTGGGCCCCTAAAAGGGTCATTTTCACTATTCATCATGAGGATTTTGTTGAAGTTTGTGAGAGAAAAGTCAACAAAATGCCTAGCAAACAAGAGTATGAGGCGCCCAGATTGGACCAGTTACGCGACGACATAGCCGAGGGTCTCAAGGTGGACTAGATAGGCCTCAAAACCTCCTTTTATTCTTTTTTAATGAATTTTTAGTTGGTTTTAGAATCCAGAGCAGCGTAGGCATCCTGGATGTGCACACGTGTCCACATGCAATATCATCCAATATGCATGATGTCGTCTCTAGGGCTTGTTGTCGTCCTATGTCTCCAATGGAGGATCGAGACATTTGCACGGTGTGCAAATGTCTGCACAATGTGCATCTATCCCTTGGTAATTTTAACTTAATATTTTTTGAAATTATTCTTAGTAGGCTATGCATAAACTTAAATTGTTTCCTCTTTCGAAGGATTACCTTGATATTAGGGAGCATCCTGTTGGGTGAGTTCTTTTCCTACTCAGAGGGTAGAGGGACCACCTCTCTAATGATGAGGTCACACACCTACAACACATTGTTCTCTAGCAAGTATACTTTATATGCTAGAGATGTTATATCATCATAAGATGTTGATGCCAACCATCATGAAGAGGTGGGATGGCACCACATCAAGCTTCTAGCTACTGATGGGAGAGATGACCATGACACTAGAGGATTTCTACTACATCCTTGACCTTCCCATCCATGGTCAGTAGGTGGAGTTAGATGAGATGCACTCAGCACAAGAGCGATAAGAGGGTGTTCACTACTGCTCCAATTGTATAGATGGCGGGGATGGGCCAGGCACATTTACACTCATTGGTTTGAGCAGGCTTGAACTATTGTACCCATGTTGTGCCAAGTCATGGTAGTCACCATGGACACTCGAGTCCCCATAGGTGAGCGAGGCTCTCACCTACATGGGGGCCTCATCCATACTATTCATGAGATGGTGGAGTGTAGGACAGTGTTTACATCTATGGGGGCACAACATGCTTGCACATTTATACTAGGAGCTCGAGAAATACATGCATTATGAGTATCAGAGCCTCACCACATGAATATTACTACAGGTGTGGGATTTTGCACACATTACATGCATGCGGACAATTGACTATCCTTGAGTATGGGATTATAGAGTGCACATGGCTCATTGGTATGAGCTTTTGTTGTAGTGGAGACATGGAGACCCACAGTTTTGGAAACTACAGTTTGATACTTTGAGACTAGATCAGATTATATGGAGGCCCCACTGGTTGTTTTGGTGGGTGGATGATGGTAGGTTCCTTAGGAACCTACAACACAACCGTTTCATATTGGGTCACATTGATTTTGTGATCATGCATTATTATTGGAACTAGGTTATACAAAAGCATGGTTGAATTCAGATCATTCCCCCCACAGTCCCCACATACACCCAAGCTATTCAAATTTTTGCACAAACACAAGATCATTTGCATCCCACCATTGCATACATTTTCCCTTCAGACGACGAGGCTAATGATATTGATCTACGAGAGATGGGTTCGATGGATAATGTTGGAGTGGCAATGAACTTTCTAGAATGGTGGGCAGCACACCGTCCAGCACCAATGTTTCCAATGGATGCCCCCTTGGGGAATCCTGACCTTCAAGGGGATGTTCCACCATAGTCGTTGAGGTAGAGATGGAGGATTTGAGGTGGCGAGGGAGAGTAGGAGCACCAACAGCATGAGGAGCATCAACAAGAGTATTAGGAGTAGGTTGAGGAGGCCAGAGCAATTTTCGTTGAGGCAGAGGCGATGGAGGAGGATGTCTTCTCCTCTTCCAGCCATCCCAGTCTCATCGGTAGTACTAGTACCACCCACCATCCTAGTGGCAACCATAGTAGCACTTGGAGCAACTCATGATGTCAGCAACGTGGGGCCCAATGTCCCCCTCCCCCTAATCCATACTAGCAGCCAGGGGATCCAACTATGAGGGTCAATCATGCTATTTCATTTCAGTACTTTTAGTTTTGTATATATACATCTTGTGATACTGATATATTTCTTCTCTCTATGGTTGCAGTGGATACATAGGGATGGACTAGGTTAATTTCCTAGTGTATATCAGAGGTGGTCCCTGCCATGCCCATCTAGGGGTCGGTCCTAGACTCCTACCGGCTAGTTTCAGCAGGGTAACATGCCCATCTTTTCAAGCGAGTATCCCAACTAAGGACTACCTATGAGGAGGGGTAGGTGGAGATTGTGCAAGGGATTGCAGACACCACTAGTGTCTGGGGACAGTGGGAACAACTATCGAGGGAGTTGCAAATGGCCCTAGTAGAGTGAGATACGGCTGTGACAAGGGTCGATAATGTCAAGAAGACACATGACACCTTACAGATTTGGGTCAATGAACTTGTGGGGTAGCTAGCAATGGTTATTCTAGAAAGCAACCAACAGCTACAATAGGAGCTCATCTAGGCCTGTATGCAAATAGCCTCCCTTCAAGGAGAGATTAGGGGGATGCACACGACCATGTTTTTATCACGATCAGACCACACCCAATCAGTATCCACTATGTAGCTTTGACCACAACCATAGCCAAATGACTCTAGGAGCCATATGCCCATGGCTTAGATAGCCATTTTGTACACCTTTTTTGTAGTCATGACAAATATTTTATAGATCATTTTTTATGTATAGACATCGATACATCTATACAATAGCCACTCATTTTTTGATGATAGTGGCACGATACATGTACATGACATTGATATTTATATATATATATACATGAGAAACTGATTCTAACATTATGGCGCTCTTTGTTTGAGGTGTATGTTCCTTAATTTATTGTATGTTGATGTTATGGATTTTATATGTATGGATGTATGTTAAATTAGATGTTATCATGACATAATAGACACACATGGATGTATTTTAATTAAGTGCAATGATTATATAATTTCCTTACCAAAAGATGTAATGCAATGCATGGATACATAGCATAGTAGAACACATGCATGTATGTCTCTCACACACACAGGGTTGTATCATAACAAAAAAAAATTATAATGTTTTAATGAAGGAATTTCACAACACACAATGCTACAACCCCTAAAGAGTGAACATTGCAAATATAACATATGGACACTACACGTAGTATCGACGATGATGCATTGCATTAATAGGTTCTTTTAGACATGTCCCATCCATGGATGACAATTCATAGGCATCAGAACCATACACAGAGATGACAATGTAAAGGCCTAGCCAATTAGGGCTAAAATTTTCCCTTTGACTAGGCGGCACATTTACATTTCTTTGATTCTCATAGATAACTAGATCACCTAACTTGAGAATCCAAGGGAGTACATTTTAATTATATTATCTAGATAATGATCATTGATAAGCTTTAAGATGGTTGAGGACCTTTAATTGACGCGCATTGAGCATCTCAAACTAATGCAAACAATTAGATCGGTAATTCTCATCATCAATTAATCCTTTAAGGGAAACCTACAAAGATGGGATTTCCAACTCTAAAGGTATGATAGCTTTGGCACTGTACATGAGGTTGTAGGGTGTTGTTCCCAACGCCATATAAAAACTTATGTGATAGGCCTACAAAGTGTATGTTAATTGAATATGCCAATCCTTACCATATCTATTTTCTATCTTATGAAGAATAAGCTCAAGAGTTTTGTTAGATGCTTCTACTTGGCCATTAGATTGAGGATAATATGTTGTAGAAAATCTATGGTGAATGTGGAACTTCTCTAGGAATTTCTTTACTTCCTTGTTCTTGAATGGTATGCCATTGTCAGAGACAAGTGTAGAAGGAAATCTAAAGCAAGCAATGATATTGTTCAAAAGAAAGCTACATATATCTTCAGCGTTTGTATCTATTGAAATGAGATATCTTCGAACCACTTCATGAAGTAATATGTAGCAGTGATGATAAAGATATGTCCTTTAGAATAAGGAGATGATATATTCCAGATAATATCCAAGCCCCATTTCACGAAAGGCCAAGGAGAGTTATTGTTTTACAGTTCTTGAGCCAAAGCATGGATAAGACAACCATGTTGTTGACATTGCGAGTACTTCTAAACAAAATTGAAGGAATCTTATTCCATCATTTTCCAAAATTACCCCATGTGGATCAATTTTTGTACCAAGTATTTGTTGGATTAAATAAAGTCTTGTACCTAGTTAATTCATTACTAGGGGACTTATTTACATGTTAATTTTACTTAGGTCCTAGGAAAGAATCTTTCTATAAGGTGTTAGATGTCATTAGTTGTTATCTTATCTTTTTACTTGTTTCACATGTGACCTAGGTAAGTGTGATAAGTTGTCTCATGTCATATGATTAAGAAACTTGCCATAATCTTATGACATCTTGTATCTCACCTTGGCTGTATAACCAAGGGGTCTCTACTACATTGTACACACATTTAACATTGAATCATAATTGATAAGAATACAGTTTATTCTTGTCATATTCATATATTCTCTCTTTGTGATTTTTATTTGGCCTCAAGATCTTGGTAGGATATCTCCATGGCCAATTCTAACAAGATTTATTGCCAAAGTGTCCAACCCCAGAACTCAAATGGGCTTCCTTAAGGGAAAGGGGTATTTCCACTTTAGTGAGACATTAAAGAAGCAAACCATTGTAATATTTTTGATAAATAACATCTAATAGGACAACATAATGGATTGAAAGATTTTTTATACGAGTGCAATCATTTTTTGTCACATCATTAGGAAAGTTTCCAATCTTTAGATATTTGTAGATGTTAGAATACCCTTCTCCTGAGTCCATGTGAGAACACATGAGAGCATCAAATCTAGGTTGATCAAAAACAATAGGAGATCAAAGAAAATGTACCACAAAATGGTATTATTTTGTATCCTTATCTGAGGGTACCAAGGAGGTAGCACTCGCCATGGCATCCACATGTTAGTTTTCTCCCCTAGGTACACTATCTATTGTGAAAGAGGAGAATCAATTAAGGAAATAAAAAGAAATATTTTGATATTGAGATAACTTACTTTGCTTAGCTTGATAGTTTCCTGTAATCTGATTCATAATAAGCTCAAAGTCACCATGTATATGGAGGTGTTTTATCTTCAATGCAATTGTGGCACAAAAGCTAGCAAGAAGGGCTTTGTACTTAGCTATGTTGTTGGTGCAAGTAAATTCTAATCAAAAGGAGAGAGGTACTAGCTTTCCTTCTAGCGATATTAGGACCACACCCACTTTGCAACTAGTCTGACATCTCGACCCATCGAAATAAATCTTCCACACAAAATCATGATTGATTGTGAAAATATCCTCATTAGGGAATAAGTCCAGACTAGGGAAGGAACAAGGTGAAGTAGCATCTGCCAAATGATCTTGACAACTACTTGATGCTTTATCGATTTATGAGTAATAAACTTTATTTCAAACTTTGAAAGCAATATTAACCACTTTGCTAATCTCCCAACAAGGTCGAAACTAGAAAATGAATGCTTCAAAATATCACTTTTCACAATAACATGTGTTTCAACATGAAGTCTCTTCGATGGTCCAACGCAGTTATGCTAGTTAGCTATTAGTGAATCAAACTAGTTGTGTACATTTGCATATGAGAACTGAATTGGTTGGTTTCCTGGTTGGCCTGGAATGTAGAACGAATGTTGGATTAATATAAAGCATTCTAGAAATATTCAAAATAGGGTGACTCTCTCTCTTAGTAGTTTGATTGGATGAAATCTCTTCCTGGATGTGAATCCATGTTGTATACTGTAAGAGTATTGTAAAAATGTGAATATTGTAGTCGACAGAGAGGTTGATAAGAGAAATGTAGAGAGAGAGAGAGAGGATATATTTGTAGAGGGGTTGTGCTATCGAGTTCCTCCAAATAGAATGAGATGTTAAACTTTGTAAAGGCTTAGAGCTTGTTATTGTATTCGTAAATATTTTTTTGCTGAATAATACAATGGCAACCTGGGATTTTGGAGTGTGGGTTTTTTTACCTAAAAGGGTTTTCCCCATGTAAATATGTGTGATAATATCTTCTATTCTATCTTTCATGGTTTTGTTTGATAAATATGTGTTGCATGTTGTTGGAACTAGTTGTTATTAAAAGATATAAAATTGCATGAGCTTTTCTCAAAAGGATTAATGTGGGAAATGGACTATGTTTGATTCTACTTTATGGCATAGTAGTATGTGTCTTTAAGGAAATCTAAGATAATAAAGGCTACCAAAGGCACTACTGATATTGGTTGTTTCTTTCTGAGATGATTTAAATTTCCCAACACAATGTTTTTGAACTATGATTGTATAGTGGAAGAAACACTTCTTATTTTGGCCTTTGTTTGAGGTATCCTCAAATCCTTTTAGGTTTAACTCATGTGTAAGATAGAGGATAACCATAAACCCTAGGATAGTTAAATTTCCAAAGAGATCCATGGAAAAGAGGTTTTTGAACTCACAAAGGAGTTGTTTTCTAAAATAGTCATTTGTTCATTGGCATCATAGGCCACACAAAATCTTTGAGGTTATCATCATTGAGTTTCTCTAGAAAATTTCCAAAAACCACCAAACTTAATCAAACACAATGAATAATTTGTATAGTTTTTGGTGTTATAAGTTGGCAACTTTCCACTGTATTCAAAAGTATTCATGTGCCCAAAGCACCATTCAATTCAACTATTTTCAAAAGAATCCTCGCAGAAAGTAGTCTTCAACATATTTAGCAAATGGAACAATAGGAGCAGATGAATCAAATGATTTTATTTTCTCTATACATATTGAGTTCAAATTTTTTGTACTAAATGCATTGCATGGAAATGATTACATAAACAAATCTCTAACAATGGAGTAAAAGGAATCAACAAAAATAGTGCTTATAGAGGATATATAGATGCAAAGTTATTATCTAAGTTATGCTTGGGAAAATATCATGAACAATCTTCAAAGGGACAACTTACTGTCAAGGTCAACTGTGTGTAGATAGTCAAGAAAGGGTTTCCTCACCTGATATTGTTGAAAGAGATTTCTATAATGGATTGATTTGCAAAGTATAAGGGCTCATTACAGGATAGTCTTAAAAGCTTGAAGATAGCACAGTCAAAACAAATATGACAAGGTTTTGCATAAAGGACTAAAATGACTATGAAAACTTTATTGCTATTCATAAAGGATTGTAACTTCTTTGGCTAGGTCTTGGAAAGTTTACAAATGGAAATAGCATCAACAAGTTTCAACCATCAATGAAAGAAATTTGAAAGGGGCAGGGTTATAATAGCCAATGTCCTTTTGACTGTGTAAGAGTCATGAGCTAGGAAAGACTTTTTGAGAAACAAGAGGGCAACAAATCCATCATAAGTACAAGTTCAAAGGATAGTCATAAGTCATCAACCTTACTTTTTAGACTACAAAAGAATAATATCAAGCATGGATAGATCTACTTATGCATGGAAAATTCACCATTGAAAAGGATAGTCATAGTAAATGGAGGATAGTGACATGATAATGCTCAACAAATGAACATGATGAAGATGTAAAAGTGAGGGCAGTCATGGCTATTACTCTCAAGTAAGCACATGCCTCCTAACTATGATCACTTGAGTTAATGAGTCAAGAAAAGCAACAGTAGAGCAAAGGTATATATTATGTCATCATAATCTTCAAGTGTCAAATGATAAAGATAATATATCAAAGATAGTTCAACAATAAGAACAATCATCTTGCAATGTAAAGAACAGTCATCTTCACGCCACTAAAGGGTGATAGTCATATTTGATTAGGGAAATTTGTAAAAAAATCAGGACAAACATTTCAAAGACAAAAGCATAATCAAAAGGAAGAATATAATTAAGAACAAGAAATGGAGGTTTTCAAGGAAAACAAGTTGCCAATACACAAGGATGGATTCAAGAATCATTGAGTTGGATAAAGGGAAACATTTCTCATTCAATATATCACAAAGAGAAGGGTTCATAAGGTATATAATCATGACAATAGAGGTTAGAGTTTCAAATATGAGAAATGAATAAATTAGTCATGATTATCCAAGGCAGTCCTTTAGCAAGAAAGAGATAGTCCCTTAGAGTTAGGAATGGAATAACACTTATAATCATACATGTGATCAAAACCTTTGATATGTGTTGAGTTATTTAAGGCATTGAATGACAATCTATGGACATGTAATAGAAAAAGGATAGTCCACAAATTACATCTAAAACCTATGATGTAGGTGAAAGTTCATGGCAATGGTATTATAGTATTTTGGAATGGTAAGTCATTGAAGTGACAGTCATAAATATGTAGCAAATGACAACCATAAAAGATGAGCAAAAGATGACAGAAAAGGTGCAAAAAATAGTGCTAATGAGGACAATAAATAGTGCCATATGAGGTGCAACAATTAAAGCACAATAAGGATAGTTGGAACAAAAAATAAGGATAGAAAATGGACAAAAAATAATGATAAAAGAATGCAGAAAAAGATGTCCAAATATGTGCAACAAAATCATTACAAAACATGCAAAAATTTCATGCAAACAAGTGTGGAAATATAATGACAGAATATGTATAGCAAAATTATTGCAAAATATGTAACAAATGATGAAAAATTTTACAACAATATGAATGAATAGACGACAACATTTAACCTTCAAGGAAAACTCTTATTAAATGTATACATAGTCAAATGCAATTGTGAAGGAAAATGATCATGAAATGAAACCTAGCTAGGGCAGTCCTCAAAATTCTGGTAACTCAAATTTTTGAGAGGTTCTTAAGATCATGATAATGACCTCCATAATAGAGGAAAAAGTAGGTAGGCTCATCTACTAAAAGGGTAGCAACTTCTTGATAAAAGACCAATAAAAGATAAAGGATAGTGATATGTCATGTGTATTGTCTTTTAAGGTTTTTCTTTGAAGTGAGTCCACAAAATGAATAGAATGATAATGCTAGAACTAGAAAGACTTGGAGATCTTGTTGATGAAACATTTCATTCTTGGGATTTGATATCATGCCATCAATCCATTTCCTTTGTCCTATTCTTTGGGACATATGGAATAGATACAATAGGCCATGAGCAAATATGAGTGGACCATAGTCCTCAGTACATGAGATAAACCATCAAATAATAGTACAAGAAGACAGATCAATTAACTATGATAAAAGAAAAATTCTTGAAGGAAACATCTAAAAAATAGTCAAAGCATGGTTCTTATGATGGTCATACTAAAGATGATAATGGTAGTCATATAGTTGTACAAATAACATTAATTTAAATGTAAAATCAATGTAATCATCCAAGGGATCATACAAACACTTGTGTTGGGTCATGCAAACAATCAGGAGTAGCTAGAGGCCTTAAAAGAGGGAATTTTGGAGCAAATACAACAGTTCTAGTTGAGTTCAAGACCCTACACATGGGTGCACTATCAGTCAAGAAATTTTTTTAGCCTACAAACAATCAATTAAGAGCAGTTCTAAGGCCTTTTTTTCTAGGTTTTCTCTCATGTACGACCCAAAGAAGATTCATCATGCAAATTGGAGAAAATTTCAAGGAAATAAGATAATCAATTTAGCATAGTAGAATTTTATCATGAGTTCGAGAGCTAATTCATCATAAATCTTTTCTTTTAGGGGTAAGTGCACCAATCTATGACACAATTTTTATTCCAAATTGGAAAAAATGAAAAAAACGTCCAAAGTGAGCATTCCAAACCTCATTTTCTTTTCAACCAGTAGCTTGCCTCGGAGGTTTTCAGCTCTACAACTCATGCTCGCCAAATCTCTTCCATTTTTTGCACTCTTAGCTTGCAATTCTTCATGAGGATTTCGTCAACATGTCAAAGAGGTCAAAGATTACAAAGAGGTATGTATTTTTATTATTTTTATTTTGAATTTGATTTAGAATGTAGATTGAAATAGGTTTTTTTTAATAAAACTATGTTCTAATTCTCAGGGAATGAAACTCCACCTCCAAACATTGAGAATTCACAATCACCCCCTCACGAAGAGCCTCCTATACAAGAACAACCTGAAACCCCTCCATCAATTCATAGGAATCCTCAAGGAACACAAGAAAATATCCTAAATAAAATTAAAAACAATAAAAGAGACATTGAACAATTAATTGGAAGATTAATTGAGCATGTCAAAACCCACCCTTATAGGAGAGGGATTGTTGAATCATTGAAGTTAATTGTATCTCATGTAGGAGAAATGAGTGAGAAAATGATTTTTTTGTCAAGTAAGAGGCATGAGATGAGACAATTTTATGCTAGTGTTTTGTCATATCTAGATGTGAAAAAAAAAGTTAGCAAAGATGACTTGTGTGCCCTATTTACAGACCCAAGAACCAACACACCTTTGTCTCATGCATGCAGGGGGTTCTTCATCCATTGCTGCCACCATGAGTTAATTAAAAATAAATTTTTGGAGTGGTGGTGGATGGTATTTGACCAACCTGTAGGCAATAACCATGAGGTACCCCAATACTTTTTGAGGAAACTCTATTGTGAGTTTTTCCTCAATAAGTTGCCAAATTATTTTGACATCTTAGACTTTCAAGGTAGAGGTGGGGGCTCCACATAGGATAGACCTATTGCAGGATGTAATCCATAGTTTTCACCGAGACCCTTGGCTAAACCTATGGTGGAGCATGTCACAATTCCTTCCATTGTTAAGGACAGTGTAGAGGTGGAAACACTGGAGTTAATTAGTTAGCTCACCTAGACCATTATACAATGTGTGTGGCCTCTAGTAGAGCTTGATGTGGAGGAGATGTCCAAGCCCTGAGATCCACCCCACTATTGCGGCACTTGTGGTGATGTTTGCATGTATGATTATCAGAGTGCTTGGGATGCAGCTACATAGCCTACATCAGTTTCAAAGGTGATGGCTTTCACATATGATTTGCTGAATAATACATTTGGCATTGACACTCAGCTAAAATTCGGCAAGTTCATTTAATTTGTTTATTAAATTATATTTTGAAATTTAAGAATAACTAAATTAGTAGAATATCAATATGATGAAATTTTAGGGTTGGAGTGTTCATAAGATGTGCTCCATTCTTGTAGACCCTTATCCATTCTCAACGTTGAGTCCACATGTATGCAACTAGTATTAAATATATTATTAATGCATTTGAACAATTGAATGTTATATTTGAATGTTTGTCTCATAACATGCTTTGGATTCCAAACTATTTCCTTGTGGACCTTCAACCTCCACACCTCACAATTCATGTCCTCAAACAACTTTCACTCAGGTAGCCTTTATTCATTAATGGTGTTGTAAAATAATGTTAGCTAGTTTTCGTAATTTTGTGTATATACAAATCTAAAAAAATGATGAGAAACACAAAAAATGGTTGGTCTTGTGAGATCCTAATTATATTTAACATTCAAATTCCATCTCATTCTTCCATTCCTTTCATCACGCATATTTTAACCATTTTAAATCGCATATTCCAATCTTTAACACCTTATATATTATACCACCTTCTTCCATATTTCATCTTATACACATATCGTTACAAGAAACTTTCCTTTTGCTCATTATTGGCCAAATTTCTAATACATTATTACTAAACACCTCAAGTTCCAACTTCATGTCCTATATTCAAACCTTAGACACCACCTAATTCATTTTATGGTCTAATATTCACTCCTAATTACTTCCCATTAACCTCTAGTATAGTTCACCGTAAAAATATTTTATTATCCCATCCTAGCTCATCCAATTAATCTCTACTAGTACATTTTATGTTCCATCATCATCTCTTGATCGTGTCACATTATCTTCTCCTAATTCACTTTTTGTTCCTTTATTCTTATTACCTATTTTTAGCCACAACTCAAAATAGGCAGAGATGAATTGCATTTTTCATTGAAAGGTACAAAATTTCTGCTAAAAGTATTCATTCTATTCTAGAATCTAACTACTTGTGAATTTACAATGTGATTATGCAAAAGTTTATAATAGAAGAAATCATCAAATTGCATAGTAATGCTGCTTTATTCATACTGTAAAAACCAAAGTCCCACACAAGCTGTGGGGGTAACTTAATTTAATTTTTATAATCAAATAATGAATGCAAAGTAGAATTGTGAACTACACAACTGAAGATAATATAAAAATGAAAGAGGGGAGTGATTCATCATTTCCTATAATGATGAACCATTTATACTTTAAGTCTTCAAGCTGTTGTGTTTGAGTGCCTCCAGGTTGTTCTGACTCTAAGCTCCATGATTTCCTGCAAGATTGTTAAAAAATGGTGTTAGAGCAATGATAAATCACATCCTACTTCATGCCTACATTACCAACAAAGATGTAATGCACATCCAATTAGGCATTCACTAGATGATTAAATCATAAAAGAAAAGGAAGATGTTCAGGGAGCACAAAGTTCGATGGAAGCTTTTAGCTTCAATTATTTTGCTAATTTGTTTGTTTAGTGTGCGGGAACAGGTATAATCAGACCATTCACAAATATTGTTATGAGTGGTGAGAAATGTGGCTCCCACAAGGGTTGAGCCCAACTCATTAATAATGACATGGGACAACAGTATGGAATAAAGATAATCATCATTCTCCATGAATGTAGTTCATAAAGTAGCCTTTAGTTGAACATGATGAAAATAGTCTGAGCACGCATCTTATTGCTCATCATAATAAAAGAATAATCAAAACATGTTAAGCGATCATCAGTTTCATTGTTATCTTTTTTCAACTCTACCTTACATTCTTTGGGAGAGCAGGGTCAATCCTTTTTAGACTGTTTCTAAATAACTTTTGAAATACACATATGGTCTTTAAGAGATTGAGAGAGAAACAGGTCTATATCAGCACAAATAGAGTACCATCATCAAAAAGGCAGTCCACATGACTGTAGGACAACATTACTACATCTTGGAATCAAGAGGCATCACAAAAGATATTACCTTTAGAAGTTATCAACATCTCTGATTGCCTACAAAAGGACTGAAAAGAACCATGCTCATACATATTTAAGATAGAATGTATCAAGAATCTGATTGCTTCATGTTGCTTGTGAATAGTTTCATGTTTGACAGACATAACAAAGCAATCTTAACAGCCTTAAAGAAGGCATCCATGAATGAAGCTATGGATGCATGATACTAAGCTACAAATGTGCACCATAGTTGAACAATGTAATGAGAGGAGCCATGCAATGAAGGAGAACAATCAATGCATCATATTTGTTGTGCTAGCTAATGAATTCAATGAAGAATCTCAAAGCAGCAAAACCATTTTTTTGTACTTTTCATCATGAAATAAGAAGGATTTGAGGGTTTTCTATAATACCCATATTGTGCAGTGGTATTGAGTAATTTTAAATAGTTTTTGAAGCAACTTTGTTCTATGACAGTTGACCGAGGTGGCTCTTATTTCAAATAAAATAAGGCTATGGTTTTGAATCCTTATATTCATTCAAAACCATTGAACAGTAGGAATCTTAATAGTAAAATTTCCAGAAAAAGAATGAAGAGAACGGGTATGTGCAGGATCATCATGGAAAAACAGGGCCTTCAGTGGCAAAAAATTCAAAAAAATCAGTGTTAGGCAACTTGACGTAAAAATTTGAATAAGTTATCTATATTATTTAAAAAATATGTAAGAATAGAATCTGTAGAAAATTGAATGTAGCTTCTAAACTACTAGGTTTATTTAAAAATAAATAAAATCTATTTGGTGAAAATTTGAAATTTCAATGCAGTAGTACTTAAATTTTAGGGAAAAAATAAGAAGTAGGTGTCTGTCTGACCACCCTAACCATACTAAAATGATAATAATTTTTTATAACATTTTATATATAAGTAGAGGACTCATGTCCAGATGTGATGCATATTTTTTTGTAATTTTTTTCCAAGTAAATAATTAATTATGAATTTTTTATTACAACTTTTAAAAAATATAAAAAGTCGTATGTTTGACCACCTTAACTTGGTCAAAAATTCATGAAATTTAATTTTTATTTTTTTAATCCTATAGTATGTGAAGCATAGAATGTGAGGCATGTTTCGGATTCAAAAAATGTGATACCGTTTGAAAGTTATAGATGTTTTTCAATCAGCCTATTGATTAGGGCTTTAGTTGCAATTCTAATAGAAAATAAATAATAATTATTTATTAAATTAAAATTAAAGCATAATTTATATTGGTGGAAATCTGATAATATCCTCTAAAAACCCTTTTTGTTTCATCAATTTTGGGTAAAAAGAAATTCGTCAGCCACATACCCTACAAATACCCATAATATTGCGACTTTTTGGCCCATCATGATCCTGCACATACCTGAACCCAAATTTCTCTTATAAAGCCCACGATCTGCAAGTAGTAAGAAAGCTTCAGATGAATTGAAACCCACAGTGATAACTACGAAGGATAAACTCTTGAAAAAAACCAGCAATGCAAAGTTGTGGCCATATCATCATCAGAAAGGTAAAAACATAGGGATAAGAGCCTTTCATTGTTTTGCATCAGACCCAAATAGAAGGAATATACAGAGATAAAAGTGTTTTCAATTCTTTTCTGTTGAAAATGAGATTAAACCCAAAATATTGAAATCCTCAGCTAAGGAGATAGTTTTAAAAAGGAAAGATACAGAATGAAGTATGAGAAACATACCACGCAACCAACATAAATTTGCAAAGTGAAGTGAATAAAGGCATGCAAAGGTCTCCAAAAGAAACCAGCCTATCATGGTGATTCCCAAAATGAGCAACAACAAAAATATAGACAAAAGGAGGGAAAAAGGATCAGAAGAAATGCATGGCCGCAGCTGTAGGAGCCCATAAAAGCCTCAAGACAGAAAATATGCCAATTTTGTAACACTTACCATATTTCTCCTACAAGATTCACATGGCAATTATCAAAAAATAGCATAAAAATGTGATTCGAGCTCCAAAACGGCCTTCAGACCTTCAAATAAGCTTGTCCATGGTGGCTAGAGGCAGTGAGAGGAAATAAAGGGAAAACACATCAAAAAATGTGTCATAGTCATGGCATACATGCCTGGAAATGTTTGGAAATGAAAATGCAAAGATAAAAAATTCCCATCCTGTGATGAAAAAGCACTTACCTCTTCTTTCGCTACTAGAATCTTCATGAAATCAATACATAAAAGCTTCAAATCCCAGTAGTATGGCGGCGGAGGGCTTCTCCAAAGCAAATGAAGAAAACAAATGAGGATTTTAATGGTGTTTTAGGGTTTCATACCCTAGACACATCAAAAGCCATGTGACTTTTGTCACATTTTAATTAAAGTTCATGCCTTTAAAAAATGCTAAGGCCGTGGGTTTCATCCCATTAAGCATTTTTTTTGTAAACAATTTCCAAGTTCCCATGTATGTGGAATGAGGTGTTTTAATGTAAGGGTAGAAGTTAGGTATTGGGGGAAGATTTGTTCCTTTGTTAAATTTAAATGTTATATATATTGTAAACATTGCTAAGTTAATTAATTCAATGATGAGATATAAATCATTTAATTAATTTAACTATTTTAAATGCAAGCGTTAACATTGAGTTTTTCCTCAATCATGCATATGATTGATTAATCATGCACAATACAGAGATGGAGTTCTAGTCATCATGGGCGAGTTGATAAAAATGAGGTGGATTTTGCATGTTTTGGCCCACATTCTCAGGGATTTTTAGTGTAGTTTGAGTGCTCTATAGTTCAGTTATGAGTTAAACTTGAGTTTGGATCATCATACACTCATTTTTGCATGAGTTTGAGCCTTCTTTTTTGGGATTTTTTCTTTTGCTCGTGGATTACTTTGGAGATATCAATTTTTACACTGATTTTCACTTTCAGTTTCATCTTCATGCCTTTTGAGAGGCTTATTGTATAAAGTGAAATGACTTAGTCATTTTTTCACTAGTTCTTGATTTCTCTTTGCAATTTTTGCAATGAAGAATTCTTGTAACTCAGTTTATTTTTTCAGATGAATACATTCAGCAGGTTATTACAGGTTAATCAAGTTTTATCAATTTGCAAAGCTTTCCTTTTACCTTTCAGTGTACCAAAGTATTTTCCTTCAAAATCTCAGGTGTCATGCTGTGTGAATGATTTGATAATGAATCTATAGTGTTTTAATCTTAGGAACCTTTATTTTCCTGTCTCGTTCATATGTGCTTGTATACATTCAAGTTTGATTCCACAGGTTATATGTTGTGCATTTCAATTATTCTACTATTTTAGTTGTCAAGACGTTCTTTTCCTTCAAAGATGGTAATACAGTCAAGCCTTTATATGAATTTTTTATATGGTTAAACTATTCAGATTTAGTTGTGCGAATAGGTTTATTGAAAGGTAATTATGAAACAAGTTGCATGCAAAAGCGATATCTAAGTGCATTGCTAGAACATAAATTAGTTTTTGCATTTCATTTCAACACTTTCTTCCCTTTTCCCAACCAATTTCATTAGTTAAAATAGAAGAAAAAAATAGAAGAACAAACAGGAAGCCGACCTAGAATCTAGAGGTTCAATCTCATTATAGGTCACCCACAGCTTGAGTTTGATCCAATGTTACACGGGATTGCAGAACTTTCCAGCCCTGCATGCAGGTGCAAATCCCTGTGATAACAATTCCTTCCTAATCCCATCCTATTAACATTTAATAGTTCACCCTATTTTCCATGATCTCCTCCTAGCCCATCCCACTAATATCTTCTAGTCCATCCTATGTGTCATTATGACCTTCTACTCCCATCTCATTGTACCCATTATTATTTCACCCTAGATGTTCCATAATCCCCTATGTTCCACCCTATGTTCCTTTATCCATTCTATGTTATACCATCTTTACCACGTTTCTCCTAGATAACTCTTCTCTATTATTACTACACACAAGTCAAGTTCACACTTCCTGTACTATAGCCAAGCCCTAGACACCTCCTAATTTACCCTATGTTGCATTATTCCCTACTAATTGCATCTTGTTAACCTCTAATTGTCCACCCTATATTTTGTTATCCCATCCTATCCCATCCCATCAATCTATACTAGTCCATCCTATGTTCCATTAACCCCTTTTATTCCCATCCCATTACCCTCTCTTACTCCACCTTATGTTCCATTATCCCCTCTTGCTCTTGTCCCACTGTCTTTCCCTAATTCACCCTATGTTCCTTTATTCCCTCCTAATCTTATTCCATTAACCTCTAATAGTTCATGCTATATTTTGTTATCCCATCCTAGCCCATCCCATTAATCTATTCTAGTCCATCCCATGTTCCATTATTGCATTCGACATCCATCCCATTGTACCCTCTATTATTTCACCATATGTTCCATTATCCCCTGTTGGTCTTGTCTCTTTATCCCTTCTATGCTATAACACCTCCATCCAAATTTTATCCTATACACCATTAGAAGAAATATTTCCTTCCAGTCATTATTGACCAAAGTTGTCTTCTACATTACTGTTGTACACCTCAACAACCAACTTCATGTGCTATAGTAAAACCCTAGACACATCCTAATTCATCATATGTTTCATTATCCCTTTGAAAGCTGCTAATAACATAGTAATCCTCACTTCATTCATGTGAACTTCATTGTGGTGTTATCACTATGTTGACAACATGGCCTCATTAACATTAGTTCATCAACATATGCAATATGAATCTCAATGAGCACTGAACTTTGGCATTTGCAAGAGTTTAGACTATCCCAGTGGACTTAGTACTTTCACCATTCTATGATCTATAAGCACCATATTGTAGTCTCAATTGAGGCCAACCATTTACTCTTTCATTTATGGTAGTTATAAAGGGACTACCTAAACTTCTCTATATTATTGTAGATATGTTGTTTCATTTGCAGTTGTTGACATCAAAAACCCTAGTGATGTTGGTGGCACGATGGACCATGGAGTTGTTGCAACAATAGCCAGTTCTGATCCATTAAGAGAGGTATGCAAAAGATTAGTCAATTTGACATTATATTTTCTCTTTTATGGTCTATTATAGAAAATTTTCATGATACTTTTATGTAGTTTAATTTCTATCTTGATGGTTGTTAAAGGTGGTTGTCATTCCAAATCATGGACATAGTAATGTTGTAAATGTGCATGATGACTATATGTATGTGGTAAGTGATTATATTTTGTTATATGTCATTCCACAATTCAATTTATATGTATTAACATATTTAAGTTTTATTGTATTAGTTGAAGGTCCAGAGTGAAGAGAGGACTAGTGAGCATGTTTGAAAGACAAGAGAATCAATAGGAACTCCATTTAGTTGAATTTTGAAGGAAACACAAGATCTTTTTCCTTCCCCTAGAGGGAAATGACTCTGTATTAGGGTGATTTTTTGAATGCCTATGTGGCATTTTGGAACATGTTTTGTACTATCGATATATATGTGAAATTTTATGTCCATATGACTCTTTTTTACTAAGCCTGTATGGATTTTTTGGATATATTGTATCTACTTTTATCAATATATATCATTGTATAGCCTTACGTATTTTTGATTAAAGAAAATATTATTTTTCTATTGCAATTCTTGAATTATGTTATCATGCATAGTGTGTAAATTATATGCTTGAATGTTGTAGGCATGGACTTTGTTTACATCTAATGCTTAATTAATTACTGTTGATTGCTCAATAAGCTCCATCTACTACGTATTGTGTAAACAAGCTCTATTCCTAGTGGTTTGTATCCTTTGCAATGCTTCAATTACTTGTGCTTCACTTATTCACATGTATGCTTCACTTATTCACGTGTATACTTCACATTTATTATGTGTATTCTTCATGACTCATGTGTATACTCCATGTATTTGCATGTATGCTCCGTGCTTCTTGAGTTATATTATTGTCTAGTGGCAAGGACTTTAACACCAAAAGGTTTCAAATGAACTGTAAGAGCTCCTTCCCATAAAAAAAATTATTGCTTTTGATTCATGGCTGAGGCTAGCATCCAACAACTAATGGTTTTGATTCTAAAGCTTAGCAATCATTGCAGTTGCATCCATAGAACAAGTGGATGTTTCAAATCTCATGGGAATATATATACCTCTATGATCTTGTATGAATGTCCATCAAAACACATGATAGTTATTGATCCAACCAACAAAATTTATTTGCATCTGCTAATATCACAACACTTGACATCTCATTAAATGAAATCAATGGACAAGTCAATTTTAATGATATTCTAAAGATATTAGATGTGTATGAAAAATAATATAAGCTTGATTTATAGATGCATCACCCATGTGTAGTTATCACATTTCTCCCATATTCACCATTTAAATAAGTTAAAAAACCTCCTTCCATTTTCTTTGTGTGAAATAACATGACAAATCATTGAGAAACATGGTCCTATAACTGTTGCCACATCATTTTTTCTAACTATAGAGCATGAATTTACCATACGTCATGGATATTGAATATCCAGATCCAATGTTTCACTAGTAGGCTAAGTTTTGCATCTTAGCAAGGGTGCACTATTTGGTGACAACAATTGTAGTTTAGACTCTTAAGGGATTCAAACGATTCAACGTAGCTTGAAGCGATTTAGTGTGTTTCGGTGCAAAAGAGAATCATGCATAGTGTAAATGTACCCACCCAGATGCGTCAAAACAATTTGTTTGGTCACACAAGTTGTAGAACGAATGTTGCACCACTTTGCAACTTTGCGCTACTTGCATTTGACAACTTTTTTCCCAAGAGAAAAGTCGTCACCATAAGAAAACACCTTCGAGATAGAAAAAATTGAGAGAGGTTATTGTAGAGGGTCCCAACGCGGCCCCATAGGCTTAGATGAGAATTTTCTAAGCATCACCATATCTGAGTAAAAACATGATGAAGATTGCATCCATTTTTCACTTTGGACTCTTAAGGGATTATGTCAGTTAAATGTAGCTCGAAGTGATTCAGCGTGTTTAGGTGCAAAAGAGAACCATACCTAGCATAAACATACCCACTCATATGCATCAGAACAGTTCATTTGGTTACACGAGTTGCAGAATAAAAATAGCACCACTTTGCAACTTTGCACTACTTTCATTTGACAACTTTTTCCGCAAGTGAAAATTCACCACCATGGGTAAACTCCTCCGTGATAGCGAAAACCAAGAGAGAATCACTTATACATTTTTACTCAAAATCTGAAAAAAAATTGTCAGAATTTTGACAAACTTTTGTCAAAATTATTTCGTCGATTTTCCAATGAACTTTGAAACATCAAAATTCCAACCCAGCCGACGATGCTGGGTCAGAATTTTGACATTTCAAAGTTTGATGGAAAATTGATGAAATAATTCCAACAAAAGTTCGTCGAAATTATGATGAAATTTTGTCAAATTTTGAGTCAAAATTTATCAGTGAATATTGTAGAGGGGCTCAACACAACCCAATAGGCTCATATGATAAGTTTATAAGTGTCATGGTATCCGAGTAACCACATTCTAAATATTGTAATCATTTTGCACTTTGGACTCATAAGGGATTCTACCAGTTGAATGTAGCTTGGAGTGATTCATCATGTTTGGGTGTGAAAGAGGACCATGCTTAGCATGAATGTACCAATCTAGATGTGTCAGAACATTTTGTTTGGTCACATGAGTTGTAGAACGAAAGTTGCACCACTTTGCAACTTTGCACTACTTACATTTGACAACTTTTTCCCCAAGTGAAAATTTGCCACCAAGGGAGAATACCTCTAAGATGGGCATGTGCATGATCATGGTATGCCAAACAGGCCCTTAAGTGGCAAAAAATTCAGAAAAATCAGTGTTAGGCAACTTGACGTAAATATTTGAATAAGTTATCTATATTATTTCAAAAATATGTAAGAATAGAATTTGTAGAAAATTGAATGTAGTTTCTAAAATACTAGGTTTATTTAAAATAAATAAAATCTATTTGGTGAAAATTTGAAATTTCAATGCAGAGTACTTAAATTTCAGTGGAAAAATAAGAAGTAGGTGTTGTCTCAACACCCTAACCATAATAAAATGATAATATTTTTTTGTAAGATTTTATATATAAGTAGAGGACTCATGTCCCGATGTGATGCATATTTTTGTAATTTTTTCTAAGTAAATAATTAATTATGAATTTTTTATTACAACTTTTAGAAAATATAAAAAATCGCCTATCTATTAACGGGTCAAAATTCATGAAATTTAATTTTATTTTTTTAATCCTATAGTATGTGAAGCATAGAATGTGACGCATGTTTTGGATTCAAAAATATGATACCGTTTGAAAGTTATAGATGTTTTTCAATCAGCCTATCGATCAGGACTTTAGTCATAATTCTAATAGAAAATGAATAATAATTATTTATTAAATTCAAATTAAATCATAATTTATATTTTTGGAAAGCTGAGAATCTCCTCTAAAAACCCTTTTCATTTCATTAATTTTGGGTTAAAAAAAAGTCGTCATCCACATACCCTACAAATATTGCCACTTTTTGGCATACCATGATCCTGCACATACCCAGATAGCAAAAACCAAGAGAGGTTATTGTAGAGGGGCCCAACATGATCCCATAGGATTAGATGAGAAGATTCTAAGCATCACAGTATCCCAGTAACAACATGCTAAAGATTGCAACCATTTTGCACTTTGGACTCATAAGGGATTCTATCGGTTGAATGTAGCTCAGAGTGATTCAGTGTGTTTGGGTGCAAAAAAGGACTATGCCTAGCATAAATTTACCCATATAGATACATCAGAATAGTTCATTTGGTCACACAAGTTGCAGAACAAAAGTTACATAACTTTGCACTACTTGCATTTGAAAACATTTTCCCCAAGCGAAAAGTCACTAGCAGGGAAAATGCCCTTGAGATAGCGAGAACTGAGAGAGGTTATTGTAGAGGGGCTTAATGCAATCCCATGGGCTTAGATGATAATTTTCTAAGCATCACGGTATTCGAGTAAAAACCTGTTAAATATTGTAGTCATTTTACACTTTGAAATCTTAAGGTATTTTGTTGGTTGTACGTAGCTCAGAACGATTCAGTGTATTAGGGTGCAAAAGATGACCATTCCTAGCATAAATATACTCACTCAGACGTGTCGAAATAGTTTTTTTGGCCACACAAATTATAAAATGAAAGTTGCACCACTTTGCAACTTTGCAATACTTGCATTTGATAACTTTTTCCCCAAGCAAAAAGTCACCACCATGGGAAAACAACTCTGAGATAATGAAAATTGAGAGATATTATTGTAGAGGGTCCCAATATGATCGCATAGGCTCATACAAGAAGTTTCTGAGCATCACGATAACCGAGTAACATCATGCTAAAGGTTGTCGTCATTTTGCACTTTGGACTCATAAGAGATTTTGTCAGTTGAACATAGCTCAGAGCAATTTGACATGTTTGGGTGCAAAACAGGAACATGCATAGCATAAACGTAAACACCCAAATGTGTTGGAATAGTTCATTTGGTCACATGAGTTGCAGAACGAAAGTTACACCACTTTGCAATTTTGCACTACTTGTATCTAACAAATTTTTCCCCAAGTGAAAATTCACCACCACGATAAAACGCCTCTTAGATAGCAAAAATTGAAAGAGGTTATTGTAGAGGGGCCCAACATGATATCATAGGCTCAGAAGATAAGTTTCTAAGTGTCATGGTATCCAAGTAAAAAAATGTTGAAGATTGTAGACATTTTGCACTTCAAACTCATAAAGGATTTTGTCAGTTGAATGTAGCTAAGAGCGATTCAGAATGTTTGGGCATGAAAGAGGACCATAAAGCATTATAATAGTTCATTTGGTCACACGAGTTGCAAAATGAAAGTTCTACCACTTTGCAACCTTCAACTACTTGCATTTGACAACTTTTTCCCCATGTAAGAATTCGTTACCATGAAAAAATGCCTCTGAGATAGCAAAAACTGAGAGAGGTTCATCATACTATCTGAGTAACAACATGCTAAAGATTGTAGTCATTATACATTTTGGACTCTTAAGGGATTCTACTGGTTGAATGTAGCTCAAAGAAATTCAACGTGTTTGGGTGCAAAAGAGGACTATGCCTAGAGTAAACGTACCCACCCAGACACGTCAAAACAATTTTTTTGGTCACATGAGTTGCAGAACAAAAGCTACACCACTTTACAACTTTGCACTATTTGCATTTGACAACTTTTTCCCCAAGCAAAAGTTCACCACCATGGGAAAATGCCTCTGAGATAGCAAAAATTGAGAGAGGTTATTGTATAAGGTCTCAATGCATTTCCATAGGCTCAAATGAGAAGTTTCTAAGCATCACAGTATCTGAGTAACAATATGTTGAAGATTGTAGCCATTTTGCACTTTGGACTCTTAAGGGATTCTATCGATTGAACGTAGCTCAGAGTGATTCAGTGTGTTTGGGTGTGAAAGAGGACCATTCCTAGTGTAAATTTACCCACTCATATGTGTTGAAATAGTTTGTTTGGTCCCACGAATTCTAGAATGAAAGTTGCACCACTTTTCATCTTTGAACTACTTGCATTTGACAAATTTTTCTCCAAGCGAAAATTTGTCACCACAAAAAAAAAGGCCTCTGAAATAGCAAAAAATTGAAAGAGGTTATTATAGAGGGACCCAACAGGATCCCATAGGCTGAGATGAAAATTTTCTAAGTGTCATGGTATACGAGTAACAACATGCTAAAATTTTTAGCCATTTTGTATTTTGGACTCATAAGGGATTCTATCAGTTGAATGTAGCTCAGAGAAATTTGGCATGTTTGGGTGTGAAGGAGGACCATTCCTAGCATAAATGTACCCACTTGGACACGTCGGAATAGTTCATTTGGTCACATGAGTAGAACGAAAGTTGCCCCACTTTGCAACTTTCAACTACTTGCATTTGACAACATTTTCCTCAAGCAAAATTTTTTCACGATGGGAAAAAACCTTCGAGATAGCGAAAAATGAGAGATTATTGTATAAGGACCCAATGTGATCCCATAGGCTCAGATGAGAATTTTTTAAGCATCATGGTATACGAGTAACAACATGCTAAAATTTGCAGCCATTTTGCACTTTGGACTCTTAAGGGATTCTACCGATTGAATGTAGCTTAGAGAGATTCAATGTGTTTTGGTACAAAAGAGAACCATTCCTACCATAAATGTACCCACCCAAAGGTGTTGGAACAATTCATTTGGTCACACGAGTTGCAGAATGAAAGTTGCACCACTTTGCAACTTTCAACCACTTGTAGTTGACAACTTTTTCCCCAAGTGAAAATTCACCACCATGGAAAAAAACCTCTAAGATAGAAAAAATTGAGAGAGGTTATTGTAGAAGGGCCCAACGCGATCCCATAAGCTCAAATGAGAAGTTTTTAAGAATCACGATATCCGAGTAACATGTTGAAGATTGCAACCATTTTGCACTTTAGACTCATAATGGATTCTACCGGTCAAATGTGGCTCGTAGTGATTCGACGTATTTGGGTGCAAAAGAGGACCATGTCTATTGTAAATGTACCCACCTAAATGTGTTGGAATATTTTATTTGATCACATGAGTTACAGAATGAAAATTACACCACTTGGCAACTTTCAACTACTTGCATTTGTTAACTTTTTCCCTAAGTGAAAATTTGGCACCACAGAAAAATGCCTCTGAAAAAGTGAAAAATGAGAGATTTTATTGTAGAGGGGCCCAACATGATCCCATAGGCTTAGGAAAAAATTTCTAAGCACCACAATATCCAAGTAACAACATGCTAAAGTTTGCAACCATTTTGCATTTTGGACTCTTAAGGGATTCTATTGGTTGAATGTAGTTCAGAGCAATTCAACATGTTTGGGTGTGAAAGAGGACCATGCCTAGCATAAACGAACCCATCCGGATGCATTGGAATAGTTTGTTTGGTCATATGAGTTATAGAACAAAAATTGCACCACTTTGCATTTTTTAACTATTTGCATTTGACAAGTTTTTCCCTAAGTGAAAATTCACCACCACAAGAAAAAACCTTTGAAATAGAAAAAATAAAGAGAGGTTATTGTAGAGGGGCCCAACATGATCCTATAGGCTTAGATGAGAAGTTTCTAAGCATCACAGTATCCAAGTAACAACATGTTGAAGATTGCAGTCATTTTGCACTTTGGACTCACAAGGGATTTTGTCGATTCAATGTAGTTTTGAGCAATTCAAGATATTTGGGTGCAAAAGAGGACCATTTTTAGCATAAACGTACCCATCTGGACACGTCAAAATATTTTTTTTGGTCACACGAGTTGGAGAACAAAAGTTGCACCAATTTACAACTTTCAACTACTTGCATTTGACAACTTTTCCCCCAAGTGAAAATTCTCCACAACAGGAAAAAACCTCCAAGATAGTGAAAATTGAAAGAGGTTATTGTAGAGGGACCCAACATAAACCCATAGGCTCAGACAAGAAGTTTATAAGCTTCAAAGTGTCTTGTAATATCTCATCGAAGATTGCAGCCATTTTGAACTTTAGACTCTTAAGGGATTTTTCTGGTTGAATGTAGTTCAAAGCAATTCGGCATATTTGGATGTGAAAGAGGACCATTCATTGCTTAAATTTACCCATCCAGATGCATCAGAATAGTTTGTTTGGTCACACAAGTTTCAGAATAAAAGTTGCATCACTTTACAACTTTGCACTACTTGCATTTGACAATTTTTTCCCCAAGCAAAATGTTGCCACCACAGCAAAACACCTCTGATATAGCAAAAACCAAGAGAGGTTATCATAGAATACCAATTGAATGTAGCTCAAAACAAAAACTAGTGTCTCACCTAAATTAGCTAAAAGTTACTAGAAAACTATTTATTACCATGTGTAAATCCTTGGAAAAGTTGGAAATCTCCTTGCTTCAAATGAAGTGTCTTGGAAACATTGACTTGGAAGTCCATTCTGTTGACCTTTTGACTCTAATTGCACTCACTTGGTATGTGATCATGTTGTTCCATCCTTTGTTTGTGCTATTGGGCATGTGACTATGTTTCCAAATTTGACAAGAGCACCAAATGCAAAGTGAATGTTTGGAGAGATTAGTTTGTTGAAGAATGTTTCAGAGTTGTCAAAGCTATTGGAGGGTATTGAAACATTGCTACCCGCACTGTTCATGTTGTTCTTCCCTTTTGGTATTTTGTGTGATTTGTGTTTTAGGAGTTTTTTTTGTGTTTAGGAGTTGTTTGGTGTGTTTAGGAGTTTCCTAAGGTCATTCATGACCATGTGAAATCATGTAATCCACTTTATTGTGCTTAGAGGGTCGTTGATTTAAAAGTTACAAAAAGTTGCCAAACGGGAAAGAAAAGTTGTCATGTATTTTTAGTAAGTTATAAAAAATCAAGTAGAGGCTACATGCAATCAATAAAATGGTTCCTAATCATTGGAATCAATTTTAAATGGTGGGGAAAAGCATGAATAAGGTATAATGTTCGAATGGAATGGTGCAAGAGCACCCTCAGGACAAACTGCCTACAGGAGGAAAAGTTTGAGTTGTTTCTTTTTTGTACAAGCATAAATATGCTTTCTATGCATAACCCAAGGTTTGGAGGTGGGTTGGTTGAAGATTTGAATAAAATTTGAATAAATGTGGAGACTATTTCTATGTTTCTTTTCTGCAATATTGCTTCTCCATTGCATGGTATGGACTAGTAGGGATTGGTAGGGTCCTGAGATTGGTCTTGTTTGATAGAGTGATGAACTAACTTCCATTTGCATTTGGTTTGGTGCCTTTTCATTAAGTATTTTGAAATTTATTGTAAATTTACTAAAACTTGCCTGAAACCCTACCTAGGGTTATCTGTTTTGGGGAAAATGTCATAACTTCTGGTTCCACCATTAGATATTTATAAAAAAATGAGGAAAATTCTATAACCATGTTATCTTCAACCTCACTAAAGCGATTGGCTTCAGTAGGTGTTCTTTTAAAGTTATTAATGATAGTTTGTTCTATTTCACAGTGAAAATCAGATTGTGTATTCATTAGAAAGCACGTTGGGTGGATCAAGGCATGATTAGGTATGGTTTGGAATTGGAGGTGTTGGGAATGTGTTCCAAGGTCCTACAGACCTGTTTCAAAGAGTAGTTGATCCATGATAAGAAGTTTGTGTCAATTTGATGTGACTATTCTATTAGGACTATACAAGACAGTTTTGACCCTAGGTGCCTAAGAACATGTTTGAAGTGCATTTATGAAGCAAGGATGAAGAATGGGTGTAATAGAAGCCTTGTAGCCCTGATTCAAGAAGTTGGAAGCCTTTAAATGTCCATTCCTTTGCATTGTTTCATATTTTGTCATAAATCCACATGCTTTTCCTTTAAGACAACTTTAAATGTAAACCATAAACCATTACATCTAACTTTAAATTTAATATACACATTTAATTGAGGCATATATTAAGGAATATACACATTTTCATGTATTAATTTTTCATAATTTTGTTATATCAAAAATAACACAAAGGCAATAACAAATATTACAATAGTGATGGAAGAACATCTTGAAAATTATCCCATTTCTCAATACTTGTAGCAATACATGCAGGGAAATAATCATCCCAATTGCAACCTAGATCATGAAATATATTGTACAAGAAGAAACAAAAGGTGTTGCTACCCAGTTTTCTCTCTCCAATCCACCTTAGGTGGCCCAGTTATTTACATTTCAAAATGCTTCAAAACATGTACATTCCCTACTTCCTTGGAAACACATGGGTAGTAGCCTCTCTATGGTTGTGTACTCTCACTAGAATTTGGTCCACAAAAAACTTGCAAAAGCCTAACAATTTTAGACATGGACTCACATAAAAATCATTAAAATACCAATAACTAAATAATGTCAAACATACACCTTCTGAATAGATCTATTATCACCTTCATGCATGTTATAAGTAGATTGATTGAAGGTCCTACAATGGTGATGTGGCCCATATTTTGCTACTTTCTTATCTCTTGATGATCCTATGTATAAATTTTAAATATATATAAACATAATTTACATAAAACATGTAGCATATACGAATATGAGAAATCTACAAAATGGAAAATAAAGAGAAGATTGAAAACCATAAAATGCACCAGCAACCAATGTTGTTTTCTTAAGTTGACAATCTTTAATGAAGCCTTTCCCTTTTTTCTCCTTCCCTAGTCTTGCATATATCTTCACTAAAGCAAACATATAATTAATAAGTGGGTTAAAAGATAGTCACAATGAATCAATGACATTCCTAAATGCATATGACATCAAAAAACAATAGCGAATACCAACTTAAAGGTGGTCAATAGAGAGTAGCATATAATTATCATTTTGCAAATTAACAATAATGCAATTTTGCAAACCATTCTACAATCAAACATAAATGCTTGAAAAAAAGAAATGATCAATAACATGACTTTAGAGATTCAATGTGCATACTTACAAATCAATCTAGGGAACCATCTGGGTCTACTCTACTCTTTATTGCGTCAAGTATTTCCTCATGGTCAAACTCACACACTTTCCACAAGTTCTTGTTCGCAAGTCTATCCTTATATTTGATCAAATGACTGTCGGCTACGACAACAAGTTTCGAGTAGTGAAGAATATTTTGATGCATGTCGAAGTCCTCAAACAACCAAATTGTAGCATTCTTAACTGGGTACCTTCTAAGCCATGTTCCAGTAACAACCACCGAACCTATAGGATATTCTATGTCTTCTCCATCTATAACTGGGGCCTCCAATTTCTTTTTGGCCTCGATACAATGACACAGGTAATAATTTGTACCCTCTTCATTGTCTTCATCTACAATCACTGCATAAACATTCCCTACATTGATATGTTCATCTTGTTAGATGAATTTAAAGAACATCAAAATAAAACCTAAAAGTAAGATATATTACCTAGTTCTCATAGGTAGGTCTGATACATGATCAAAGTCAATGGATGATTACATCTCCATGATTTGTAGGGTCATTGGGTGCTGATAAGTGTCAAGTGGGGTTAGACTTCTTACAGACCATTCGTCAACCCATTCTGTTGACTCACAATCATTCCATGCTTGAAGTGTACATGCAAAACAAAATCATGTCATCTTCTATGTATGGATATTCCATGTACTTGCACTAGAGATTCTAAAAGAGTGTAGCTCGCTCAATCCTATTAGTGTACAACAATCCTCATATTTTTCAATGTTAGTATCATGTACTAAATGAAAAAATATATGAACTATAGAATTACCTTCACTACCTTGACCCATTACATGATTGTACCACTCAACAATTGATCTTGCATTTATCAACTTTACACTGTCTTTTTACTTTAACTCTTCTTGTGCTAAGGATTTTTTGATACATGCGCCTGCTCCATCATGCTCGCCATTTCCATGCACAACTTCTGAGAAGTTCCACATATGGGGAACACCACTGATCCTATACATCCCACTCAGCCAGTAAAACATTTTGGAGTTCTTGAATTGTGATGTACAGTTATCTAACTATATGATATGCTAACTGAATGATATGCCCTTGCTAGCCAAATCAGCATAGAACATCTAAAAGCAACCTTGCACAAACTTTGTAGAATGTGTGCAATAATCATTGATGTAAAAGTGATACTCCCTCAATACTTTCGTGTTATCCTCTATACTATCATTTGCATGAATGAATGTTATATGCACAAACATAGCAACCTGTGTGGAGTTGTAGTACTATGATTGCACCTCGTTCTGTGGTTGTAGTGTGTATTTCCAAATTCGACAATTGAAGTGATGCTATGAAGTGGAAATGTTCCCTTGCATAACTTGAACTGTGAGTCCAACCATCGAGCTCTATGGGTATTCCTTGCATACTCATAAACCACCTCATCATAGAAAATTCCCATAAAATGATACATTGGAATCTCATCACTGACCAATTCACACTTATTTTCTTCTTTCCCATCTTTTAGACTATAGGTCATTGCCTTGTATTTTCCAAATTTCACAATTATGTCTCCAATTATGTGTGTACTAGCCATGTGTTGGAAAATTGGAAAATGTAGCATGCCACCACAATGATCACATGTGCCATCCAAACATGACTTCTTGTAAAAATTTTGACCATCCACTCTTTCACATAAAATGGAAGATAAGAATTCCCTTGAGGATTTAGGTGGAGGCCTTATGTTACATTCCTACAAAACATTGTCAGTATGCATATCTACACATATACATCAATAAACATCATAATGGCTAGAAAAATCAATATGTAATCTACAACAAAAATTAGTGCATGTGTGATTTATTTTGACATAAAAAGGATTTAGCATTTCAAAATACCTTTGACATATTTTAATTTCAGGAAACTTACATACAAAATCAGCAAAAAATTGGGTTTGAGTGGTATCCAAATAATGATTTGGATGTGGCTCACAGATTTTACTACCAATTCTCCTTCTTACGACATCTCTTTGATTGGGAGAGGTCCTTGTGTTATCCTTCAAATAATCTACTATTAAATATCTCAAGCCTTGAGCAATTCTTTTATGTTTTTGTGGCACTCTACCCAAGAATGCCCATAACCCATTGCTATTTGGATCCTCCACTCTTTCACACCTTCCTTTGGCTCTCATTAGAGATGATTTACTTATTTTCAAAGACTTACTTGTCTTTGTAAGGTTCACCTTGTTCCTTGTTTGACTACTTAATAGTGTTGTTGTCATCACACGTCATGTGGCACAACTATCCTTCATGCGTCAGGTAGAACCCACACTCTCGTATGCACTCATCAAGTTCTTTACAATGAAATGTTCACTTGAGTCATTCGAAACTCTTAGCTTAAGAGACTTCATGGTGGGCGTAAATTTGAGTTGCCTCATCATTTCAATAAATAGTTGGCATCTTCCACCCTCACTTAGCTTCTCAAAAAATAAACTCCATATCCCTTGTGCATATCTTGGACATGAACATTTTGGAATCTTATTAGGTATCCATTTCAAAAAATTGGAATCAATATCAATCAAAAATTTAGGTTTTCTATGCAAAACTCTAGGAGTTCTCAAATGTATATTTGTGTCAACATTAGGAATGTCAACAACATCAGGGATAGATCACGTACCTTCAATCTGAGGTACAATTGATGACATACCTTGAGATTGACATGTAAATGATGTTGTACCTCCAACTTGAGATGTCATTTGTGGAGTGCCTTCAAATGGAGATGTGTTTGCTGATGTACTTATTAGAGATCCAAATTTGCACCCCTCTGCCAAGTTGTGAAAGAACTCAACAAATTTGGAGTAACATGGGACTACTTTCAGGCTGTGGGTATCCTATCATGAAAGTAGACATCCAACTTTTGGTTTGGGTCCCCTTTTGGTGTCACCTAAACTATTCCTCTGCTTTGTCAAGGAAAAGGGTAAGAAAGAGTACATAAAAATGAAACTAACCCTATGGTGATGCACCTAATTTTATTTCTCAGACCTATACAACTACTTTCACACATAGTTTCATCAAAATCTCAGCTTAACTTGACACAACTCAGATATTTAAATATATTAATTCATAAGTATTTTTTAAGGAGGCTTGGTTCACTTGTCACTTTGAAGGGAAACGGTCTCCACAGCTAAAATAACTATTTGACCCATCACACAGCTTACAACCTGCATAAATATATATTCATTCTACCTAAAGGTGCTAAAGTGAGACAAGCATTGAAGGAGTCACCAAAACTCACAAGAACATTCATCAATCACCACACTACACTCAATAAAGTAGCTTCTAAGAAGGTAAAACATTGAATTTCATTAATAAAAATGGTGTTACATACTATTGTATATGTTTGATATTGAGTCACAATGTTGTCTCCTACATGAAAAATCTCCAAGATAAGCTACAATGCCTGCAAAAAGAAAGAAAAAACTCCCTAAAACCTCAAGTCTAAGGATACTTAAGCAATTTTGAAACCAACTACCCACACAAGTCCATCTAGAAGGTTCTGGTGAAATGTAGCAGAAAAGGCCATAAATAACCTTCTAAAATCACTCCAAACTGTCCTCCACATGAAGCAAGGTCAAGCCAAGACCATAGTCACACTAAAAATGTGACAAAACTGCCTCCAAATAGCCCATTTCCTCCAAAATCAGTCAAATAAAACCTCCCACACATTTCTCATGTCTTCCAGTCATCATTTTTCCCACACATGTATTCAACCCATTTGACCCACACTTTTAGTGCTTTTGCAATATCACAAGACTCTAATTTGCATTCAAAATGATAATTTGAATAAGTGATTCATAATACATCATTTAATCAAACTAATTTACATTTCAAAACAAATACAAAAAGAGGCCCCACCACCTCTTTGGATTACACCAATATTTGCATTATAAATAACATTAAATAAAAAAATATTTACAAATCACTTAAATAATGTCTTAGAATTGATAAAAAAATGCAAAATAAATGATATACTTCAATTTCTTGTAAAAGCATTCAAGCAAAATTAAACTCCTCCAAGGCATTGATGAAATTTAACTCACCCCCACTTTTGCATTTCAAAGCCATATCAATTGGTCAACATTTCATATTTTCAAATATATGCAAAATGGGTCAATGGTTTAGCCTATGTGAGCATAAGGAAACTCCAAGGTTTTTGGAAGGCACATTTCAAATTTTTGAATGCATTGCATTTTGTAAAGATAGCGAAAAAACATCAACGTGTAGGGTTGATCTCCAAAATGTAACAAAAAGGAAAGATTGCCTAAGTCTTTGTGTGGGCCACATGAGACAAACATTCCCAAGGCATAAGACTCAATCACTTAGCCCACATAGCAATTAAATTGCTTTGCAATTTTTAAAAACACAAGGTAAAATACCCTGGTCGGCCTCCATAGGGTTTCTAACCCTAAACAAAAACATGGGAAAAAGAAAAAAAAGCCATTAATTTTTCCATCGAGCCTTCTGGAGAGCTCCACTCTATTGCCATGGGGTTTCTAGGGTAGCACTGGAAAAAAAAATTTCAACTGATTTCTTGACAGATTCTTGTGGTTTCCACTCGGAAATAATAGGTAATGTGATTTTTGAATCAAATCTGGATTTTTTTCTACCTTTTCCCAACCATATCATGTGTTAAGGCCGCGACCATGAGCAACCTCTGATGTTTTTTGTTGCTTTATTTCTCTTTGTGGTTATTATATCTGCTCTTAGCCACCATGATGGAGGTTCTTTGAAGCTAAAATGGAAGCCCTTCAGTATTAAAATGTTTGCACATTTAATGAAAAGCGAGCCATTTGAGCTTAGGTAAGCTTCTTCTGCATAAACCTTGCACTCTTTTCCATTTTCTATGAATATAAGCTCAATTTGAGCTCTCTCCATACAACAAAATGGTGAAATTTCTTTGTTTTTTCTATGTTTTCAATGCATTTTCTGTAGAAGAATGGCCACAACTTTTTTCTCAAATGCATATTTCAAGCATTTCTTTTATGTGGCATTCATTTGTATTTCATCATGGGCATCTTTGTTTTCATTGTGATTCCAAATAGTAGCAGCCAACATTGCTATAATCAACTTTACCATCATATGATCATGCAAGATTATAATATGAATGAGGTTTCATGAGAGGTCGTCAGTTAAAACAAGAGCTATCACAGTCAATTATTCCACAAGACAATGTAGCCATGTGAAGAAAAAATGGTCTGCAAAATGATTCGATGTCATTGCACAGTATGGGCATGAGTCAAAGACTCTACACATATTTTTCATTCCTTTATGAACACCACCTTTTCCTCTTAAAATCCTTCTCTATTTTTTTGTTCACATTTGCATTACAGATTAGATAGCCCCTAGATGGAAATCTCAATTCATTCTCTTTATGCCACATCTCATCTAGTAGAGCTAATGGCAGAAATGTGCTTTTGAATATATTTTCAATTGCAGTAGCCTCATTCTCATAAAGGTTACCATGAAAAAGACCTTCAATTTATAACTAGCTAAGAAGTTCTAGGATAAAAGTTGTCATGTCTGATAGAGACAATGAAAGAAATTTTATCGTTATTGTGCAAAAAATTCCCTCACAAAAATTGTAACCTTAAGTATGTTGAATGCTTTGAAGGTTTCATATTTCTATTCTTGTAGTTATTTTCCATGTCTTGAGCCTTGTCCCAACATTTTAATGATTGATTGATGCTTATTTGACAAAATATGTTTTTCAAGACCTTTCTTTGTGTTGCAATTGACCTCACACAGTGAGCACCATCCTAGTCATTCAAGAAATTTTGAATTAATGGGCTTTGATCCCAAGCCTTGTTTGAATGTTTATATCTTTGATTGATGCTTCTTCCCCAATATGTGTCTCTTGAGAACCTTCCCTATGTTGCAATCAACCTTAGAAACTGAACATCATCCCAGTCCCATAGGTAGTTTTGAATCAATATAACTTGAATTATCCTTCTGCAAATTCTTACTTAGTACCGCCCCTTCTTTCATCTGATTTTTCCTCTTATCAAGATTGTCAGCTATGTCTCTCTCTTGTTGTGACTGTGTGTCCTGAGTTTTTTGTTGCATTAAATTTCCTTTCTTTCCATCTTTGGAGCCCTGTTTCCACTTTCCAAACATGGACTGGTGCTTCTTCCCCACAATGTGTTTCTAGAGATCATTTTTTGTGTTGCAGTCCACCTTACAAAGGGACACCACCTTGTTTGTTTAGGAAATCCCAAATCAACAGGCCTTGAACTCTCCCGTTGCATTTTCTTACTAGGCTTAACCTACAATATCTTGTCTTGTTACATAGCATGCAAATGTAATTGATAAAGCCTTTTTCTAAAGGTAAATTCTAGATCAACAACTTGTTCATGGTTTAAGATCACTTCCCTTCACAAAAATTGATCTTTTGGCATTGTCCCTTGCCTTTTAGGTCTCTTGTCACTAATTTGAAGACCCTCCATTCTCAACATTCTCTCGCATTGCTTTCCTCACATCATGAAAACTTTTAAGAAAGTTATTGTCATCAATCACAAGGGTCATGTTGATTATCTTATCATTGCTGTGAATAACATGAAATTTTCTCAATAAAACTATCATCACATTGAGTTACTCACAAAATGTGAAGCCCTAGTCCAAGACACTTATTCTCACAAACCCTAGGGTTTAATGCATAAGGTGTTACTATGACATTTATTTAAAAGATCTTTAGCACAATGTAGATCCTTGCAATGATCCACGATGGTTTCTATAGGTTCTTCATGAATCTTTCTATCCATCATTCCCTTCTTGTTGTAAGTTACTATCCTTTCCATGCTATCATGTTAACACATCTCCTATTTGATCAATTGATAGTGCATGTGTATTGTGCTCTATCATAAATGGCTTGTTGTTCTCTATCATGTATGGATAGTTCATGCATTGACGACACTACCCTTGTTTCCCTCATCACTGTCATTCTTTTACTATGCATTTCAATGGCCTAAAGAGATGCATCCTTCAATAACCTCACTTAAAATTCCCCCTCAATGGTCACCCTGAAGTTAGAATTAAATGCTTTTGTCATTTCTTGATGAACAGGTTGTCCCTTGGTAGTCTATATCTCTTTGCATTTTAAATCACTGTCATGCTATGATATCACTGCTATCATGAGGTTTTGTGAATCATCCATGCTTGATGGTTACCTTGCATAGTATGGCTGCCTTTGTGAGCATATGGCTACCTTAGCATCTTAATGCTTTATTTTTACATGAGATTCTTTGCAATAGGATAGTGCTCTGTATTTGTATAGCATGAGTTATTTTCTTGGTAAAACTTGCTCCTTTTATCTTAATTTGCATCTTTTTTACTTTGTGAACTCTGCCTGTTTCAATTTACTACCATCCAAACACAGATGATTTTATGATGCTTTCCATTTCATAGATATTATTGTAGTGTTATGATGTCTTGAGACTGTCACTATTGTTTCTAAATATCTCTTGCACCAAGTTTTGGAAATTAAATCTACTTGGGAATAAGTAGTGAAAAGAGCCTCAATTTTCTTAACTTTTAGTTGTATTTTGGCATGAGACAACAATCTTCATCTATTCTCTTTGATAGGATACTGTCTCTATTATTTTGTATCACTATGATTGGCTTCATTTGATGACCTCCTTGAAATGAGTTTTATCTACCACTCTTCTATAGTGGTTTTCATTGTCCTTATTATGAGATTGCATCCAAGAGGTCTGTTCTAGTGATATTATCATGGACTGTACCTATAAGTTGTTACTACAAACATATGACTGTCCCATTGCTGCCCTATATCATACATTCATTGTTGTTGTCCTTGTATGAGATGTAGCATGATTTTTTTCTATCCTTGTCATGAGATCATTGTTGTTGTCCTCTTATCCACCTAAGAAGGCCCTTTGCAAACTCTTAAAAGCCATTGTTATACTCACTTGGCATCATGACCTTGGCTTCAAAAATGAGTTTCATCTCTATATTTCATGATTGCTTAATGAATATTAGTACTCACTACCATTCCTCTTGATTTAATCCTATTTGGCAGACATATGTCATTTATGGTGGTGACCTCAAAACTCACAATCCTAAGTGATGTGTGCTCGTTTAATAGGATTGGAGTGAGATGAATTGAACTGTTTCTTTCATGCAACAATGCATTATTATCTTTGTTCGTTATTGCTGCCCCATATGACTCATGATGGTTTCAGACATGACTTGGTAGCTCCTTCATTATTTATGAATGGATGCATAATTGAACTTGATGCATCTATAATTGAACTTGATGCATCACAAAAATCATTTACTTCTTTAATAAAATGGATATTGGATCCACTTAAGAAGATTGAAAGACATATCCAAAAAAATACTACCCCTTTTAACATGATGGCAGCCTATTGATTGATTCATTGTAAAAAGATGAAAGGTAACTTTCTTGAAAGTTCACATTATTTGTTGCATCTTTTGAATCTGATAATGAAAGTTGATCAGCTGCTGTCATTCCATATTGATTTAATGCATCAATAATTGAACTTGATTATCAATTTGATCAAGTTGCTCAATTTCCTATTCCTCCTGAAATAAAAGAGGGCAACATGTTGGGCTCAACCCTCATGGGAGCCACATTTTACTCCACATGTTGTGATTAGCTAAATCAAAATAGTAACAAAGGCTTGCCCTAAATCTGCACAAGTAACAAACCAGTTAGATAAACAAAGCATATCATAGGTGTGTTTGATTACTCTTTTCTTGTTTTCCTGGACACTTATGGTATGCTATCTATTTTAATGCTCATGTACAGAAAATTACATGTTTATGGATGTTTTTCACATATTTTGATCAATGACCTTTCATTTCTCTAACAACACTCTTTTTTTTAGATGCAGGAAACCTAGGAGCAACAAGGAGAGTGTCAAACAAAAGCATGACAAGTGGGGAAGAACGAGATGATGCAGGAAAGGCCAATGGGATTTGTCATTCCACTAGGAAATGATGGGTCCCTTTTTATTTTATGTCCATTTCCTTCTTTTTATCTATAAGTGTATAGTATTTTCTTTATAAGCATTAGACTAGTTAGTCCCTCAGCTTGTGAGGGACATTATACACTTATGATCATCAATAAAGATTACATTTGCAATACATGTTGATTCTATTTCTTATTTGTATGTAATTGTAAAACTAGAATAATGCATCTATTTTGACAATCTCCTTTATGCACATTAATGAAATTTAGTAGAAAATGATGTATCTTTTAATTTTTAAATGCAAACACAACAATAAGTTACCTGATTTAGATGGAAGCAAAATTTAGGTAATAGTACTTTCAAAATGCAATGTTGTTGATGGTGTTTCTTCAATTGTAGATGTGATTTTTGATGTACTTGGAAAACCACATGTTGGTGTGTCTTCAACCAGAGATGTCATTTATGATGTACTTGGAAAACCACATGTTGTTGTTGGTCTGTCTTCAACTAGAGATGTGCATTCAACTTCACCTATGCTTGATGATGTGCCCCCAACTTTGAGATCCATTTGTGTCCTTCCATGATTTTTGTTCATTCGTGCCCTTTTTTTTTCCAATTGGACATCTATCTTAGATTGCACGAGAATTTTTGGTTGTATAGGCTGCAATTCCTTTGCTTCATGAGCTACAATTTTTTATTCTCTTCTCCTTTAATTTTTAACTACAAGTTCTTTTGGTGTTAGATCCTTTGGTTGTTTCCTCGGCATGACGTTGAATGCTACATGTTCACAAAAACACATAGAACAAAAGTAAGTAATGCATTTTATGAAACATGTTGATATTTTTTATTACATTGTATTTTATGAACCACACCAAAGCATTTTATGAAAGAAGGCAACGAGTTGTTTGGAATTATCAAACATTTCTATGCGAGAAATTTTTTCATACATACATCTACCTCCATACTGCAAGAAAAGTACTTGTAATGCATTTTTCAAACATATGATCCATACCGCTGATTACATTGCATTTTATGAAACACACCAAGCATTTTATGAAACATATTGATATCACTGATTACATTGCATTGCATATCTTTAAAACTCAAGGCATTACTTTATATCGCATAACTAATGTGACTTATCAAACATTACATATCTTATCAAACATTGTTGTCCCCAACCTAGGGTTTATAATGAGCTTCAAAAAACCCATAACTTTTGATGCGTCTAGTGAAAATATATGAAACTTGGTACTAATTTTCTATAGGCCTATATGCATGTGATGAAAAAAGGAGGGTTGCTAAATCATCATTTTGTGTGAGTTTTTGAGGACAATTTGTTTCTTTTTGCAACTATACTGTGTAAAATCTAGTACTTTGAGGGATTTGTACAAAATTACTTCATGTAAGTGTTGATCAGTGTTAAGAAGGGTTTGAGGGGAGTATTTGGAGAGTGGACAAGTGCTTAGGAGAAAATACTTTTGTCAAACCTAGGGTATAAGTTGCTTCCACCTTTGAAAACTAGAGATTCTTGTGCTTATTGTTGTAAAAACCACATTGTGATTATCAACCAAGCCATGAAGAACATGAATTCAAAGAAGGGTTTGTGATAATATATCTTGGAATTATTCACTATTTCTTTGGCAATGTGGTAACTTAGAAAGAAAAAAAGCATTTTCAATTGCACAAATTTTTCCCTTTTTTTAATTTCCTAGAAAGGTAAATGGTATGAATGAATGGAAACTTGCATTAAACCAACTTTGTCAAGTCACTTGCATTTATCTAAGCACATGATGAAGGTGAATTTTTTATGGCACAAAAAAAATTAATGGAAACTTGCATTAACATTGATGAAATCACTTAGGTTTTCCAAATTAGTTGAAAATAAAAGTTTTCCCACAACCATCACTAATAATGATTTTGAATCTATTATGTCATGTTTTCCATTTTATATCTTCAAGCTCCTAAAAATTAAACTTTTACATGCAACATCCATCTAATTTAATGTTGAATTCTATGTGTAACAATGAAGATTAATAAAATCATCAAATGAATGGTCTAAAAATTGTCAAAAAAAAAACAAAATACTCAATATAAACATCTACCTAAAATGAAATAGAGTGAATTCCACTAGCCATGCTAGAAATCGACTACTATAAGCAATGAAAATAGAATTCATAAACAAATTTTGTATTAAGTTGATGTTGTTTATATAAGTTTAAACATGAGTTCATCTAAATTATGTCATGTTTTTCAATTTTTTTCTTCAAACTCATAAAAATTAAACTTTTTTATGCAAATCCCATCTAATTCAATGTTGAATTCTATGTCCAATTGTTATGATTGATAAAATCATTAAAGCAATTTAGTGTATATTTTCAAAAACAAACAAATATACTAAATATAAACACTTCAATATTACCAAAATCAATATATTACCTGAGATAATGTAAAATGATGTAGAAACTTCAAAATGTCTTCTTCTACATTGTCTAGCATGCAAATTGGTGGTAAAAAGGTGATGGATCAAGCATAGATTGGTACAACAGGGAGTCAACTACATAAAAATGACATTTTTGAGTTAGATAAAGTGTTGAACTAGACAAATGCAAAAGCATGTGGGCCTGAATCACGGGGTCAACCCCTATTTTACCATTTCAAGGTAAAACACATTTGGCACTCACAAAACTTGTTGAGCACCAAATTTTGCACTCACCAAATTTGGTGAGTGTCAAATGTGTTGCTTTGAAATGTTTTCACAGTATAGAGAGGAAGGGAGTGAGACTTGAGATAGAGGGAGAGGGGATAGGAGTGAGAGAGATTAGTCTAGGTAGCATGGTAGGGACTGAGACTGGAGAGCGATAGAGACTTGTAAGGGATAGAGAGTTATCCAGTTAGGGTGGGGGGAAATACCTAAAAATGGGAGAGGGATTAGGAGGGATGAGACCTGAGAGATACAAAAAGACAAAAGGGGGCAAGAGAGAGGAAATGTGGGAGATGGAGTTGGAGTGAAATAATTTTTTCTAGGTAGGGTGGGAGGTACGTGAGACATGACAAAGATGGAATGTGAGAGAGGGGATTGTAGTGAGACAAATTAGTCTAGGTAGTGTGGGAGGGAGTGAGACCTGAGAGAGAGAGAGAGAGAGACTTGAGAGGGATAGAGAGTTATTCAATTAGGGTGGGGGGAAGACCTAACAGAGGGAGTGGGAGATAGAGGGATGGGAGACCTAAACCCTCAACCCTCAACCCTCTACCTTAAACCATAAACCCTAAATCCTCAACCCTTAAACCCTAAACCCTAAACCCTAAACCATTAAACCCTCTACTCTCTACCCTTACGCATCTATACTCTACCCTCAACCCTAAAACCCTCAACCCCCTCTCTCTCTCTCAACCCTACACCCTCTACCCTTAAACTATAAACTATAATCCCCAAACCCTAAACCATAAACCATAAAACCTCTACCCTTAACCCTTAAACCCGAAACCCTTAAACTCTATACCCTCTACAATTAACCCTCTACCCTCTACTCTCTACCCTCTCTTTCTATGTCTCTGTCTCTCTATCTCTCTCTACCCTCTACCCTTAACCCTTAAACCCTAAAACCCTCAACCCACCCCTCTCTCTCTACCCTCTACCTTCTACCCTCAACCATCGACCCTCAACCATTAAACCATAAAACCCTTAAACCCTCAACCCCCCTCTCTCTCTCTCAACCCTACATCCTCTACCCTTAAACTATAAACTATAATCCCTAAACCCTAACCCTAAACCCTTTACCCTTAACCCTTAAACCCTAAACCCTTAAACAGTTTACCCTCTACCCTTAACCCTCTATGCTCTACCCTCTACCGTAAAATCCTCAACCCTCTCTCTCTCTCTCTCTATGTCTCTTTGTCTCTACCCTCTACCCTCTACCCTCTACCCTCTACCCTCAACCCTCAACCCTAAACACTCAACCCTCAACCCTCAACCCTTAACCCTTAAACCCTCAACCAGCCCTCTCTCTCTCTATCCTCTACCCTCTTCCCTCTACCCTCTACCCTTAAACCCTAAAACCCTAGAACCCTCAACCCCCTCTCTCTCTCAACCCTACACCATCTACCATTAAACTATAAACTGTAAACCCTAAACCATAAACCCTTAAACCATAAACCCTTAAACCCTCTACCCTCTACCCTTAACCCTCAACCCTCTACCCTCTACCCTCAACCCTCAATCCTCTACCCTTAACCCTTAAACCCTAAACCATTAAACCCTCAACCCTTAAAACATAAACTATAAACCCTAAACCCTTAAACCCTCTACCCTCTACCCTTAAACCCTCTACCCTCTACCCTTAACCCTCTACCCTCTACCCTCAACACTAAAACCACCAACCCTCTCTCTCTCTCTCTACCCTCTACCCTCTACCCTCTACCCTCTACCCTCTACCCTCAACCCTTAAACCCTCAACCCACCCTCTCTCTCTACCCTCTACCCTCTACCCTCAACCCTCAACCCTCAACCCCCTCTCACTCTCTCTCAACCCTACACCCTCTACCCTTAAACCCTAAAACGTAATCCCTAAACCCTAAACCCTTAAACCGTTTACCCTCTACCCTTAACCTTCTACCCTCTACTCTCAACCCTAAAACCCTCAACCTTCTCTCTCTCTACCCTCTACCCTCTACCCTCTACCCTCAACCCTCAACCCTCTACCCTCTACCCTTAAACCCTAAAACCCTCAACCCCACCTCTCTCTCTATCAACCCTACACTCTCTACCCTTAAACTATAATCCATAATATTGAACCCTAAACCCTCTACCCTTAACCCTTAAACCCTAAACCCTTAAACTATCTAGACTCTACCCTTAACCCTCTACCATCTACCCTCAACACACACTCTCTCTCTACCCTCAACCTTAAACCCTCAACCCCCTCTCTCTCTCGAACCTTAAACCGTACACCATAATCCCAAAACCCTAAACCCTCTACCCTTAACCCTTAAACCCTAAACCCTTAAACCATCTACCCTCTACCCTTAACCCTCTAGCCTCTACCCTCAACCATAAAACTATCAAACCTCTCTCTCTACTCTCTACCCTCTAGCCTCTACCCTAAACCCTCTACCCTTAAACACTAAAATCCTCAACTGCCCTCTCTATCTCTCTCTCAAACCTACACCCTCTACCCTTAAACTATAA
>VDFB02281492.1:317631408-317652252 GCA_007258455.2 Sequoia sempervirens | reverse complement strand
ACATCATGACTTGGAATATGCTTTCCAAGGGACTTGGTGGTCAGCCATATTGGCCAAGTGTTTTTGGATTATGATGCCTTTACAAAACAATGTGTATGACCATGTGTGAGTAAAATACAAAATATAGTAAGTTGATAGTCAAAGTTCCTTAGAAGCTTTTGAAAGCTTTTAGCCATAACATTATATGTTGCATTTGTTTCCAATTTTTGAGGATGTCATATGAGTGATTTGAAAATCACTTTTGGTTGCTTTTGATAGAAATGTAATGCATATTAATGGTGGGGCCCTTTGTCTTGTGCTAAATTGTAAAGTGACTTGTTATGTGATGTTTTATGAATCACTTAACAAGGTCATTATATTTAATGTTGTAAAAACCATGTGTTTTCAAAAAACACACATATTGCATGGTGGAGAATGTGGTCAAGTATTGTATGAGGACCAATGATGACTTGCAGAAGTGTGAGATGTGTGGGATGTTGTTTTGATTGATTTTGGTGAAGGGGAGGCTAGCTGGAGGCATTTTTTTGTCACATTTTTGGGGTGACTTTTGAATTGGCCTATTTGTTTTCCATGTGGAGGAAATTTTTGAGAGTTCTAGAAGGTTCTTTTGGGGCTTTTTCTATTTTATCTAACCAGAATCTTCTAGAAGCACTTGTGTGAGGGGTTTTGATGGTTTTGGCTTATGTATGTTGATTTTTTTCATTGGAGGGAGTTCTTTCTTTTTCTAGTAGGAGGATAGCTTCACTTTCCTAGAGTTATTGTTCATGGAGTTGTATTGTAACTCAGAAAGACCTATTATACAGTAAGCACTTTGAATTAATAGATTGGAGCATTTTTATCTTCTCTCTTCATGTTTTATGGTATGTCATTAATGGCTAATTAGCATATTTTATGAAAAGTATTCTTTCCTTACAAACTTGTCCGATGTTTCATCCATCCATTTGACATAAAATGTATGTTTACAGGTTATAAACTGTGTTGTTTAATGGTGTTATTGACTGTGAAAATATATTTTTCCTTTTGAAAGCACTGTTACAGACCTCTTTATAAATTATTGATGTGAACTGCATTGGAAAGGGAGTTGTGTGAGTTAGCTTTGAGATATTGATTTGAATATGTAAGGCTATTAGTAGGTCTAAGTTTTTTTGGCATACCACCTTAGTTTCTTTCTAGCATTAGGTTTATTTTATGCCAAATATTACCCTTATCTCAAAGATTAAGTAGTTAGGTGGCATCAAATGGGGAAGCCAACCCATAATCCAGAGGTCTACTTTTGAATAGGTTACCCACAACCTGAAAGCAATCTGATGTTAGTCCAAATCTACTAAGTTCACTCAAGGCTTAGCAAACAGGGTGCAGATTTGGGGAGCTAACAATGATAAATGTGAAATCCTCACCTAGGAAATAATCCATCGAGGTTGGTGGATCTTCAATCCATTGTATGACCTCTTGAGAGAAATTACCACTAGGGCGAGGCAACAAATCTTGAAGCACTGGCCTTAGGAAGTGATCTAAAAACTAATAACAATCCCATGTTCTCGAGAGCACATGGGTCCACATAGTAACTGGCTAGAGATAGCCCCTTTCATCTAACCTAGACACTGGTATGTTCCTCCCCAGCCACTCAAAATTCTAATGCAAAACTAAATGAGCCAAGACAAAAGAATACCTGAATCTAGACTCAGTACTATAATTCTTTAGCTATTCTAGCATGTTTCCAACTATCACCTCAGTAAAATCATAGTACTTCTGGATCCTTTCCCTTTTGAGTGCACAAGCTAGGCCAAACTGAAAAGGATCAACCTTCTCATAGTTATCAAGGCCGAAAACCCAAGCCAACATGGAGAATATTGACTGTGTGTCCTTGAATTTCTTGCGTGAAAGAGGAAAGAGAAGATGACTTCTCTCTGGCCTTTTCTTTGCCTCGTCTTCATAAAAAAAAAATTTCTTGGCCATCTCTTCCTCAAAGGTGTCCATCCATTCTTCATCAAAAATTTCAACACCCCAGGTCATAGGGATACATAACATATCCCGTATGGCTTTAGCAGAAATGGTAACCTTGACCCTACTGCCCTTAATGGCTTCTATCATTTTATTAAATTTTTTGGCACATGCGTTGACAAAATCCAGGCATGGATGTATGATAGGTAGTATAAAATGTGGTAGACCACAATTCAAGAGCTGAAACGCAAAACCCTTTGATGGTTCATGCTCCACGATTCTCTGAAATGCACCTTCCCTAAGACTTTTAGGGTTAACTAACAACTTAGGGTTGAAAACATTGTTGGCAATATCTTGCACCACCTCTCTTGGTATGTGCTTTTCAAGTAACACCTTCTTCCATAATTTGAATGGTCACTCCTCGATTGTTGGGGCATTGGCGAATGAGTTTCGTCCAAAGATATAGGTGAAACAAGGCCTTCTGCTTGAAACTATAGTTTTTCTACCAGAGGTGGATGTTTTCGCCATGGCTGTATGAGAAAGTTGCAAAGAGTTTCCTTAACGACAATGACCGCTTGCCTTTCACTTCTTTGTACAAATTTACTTTTGAGTGAAATTAATTCACTTGCTCATACATGTAGTTAAGGCTATGCCATAACCACTAGTCCATTAAATGCTACTCAATGAGGTGATATGTGTGGATTTGAGATCTGTATCCATTAAGAATGCCAAAATACCCCCTAGAATAAAATTATTACATTCTCCCTGCCACCTTTTTAACAAATAAACTCATTGCATTGAAAAGCGTTCTTTTTGCTATGTGAAATGTGTTGAGGTGATACAAGGTACCATTGAAAAGACGTGACCATTAATTTGTTAGAGCTTAGCGCATTAATCCATGTCTTTTCTCATTAGTAAGTTGGCTGGTGCTAATGATGGCAAAGGACACATGTCAACAATCAACATACAAGAGTATTTACTCCCAATGCCCAAATTTATTTCTCAAGACATTTTGTCAAATCCTCCATAGGATTTATCTACCCTTCTCCATTTTGCCTTGATATTTTCCCATTGTTGTTTGGCCGAAAAATAGACCTTTCATTGGTTGAGTTTGTTGGCTTCACTTTCTATATATATAGATATCCCACCTTATGTAATATTCATTCAAAAATATAGCCTCTTAAGTTTAGCAAGGTTTCTACTTATTCCATTCCGCCATAGTTTGTTGCTCTTTTAGAATGTCTATTGGATTGGGGACTCCTATTCAGCTCCTCCCATGGAGGCTATAGTACTGCTTCATGGGAGAGGTCACTAGTGACCGAATTAAGCGCTTGGTGAAGAAATGTGACTGCCTTGCCATGGTTCTGTTTAAGTGGGTAGTCGAATTGGACTTTATCAACAATTGAAACCAGCTCCAGAGCAACTGCAACGTCCTTTCCCACTTTCTGGCCTCGATGCTTGACATAAACGTGGCCAAGCCTATGATAATTGAGCTATGCCACCAGATGTTTGATGCTTCGCTGATGGAAGGGCTTGGCAAGATAGTGCAAGTGGCCATCCCCGGTGTTGGTATCCTGAGCGCCATGGATCTTTGTAGGCATGTGGACTTTGGAATAGATGTACCCTAGTTGCTCTTCCTTTTTGACTTTCACACTATGGACCTTGAAATGCACCACTACTTTTCTCAACCAACGGACACCTATGTACTATGAGAGTACATCATGGAGCGCATTCCATGACTCACCTAGAGGAAGCACTTCGACTTCCTGGTGTAGTGTCACAGTGAATAGGCCTTCGGTCTGCACTATGTAGCCATGTGTGTAGTGTGTTTCACCCCTTTTTGCACCCCGTTAGATAAGAAGAAGAAGAAGAAGAACCCGATAACGAGCCCTTTTGCTTCATCGACAATGGTTGGAGGCTTGATTTTATTGTCTTTTGCATGTTTCCTCCCTTTTGCTTCTTTTTTCTCTACTACTCTTTTTGGGTTTTCTCGAGAGAGACTCATGTTTAAATCTGGGCCTCGAGCCTTGCATTATATTGTAAATTTTTTGATGAATATAATATAATACAACTTTTTTTTCTTTAGTGTTATTCTTGGATGGCTTATTCTCAAAATTTAAAATGTATTTACAAAAAATTATACATATGGTTTATAACTGTAAATTTTTTAAAGAACTGTGTATTTTAATGGAATAACTTCAGATAAATATCATTCACTAGTATATCTAAATCATTTCCTTCCATATCTTCAAGTTCATATGCATTCTTCTCCTTGCACGTGCTCATTCAAAAGGGTCCCTTCCATAGCGCTTCAAATTTTGTGTGTTTCCCTGGTTTCACAGTACATTCATTGTACATTAGCACTAAGCTCCCCTCTTTGAATTCTGGGTTAGAAGTCTTTTTGTTGAACCACCGCTTTAATTTTTGTTGACGGTTGATTGTAGCTTCATAATATTTTTCTCTATCTTCTTCTAGCCTGAGGAGTTCCACTAGTCGTACTTCCATTTCATTGCTTTCTTCAATTTCCAAGGATTTCAATAGTTGTAAGGCAGGGATCTCTATGGAAATGGGTAACACTACCCCTTTTCCCTACACCAATTCATAAGGGGAAGTTTTTAGAGTTTTCTTGGGAGTAATCTGGTCCACCCACAGAGCAGCTTGTAGATGTTTGTGCCAATCCCTTTGTCATTCCACTCCAATGTGCTTGATTAACCTAATTAGGTTTTTGTTGGTTGATTCTACTAAATCAATCCCTTGTGGGTAGTAATTTGATAAATTTTTAAGAAAATCCCCATGTTTTATAGAAAAATCTAACATTCTTGATCCTACAAAGGCTTGGCCATTGTTGGATATGATGGTCTTGGGTGGGCCAAACTTGGCTACTAGCTCTTCAAGGAAATTTTATAATTTCCCCCTCCATGTCAATTTTAGGGCTACATCCTCTGTCCACCTTGTGAAGTAGTCAGTCGCCATGAGGATCCAATTATGTCCAGTGTTGGAAATAGGATTTATCATTATGATAAAATCCAAACCCCACTAAGGAAAGGGTTCCTCGGTTACGATCGGGCTTAGGGGAAAAGCAAAATTTTTCCTTTTGCCAACAAAATATTGGCACTAGGTACACTTTTGCACCAGATGATGTGCTTTGGAAAACATAGAGGGCTAATAATATCCTTCTTGCATGATCTTTGAAGTGGTAGTCTTGGCAGATAAATGTCAACCCTCGGGACTATGATGGAATTGATTGAGAACTCTTTCCACCTGTAGCTTGTCTAGACACTAGAGCAGTACACCATCATAATTTATTTTGAATAATATACCCTCAATTAATACATACCTAGTGCCTTGAAATTGGTAGTATTGCCTTTTATGGAACAAAAGGTTGGTTGGGTAGTACCCCTTTTGCATATACTATGTTCGATCAGCCACCCAAGATTTTTTAGACTAGAATTGGTTCGAGTAGACCTGATCAGTCTCTCTTTTAGCTCTGTGACTTGATTCCTATGCAATGTATTCACACAGACCTCTTCCCCAAACTAGCTTGGTTGGTCTAATGTCCACATCATATTCTAGGATTTTGGTGATCCAATTTTCCCTCTTTTCTATTACCTCACCTTTTGTAATGTATTCTTGCACACTGGGATGTGCTACGAGAATAGTGATCTTGTTGGTTGACACCAAGTGTTGGAACTTCTTTAAGCTTTTAAAACAATGGAAAAACCCTGCTTTTCTATGAAATTATACCTGGCTTCATAACCTTTTAGGGTCCTTGAATGGAATATGATAGGATGCTCCCCATTATCTTCCTCGCACTTTTGAGTGAGAACTGAGGCTATACTATGTTGGCCACTATACACATAGAGTAGAAAGTCTTTGGAAAAATATGGGTTGATGAACACTGGGGCTATGGAGATGGCTATTTTTAGCTGCTCAAAAGCTACTTTTCTTTCGAGGGCCCACTTGAAAAGTAGGTTCTTCTTAAGCATCAACGTAATTGGTCTTGCAATGCCTACAAAATCTGATATGAATCTGTAGATAAAATTGATCTTCCCCAAAAAATATTGTAGTCACTTTTGGTTTACTGACAGAGGTAATTCCATTATAGATTGGACCCTTTTGGGGTCTATTGCTATTCCCTCCTTTGACACTACAAAGCCAAGGAGTTTACCTTGATGTACACCGAAGACACATCTTTTGGGATTCAAAGAAATCCTGAACTGTTGGCATTTCTGAAAAACCTTATCTAGATGATTGAAGTGATCATATTTTGATTTTGATAAGACCATTAGGTCATCCAGATATATTAGGATAATCGGGTTGATCAATCCCTTGAAAGAAATATCCATTGCTTGTTGAAAAGTCACACCAGTATTAGAAATTTTGAACATCTTTGAGTATGAAAATGTTCTCCACTTAGTGGTAAATGTTGTCTTATGTTGGTCAGTTTCCTTCACATAGACTTGATTATATCCTGAGAAACCATCTAGCAAAGAGAACATTTCTGATCCAACCATAATCTGCAAAATCTGCTCCATGAGTGGCAAGGGGTAATGGTCTTCAACGAGGCTTTATTCAAATCCTGGAAATCAACACAAAGTTGAATATCGCCATTCTTTTTCTAGACTGGAACCATATTTGACACCCAAGTAGAATTTTTGATAGGGTATATGATCTTTGACTCAACTAGTTTGGTTAGCTCTTGTCCATCAATGCTTCAACCTTCGGGTTGACTGGCCTTTGCTTCTATCGGACAGGTTTGGATCCTTCCACCAAGTCAATGGCATGCTGAATTGTACCAAGGTCATAACCTCTTAGATCATCATAGGTCAAGGCAATAACCCTATCATATTTGAAACATAGATCCTTCAGTCTTTTCTTGTCCTTGTGAGGAACTTCCCTTCCAACTTTCAACTTTTTGCCACTTCTGACATCAAGCTCTTCATAATCCCTTGCATCTATAGTGAATCTTTTCTTTCCATTTCTTGCATCTTCACAATCAAAGAGATTTTTGAGAGAAATTAATCCTTGGGGTAGCTTGTTCCCTTTCAATTGGACGACTTGCTCCTCAGGAAATTTTGCTCCTGGTGGTGAATAGTCAGAAGTTGTCACTAACTTCTGTATGAAGGAAGCAATTTTGATGTTGTCATCAAACACTTGCTCTTTTTTATCGTTGTCGGGAATTGAGGTTTGGACAATGACTTGCACTGCACTCTACTTGGTTAGATCAAAAACTAGTTCAAATTGTGAACCGACAAAAGCCATCTGATCAACAACACTGTTTTGCAATCAAGGAATAACTTGTATATTGAAAGCTTGAAAGCTCTTGATAAGATCCCAAACTCAGTGTCTATATGACTTCATCCTTGTGTTTTTTGCAGTTTCTTTTCCATGGACCTGGCTCACCACTAGCTCTGAATCTCTGAAAGCTTGTATTATCCTTGCACCTATCTACTCTACAAGAATCAACCCATGAACCAAGGCTTCATATTCGACGTCATTGTTGGAGCATGAGAACTAAAAAATGACAAGCTTTGAGGGTTTTCGATCCTGTCGGGGGGATTAGTCAGACACCCACTACAGAGCTAGCTTTCCACTTAGTTCCATCAAAATACATGGTCCATAGACGATTATCACCTGGATCATCACATTCCTCTTGATCCTTCATTAATTTTAGAAAGACTCGATAATTGTTGAAAATCACATAGGTGCCTAGCCCTGTTGCATGTAAGTTACCGAATGGGTTAGAGTCAATGAATTGGTTGAGTAGCACCTCTTCTTCGAGAGTTCGATTGCTTGTATCTTCCTCATCTTCCAACATTTTTACATAATATCTTTCTTGTTGAGAGATGGAGGTATGTGTCGTCTCAAAGCATAGGACTGCATTGTTTGCAATGTGTTTGGGGTGAAAAGATTCAGAAAAAATCTTCATCTTCACCCTATGCTTGGTTCTCAATATTAGGTGGGACCAATTGATCACTAAGTATCCGCCAAGCTTTGTAGTAAAATCTCTTAAAAGACACATTCCGAAGATCGAGGGAATGTCTATCACTACTATTTCTTGTGTGAATTTTTGGCTTGGACATGAGAAGAGGGTCAAAGATAGATCCTTTATCCAACCGACGGTCATAAAATTCTTCCCATCTAGTTACATGATTCCTTTTCCAAGGGGCTCATACTTTAATTTCAAATCATTTGCCACTTGTTTTTGCATGGTAGTCATGCTAGCTCCTGAATCAATCATATTATTATGCAAAAGCTTATCTCCCACTATAAGTGTTAAAAACAAAGGTGTGGTCTTTGGCTTGCTTACCTCTTTTTCTTTTGCAATGCTCACATCATTCATATAAGTTGCTACTTTCAGAGTTTGAGAGGGTGACACATATCCTTTGTCTCTGCTTTGTCCGCACAACTGAGTCGCGTCCACCTATGTGATTTCTTCTTCTTTCTTTAATGCTTCCCAAAGCAATTTATTTTGTTTAGGAATAGATATGATGTCCCATAATGACACATTAACAGGTGCCTTCTTCAGCTATTCACCATATTGAGCATTCTGACTGGTTGAGTCTTAGACTTGCATGGTGGTATTTCTCTTGTTTTCGGAAGATAACGTTTTGTCATGACTAGGCTTGGTGTCTTGTTCACCTCCTTCTCTACCAACAACATATCACACACCTGTGGAAAAGGCCTGATTACGGGCGATGGAGCTTGCTTTTCATGTGGGGGTGGTTGACATGGCTAAGGGCATGACAAAGCTTGTTGCACATATTCTCACATGAGATTTCATTTTAGATCTCATATTGTAATTAGACTGCACTTGTGGAACACTAGTTGTTAGAGCTTCATTTGCAAACACTGTATCTTCTTCTTCCATCCATGAAAATAGAGCTTGGTTGGGTGCAATATTTAGTTCTTGCTCCAAAGACATTCCTTGCATTTGTGCTCTAAAATGAGCATTTTCCATTTTGGAAGATTCATATTTTTCCATACTCAGGGGCACACCTTTTCTCCTTTGTTCTGCTATCCTTTGTTGCATATTCCCCCTTGGACAATTTTGAGGCATATTACTATTGCTACATGGGAAGCACCATACATTCTCATCTTCTGCCAAATTGTTCTAGCCTAGAATCAACTCTTTATTCGAGCTATCTTTGATCATATGTAGTGGCATGGTGACCAAAACTATCTATTTTTGTAGACATCTCCAGTTGAATTCCTCCTCTGGAGGATCCTTGGTATGGATTATGTTGATAAGATGACTTTCCTCTCCCATAGGCTTGGGTGGTCTGCTTTGAAGGCATTGCTTGCTATCATTTGATAATGACCAACTTGTTAGAAAAATTTCACATGAGGCTCTTCATGTCACTCACATCTTCCATGATTGAGGAAGATCCTGACGAGCTTGTTTGAATGATGGGATACACGTACATAGACTATGGCATGGATGATGTCAATTGTGTAGCGGAAGTTCTTGGAGTAGCTTCTTCCCGAAGGCCACTGTAGATGTCTATGAATATCGACATCGAAGGTTGGGGAAAAAGCTTACTTGCATCAATTAGACTGTTCTCCATGTGCACAACTACCTCATATGCATCAAGAAAGATATTCCATGCCATGGAGGTTACAATAACTACAATGTTTGAATTGAGATCCTTCAAATAGAACATGAACACCATCGCTGCTTGGGTTTGAGTGATCACGGGGATCCTTTGCTAGGTCTTATAAAACCTAGTGTTAAAATTGCTCATGGCCTCTTGTGGAGCTCTCTTGATGGTGATTAGTTGTAGCAATGAAGAGCAGTCTCCTTTCTTTGAGAAGCATTCAAAAAGCCATTATCTGAGCTAATCCTAGGGGATGCTAGAGCCCGAGGCCAAAGATCGATACCAATCTTGGGACTTTCCCCTTAAAGAGGTAGTTAATAGACTCAAAGTGATGTTCTCCATCATTATGTTATGTACCCTACATACCTCCACTATATCTTGGAGGTGTTTAGAAGGGGTTTTGAAGTCTTCTTTGGAGAATTTTGGAATGGCCTTGAGGGCATTAGCGAGTATGGTAGACCATACATCTAGGGGTGTGGGTGGATGTAGTGGACTACCACTATCCCAAGTCACAAATTTCTAGTAGCTAGTGGAGATACATGATCCATAGAGAAAAGGTTCCTATAAATCGGGTATATCGGTATTCTAATTTGGAAGGTTGAGCCTCTGGGTGGAGTAGATAAGGCTCTGGATACTGGGCTCTTCTTTCTCTATTTCTCCTTATAGGTGATACATAGATTGTAAATCTCCTTCTCCTAGGTCTCAAGGCATGTAACTCAAAGTACTAGAAATGGCCTCTTGAAGATGCTCTTGTTTGGACTCTTGACATGAAACTTCTGTTAAAATGCGTAGGACAATTGAGAGGGGGGGTGAATTAGTTGTCACAAAATTAAACTCAAAACATCAAAACTTATTAACTTCACAACTACACTATCCTATTATTATGTATGAACATGAAATATAGATAATAGAAAGAAAGATCAACATAAAGAACACCTGATTTTATGTGGAAAACCCAATGAGGGAAAAACCATAGTGAGGATTAACTCACAATATAAAGAGATAGAAAAATTGAATACAAGGGCTCATTTCCCATAAGAGGACTCACTATCTAGATATAAAGGATCACTATCTACAGAAAGGACTCACTATTCAAGACGGAGGCTCAATCCCTAAAAATACAAAAGAAAACAAAAGATCCACAACAACAATTTACACACATCTGCATCTTTGATCAGAAGATTGTACAAACCTTCAGCTCACTGCTTTCAAGAATCTAATACAATTAAGTACTTCTGCCTCAGCTCACTTTCGCACAACTCCACTATTAACTTGTGGCTTACTTATTTACTTTGCATCATGTAAATCTTCGCAACTTAACTTTATATTTATACCATCTTTAACTTTAGAAAATTTCTCCAAGTTCGGCCACATACGCTTCATTTCATAAATTCAAATTAGGTTAGTAACTCAAAATTCTTGTGGTGGAAAGGAATGAGAGTGGACCACTTAAATACTTAACCAAGGCCAAAAATAATGTCTCAGATCAATCACACACTTCCTTAATTAAATTTAATTCTTCATATGAAGTGTAAACACCAGGTCAGCCAAACCTAATGAAAACACAAATGAACATTGAAGTACATGCTTCCTAGCAAGAAGATAACACATAGATGACATAACATGCTTCATCATGTATGAGAACACATCTCAGGCTCCTTTAGATACATCCGCAACAAGTCTAACAACTTTGAAACATATAACTCCTTCCATCAGTCCTTCTGTATTGTGCAAAGAGATACAACTTTGAAACTCAACTTATGTATCACCAAACCACAAATTTTTTCTTCTAGAACCCAGAGAACACCTTTACACAACATATTCTAAATCCACAAGACTTGAAACAAAATAGCAGAGGACTACGGAGAAGAAAATTTTCTCCCAGTCCATAGAAGATCAACTCTACTAGAGTAGTTCACACACCGATGAACACAACTTTCATATTCTATTAAACCAGAGACTACAAATTAGTAGATGTCACCATCAGATAATAAAAAAAACTCTTCAGATCTGCACAAGTATAGGATCAACATAGGAGAAACATGGAGCACATACTGGAGCGCATTCTGAACACTTACATAACTCTGACTTCTCTTTTTATTAATTTTCTCAAAATCACTTGGAAACCCATCATTTCAGCACATCTACAACATCATAAAGATAGCTCCATGTACTCACAACATCTCAACAACATCTCAACTATACATGCACAATCTACAACATTCTAAACTATATTAACATCAATGACAACATTAATGACAATACCACCAAACTTTCTCATACTTGCAACAATCTCCCCCTTTGTCATTGATGGCAACACATGATGTGAAAAACCATCAAAGACAACAACATACACAATATTCCAGGAGAACACCTTTTCTTCCTTTTCTTACTAATTTTCAGATGACTTTCTCTCCCCCTTTGACATCAATGGTGAAGATAAAAAGCTCTGATTACTCCCCCTTAGGAGTACACTCATTCAATTCATACTAGAACAATGAAAAACTTTTCTACTCCTCCTATGGAGTAGACCCATTCATCAGTCCAAATAAATGAAGAATATGCAAATTTACTGGATTGATGCACCTCCATGTGCACCTAGTTTGGAGGGCCAATGACCCCAACCTCTCCCTAAGATACTCAAAAGTATCCTTTGGAAGAGACTTTGTAAATATACATGTGTGTAGTAGGATGGTGTAGCAATATATTATGATTAAATAGTGGATAAAGAAATCGAGTCTTGTTTCTTACTCAACCAATAAACCAATCTTCCACCAAGAAGGAAAGCACCTCCATTGGTACTCTTCTGGTCATCCACACAACCAACCCAATCTGCATCAGTATAAGCACTCAAGGTGAAATCAACACCCTTAGGATACCATAAGCCATAATCCGGTGTACCTTTAAGATATCTAAATATCCTCTTTACTACTATAACATGTGCCTCTTTAGGATCTGCTTGAAATCTAGCAACTAATTCCCATGTATGATTCTTCTCTATTTGATGCAACTCTTCTTTCATAGCTCTAACCCAACTTTCATCTTCACATGCTTCACACATAGAATTAGGTTCTATTTTAGAAAGTAAATACATATTTACCTTAGTTTCTACTTTTCTTCTAGTTTTGACACCTTCACTATTATCTCCAATAATCTATTCCTCCAAATGATTCTTTTGCACATACTTAGGAGTTTTAACAATAGGTTCCAGGATTTCTTCTTCTTCTTCTTCTTCTTCTTCTTCTTCTTCCTTCTCTTTATTTTCTTCAAGTACATGTCCATAAATAGGATCATCAGGTTCAACTTCACTTATCTCAATAGGTCTATGCATGTCCTCATCAACTTTCACATTAGTACTTTCAACAATCTTCCTCAATGTTTTATTGAAGCATCTATATGCTTTGCTAGTAGTGGAGTACCCAAGAAAAATCCCTTCATCACATCTAGCATCAAACTTTCCAAGAATTTCATCATCTCTTTTAATGTAACATCTGCTTCCAAATACCTTAAATTATTTCACAGTAGGAGTCTTACCAGTCCATAACTCAAAAGGAGTCTTTATGTTGTTGCCTCTAATCAAAACTCCGTTAAGAACACAAATTGCAACGTGTATTACCTCTCTCTAGTACACATCCGGTACATTTGTTTCTTTCATCATGGTTCTTGCAACTTCTTGTACCATCTGGTTTTTCCTTTCAACCACTCCATTCTGCTATGGGGTCCTTGGAGCAAAAAGCTGTCTTTTTAGGCCATGTTGTTCACAAAATGTATTAAATTCACTAGAAGTGAATTCTCCACCTCTATCATATCTCAAACATTTTATTCTTAGGTTTACTTCATTTTCACTCTTTCCTTGAGAACCTTAAACCAATCTAGAGCCTGAGTCTTTTCTCTAAGAAAAGAAACCCATGTCATTCGAGAATAATCATCAATAAGGAGCATGAAGTACCTATCACCATTTAGGCTTCTTGTTCTAGTTAGAATATAGAGGTCAGTATGAATTAATTCCAACATTCTGGTAGTAGATTTCTCTTTTCCATTAGAACCGCGTCTTGTATTTTTCCCTAACTAACAACTTCTGTAAATATTATTAGCAAGCTTTGTGATTCTTGGTAGACCTCAGACAACATCTCTTGAATTGATCCTGACCAAATTAGAAAAAAATACATGTCTCATTCTCTAATGCCACAACCAACTCTCATTGACTTGAGATACAAGGCACTGACCATCAACACCCTTAAGTTGATAGATGTTTCCATGAGTTCTCCTTCTAGCAACAACCATATCTTTAGACCCTTTTTTGATTTCACAGGTATTATCCTAAAACACAAGTTTAAAACCATTCCTACACATTCGTCCAACACTCAAAAGGTTATTCCTTAAACCCTTTACATGATATACATTATCAATGTTGTGTATTCCTTCAAAACTAGGTGTACCTTTCCCAACAATCTTCACACCTGAATCATCACCAAACATGACCAAACCACCATCATACTTTTCAAGTTTAGTAAATTTACTTTTATCTCCAGTCATGTGATTAGAGCATCCATTGTCAATCACCCAATAGTCTTCATCCTATCTGGCATGAAAGGCAGTGACCAAAGTACCTTCAATCTCATTCTTTTTGTTCTCCAGAGCATTCTTTCTTGCACATTTTCTAGGGTTAGTAGACATAGATTTATTCTCCAAAGCTAAGAACAAGCATTCACTATCATCACCCTCATAATCAGATTCATCATCAGAGATTCTAGCTTCTTCTTTAACATAATACAACTTCTTATATTTCTTATCCTTTCTATCCTTACCTTTATGATCCTCGTTCTTCTTATGTACAACTCTATTCAGACATCTTGAAGAATAATGACCAATATTACCACAAATAAAACATTTAAAAAGCAACATACCTTTATACTTACCAGTACCTTTCGTCAACTTCCTAGTAAAATTTTCTTCCAACTCATCAGAACCATTACTATTTGGGTCATCTTTAGTCTTTTTTGCTTTAAATGCAGTTTCTATCTTTCCATCTTTCTTTCCAAACTTTCTCACCTCAAATGCAGACAAGGTGCCAAATAGCTCTTCTTTAGTATACTTCCTAGGATCATACATCTCCTCAATAACTGAGATCTTATCATTGTAACACTCAAGTAGGGTTATTAGGATCTTCTCAATTATATCTTCATCGATCAGTTTACCCCCTTGATTCCTAACATCATTTGCTGTAAGTTCAACCCTCTGTAAATAGCTTGCAAAATATTCACCTTCTTCCATTTTCAAATTCTCATATCTACGCTTTGTCATTAGCTTCTTTGTCAATTTCACTCTATCATTTCCTTCATAATGATCTTCCAACTTCTTCCAAACTTCATAAGCAGTGTTCAAAGAAATAACCTTAGTTTGCTTAGTTTTAGACAGGGCATTGAAAATAGCATACCCCGCCTTCTCATTCTCCTCATAAGTAGAAACCTCATCTACAGTAGTAAGAGCAACCGATGGCGTAACATATTGTCTCAATATCCTTCCAGGTCTTGTAACCAAGAGAAATAATATATCCTCTCATATGCACTTTCTAGTCACTATAATCAGATCCATCGAACATAGGGATCACCAACTTATACGCCATCAGATCTTCCTTAAGCAGTTAAGCTCTACACCAAGGAACCAAAGCTCTGATACTAATTGTTAAAAGGCATAAGAAAAGTGAGAGGGGGATGAATCAGTTGTCACCAAATTAAACTCAAAACTTCAACACTTATTAACTTCACAACCACATTGTCCTGTTATTATGTATGAACATGAAATGCAGATAACAAAAAGCAAGATTAACACAAAGAACACTAGATTTTACATGGAAAACCCAATGAGGGAAAAACCATGGTGAGGATTAGCTCACAATATAAAGATATAGAAAAATCGAATACAAAGGCTCACTGCTAAGGGATCATTGCCTAGAAGAGGACTCACTATCCAGATAGAAAGGCTCATTGCCTACAAAAAGGAATCACTGTCCAACAGGGAGGCTCACTTCCTGCAGATACAAAAGAAAACAAAATATCTACCACAACAATTTACATACATCCACAACCTTGATCAGAAGATTTTAGAAACCTTCAGTGCACTGCTTTCAGGAATCTAACACAATGAAGTTCTGCTACCTCAACTCACTTTTGTACAACTCTACTCTTAACTTGTGGCTTACTACATTACTTTTCATCATGTGAATCTTCACAACTTAACTTTACATTTATACCATCTTCAACCTTAGAAAATTTCTCCAAGGTCGGCCACATATGCTTCATCTCATCAATTCAAATTAGGTCCACAACTCAACATTCCCATGGGGGAAAGGAATGAGAGTGGACCACTTAAATACTTAACCAAGACCAAAAATAATGTCTCAGATCAATCACACATGCCCTTAATTAAATTTAATTCTTCATATGAAGTGTAAACACCAGGTTGGCCAAACCTATTGAAAACACAAATGAACATTGAAGTACACACTTTTTAGCAAGAAGATAACATACAAACAACATAACATGCTTCATCATGCATGAGAACACATCTCAGGTTCCTTCAGAAACATCCGCAGCAAGTGTAACAACTTTCAAACACATAAATCCTTCCATTAGTCCATCTGAACTATGCGAACACATACAATAACTTTGAAACTCAACTTCTGAATCACCAAACCACAAACACTTTTTCTAGAACCCAGAGAAAAATTTTACACAACATATTCCAGATCCACAAGACCTGAAACAAAATAGGGAAGGACTGTGGAGAATTTTTTTTCTCCCAGTCCACAGAAGATCAACTTTGCCAGAGTAGTTCACACACCGGTGAACACAACTTTCACATTCCATTAAACTAAAGACTACAAATCAGTAGATATCACCATCAGATAATCAACAACTCTTCATATCTGCACAATCATAGGATCAATACAGGAAAAATGTGGAGCACATACTAGAGCGCATTCTAAACACTTACATAAATCTAACTTCTCTTTTTATTAATTTTCTCAAAATAACTTGGAAACTCATCATTTCAGCACATCTGCAACATCATTAAGATAGCTCCATGTACTCACAACATCTCAACAACATCTTAATTATACATGAATAGTCTGCAATATTTTAAATTGTGTTGACATCAATGACAACATTAATGACAACACCACCAAACTCTCTCATACTTTCAACAACTTCCAGTTTCCTACCTTAGCTTGATTTAAGAAATATTTCTGACTTCTAATCAGGCGTTCGGAAAACTTCTTGTCCCATCGGGCATTCCAAAGAAAGAAATGTTGATCATCAAAGCTTGTGCCTCTCCAAAAGTCTTATGGGAAATTCAGTGAGTGGGGGACCAATTTGTGCCTCACTGAATACCTCCATGATTTTTATAGAAAGTTAACTCTTCTTTGGCGTTTGGATAAAGGGAAAAAGGAAATGTAAATATAAAACATAAAAAATGGTGATGTGCCAATGCTTTTACAAAATTTAAAACCCAACCATTCCTATGATTGATATAATTATACACAGAACACCACAACACTTCATAGTTGGAAAGAGAATGAACAACAAAGGCTAACAACAAGCATAATGCAAAATTTAAATCTTTTCGTAGGCAGTGTTCATTAAGGTCCGATCAAATAAAGATTTCTAAGGGTAACGGGAAAAACATTCATAAATTGCATGAACTCTCATTCCTAATACAACATAATATAATAAAACAACAACCTTTCAGAAAAATAGAGAAGTCCAATGACATAATCCAATTTTCACAAGTTATTATTTTGCTATACAAGCATACTGCAAGGAAATCAACTACTTAAACTATTCAAATTCAGCTTGCAAGTCACAGTGTTTCATTCCGAATGAAAAAATAAAGAAATAAATCTTGATAAAGGCCATATATGCACAGTCTCAACGATTTCTTCTCAATAATTCGTGCTTTAAATATCAAATGAACTTTAAAACAATGGTCCGATGCAAATCTGACAATAGTTTAAGCCTTAAAAAATATAACATTCTAGAGAAAAGTAGTTCTACAACTTTACTTCTAAAAATAGTTCTATATCCTAAGAAGACTAAAGAAAATTTTCCTTGACAAAGGAAACTGAAACTTGGAATCCAACCCTTTCATTTGTTTTCGCCTCTCTTTTATAGCTGCGGAAAGAAGAAAACACTACCACAAGAAAAAAATAATCACTACCAGGTGTTGGCTTTTGATAGCACATGATCTGATCATAGATCCTCAGTTAGGTCACAACAATCTTTTCTCATCAATTCTCAGCTACCGCATTAATGTTTTTTAGATATTTAGAAAAGATAGAGGTTCGTAAACGATCAAATCCTAGAAACACAACCTAGAAAAAAGGTCCAATTGACTGATCACATCACCCAAAGGCACCGACTTAAAGCTTCCATCCCAAAAACCAAGAAAAGGAAAAGGCTAGCAAGCTCCGACAAACTCCCAAAAGATATCTCTCCATAGGAAGCACAATCAACCCTCAGCGAAGAGATGACATGTCAAACAGGTAGAAAATTTTGAGCTCATGAATATAGCTCCTCAGAAAATATCTGATGAGCCAACACATGTCCCAGCTCTCTCCCAAAAGGAAGGTGAAAGATGAAAGTTGTGTAGCCACCATGTGGCACATTGCACACCTTTCCAATAACTCTACTTGAGTGTGGACACATTCGAAACTCAAAACTTTAAACAAGCCTAAAATCAAAACAATCAAGGGAAAAACAATTCACATTATTGATACCTTATTTGCTACGTACATGGTGATCGATTGGAGAATACATTATAATCAAACTACTAATATGTTTTCTTACAGGACAATTGATTGGTGAAGACAGTACTATCAAAACTACTAATTCATGTTCTTGCAAGATTTTGTGTCTTTAATTTTTAAGTAGGAAAATTTAGATTTTAGGTTTAAAATGAATCAATCTCTTTTTGTTTAATACATTTGCATTTTTTTTGTAGAACTTGTTGTCACAAAGGATTGTGTTCTTAATGCTAAGCTTTAAAGCTCAGTAATCCTGTGTAACATGGGTACATCCTCAGGCCTGCGGGTTGCCTAAGATGGGATGGACCTCTAGATTATGGCCTAGTTCCCTTTGAAAACCTCCTACAAACTACAAAAATTGATTTGAAAAAGAGGAAGAGATTGCTTTGGAAATGAAAACTCTACTACTACTACTAGGAGGTGATGCACCAATTTTTAAATTCTATCAACTTCTATAAAATCACAATGAGATTCAAACAAAGAGGGTTTTTTGCTCATAACTCAAAACTAATCATGAAATACATAAATGTTTTATGAGAAGGCCCGTATCCAATCTTTGTATGAAGGAAAAAAAGTTTCACAACCCCAACTATTGTAACATTCTTACACAACTCATAACCCGTATTTAACATGAATACTTTTGCTTCCATAGTGCATAAACAAGACATATTTAAAGGTTTTATAAAGAAAACACAATAAATGCATCAGATAATTTATTTTCCATACTAAAATAAAAGATGTTTGAGAAAGAATTATTGCTCTTTATTTAGATGAAAGGAATCTTCACTCTTACAAACTAAAACTCTTCTAAAATACTAAAAATAATTTGAAAATTTTGAGTTACAATGTTGTGTGCTTTGTTGTGTATGCAAGCAGAAAGAAAGAACTACCTAAGAAAGGAAGACTAGAAGAAGTTTTATAGTAGAGAAGCTTATTTCCTGAATAAGGGTAAGTGCATGGATCTGTGACACAATTTTGGCTCTTAAGATGCCACTTTTTTTCTGAAATCAACAAAATCTAATTTGCACAAGAAAATGAAGATAGTTACACTCAAAATTTCAAGATGCAACAAGAATAAAAGTTGAAGTGCTCCGAGTCTAGTTTCTAAGATACTAATTCTTTTTGAAATTAATGAAGATTGAGGGTCTCAAAAAGGGGGGGCCCAAAACATGTCCTATTTTTATAAAAGAAAAATAACATAGCGCCTAAGGGGCCCCCCCTTTTTGATTGACTTTTTTTTAGAATTTCAAAAATCTAAATGGTGAGAAATTAGCTAACACCATGTAGTTTATCCTCGTTCTTTTGGATAATTTTTTTAATGAATATATAATATTTTATGAATTTTGAAAGTGGACACATCCTGAAAAGCTGAAATTTGAGTGTGCTCCCCCCTAAATTTTTTGAAAACTAATCAAAAATTGATTTTTTTTCATCATGTGTAGAATGGAGTCTAGTTTTAAAAAATGTAATTTGTTTCGCATTTCGATGAATGAGTAAAAATCTATCCTAAAACTAGCACATGTTGGTTTTTGACCAAAAATGAAGGCATTTACAATAGAAGCTATGGATCAAAACCTTAACTAAATCAAAACAAAAAAATAATTATATATTTAGATAGCTAAGAGAGAGGTTAATGCTATCAAATTTTTTTAGAAACTTGCATTGAAAGATGTGCAAATGTGATGAGGAGAACAGATGAAAATATGATGAAATTTGGAAAATCCTGTCAATTCACTCATCCAAAGCAAGTCATTTTGCAAGCGCAAAATTTGGCGCTCACCAAATGGCACATCACATTTGGCGAGTTCCAAATTTGGAAAGTTCCAAATTTGGCGAGTTCCAAATTTGGCAAGTTCCAAATTTGGTGAGTTCTGAATTTGGCAAGTTCCAAATTTGGTGTGCGTCAAATGGGAGGTGTCATTTGGCGAGTGCCAAATTTGGTGCTTGACAAATGACCTACTTTGAACAAAATGTAACTTTCCCCTCACTTTGGTCGACCACTTTGATAATGCTGAGAGTGTTTGGTTTATGATCGTAGATGGATAGTTGAGGTTTTACCTTTCATACGCTCTCTGCCTCGTTACCCTAACTAGATAACTCTCCATCCCTTTAAAGTCTCTCTCTCTCAAGTCTCACTCCCTCCCACACTACCTAGACTACTCTCTCACTCCAATCCCCTCTCTTAGGTCTCATTCCCTCTCACCCTACCTAGATAAATCTATCTCACTCTGACCCCCTTTCTCACTCTCCCTCTCTCTCTCCCTCTCTAGTCTTTTTGTCTCTCTCACACCATCTCCCTCTCTTAAGTCATTATATTTCTCTCTTTCTATCTCTTTCTCAAGTCTCTCCCTCCTACCCCCTCTCCCTCTCTTAGGTCTCTCACTCACTCCCTCTATCTCTCTCTAACACCCTCTCTCTCTCTCTCTCTCTCTCTCTCTCTCTCTCTCTCTCTCTCCTCTCTCTCTCTCTCTCTCTCTCTCTCTCTCTCTCTCTCTCTCT